>OY041616.1:3633571-4841428 GCA_955876795.1 Eupithecia tripunctaria | reverse complement strand
ACGCGCCCGAAGCAACTTGGTGGTAAGGTAGGTACATGGTTCGTTTCGTGCGATCGAAGTCATCCGTCAACCTGCAAAGTAGACCTCTTTGTCATCGAATGTCAAATTGTTTTTTGTTTATAACACAACACGATATTTGTACGTTTTGAGTATCAGAAGGCAGAACCTTCCCAGCGTCTCATTATAAAGTTAGTGACGCCTTGTCCATGAGGAATCACGAATTTCAAAGAAGGTATGTATGGGTTTAGCCCTATGCTCTACCCAGTGCCGGCATTAGGGGGGGGCGCGATGGGGCGACGGCCCGGGGCGCCAAATTTGGGGGGCGCTGAGGTCTGGGGCCTCGGCCTCCTGGCTCACTGGCTATGTACCCTCAATGGTGGGGATACCGTGCTCGAGCGTGGCGCAAGGCTGCTGATTTGTATACTTGGTCTCTCGACTCGAGCGTCGCTCGATCATACAACGAGAAAACCGTCCACAATATTTTGACTGCTACAGAGTACAGAGTGCACGTGCACGAATTCTTTTTCTTACTGACTTTGTAATATTGTTCTTCAAATATCCCAAACCCTTTATTCCTATTTATTTTATTAAAAAATACTTCTTAATTTTTCTTTCAAATATATATTTTTCAGGAAAGTGAATTTTTCTACAGTTTTCTTTGCCGTTTTTTAGAAGTAGGTACTACTAGTACTGCTAAAAAACGGGTTTTCCTATTGATAATATTTTATTAAAAATATCAGACCAAAGGATAAAAAGAAGACGTGTGGTACTCGGGGACTGCCGCGGTAAAGCTATTGCATAGCATTTTGTATCAACTTATGCAATTATAATTTTATTTATTTATTTTATTCATGCAGTATTGCTTTTTCTTTGATATTAATTCAAGTTACACTTTTTGAGCGTGGTGACCCTATACACCTATATACTTTCTCATAAACAGCTGCTTATGTATTCGTCCGATTTCGGAGCAGCTCGTCTCGATTCGTGCGAGTTTCGTAGAGTCGTACAATACGTCTAATCGCACGCACACAACGCCGTGTCGAAGACTGCCGAACTGAAACGACGTTAGACGATGCACGGCCTTCAAGCCACACCTCCTTGCCCGGCGGAGTGGGGAGCGTGAGGTTTTTTCGTTACGGAATTTCTAGCTATGCAATAGCTTAAAAACCTTCCGGTGCGGAATATCGGAAACGTAAGCGTGAACAGGAGAAAGAGTTTCACAAAATCAAAAAAATTATGAATATTGATAAATACATTTCAACAAAATCGCAAAAAGAGCATGAGCCAGTTTTGATTTCCTTAAGTGGGCGCCTAAATATTACTGCCCGGGGTGTCAGTGGCCCTAACGCCGCTGCTGGCTCTACCTACATACTTTCTTTGAATTCCGTTCTGAATATCTGCCTTATATACCCACCAGTTCTACAGTAAAGTACGACCTACTTTACAAAAAATACATAAAACAGTTTAGCTATCTGCAGACTGGTTCAAGAAGTCTAGAGATATCTCAATTGATCAAAATTAATTCCAACTGGATGCGTCTCCAAAATGCTGGCTGTATTGCTCCGCTGTATGGTAATGCTGATGCGCTGCACCAGCTACACAAGTAAATAAGTTACAAATAGTACATATCAAGTAATTCTATATCAATCTCTCAATTTAGTCAGTACAGTAGTCACAATCAGATAAAGATTAATAAAATCATATATTATAAACAACTATCTCATCAAAATGTTGCTGTCAAAAATCTCCTTTCAAATTAAAAGTCGCCCATATTTTCCTATCCTCAACCTCAATCAACATGCGGGTTGGCCAGTTCGATGGTGAAATGTCCTGTTGCCCGCCCTGGTGGCTATCCACCGGGGCGGGCAACAGGACAATTTTATGCCCAGTGTTGTCAGACGTTAGTTGCTACTAACGACACTGGGCCTACACCATACGGGAAGAGTTAAGGTGGTTTATTCTAAGTCGACACCACAAGGCATAATTTCATATGTACTGAAGGCGTATAATAATAACCACAATAAACTACCTATTAGGTTTATCAATGCCTAACTATTTTAGAAAACTTTTCTTGCCTACTGAGTACATTAAAGAAAACGGACCAAGCGTTATGCCAAACCATCGCTCAGAGAGTTGGCGTACTGCCGCTCCCTATAATGCCAAATCGCATGCTTAATGGTGCGTCCTGAATCAGCTGAGATAATGCACCTGATAAATTAATGGACTCTGAAGACAGCCGGATAGGGGAGAAAGTTGCTTGTCACGGAATGACAGTTAAGTTTATACAATTTCATTTTTTAACTTCCGACGCAAAGTCGCAACCAGAGGGTAATGTATTTAGACCATAGTATCAATAACAGTAGGTAAATTCTCTTCTTCTTACTTTACAGTGCCTCTCCATTGCTGAAGGTCGGCGGTCAACTTCTTGAATTTTTCCTTTACCAGGGTTAGTCTAAATAGGTAGTGGCTTAGGCCCCCGTGGTGGAGGCACCCGATTTTCAAAGTCATTTGTACCAGATACAGTCGACGAAAAAGTATTTTTAAACTAAGTAAGTAATTTTTCACTAGAAAATGTAATGTGTATGATTATTATAAGTATGATGCGTTACAGGTGTAATTATCTGATTATGTAGGTATTTTATAACTACCAAAGTAATAGACATTATTTTTAGGTTGTTGTTACATTTTCTTAAAATATTTTAATTTTGTGCCTTTCAAACGAGCCGTCCGACCAAAACGGTTTTTGACAAAAACCAGATCGTTTTCTTATTTATCTCTCTCTTTTGCGCAAAGAATTGAAAACAATAGAGTTCAGGTAAACGGACTAATTGATAATGCTAATAGAGCGATGGACACTATTTCTAACCCATTTCTCGCAGAAGTCCAGTTATTGTTGCATTTAACACGATAACTGTCCAGTGACTCGAAACGGAGTCATTTTGTGCCAACTTAGTAAGTCCATGTCTCTGACTGGAATCATAATTCGTGGGTCGACTCAATGTTATTTATTTTACTGGACGTACGAATATGAGCTTAACCATTATCATGGACGTATGACTAGATAACTAGGCAACACAAAATACAAAAGAGCCTACGTAAAATGTTGCCAGTTCTCACAACTCAACTGTTGGGATCTGTAATTTTGGAATTTAGTTGTACCGCTATATTTTAATGTTTAATTGTTTTGTTATCAATGTTCTTAATATTTAAGTAGATACCTATAATATTGAGGAGGTTTCAATGACTCAAAGTAAACATAAGTTTAAGTGGTTCCAAATTTGAACCACTTAAAATAAGACTAATGACTAATAATCTTACCTCCTTATTCATAATGGTCTGCTAACATAAAACAGCTAAGTAGTGTTATCTTTCAGTCTGACTTATGTCAAGGTGGTTAATGTTTAACGGTGTTTTTTTTATTATGTTTAATGTTTTATTATTTTGTTAGCAATGTTGTTAATATTTAAGTAGATACCTAGTATAGTGATTTTTTATTTTAGCACCTTCGATTTTGCATGTTAATCTTGTTAAATAAATGTTTAATTATTTTGTCAGCAATGTTTTAAATATTGGATACCCATCATTTATTGGTATTCAAAATTACATTTAGCAAGTACTATGTACTTACACTTACATATTATGAATCATCTTAATTTTTAAATTGTAACTTGTCTTGTGACATTTGTAAAATGATGGCGAAAACAAACAAAAATTTGCGAAAAATTTGCAAATTTTTGTTTGTTTTCGCCGACATTATTAATAAAGATTTATTTAAAAAAACTGATTTTGAATCACTTCATGCAGATACTTATAATCATTTCTTTAATTTAGGTTACACTGCTATCTGACTGTGCTTTGGATAAAAATATTCAACTAGGTAATACTTTTTATCTCACTAAAACGAAATCGGTTGCCTCCACCTTGGGGGCGTCTGACACCGGGGGCCTAAGCCACGAACCCATTCTGATTATAAGGTGCATACCTTAGCCAATTTGACAGCGCCACCAATTTTATCCTATTGACATACATTTAGCACACGAGGTTTTTAAAATCCGTCGTACAGTTTTTGGTATAGATATCTATCGCACAGTTTGTGGTTTGTGGTTTAGATGATAAGCAAATTTTTTCATACCTCTGTTAGTTGTATAGTTTCTTATATAGTTTTATCTTGTAAAGTTTAGGTAGAGATTCGAAAATAGAGTTTGGTGGCCAAAAAGGGCAATTTCGTATCTCTATCCAAGCTTTACAAAATAATACTATCACAGAGGCATTAATAAATAACTTATATTATATTCCAAAAACTGTACATTTACATATATTTTTAAAATTTCCTGTGTTAAACGTAATAATAAGATGAAATAGGTGGCGGAGCCACTTTCACTCGTGTATGCGCCTTAAGCTGCGCAGCCAGGAAGTCTTACTCCGACCAACTCCTCTTTAACCCTGGATTTTACCCATAAATGTTCATGTCTTGTTGTCATTGTGATTCTTTGCCTGAAACTTATACTATTACTGTCTGTAATTAAATTACCAAGAGCCGTGAAAAGTTACATTTACATTCACCAAGCAGAAATTCTATAAGCGATTCGGCACACCTTACATAGCGCTTATTAGACTGAATCTGCGTTTACTTTGATAATTACTAATAAGTAAAAGCCTCGTTTGTTCTTACTACGGATTACACTATGTAAATGAAAACGAAGCAAATTCTGTTTTGCTGAGTTTTAGTAAGTATCGGTCCTTAACTAACTCGCGATGTAAGCCTATAGAAATAGTAGTAATAATAAAATATAATATTTTTAGCTCAGAAGAAGGAAATCTCCGAAGGTTAGTCAACTTCATACAAATAAATTATGTACCTAAGTAGCTTATGTGATATTTATCTTAGTATCTAAAAGTTAATCTCTATTAAAAAAGAAAATTACAATCAATTATTAGAAATCAATTAAAACTCGTTCTTATTTACAATTGAAACAATTGAGCTAACTGTAGACTGTTGCAAATCTACGAAAAAAGTACAGTAACTTCTCTGTTCTGTGATACCTGTAAACTTACCATGTTGGACGCAAATAAAACTAGGTACGTACCTACTTAATAAAATTCTTGAATTTGAACGCAGCCATAGTTTTAACCTACAATACATACAAGCTATGAAAATTTTTCATGGTATTCTGGGAACGTTGCCTATTTGTATAGTTTTCAATAAACACTCGCTCAATCGGGTTTTCCACTGAAATATCGCGTGCTGACGTTCCTTTTTTTAGTGTTGTGTAAAGTCACACTAATAGTTAGTAGCGAAAGTTTGTATGGATGTTTGTTACTTCTTCACGCCAAAACTTCTGGACGGATCTGGTTAAAATTTTGCATACAGGTAATTATTATCCTAGAATCAAACATAGGCTACTTTTTATCCCATAAATCAGTTCCCGTGGGATGCAAATCACCTTTTGACGTTTTCATAGGAATAACGCGTGCGAAGCCGCGGGGCGCAGCTAGTTGACAATAAAAATAATAAAAGATTTCCAAAAAAAACCGTTTTATGCAACATATTAAAAATAAAAACTTCAGAACCTCTGGTAAAATGCAATTTGTCTAGTAAGAGGAGAAACGACAGCCTTGTCTTGACGTCTTGTTACTAAAACGATGCAGTGTTTAAGGGAATTTTGTAAAAGCTTTTAAAAATTCTTGAAGAATTTTTAGCAAAGTTTGTTTGAAGCGTGAATGTGAGGCGACCTCAGTATGTTTATAATTTATGCAAGGAGAAAATATACTTTACGAAATAAAATTTACAACCCAAATATTAACAAATAAGTATTATTATTTACAGTTGAGCTAACTGCTGACTGTTGCAACCAATTGGTTCAACTGATTTATACCAATACCAGTCGGAAGCTTCCTCAAGACGCTGGCTGCTTTGTCCCGCGCTGTATGGCAATGCTGATGCGCTACATCAGATACTCGCAATCAGTGGGCCTAGAAAATGTAACAATCGATGTCGAAAGCGATGGTTGAAGAGTACAAAAATGTATGAGTTTGACATTATGCCTTAGCTATGTCACGTGATGTTTCGATTATTTTCCTACGAATCTTTCAATTATTTGCCATTCGCTTCATAGCAAATGGCCACGCCCTCAGAGGGCCTAAACAATCTATGTCGGAACCGATAGTAAACATGAGAGAATGTTCAAAAATGTTTGGTTTTGACTTAGGTTATAAATATGTCACGTGATCTGTTTAAATTTGTTCCCTACAAATCTTTCAATTGTTTTCGATTCGCTTCATAGCGAATGTCGGTTGGCTAGGCCCACAGATAGTCTAGACAATGTAACAATCGGTGTCGGAAGCGATCGTAAACTTGAGAGAAAGTTCAAAAATGTTTGGTTTTGACATACGCCATAGATATGTCACGTGACCTTTTTCGATTTTTTCCCTACGAATCTTTCAATTGTTTTTGATTTGCTTCATAGCGAATGCCGGTTGGTTGCGTCCTTAGCTCGCGTGCGGGCCACGCGACGCTTCGACCAGACGACGCACAGAATTTTTAAACCCGAAAAAAAGTTTTAATCCCTATTTATGGCCGATATTTTTAAAAACAAAATAGATAGAAAAGTAAAATTAGGAAAGTGATGAATTTATAAAACCGACTATCAAAGAGCTCTAACATAAATTGCCACAACACATTTCTTTTGAAACAATTTCCATTGTGTTTAGCTCACAGATATCAGAAACTAATATCTGTGGTTTTGCCAATGTGAGAACTCAGGTGAGAGTATTTGTATCAATTTATGTACTTTCTGTATTTTCTAACGTTTCTCTCAGCCGTATTATAATAGAACCTCCTTCTTTTTTACGAAATTAATTTTTACTTAAATTTGACAAACAGTTTGAAACGTTAAATCTATGTGAAAATAACATGAAAATAAGCAACTTACTGTTATTTGGTTGTATACTAATTTTGCATGCAAAATCTTGCCTGAACATAAACCTATCGTCGCGTCGTATCGGATGTGTTCAATAAACACAATATAGCAAGTTACCCAGTAAATAAAAATAAAGCTGGACCGCACGGTAGGTTTCCCTCCGTCCTCATATCCCGCTATTGGCACAGCATTGCTGGACAATGTGGATATGGACACCAGTAACTCAATTTCAAGACGGTTTTTTATAGGAATATAATAGTAATATAGTATCGAGGCAACATCGTGAATTTTGACGTCTTTTTTTTCGAATGGACTAAAACGATGTTGACCGCCGCCATTGCCGAACTTTTAGCGGGAGCAGAGGGCGCCTCGCCGGTAAATTTAGGTTAGGACGACACGCACAAGGGCCACGCGCGAGCCTCGGCTCGAATGCACCTGCGGGCGGAAGGAGGGAATTCTTCGACCCCGCTTCCGGCGGTCGGTTTTTGGTCGGCTGTGTAGTGTGCGGTAACGAATCGGTTGAATCAACGGGGTCACCGAGAACGTGTCTCGGTCTACGGAGGAGAGAGTTGTGACATCTTATTTGTGTACGGTACGTTAAGTAAGAACGTAGACCATTTTTTTTAATGTTTTTTTTATACATATAGTGGAACCTGGACAGACCAGTGTGTGTACCATGAGTTGTCACAGTTAAATCGCCTGACGTTACTACAGTAGTTACGTAAATACGCATATAGTTATCTACAGCGCATTTTAGTACCTAACTATCCGCTAGAGGCGCTTTAGAAATTTCCATACATTTTTTTTACTACAGTCGCTAGCGAGTATAGATTGTCAAAACTCATGGTAGAGACACAGACAGTTGCTTGTGTAGCGTTAAACAGTATAACGTATGCACACACTGCGTTTGTATGGAGAAATGGTGGAGTGTCCGGGGGTAACTATTAAACTTAATTGTTTATATTTGTGTTGTCTGCTCAATCAACGAATTTTGATTAGTATATCAGGCATTTAGTATCCATAACACCAACTCTACTTAGCTTGGGGCAACTTAGCTAATAAGCATGCTGCTGTGTGGATTGTCCATCATTTATTTGTTTATTTAATTGGTTTGGGGTAAACACTTTTAGTCGTAATGCAAAGACAGAGCAGTGTTGTCAACGCATTATCTTTGTCAATTGGCACACGAGCGCTTTCAATTCCCACGACTCTTCACTTGTTTAACATACTCTAAGAAAAACTGGAGAAAGGCTGGACTAGACTGGATTTGGCTAATTTTGATTTTGATATATCTATAGAGTCGATTGTACATAGTATAAAAGGCTATAAATTAGCTGACCCGGCGAACTTCGTACGGCTCTCACCGTACGAAGTTCGCCGGGTGAGCTAATTTATACTAATTTATATAATTTATACTAATACAGACAATACTGATATACTTAGATAAAGAAACATGTATAAATTAGCTGACCCGGCGAACTTCGTACGATGAGAGCCGTACGAAGTCCGCCGGGTCGGCTAATTTATACATATTTCTTTATCTGAGTATATCAGTGTTGTCCGGAGTGTACAACACTTACTGCTTCCTCATTTACACTGCCTCTAGTCCAGCTGAATGCTCGCCCCGGTCGGTATTCGCTATGAGTAAATGAACCCATATACCCAGCATATTAATTAAAGCAGAAGGAGTGCTAATGCTTTCATGTGGCGGTACACTGGTGGTTGTTTTGACGCGGTGGAGCTAATAATACATACTGTTAAGATTGGCAGAAAAATGCATTGATTAGTCTAGAGTCTTTTCAAAAAGAGAAGAGTCGTGGCGTTACGTGCACTTTTAGTTGTACCTATTGCAATGACAGAGCAGTGTGCAACTCATCAAAAGTTGTCAATTGGTACACGAGTACATTCCCACGACTCTTCTCTTTTTGAACATACTCTAACAAAAACTCGAGAACGGCTGGACGATTTAGTTAATTTTGGTTATGATATATTCGTAGAGTTAATTGTAGTATAAAAGGTGAGAGCCGTACAAAGTCCGCCGGGTCAGCTAATTTATACATGTTTCTTTATCTGAGTATATCAGTGTTGTCCGGAGAGTACAACACTTACTGCTTCCTCATTTACACTGCCTCTAGTCCAGCTGAATGCTCGCCCCGGTCGGTATTCGCTATGAATAAATGAACCCATATACCCAGCATATTAATTAAAGCAGAAGGAGTGCTAATGCTTTCATGTGGCGGTTCACTGGTTGTTTTTACGCGGTGGAGCTAAAAAGACTGATAAGATTGGCAGATTTGAATGTTTATGATGCAGGGAATTTTCCTGTTTTTTTTTACGTTTCGTTCATGGTTCTTTAGAAGTTTTTAGGAAATGGGTTGAATGAGGGATTTTGGTTTGAAAAGACGGCGGTAAGTTCAGATAGGATCTACCAAAATATCTTGTCATGTTCTGTAACATTTTTAACTAATTATTAAACTGTACATAAAACGAAATCTTACCAAGAAGCCTATTACTCCGTACATGACTACGTCAATGATGTTAATGCTTGGCCGGATGTCGCCCAGTTTCACACAGACAATAGTATGTAAGACCAGTTAGACTTAGTTATCCTAAGATTGTATTAGTTGATAAGCGATAAACTTGCTAGTGGTTTCTTTTTCACTTCTTCCGCTAGTGGACAAAAAATTGAAGTGAATTAGAGTCAATTGCACCTTATTTCTTGTTTGATAGTAATAACTATTTATCAAGCTATTTATATAGTAAAAATTTGATTTGTCCTAAGTACTTATTTTGTAAGTCTAAAGAAATAAACGATTTGACTCTTGACTCTTGACTCTTGATTATGTTAAAGAATAGTCTTGAACGTCTCTGCTTCGAGGTTAAAGAAACATAGTGGCGATCACAATACGCCGATCATGGCTGCAGTGACACATGAGCCACATACAACAAAAAAGAGCCCAATTGTATTCTAGATACCGAATAATTAATTTTGTTTTAAAAAACTACAAACCGACTTAAATTTTTATAGTTTTTACATGAATTTTCATGGATCCCAGTGTCAAAACCGAACAAAATTAAAATCGGAGCGGTAACAAACATAAAAAATAAAAAAATAAAAAATTACAGTCGAATTGAGAACCTCCTCCTTTTTTTAATTCGGCTAAAAATACAAAACGCTATAAAACCAAGCTCTTTGAGAACACACAAACTAGTTCAAAATTAATTACAAAGTAAATAAAAGCGAGCGTGTCTTAGGCCGTATACAGAACGAAAGCTGGAAACTATAAGTGCTTACCGGCGCTTGACAGCGCTGGTAACCCTCGCAGGAAAATATATGAGCGCGCACCGATAAGCACTGAATGGTGCCGACAAGTGCCGACAAGCTTCAACACGAGCTGGTCAGCGCTGGGCGCTGCCATCTAAAATTAATAAACAACTGTGACAACCAGCTTGTGTAGAACGGACCAGCGCTGTCAAGCGCCGGTAAGCGCTTATAAGTTTCCAGCTTTCTTTCTGTATACGGACTTACGACCGGCTGCTCTAGTAACTCGCACCAGCTCGTTGCCTGAATAGCCTTTCAGGTGACACGTGTCAAGTAGCATGCTTAAAAAGAATCCAGGTTAGCAGGTATGGGTTAACTTTAGCTGGGATCCGCTAAGAGAAAATAAAAGGAAATTGTAACCTCCACGGTACTTTGTCACCGTGCATTTTATGGGTAGATTCGGCCCGCTTCCCACGCTTCGATGTTGCTTTTAAAATTCAAGTTTATTTCTATCCTATCGATTGATTTATAAAAGATATAAGTAACTTAAGTGTTATTGCAGGTTCATATTTTCTAACATAGGTATGTAGGTAGGTACGTCTATCCAAATTTCATTTATTATATGAAATTGAAGTGTGATATTTATGTGCGTCTTAAAATTTTACGAAAGTAAGTAAGTAATTTTTAAGTCTTCTGAGATCGGGTGTCGTTTTTCTGAAAACACTTTGTAAGCTTTTTGTTTATAATTCGTTATGAATTGAGAAACATAGATAGTGAAATTTACACATTAAATGAAAATAAATATATTTCGAATTACAGTTAACACCTTAAATTCACACGAGTGACTATTATTGATTTTAATTTAATGTAATTTTATTCGAATTTTACCTATATTACCTACTATGTTGTTTAATTATTTAATTTACCTTTACATTAATGTTGAAATTTGAGTAAATGTATTTTTTTGTGTCTATGAACTTACAGGTCTGAAATAAATGATTTTTATTTATTTAAAAATGTAAATACTTTTTTGTCTTCATTTCATAGAGGAATAAGAAAGCTTTCTATAAGTAAAAAAGTCACTAAGTATGCATAGCCATCCCAGTCAATTTAAAGCTGTTACAACAATGATTTAGTCGAAAAAATACTTCAGAACTTATTATTATCCATTAGAAACACCTGCGTACAACTTGTAACTTTAAATTACTTACTTTGCGGCTTAAAGTGCGGCAATTTAAAAATTCAAAGCACTTAAAACTAATTGAAGATGCAATATATTTGTTATGGTGTCTGTCCACTTCGTTGGATCATTAAAACAGCTGTACCTATCTAACTAATGACATCATCATCAACAATTCTATTACTATGGATGATCTATACTCTTAGGCCTTGGTTAGACACGGGGCGTGCAGCGGCGCGTGAAACGTCCCCGTCATCGCACGCGTAAACAAACATAATCGCAATGTACGTTGATGTTTATGGATAGGCGGGGCGTGAAGTGTGGCGATACACGCCGCGTGCGACGCTGCGTGCGACGCTGCGTGCGACGCAGCTTACAAGGTGAGTGCGACGCGTCGAATCAAACAAACGCGTGTAAAATCACTTTTCCGTAAGCACACTCTACCAACGCCATATGTTTGAATTAAGTATACACTCGCCGGTGCACCCTCCGCGTCACCGTAAACAAGGCATTATAGCTCTAGTTGCTTGGTAGTATGATTGGTAGTTCGACTGACAGTAAAATTTTCATGTCCTGCAAGTGAGACAAAACTCTACGGGGAAAATGTGGAATAAATCATAGATTTACCAATCGATTTTGTTTATGATGAAGTCATCGATATCGTCATAAAACAAAATCGACTTAACATTGTGCTTTGCAGCTGCAACATGTGATTGGAATGATGACTTCTTATTCTTATGACGACCTCTGTGGGTGGTCGTCACGGTGGCCGAAGGTCTATCTGGAGGTTGCGGGTTCGATTCTCGCCTCGGGACAAATGTGTGTACGATCTGCAGATATTTATTCAGGGCGTTCGGGATGTTTTCTATGCTAAAAAATATATTTTAATGTAGTGTATTGTATTATCTATATCAGTTATTTAGTACCCATAAAACAAGCTCTGCTTAGCTTGGGGCTAGTTATTGCTGTGTGAATTGACCAACAATATTTATTTATTTATATTTTACTAGCTGCGCCCCGCGGCTTCGCACGCTTTGTCCCTATGGAAACGTTTAAAGGTGATTTTAATCCCACGGGAACAGATTGACGGGATAAAAAGTAACCTATGTTTTATTCCAGTATTAGAATTACCAGTATGCCAAATTTCAACCCGATCCGTTTCAGTAGTCTTGGCGTGAAGAGGTAACAAACATCCATCCATACATCCATAATTCCATCCAAACTTTCTCATTTATAATATTAGTGTGATGTGATTTCGGTCAACGGCTTAGCAATACCATTCAACGTGGCAATGCTACCATGCCAGCATTCGGGCGAGTGCCTTTTGGTGACGGCTTAGGTCTTAAAGAAATAGTTGAAAGAAAAGTGTTTATATACTAGTCATACTCAATTGTTTTATTTTATTATATTGTTATTTAAAAAAAGAACATTCTACACTCGCGTGTTACAACTTTTAAGCCTTCCGTACCTAAAGGGCAAAACGGGACCCTATACTTAGGCCCCGCTGTCCGTCCGTCTGTCTGTATGTCCGTCTACCACCAGGCTATATCACATGAACCGTGATAGTTAGACAGTTGACATTTTCACAGATGGTGTATTTATGTTGCTGCTATAATAACAAATACTAAAACAGAATAAAATACTTATTGAGGAAGGCTCCACAGACATGATTTTTTGATTTTTGAATTTTATAGATGGTGGTAAGGAACCCTTCGTGCGCGAATTTGAATCGCACTTCGCCGGTTTTGATTATTGATGGTGATATTGCGAGAATTTATTGAAAGTAGGTACCTTATTTAATAAAATATTTCTCTCTACGCATAGTATTTAAATACTGTGTTCCATGTATAAAAGTAAATCAATTTTTGGTCGTATGTTTCGATAATATAACATGTTTGTAATTAATTAAGGGCTGTGGATTTTGTTAAACGAATAAATAAATAAACAGTACTAATTTACCTACTTTCACAAAAAAACTTGATTCGATTTTCATTTACCGACGTCCACAACGGTGGTCGGGCAACTGATTGTACAAAACAGCTTCAATATTTCGTTTGTGTCCGAAATGCCAAGAAATGTAAGAAAACATTAAAATTAAAAAGTGTCATTTCGATGAAAATATCCGAAAAATTTGTGACCGAGATGAGAAGCCAAATATTTAGTTGAAAAAGAAAAAAAAAATTAGATTTATTTATTACAGTCAACTTGTTTTAGATCTAATAAGATGTGCAAATTACCGTCGAGCAAAAATAAAAGTAAACTTGAAGTGTTTTGAATACAAGTAATTAACTAATGGAAACTTTTAGCGTTAATTTGAGTGCTGAAACTAAGATGGAAAATATAGACTGCTTGATTAATTACTTAAGCTACTTAGTCCTTAGTCATTTGAAAATATTTTTTTATATTTTGGCAAAATTTTAAGTGTTTGATTGCTTGTAGATGTTTGAAGTGCCTATGATCATAAATAAATTAAAAGTTATTATGATATAAGATTATGATCATCAGACTTCAATGTGAAATGATTTCGACATTAGTTATAAATAAAATTGTAAATTAAGGTCTCCTATAGGTACTAATATTTATGGTCAATTAATAATAGACGGATTAATTGTTAACCTTCTTATTTAATTATGTATTGCATCGTAGACAGTTAACAACTTCTCGTGGTTTCTCTATTTTGTCTTTGACGTTTCTGGATTGGTCAGCACAGTCTTGTCTGTGGTTAGTTGACGTCATATTGAGCCAAGCCATTTTTGGAGGGAAAAATACGAGAGGTCGTTTGTGCATTCCGTGGCCAGAAAGCCAATACCAACGTGTAGACGGCACGTTTGCATTGCCTTGCCATCGCTCGGTATCGCTCGCCTAGCTGGCCGAGTAAATACAAGCGCCAACGTGTATAGAGGTCATTTGCAGTGACCGTTTGCGGTCGCTCCCGGCCACTCGCCTTACTTCGGAGCCGTGTCGGTTTTTCTGCACAAATCAAAGGCGCTTGCCTGCGCTCGGTCAATCGTGTCCACATGTTTGTGTAGTTTGTAGTGCAATAGTTTGCGTAGATTTGTCAAACGTCTAGATGGTAACACTTGCTTTGTATCGATTTGCCTATGCTCACGTTGGCCTTAGCTCGGCCAACATGTATTGGGGGCTTAATATAGTACTAATAATTAATTATTGAATAAAGCTACGAAACTCTATAAAGACTTATTTAATTAAATAAAAAATGAATTTCATTAAATCCGTTTTAGCGGATACTATTTTTAGACGTATTTACTTCTCTTTCTTGAATTCAACAGTCAAGAGTCAAATCGTTTATTTCTTTAGACTTACAAAATAAGCACTTAGACAACTAAATTTTTCAGCTTGATAAATAAACTATCAAATATATAAATAAGAAATAAGGTACAATTGACTCTAATTCACTTAAATTTTCATCATTGATTTATTTTGATCATTCATAAATATCACTAATAAGTCCAAACTTATGGTATTTGTGGTCCTGCTGCACACACAATAAAGATTATGTTTGAAGTACTTCTCATAGAGTCCACAGGTGATCAAAATGCTGGCTTCTATTTCGGTCAACGAATTAGTTTTCATGCGGCCAGCATTCTGTGCACTCTGCTGCACAGAATGCTGGCTGATATTTTAGGAAATTGACATAAGCCACACAAGAACTAGCCAACTGGAGTGGTAGTGGGCCGGCCATGTCTCGCGAAGAACCGACAACCGCTCGCTGGGGTAAACGAGTTCTTGAGTGGAGACTGCGACTCGGAAAACGTAGTGTAGGACGCCCTCCGGCCAGGTGGGATGACGATCTGTGAAATGCGCTGGATGCGTACAGCTGAAGACAGGGTGCTATGGCGCTCATTAGGGGAGGCCTATGTCTAGCGGTGGACTAGTATAGGCTGATCATGATGATGATGATGAACATAAGATTAAATTTTATGATCCCTATTAAAAAAAAATCGTATCAATTATTTAAAAAGTGCATTTGTATCATTGATTGATCAAGTTAGAAATTCTGGGTATAGAATGTTAGAAAGAAATCCCAGAAATTCTGACTTGATCAGTGAAAGAGCCTTTTATACAGTCGTAGGTATATATCTAATACATTTTTTTACATAATTATGTAAGTTGTATGGTGTATGGTTTCACTTGATTGTGTGAACTGTTGACCTTAGGCAGATTATATTCTTCAGAAGAGGCAGAAAGTGGTTTATAACTTAACATACTGGCACTTTGCACCTTGCATTTATGCCATACAAATTTCAGTGAAACTTTCATCATAAATACGCAAGGCCATACAGCCTCGCAATATAGAGAGAGGTAACATTAATACCAACAAAATTAAATTTGCTTGCCATCTTGTTCCGAGACTGTGAAATATTGCTTTAATAATATTAACTCAGACTACACTTTGTCCGTCCTTTCGTTCATAGGGTAATTCTAAGGTTCCTTTGGCGACAGTGTTGAGCCAAGTTTGAGTTATAGCTAGAAGACCAACCTAACCTACCTAGCATGGTAAATACATTATGACATGTTCTAGTTTGGTAGAGCATAGGTAGAGCGGTGGACTGTTATACGATTACTTGCTTCTATTTCATTCTTGAAGAGACTTTAACCCAACAGCCAAGATTGAGTTATAGCTAGAAGACCAACCTAACCTACCTAGCATGGTAAATACATTATGACATGTTCTAGTTTGGTAGAGCATAGGTAGAGCGGTGGACTGTTATACGATTACTTGCTTCTATTTCATTCTTGAAGTGACTTTAACCCAAGAGCCAAGTTTGAGTTATAGCTAGAAGAATTACCTAACCTACCCAGCATGGTAAATACATTATGACATTTTCTAGTTTAGTAGAGCGTAGGTAGAGACGTGGAGCATAGGTAGAGCGGTGCGGTGGACTGTTTGAGGATTACTTGCTTCTATTTCATTCTTGAAGTGACTTTAACCCAAGAGCCAAGTTTGGGTTATAGCTAGAAGACCGACCTAACCTACCTAGCATAGTAAATACATTATGACATGCTCTAGTTTGGTAGAGCATAGGTAGAGCAGTGGGCTGTTTTACGATTACTTGCTTCTATTTCATTCTTGAAGAGACTTTAACCCAACAGCCAAGATTGAGTTATAGCTAGAAGACCTACCTAACCTACCTAGCGTGGTAAATACATTATGACATGCTCTAGTTTGGTATAGCATAGGTAGAGCGGTGGACGGTTATACGATTACTTGCTTCTATTTCATTCTCGAAGTGACTTTAACCCAAGAGCCAAGTTTGAGTTATAGCTAGAAGACCAACGTAACCTGCCCAGCATGGTAAATACATTATGACATGCTCTAGTTTGGTAGAGCATACATATATAGAGCGGCGGACTGTTATACGATTACTTGCTTCTATTTCATTCTCGAAGTGACTTTAACCCAAGAGCCAAGTTTGAGTTATAGCTAGAAGACCTACCTAACCTACCTAGCATGGTAAATACATTATGACATGCTCTAGTTTGGTAGAGCATAGGTAGAGCGGTGGTCTGTTTTAAGGTTACTTGCTTCTATTTCATTCTTGAAGAGACTTTAAACTAAGAGCCAAGTTTGAGTTATAGCTAGAAGACCTACCTTACCTACCTAGCATGGTAAATACATTATGATATGCTCTAGTTTGGTAGAGCATAGGTAGAGCAGTGGGCTGTTTTAAGATTACTTGCTTCTATTTCATTCTTGAAGTGACTTTAACCCAAGAGCCAAGTTTGAGTTATAGCTAGAAGAATTACCTAACCTACCCAGCATGGTAAATACATTATGACATTTTCTAGTTTAGTAGAGCGTAGGTAGAGACGTGGAGCATAGGTAGAGCGGTGCGGTGGACTGTTTGAGGATTACTTGCTTCTATTTCATTCTTGAAGTGACTTTAACCCAAGAGCCAAGATTGAGTTATAGCTAGAAGACCTACGTAACCTACCTAGCATGGTAAATACATTATGACATGCTCTAGTTTGGTAGAGCATAGGTAGAGCGGTGGTCTGTTTTAAGGTCACTTGCTTCTATTTCATTCTTGAAGAGACTTTAAACTAAGAGCCAAGTTTGAGTTATAGCTAGAAGACCTACCTTACCTACCTAGCATGGTAAATACATTATGACATGCTCTAGTTTGGTAGAGCATAGGTAGAGCAGTGGGCTGTTTTAAGATTACTTGCTTCTATTTCATTCTTGAAGAGACTTTAAACTAAGAGCCAAGTTTGAGTTATAGCTAGAAGACCTACCTTACCTACCTAGCATGGTAAATACATTATGATATGCTCTAGTTTGGTAGAGCATAGGTAGAGCAGTGGGCTGTTTTAAGATTACTTGCTTCTATTTCATTCTTGAAGAGACTTTAAACTAAGAGCCAAGTTTGGGTTATAGCTAGAAGACCGACCTAACCTACCTAGCATGGTAAATACATTATGACATGCTCTAGTTTGGTAGAGCATAGGTAGAGCAGTGGGCTGTTTTAAGATTACTTGCTTCTATTTCATTCTTGAAGTGACTATAACCCAAGAGCCAAGTTAAATTATAGCTAGAAGTTTTACCTAATCTATCTAGCCTGGTAATACATTATGACATGGTCTAGTTTGGTAGAGCATAGGTTGGTAACAGTGGGCTGTTTACGATTACTTGCTTCTATTTCATTATTGAAGTGACTTTAAGCCAAGGTAGTATACAGTCATGCTGTGTGGTGCTGGCTTAGAATTCCCACGCTGGGCAGGCAGATGGGGGATCGCAGTTCGGTTTCGGCACCACACAGCATGACTGTATACTACATACAGTCATGCTGTGTGGTGCTGGCTTAGAATTTGCACCACCCCATATCTTCCCGTGGGTGTCGTAAGAGGTGACTAAGGAATATTCACCGGGGGCAGGCAGCAGCGCCTCCTGCAGAACAATTCTACCACCGAACTGCGATCCCCCATCAGCCTGCCCAGCGTGGGAATTGTGGACATTACCCCCCCATGAGACACGCCAATAAGCAGCAGTGGACCAATATAGGATGTTGAAGTGAAGAGGAAGTATACAATGTGTCCATGGGTAAAGTGCAACCACATTATTCATGATAGGCGTTGTTCCTTTGTGAGTTATTTGTTATATTCGTCATTATTACATATATAACATGATTATGGCTTTTATTTTGTCATTACTGAGTAATAAATTTTGGTTGTAAGTTGCTGTTCGGTTGATTTCTCGTCACTCCCGGTCAGTCGTTCACTTCGTAATAACATAACTTAATAATATAATATATTTTTTAGTCACTCTTTTATATACTATCCGTAAGTATACATATGTGACTATGAGCAGTGTCATCTCATGCCCGCAACATTAAACACAGGATCATGTGACCCAAACAGCAGTTAGTATTCAATTCGGGTTTCCGCGCCATTTGCCTCCGTTGATAGATGTGGAACGGCCCAAGGAAACCATTGAGTAATAGGCTAATAGATTAGGCTTTAGGCGCGAAACTATTATAATCCTTTGATATTGTTCAATCAATGACTAGTGACCGGACCAGTAAGTGGTTCGGTTATTGGTGGATCCTAATAGTTAGATAAGTATCTATTTGAATTCTGGATGAATTTGATATGGTACTGTACCGTGATGAATTTCATACGCAAAACTTGTCCCGCAACATTTTAAAACCACGTAAAGGGCGTGGGCGTGTTTTAAATTTGTTTAATCACCTCAGAATTTATTTTTTATACAATAGTGAAATAATTTTCGAAGTCGGTCTACAATTGAGGGTGAAATCGACGAACATACATAAAAAAACATAAAACACACAGCCGCACATAGAACCTCCACCTTTTATCGAAGTGGAAACGAATACATATAGACCTATCTGCAGAATATACAAACATTTTATCACGAGGCGGGAATCAAAGCTGCTACCTTCTGCGTCGCAGGCTGACCTTCACCTGATTCGCCACAGAGGTCATAATTAAAACAAATACATTAATTTGCCGTAAAACCGTAGGCTCTGTCGAGACATGCATAATTTGCGCCTCTTGACATTAGGACCTTATGTTGGTAGATATTCAGTAACAGAACATTCCTATCTTCCGAGGACATCCGTGACGGCAGGTGCAATAGATTTTGCCGAGGATCTCAAGAGGCGCAAATTATGCAGGTCTCGACAGAGCCTACACATTTGCTGCCCTTGAAGTCCAGACCGTGGGTACCGAGGCTCTTCGGATTTCTTATAAAAATATCTGAGTGTCTGGACTTTAGGGATGTCAGCGGGTTCACTACGAACCTTATTTGTGTTCCAAAAACACCAACTTTTCATCCATTAACGAGGGACTTCAGCAGGGTGAGTGCGGTTCGCATCGCGCCTGCACTGCGTCACGCTCCGATTGGTATTGATATGGATCAGTAAATTGCTTGCTCGCTCTACAGTTAGCTCAATTGATTCAATTGTAAATACTACCTATGGTTTATCCATTTTGAATGAAGCATGTTAGTAAACAAAGTACGACACAAATAACAAAATCTCACTTGCTCGGCGTCGAGTAGATATACAATTGAAAGCAATTTTTATTGAAGGGAGGATCTAAAATCGACAAGTAGTGTAAATTACGTATAAAAGGACGCGCCAACAAAGTGAATTTTAGGTTAAGTATGGGCGGTTTGTTTACGTTTATGCTCCATTCAAAATGGATACGATATAGTTATATCTATACTAATATTAGGAAGAGAAAATATTTGATTGTTTGTTTGTATGTATTGAATAGGCTCCGAAACTACTAGACCGATTTCATCATTAAAAAACTTATTTAAAAGCTCATTTTCTCAAGCTGTTTATATAGTAAAAATTTCACTTATCTAAGTGCTTATTTTGTAAGTCTAAAGAAATAAACGATTTGACTGTGACTCTGACTCTTATTTTTAGGGCGTGACATAGACATTTTATCGCGGAATTCCCACGGGAATGGGACGCGGGTAAAACCGCGAGGCGCTGCTAGTAAGAAATAAATCATCTAATAACCATTGATTTAAAAAGGGAAGATAGGTTACGTTCTCCTAGCGCTTACTCAAAAATTGGCATGTGTTACAACTACACGCAAACACATACGCTCACAGTTATATTTCCAGTCCTGTGCAATACAAAGAAGAACAAAGACGGAAAGACGTATCTAGGACCGAAGTGAGACTGAGACAACAATATTTCACGCGAATCACGACCGCCCGTGCCGCCGGTCAGACGGTGACTGATGTGGGAGATCACAATTTTACACAATTTCAGGTTGCCACTTTCGAGCAACCAGTGCCTTATCTTCGTTTTTAATAAATCAATGCTAATAACATTATTATATATTTTAGTATTTGATTGTGATTAATTTTCTTTTTCAATCATGACGGAACCCTACATACCAAAGACCAAACATGGGGCGAGCTCCCGCGGTCAAGTTTACACAGAATTCAATTCGAGTAGCTAACGTTCCATTCCAACCAAAAGGCAAACTATACTAATTAAATGCATTTTGGACTGTGATTGCTCAACTTTGATTAGCTAACTGTCAGTTGGGGTGGTTACGTCGCCATGCTGGGTTTGGGTTTCCAGTTAATGCCTTTTGAACCCTGAAAATTGATGTATTTAGTTCAACATTAATAAGTGGTGTCTATTCAAAACTAAACTAAACTAATTTGACAGTACTAAAAATGTCTCCGTCCCTGTCATAACGATCAAAATAATAAGGATGGCATCATTTTTGGTCCTGTCAGATAAGTTTAGTTTAGTTTTGGCAGTATAGTATAAATATTATAAATGTGTATGTATGTATTTAAATAGGTATTTATTAGGTTTATTTTATTTATTACCAGCTGCGCCCCGCGGCTTCGCACGCTCTATTCAAGTAGCTATGTCCGTCCCCGGGATACCGTTTACCTCCCTGCCAAATTTTATCAAGATTTGTTCAGCCGGGAACGAAATAAAAACTATCCTATGTTCGTTTCCTGATTCTAAGCTACCTTCCCACCAATTTTCAGCCAAATCGGTTCAGCCGTTCTCGAGTTATAAGTGTTGTAACAAACACGACTTTCTTTTATGTATATATATAAGATTATTTTAATCAATGCATGTTTATTATAAGCATATTATGTATATTATTATTATATTGGTAATTTGTACACTTCCTCTACCTATTCCATCGCCTCTCCCCCTCTAGGACTCTAAGGTTTTGCTGCTCGATTTGTACATATCTTTATAAATAAGTTTAAACTATGTATTATTAGTGTATAATAAAGAATTACAAAATCTGAATAGAAACCATTATTTAGAAACATATAAAAGGTAAGTGCTACGATGACCACTTGAGGTGAATGGACAAGTCAGCTAATGGAGCGAGCTGATAACACTATACAGGGTGGATTGAAATGCTTATTTAATCAATTATACAGTATTTAATAATTAATATATAAATAAATAAATAATGCTGGACTATTCACACAGCATTATCTAGCCCCAAGCAAAGCAGAGCTTGTGTTATAGGTACTAGATAACTGATATACATAATACAATACACTACATAGATATAGAAAACATCCAGAACGCCCTGAACAAATACCTGCAGATCGTACAAATATTTGTCCCGAGGCGGGAATCGAATCCGCAACCTCCTGCGTCGCAGGCGGACCGTCGCCCACCACGCCACAGAGGTCGTCGGAATTACAATTATATATTTATTTGTAATTGATCGCATTGTATTACTTAAATTTCTATCGTGATCGTTGTTATAGATCTTGACATACAGTTTTAGTTGATTATTTATTTGGCATACAAAACAGAATACAATCAAGATTTATACAAACACTTAACACGATAATAAAAACTAGACTGTATTCCTACACATGAATAGATAAAAAAAGGAGTAAGTAGGTAGTAAAAAAGTAGTTTTACAAAGCTAGCTCTCCCAGAGAAATCTTACCAACCTTTTTGACGTGATAACGTCTATTAAATCGATGAACATGGGTAACATGTTCAAAAAAGTGTTACGTTGTTGATGATGTTGCCATGACGGCTGAAGCAATAAAGAGTAAAGTTCTAATTTGGTCTAATAGATAGCGTTGATAGCTAGCTGACACCAGAATGGCAAAAACAGTATAGAAACTACCAGGTAAGATTTTTAATAGATCAAGTAAATGACGTTATGACGTAAAATTTTGTTCACTGACTTTAAAGACAAACTAGTTTAAGTAGAATTATAATTCCTGCACTAGTTTAATAAATAAATAAAATAAAGTCGCCTCTTACGACACCCGCGGGAAGTGTTGGGGTGTTAAAAATTCTAAGCTTGTGTTGCCAGTAGCCATACTGTAAGAATGAGGATTGTCAAATCTGATGAACAATGTATTTCAAATGTTTAACGAATTGGCTCACTAATCAGTTATTTGTGGTAGGCGGGTTCTGTTTAATTCACGTGTGTTTGGAATACTAAACATTAATGGGTTTACACATGTGTTCTACCATGGTATGAGACTACATTATTCGACACTGGTAGTGATTCTGTTGGCAAAAAACCTGAACTAAACAAGCATTACATAAAAAGTATCCAACGCTATTTTTTAAGCATGGTTCCATGTATTCGTACGTAGCGTGTCATTTCGAAGGAAATTTATTTGACGGCCTATGTCAAACGTACAATCGGCGCGATAAACGAACGGTTTAAATGAAGCTGGGATCACAATAACAGCCACCCTACGCTAGGTAAACTTTTGTGCCAACATAATTACTACCTACCATTGTAGGAGTCGGTAGGTGGATATCGTTAAATTTGCTAACGAGTAAACGCTTAGCTTTAGGCATTTACATAGCACAGATATTTTTTTCGTGGGTATACGTTTTTTTCTGCGTTATACAAGTATTACTCCAGCCCTCCAAAAGAAGGGGTATTTTAATTCGTCAGAAAGGCCGTCGGATTCGATATTGGAAACTTTTGACAAATCAAATTAGCGTTCTCAAGTTCCGTCGGAATAGAATTCAAATTCGATTCTCACGTTTTCACTTCGGAAACGAATCGAACAAAATAAATACCCCTCCAGATCGGATTCAAACAACGCAGGACAGCATGTGAGATGACGTCCTTCTCAATCCAATTATTTAACTACAGGTTAGGTCTTTTGTGTGTTGTATGTGACCATGGTAACAAACTGTATAGTTCTCATGTTGAAATGTGGCAATAAACACACCCATTCGCTTTTGAATACGAAATCTTTTTATGTTTTGATTAAATGCGTTGTGATAATCTGGTTGTGTATGGGCTTTTTAGATTTTTAAATATCATACGAATTAAGCGGATAAAACACAACAATTTTGTTTTATTTCATGATGATAGAACACAAAAATTGTTGGAGTAAGCGTTTAAACCTGATATTAAAGTTAGGTAGCCTTTCAAAAGGGTATTTCTACGCTAACACAACGCCTGTAAAATTTTTAATATTTTAGCAAAGTTTTATGATATACTAATTAAAATACGTTGCAGTTCTTAAATTTGTTTTTAATTTTAAACGTTATGTTCGTTTTGTCGGTTGGGAGAGCGAGCTTGTAATTTAATTAATCTTAGTTTGCTTTGCCTGAGTAATTATATTACAACTACTAAGGCAGTTAGAGGTACATTTTTTGTAGTGTAACCTAATTATAAGGTTTTTGGTAAAGCACTGAGAAGCCAGTGTTCTATTAGTATGGATCAGTTGAGCTGACAAATGACCGGAGTTGGCTTTTAAAGAATCAAACCATGTTCAGAGATAAAAAAAACCAGCTAAGTGCGAGTTGGACTTGCACACGAAGGGTTCCGTACTATTATTATCTAAAAGAACGGCAAAAACTTAAGCTCCAATAAATATTTTTTTATTCAGATTTATAGTTTTTGATGAAAAAGCTGCAACAGAATTACATAATGTGTGAAAGTTTTAACTGTCTAACTATCACGGTCCACTAAATACAGCCTGGTGACAAACGGGCAGATGGACATCGGAATCTTAGTAATTGGGTCCCGTTTTACCCTTTGGATAAGGAACCCAAAAATGAGGAACCAACTAACAGAAATGTTTTAACAAAAACAGGAAAACCATTTGAAGTATTTTGTACTAGAGTAAAGTCTGTGTACGAAGATAGCCTACATAAAAGAAAGAAAAACATAATAATATTGTCTTGTCCTAATTTATTTATCTCCGTACTGTATCCACTTCATCATAATAATATCTGTCCTTCGTATCTATTGATTTGGGAGGAACACAAATCTGGTTAAGGTTGAACTACATTTGGTGAGCTAACTGCAACGATTGTATTTTTTTTATCTACCTCTGAACTTTTGACTGGGTGGTCCGATTTTCATGAATCTTTTTTGTTATGCCTCCCGTGTAATCCCATTTTAATTTGGTTCAGTCCTGATACTGGAATCCATGAAACTCGTTGAAAAAATTTATTTTGTTTTAAAAAACTATATACCGACTTCAGTTTTATAATTTTTTCATAGATTTTCATCGGTCCCATAGTCAGAACTAGACCAAATTAAAATGGCCACGCGGGAAGCGCCAGCTTTCATATAAAAAAAGAATCATGAAAATCGGACCACAAAGTTAAAAGTTCTGAGGTAACAAACATAAAAAAAACAGTTGAATTGAGAACCTCCTCCTTTTTAAGTCGCTTAAAAACTATAGAAATTTACATCCAATTTACAAAAATAATTATTTTATTTAAATAAACTATACACAGTTTATTATAATAATGTTAATTATTCTTTCTACGTATAATGCCGGGTATAGACCAAGAGCAAACGAAGCTAACCTTTTGGACTGCTTGTCTCAAATTCACTGACGGCAAGTTGTCCACTGCAAAGCTCGACTGCAGGCGAAGGCAGTCGTCGACTGCAGTTGACTGCCGTCGCATCACTTGCCGTCGGTTTCGGCAACTTGCCATCCGTCATTATCAGCCCTAAGGTTTCTGGACACTGAGCATCCATTTATTTTTATAAGTAAAACTTGTTATTCACTAAAAACTCAACCACCAACTTTACTAAAGAATAACTGCAACCACGCTGCAATAGAGGTAAAATTCGAATTCTATAACAGACGAGATGATTCTAAGTAAAAAAATTGGTCAGAGATTTTGCGGTGATTACAAAATAAATAAAGAGACTGACCAGATACAGAAAGTGACGTTATAGGAAAGAGACGTGACAGAGAGGGAGTCAGAGTCAGAGTCAAATCGTTTATTTCTTTAGGCTTACAAAATAAGCACTTAGACAAGTCAAGTTTTTACCATATAAACAGCTTGATAAATAGTAATTACTATCTCACAAGAAATAAGGTGCAATTGACTTTAATATACTTAAATTTTTTGTAGATTTTTGAATTTTTTGGAGACTGTTAAGGGTCTGGCAGACTAAGTGCAATTTGTCAACACGTTTTCACCAAATTGTAGGGCGTAGCACTGTTTCTCGCTGGAGACCTTAGTAAACTACAGAATATTTTAAAGCGTAGGTGTATTAGAAAGATACTCAATACTCAATACTCAATCATTTATTGTATTCTATAGGTGTACAGAGGTATTTACATTTTCATATAATTAGGTTTCACTATAGACCCTGCTGGGCACACAATATGTACGGAGAGAGAGGAAGACGTCGTTAACTGGTTAGGAATTTTTACTTGCATAAATAGTTTTATTTTTCGTTCAAATATTCGTCAACCGTGTAGTAAGCTTTTGTGGTTAATAAAATCTTTAGTTGTTTTATAAAAACATTGTCGTTATTTTCGTTTATCAACGCGTCAGGCAGTTTATTATATATTTTAATAGTCATTACATAAGGGCTGGATGAGTGTAGTTTCAATTTGGAGTCAGGTTTTATAAGTTTGTTGATGAAATTAGTTTCTATAATGTTTACCAGTTTGTGGGAACGGCAACGTAGCAAACTTATCCTTTCTATCCTTCTATTGTTGACCGAATGTAATGAGGTCTCTGCTTTAAGTCGCCGTTTTTTTTCTTTGTCAGTATGTCCGTACCTCTTCAGGTTGTATCTTACAACCGATTGTAACGAAATCTTAATAATTTTATAGAATAGTCACCGCCACCGCAAACCGCGTCAGTCTGCCAGACCCTTTTAGTACCTTCTTTTGATTTGTAAACATCTGGTTCCATAACATATACATCTCTGGATTTTGTAGGTCCTTGTAGTTCTTGCACGAGTTATAGGCTCTATTGCTTTATGATAAATGGGCCTTAACCCTAACTGAAAGCATAACATAATAATTCCGGATTACAGAAGTCAGCTGTTTATCTTAGTAATCCAAAGTAAGGTCCTGTCTGTTAGTTTGTTGGTCTTTATGACTATTGCAATGCTGAACTGATAGTAGAATAATCACTTTCTGGTATATTATTGTTGATTCTATTTTGATCCGTTTGTGGTTTATCTTAGTAATCCAAAGTTAGGTCCTATCTGTTAGTTTGTTGGTCTTTATGAATATTGCAATGTTGAACTGATTGTAGAATATTCATTTTCTGGTTTATTATTGTTGGTTCTATTTTGATCCGTTGGTTTTGGGCGGTTTTAGAAAAAGGACATACTTGTTCCAAATAGCTGAGTGATTCTGGCTTAGAATTTGCACCACCCCAACTCTTCCCGAGGGTGTCGTAAGAGGCGACTCAGGGATATTCACCAGGGGGAGAGCAGCAGCGCCTCCTGCGTAACAATAAATTCTAACACCGAACTGCGATCCCCAATCCGCATGATTAGGGGCACTATCCCCCGTGAGATAGGCGCCAATAAGGCGCTTATCAGGGGGAATCCTGCGTCCAGCTGTGGACCAATACAGGCTGTTGAGGTTGAGGAAGATAAGATCGTAGGAAGAGCTATGATAAAAAGAAGTTAACAGTGCTACATCCGCGTGCCTTGACAAGCACGTTCACCTGTAAGTCCTGCGCCTGACCTCGCCCAGGGCAAGCAGTCTCAACATAGATGGCAACCGACATCGGTCGCAAAGTTTTGCCGGTCATATTTTAACGAACTTTGATTGTCTTTACAAGAATGATTCAATAACTATTTATTTTGATAAATATAGTAAAATAACATAAGGTTATGGAGAAATTTCTTTCATTCATATTGATTTACTATCGGAACTATTCATTTATGTCGCAAACTTCACGATTTCGTTAAAGGTAACTGCGAGCAAATTAGACAGCCCGAAAATTTTGTAGCAATCCTTCACCGAAATCGTAAAGATGGCGGTCGCTTGGGACAAAACTGAATAGTTCCTATGGTAAATAAATAAGAATATTAGAAATTTAACCTTTTCTTTTCTTTTATTCTGTTAATCTACTGTATTTATGGAAATAAATAGTAATTGAATCATTTGAAACTTGATTCTTGTAAAGAGAATCAAAATTCGTTAAAATATATCCGGTAAAACTTTTCGACCAATGTCGGTCGCCATCTATGTCGTGACTGCTTGCCACTATTTATTTCCATAAATACAGTAGATTAACACAAAGAAAAGGTTCAATTTATGATATTCATATTTATTAACCATCGGAACTATTAATTCTTTTTTGTAGCAAACTTTACGATTTCGGTTAAGGTAACTGCGAGCAAATTAGACAGCCCGATAAGTTTGTAGCGATTCTTCACCGAAATCGTAAAGATGGCGGTCGTTTGCGACAAAAATGAATAGTTCCGATGGTAAATCAATAAGAATATTAGAAATTTAACCTTTTCTTTATGTTAAACAACTGTATTTATAGAAATAAATAGTTATTGAATCATTCGAAGCTTGATTCTTGTAAAGACAATCAAAATTCGTTAAAATGTGACCGGTAAAACTTTGCGACCGATGTCGATCGCCATCTATGTCGAGACCGCTTGCCCTGGTCGTGTTCCATCTACAATCTTATAGAATGAAGAGGTTAAGAAAGCAGAGAGTGAATTATTACAAGGGAAATTACATAATTACGCATTTACTGTATGAAAGTACCAACTTTTCAGATGTTATCTCAAATATATAAATTCACTTTCTAAGCACCTGTGTTCAGGCACAATTCTGTGCACTATAATAATGTCCAGCACACGTGCTTGAGACTGGTCGCCGCAAATTTGGCTAGAAGAACAATATTGGGAGTTTCACACGGTCGCCATTGTATTACGCGCGTCCTTATAAAATACAAACCGGACGCGGCTATGGAAAGTAAGAACTAGACAAATCAAATAATAATAGGAATAAATAAATAATGCTGGACAATTTACACAGCATTATCCAGCCCCAAGCTAAGCTAAATGGAATAACAAAAGAAAAAGATCTCTCTATCAATCGTCGTCAAGCCAATACAAAATACAGACTTATTCCGCATTTGTCCCACTGCAGATGGGACGAATTGAACCGGACTTTGATTCGGACAGCAGTTTACTGCGTTCGGACCAAAATAGTCCAAATGCGGCAAATCAAATTTAATGCAGAAATTGGTGTCGATTCTATTGTTTTAGAATTAGATAAAATTAGCTAACATTAGGATTTAAGAATGTCAAATAGACGATTGCTTCTCAAATTGAATAGTAAACTTCTATTTGACAGAAAATCTAGCTAAAATAAAGATTTAAGAATCGTTAGAAATCGATTAAGGAATCAAAATGTATCGTTCCTAAATCCTAATTTTAACTAATTCTAAAACAACAGAATCGACACCATTATTCATCATTTGTCCCATTTAAGAAAAAAAAATCCCTAACAGAGAAAAGTTATCTCACGAAAAGAATTAGAAGTACTTTACAGAATTCTACTGAATTGAAAAAGTAGTATTTTGATTTATCAAACTTTTAAGTCTTCCCCTCCTAATTCGTGCAATTGCAAATCCCACCGAGTGATTCCGACGACGGTAGAAACCACTACCAACTAGATATATCTAGATAGGCATTCAATACAACTTTCAAGTTCCTGCTAAACTTCCCTTCAGTGAAAAGCACTACAATCCAAATCCAACCTTACGCGAGCTAACCCTTCGATTCATTTTACGACAGCCGACATGTTTCGTTTTAACTTCTATAGATAGTATTAATAACCATGATGGATTTAAAAGTTTTAACTTCTATAGAGTTTCGTTGCCAGCGAAGATTAGATCTTGCGGTATTCCGATTAGAGACCAATTTGGTGAGGAGGTAAGCACCGCCTTCAGATGTGTTTCTCAAGATTGCGCTATGGTTATCCGGTCAAAGATCGAAAGATACTAGAAGAACTAGACCATTTACGATGACCTTTGTGGCGTAGGGGTTGAAGGCCCGCCTGCGACGCAGGAGGTTGCGGATTCGATACCCAACTAGATATAAATACTTATATGTAGTACCTATGACACACACAAGCTCTGCTTAGCTACGGGCTAGATAATGCTGTGTGAATTGTGTAGCATTATTTATTTATTTAGGAACTTCTTAATATTTTGTTTTACATTGTAATTTTGAATCTATTTTTTCTCGGGCCAGAAAGAGCAACATCAATATAAGATAGCTTAAAAATCCATATTAATTATTTATTTGACCTTCTTGGCGATGAACCCAAGAAGCTGGTGGGCGTAGATTTGTATACTGTACACATAGGAAATGTTTGGATGATCTTTAGATATTTGTTACAAGAATACAAGAATACAAGAATACAAGAATTTATTAATAAAAACAATATTTTACACGTCCATTTTTAAATAACATAATTGTAATAAATATATTAAATGTAGATTATAGATATGTAGGTAAGTACCTAATGTAGGTTGGAGCGGTCTTCTACAGTTCGGGTAATTTGAGGAATTCACCCATGCTGTAGAAGACCCTTTCCAATAACCATGTCTTCAGACGACCCTTAAATGCTGCAGTGGAGGCTGCATTGCGGATACTATCTGGTAGTCTATTGTAGACTGCCGGGCCCGAGATGAACACCGATCTATTCGACTTGTGCAGCCTGTGTGATGGCGTTACCAGCCTGTGCTGGTGTTTGTTACTGCGGAGAGCTCGTGCTGCGTTAACCCCTCGGCGCTGGAACAGGTGCAAATTACGGTGCGTGAACAAGGCCACTTGGTATATTTGTTCACAGTATAGAGTCATGATTCCCAGTTCCTTGAAGTGCTCTCTACATGACTCATCGTTCGGGATGCCTACTATGGCTCGGACTGCCCTCTTCTGCATCACGAAGGCCCGCTCGGCGTCGCTGGCCGGCGCCCACAGCTCCACGCCGTTATTTGGCTGGTTGTTTTCTTACGAAGATTATTAAATTTTCTTTTATATTCATAATAAAAGAAAGAAATAAAACATATCATGACGCCGCTTAAGAGGCATTCAAACTTAAGTTTTTATCTATTCTTGCTCAAAAATACAGTTTAACATAACTTCATAATTAATGCACTACAGACCACGTAGCGAGAGACAGCGTTACAATACATTAAGGATTAATAATTTAACCAAAATTTAGCTTCGATAATATCACCGCATATTATTCACCAAAATGGTTCATTTGTGTTGATGCCACTAAAATTTGAAAGGCACATCTATTCAACATATTTCCGTGTCCCCAACAATACGTTCAAATGAAGTGGGTCACTCCAGTACCTGCCAATTTCTATCAATACAGCAGTATACAGCAATACTGCTGCAATACACAGCAATTATACATTGCTGGACGTTGGTGTACATAACTTCTAATAAAGGACAACACTATGCTACCCTCAAGTGTATATTGGCAGTAGTAAATGTGAAATATTCATTATCAGCACACACACATCCATTGACGAATATGCTTCTAGGGTTTTTTATGAAATGAGTATAAATTAACGGTTGACGACTAAAAACTTCTAGTCCTTCAGTTACATGATCAAAAGATATTGGGCACATCCTCTACCTCTCTGCGGCCATGTTATACATGATTATGATTTACAGTTCATAGTTTTTTCTTCTAAAGTTTAGGAAGAGATGCAAAATAGAGTTTGGTGGCCAAAAATCGCAACTTCGTATCTCTGTCTAAGCTTTACAAAATGAACTTACAGAGGTATTAATAAATAACTTATAATGGATACCACAAACTGTACGATGGATTTTTAAAACTTCCTGTGATGATAAGAAAAAAAAAGATGGCTCTGTCATATTGACTCGTGTATGCGCCTTAAAGCGCAAAACCCAGCGAAGCGGTCCATCCCAGCGTCTGCCGTGTCGCCGTCTCCATAGACACGGCCCCATGGGTTCCTCATAGCTTCATCGCGGGGGACCCAGGAAACCCGTGGTCCACCTGAGACCTGTGTAATGGACGATAGAAATCATTTCACCATAACAAGTTTAGCTAAGACCTCTAACTAATAGAATTTGTAATCATTGTTCTTTGAGGATTCGGGACTAACCCCGCCTCCTAATCTAAAGTTGGAATTCTAGTACAGGCGAGTAACTTGAGGTAATTGTAATTTACGAGTGAGGAGAAACGCTTTCCAGGACCACCCAGAGCAATCTAGTTTATGTACAGCTTTGTGGTAATTAATATGTTGGTTTTATACATGAAAAGAAAAATAATGGCAAAGGCGAGTATATCTACTCGCCTTTGCCATTATTTATCTTTTTTATGTTTTACCATATTGTATTTGTGCAATAAAGAAATAAAAATTACTAAATTAAGAACTAAGATATAAGAAAATGTTCTTAGGGCGCATATCCGAGCCAACATGGCAGCGTCACTTTATCTTATTACTACGTTTAAAACAGGATTTTTTTTATATCCATCGTGCAGTTTGTGGTATCTATAATAGTAATATCTCTGTAATCGTTTTATTTTGTATAGTTTAGGCAGAGATGCGCAAATAGAGTTTGTTGGCCTCAGCTTTACAAAATAAAACTATTACAGAGGCATTTATAAATAACTTAAAATAGGTATATTAAACTGGATGTTCGGTTTTTGAAATTTCCTGTGTTAAACGAAATAATAAGATAGAATAGGTGGCGGCGCCACTTTCACTCGTGTATGCGCTTGTATTACTGTTTGGTAATTCGACTGACTGACATACTCATGTCCTTTTGCTTTCTGTATAATAAAAAAATATTTTTCGGTGGTCCCGTTGAGTGGACCACGGATGAAACATCTCACAGACTGTATTGAGAGGTAGCTGTAGCTGCCTAACAACTTAAGAATTAAAGTTGTACGCACTTTTTGTGCACAAATACTTACATGTCGGCAATAAAAAAAATATATGTATAACCCGCCATTTGTGACGTGACTCTGACTTACGTAGTTTGTGACGCCGGTCTTACGGACCAGGTTTTTCAAAGTGAGATTTTCCTAAATAGTTTTACTCCGTGGAAATTTTACATATTCAAATATTAAAAAGGTATGTTCTTTTTATAATAATACAATGGTATTTCTTAAATCACATATCGTTTATTTATCTTTACGCTTACATAGTTAAACCATGAGAAATAACCAAGTTTTTTCTAATGCTCTTTTAAAGTATCCAAATTTTTAACAAAAATATTATTTTTCTTATTAAATCATTCTCTCTCAGTCTCATTACAATAGGAACTATAAAAAAACAAATAAAAAAGGTACCCGTACTGAATACAAAATCCCAAAAAAATAAACTCAAAAATCATTCTTTTGTTGTTGTTTTCTAACGTTTCCCGAACGCTCAAATCCTTCGGTAATCCTTAGGTATGCGATCTGGAAGTGGATTTTCTGGTTCACCGTCACTTTTAGCTTCACTATACGGTGTTTTTTGGGATATATCCTCATCGGAGATTAATTCCTCTTGCAGAAGGGCTTCCAAACGACGGCTCTCACGTTTGTTAGACATGCTAAAACAATATTTATAAATTAGGCAAAAAACACTTATAAACTGAGTGAAATATTTATAAACATATGCAAAAAGGTCATAGGTAACAGAATAATAACAATCACAATAACTACTTTATAAAAATAAACCAAAAATAGATACATTTACTTATAAATCATTGAATAATTTTACTTACGTAATCTATGACCCCGGTCCCACGCACCGGGTTGGCGCCAAAACTCAAAGACGGCGACTGCCTCGCCGATGCGGTGTGTACTGACGATGGGGTACGTGAAATCAGGAGAGTATACGAATTCGCAACCTAATTGGATAACGGGTAAAAAAGTTATTCTACTTTTTCGATCCACCCGGTCTCACAGACATATAGGTCACAAATGGCGGGATAATAAGCACCCAATTTCATTGAAACTAAGTTTAAGCATAATCTAAGTAGTTTATAAGTTATTTCGGTATCCCAAATGGCTTCGGTATTTAAATTATGTGCCCAAATAATTTACCCTACGAAACTAACCCCCATAATTCTAAAAGGTCAATAAAAACTTTCTCCTTTCTCAACCTCGATTTCACCTTATTGGAGGAAATCGCTTTTATTTTATTGCTAAAGTCTAGCAACTGTCAATTTAGGTATAAAGTATTTCGGTTGACTTCAGTCGAGGTTGAAAAGTTTTGAGACGTTGTACTCCCGGATCAGACATCAAATGTCTCAGACTATTATAGTAATAGAGTACTACTTGAGTGAGTAGGATTTTGTCTTTCGTCTACACATTTATCTAGGTGAAAAACGTTCCTTTACCTTATTAACCTGACTATCACAATTGATTTTTTTGAGCCTTTTTGTTGTTTTGATGGTTATTGTGAAACAAAACGCAACGATTTCAAAATTTAACAAAAAGAAAGCCTTTTTGACAATAGTAACGAGACGTGATCGTAACGTTTCATAATTTGTATGGGATTTGCGTAGTTCCCTGTCCGCAAGATATGGGGTGAGTTGGGACGCTGCAGCGCTGTACTAAAATGTATGGGAAACTGAGATGTATCGATACTGTCGTCAAACTCACCCCTCAGTTCAGTTTCAGAAAGTTAAACTTTCGAGTATTCAAACGCAACTAAAATTCAAGCACGTCTCACATCTCAAGTGAGGAATTTTGGACAGATTTTCATTGAAAACTGTCAAAAATCAAGCCGTGTTTATCGAACTTGTTATAAAATACACTTGATTAGAGACTTGACCATTGATTAATTAATGAAAACCATGATCTGCGTTCAAAAATTCAGCTGTAAGTAAAGAGGAAAATCTCTAAAAAGTTTGATATAAAAACAAAATTAAAATTTTGAAAAACCCACGACGGATATAATAAATACCTAGTAGGTATAGCTATAGCTTCCTAAATTTTTTCACCTATCCATTAATAAAAAGCCAAAAATATCCGTCGGGGGCTGCAGACAACAGGTGAATCTATACGTTTTTTCAATTGTAAATTCAACATAGTTCAAATTTGTTTATATTATTCGACCGAGCGGTATTTTTTCTAATATTTTTCTGCCTATATCTTACTATGTCCTACTGGGTTTTTACGCTATAATTCTTTTATTATGCACTTTTTAAAGAACTATTCAGTCTTAAATTACAGTTAATCTTATAAGCTATCTAGCGAGACCTATATCTTATATCTAGGTTTTATATTCACATAAATATTCGCCTAAAACCTATCAATAACTTATGCTAGAGCTTATTAACTATGCAATTACGTCGTGTCCAGGACAATAATTATAACCCTTCTTATTTGGTAGTTGGGTAAAAATAACAGCAAATTACCTACAAACTCCAAGACCCAATAAATTATATGACAATTACTGCAAACATAAAACAATCAGCGCTTAGTACCAACTAATTAATGTAGGATAAAGTTATAATAGCCGACCTATTAGACGGCCCATTAAGGGGGAAGAAAGGGGTAGGGGGTAAGATCAAGCTAAACCTCTTTTGTTTTAAAAGGGCCTGGGGTGACTACCGCAAATCATATTATTTTAATTATTAAGGTACCTACTTACAGCGACTTGTAATACTTTGGAGAAAAGCTACTATTAAAAGTATGAAATGAAATGAAATAGAACAGCATTAATAAACATTACCTAGTCGGTAGAATGCGATAGATTTCTGGTCAAATAATAAATATTTAATCATGAAATAATAAATACATATTTTTTTTTGTTTTTTTTTTTAATGCTGGACAATTTCAACATCATTATCTAGCCCCAAGCTAAGCAGAGCTTGTGTTATGGGTACTAGATAACTGATATACATAATACAATACACTACATAGATACATATTTTTTTTTATTCATAGAAAACATCCAGAACGCCCTGAACAAATATCTGCAGATCGTATACAAGTATTTGTCCCGAGGCGGGAATCGAACCCGTAACCTCCTGCGTCGCAGGCGGACCTTCGCCCACCGCGCTACAGAGGTCGTCAAATATAATGTCATATAGATTTCCTATAATTATAGTCACAATAAATACCTACGTCTAAAAGCTTAAGTTTAAGGGAGCAAGCATGGTCACGGATTTATTACCTATTAATAATTTTATAAATGAAAAGGCTTATTATTTTCCGTCAATCTTATGCAAAGTGGCAATTTGTTAAATAATGTATGTCCTATAGTAGGAAGTGTTTTCGAGAACTGTAGCTTGTGATTATTGGGTTTTATTTTCATTAGATGACAATTACTACGTTTATTATCAGGTCCACTTAATTTGAATTGGTTTTATGCCTCACATAATATAAGGACTTCATAAATGCATACAGCAGCTGATGTGACAATACCTTGTGATTTGAAGTGCTCCCTACATATTTTGTTTTCACGAGGGTTCTGATTGCTCGTTTTTGCAATTTTAAAAGTATTTCGCAAACCGTCGAGTTACCGTACATAATACATAGTAGGTACACGGTAGGTACACATAGTAGGTATAAGATTTATAAGAAAAACAGGTACCTAGTCATTTATCTTCAGCAAAGGTTCTATGACTTTGTTCCTATAGGTACACCAGAAATCATACTTTTAATCTATTTGACGACCTCTGTGGCGCGGTGGGCGAAGGTCTGCCTGCAACGCAGGAGGTTACGGATTCGATTCCGGCCTCGGGACAAATATTTGTATGACATGCAGATATTTGTTCAGGGCGTTCTGAATGTTTTCTATGTATAACAAAATTCTATCAACGTAGTGTATTGTATTATGTATAGGTATAAGTTATCTAGTACCCATAACACAAGCTCTGCTAAGCTTGGGGCTAGATAATGCTGGTGTGAATTGTCCAACTTTTATTATTTATTGTCTACTTACGGTAGGTGTATGTAGATAATTAATTGGTGTTGTTTCCGATGTCGATATGATTTTTCTGTCAAGTTATAGTTGCAACGAATCCATGATCCGGGGAACTTCTTATGTAATTTGATGCAACCACAAACTGATCATAATAAGTCCGTCATTTTTATATAAATACTAGCTGCGCCCCGCGGATTTGCACGCGTTGTTCATATGGAAACGTTTAAAGTTGATTTTTATCCAACGGGAACTGGTTTATAGGACGAAAAGTAGCCTATGATTGATTTCAGGAGTAGAATTACGTGTACGCAAAATTTCAGCCCGATCCGTCCAGTAGTTTTGGCGAGAAGAGGTAGCAAACATCCATCCATTCATACATCCATACAAACTTTCGCATTTAAAATATTAGTGTGATGTGATAAATAAGGCTGGACAAGTAGACAATCCACGCAGCATCATCTACACCCAAAAGCAGAGCTTGTGTTATGGCCAGGTACTAAGAGGTGACTGATATCCTTAATACAATACATTACATATATAAATATTGTTCATTAACATTATACATAGAAAACACCATAGAAACAAATATTAGTAGATCGTAAAAACATTTGTCCCAAATAATAATCGAAATACTTCTCGGCCGGACCACATCGGTCTTCGCTTATCTTATAAACTAGTATAAAAAATGCTAATTATTGGTAATATAGCTATTGAGATAAATGTAACATTGCTTATCTTGTGTCTGCTGTGTGGTGCTGCCTTAGAATTTTTCACCACCCCAACTCTTTCCGCGGGTGTCGTAAGAGGCGACTAAAGGATATCCACCAGGACGGGCAGCAGCGCCCCCTGCAGAAAAAATGTACCACCAATCTGGCGATCCCCAACCCGCATGCCTAGCGCGAGGATTATAGGCATTAGCCTCCAAACGATAAACGCCAATAATGCACTTATCAGGGGGACGCCTGCGACCAGCAGTGGAACAATACTGGCTGTTGAGGTTGAGATATCTTATGTTGTGACTATATCGTATCCATTTTGAATGGAGCATAAACGTAAACAAACCGCCCATACTTAACCTAAAATTCACTTTGTTGGCGCGTCCTTTTATACGTAATTTACATTACTCGATTTTAGATCCTCCCTTCAATAAAAATTGCTTACAATTATATCTGAAACTCGACGCCAAGCAAGTGAGATTTTGTTATTTGTGTCGTACTTTGTTTACTAACATGCTTCATTCAAAATGTATAAACCATAGATAATGCCATGTGAATTGTCCAACATTATTATATATTTATTGGCTGACAGAAATTTTATAAAATAAATCAACTGACAAAATCCTATGTTACCCTAAGGCAACAATCAAGCTCTGACAAAGTTTTTCATTCTCTGTCTATCTTGCAGAAATTCAATTATTTTGTCTCTGTCAAAATCTGATATTCCGATAGTTTTGCCCGAGGACTCCAGTTTGATTCTTAGTTTTCCTTCATTTCTATTAATATGCTCTGAGCTTGCAACGGTAAAACAAGGCTAAGTAACAGTTTCTACCTACATCGTTTCAAAGTTACAGAAAAAAAACGATATGTGTTTTATTATCTTAGTCTACAGAGATCAGAACTAAATGACTTGTTGTTAACCTAACGCATACTAGTGTTATCCAAATAATTTTAGCCGCTTTATTGAGTGATACGGCAAAGGAAACAAAACAAAAAGAGTTGAATTATTTTGGCTAGTTTTAGTTAAAAATGAGTTTTAAGAAGTTGTAGTTAGTATGTTCAAATATGACACACCAATGACTTAAAGTCCCCTGGATAAATAAGAAAAAAATAATAAGTTTTAATATTTTGAAAATACTTTTTAAAAACAAGAAAATCTTTTAAGTTCAATATTAAAGTGCTTGGAAAGACAAATCCAACGAATCCAAACTCGACAGGGTTAAGTCGTTTAGGAGTTCATATGGCCACCTTGTTTCTCCATCATCAGATCAAAACCGTATAAGATTACACCGTAGAAAATTAACTACAAAATTAACTTTGTAAGTCAAACAAGATTGTTACTAAAACGCTGCATTGTAGGTACTTACTTGCCAGTAACACTTACTTACCTACTTATACGATGATATTCATCGTGGCAGGCACCACGTCGAATATCATTTTCGTGTCATTCGTTGACCGAAACAAAAGCCAACCACCCGACTACCCGTGCGTGAAAGATCAAAACAAATGACGATACCCTTTTCCAAGCAAATTAATCCATCAATCAGTTGATCATCTTTTAGAAATCTCACTCCGTTGAGATAGTACCCGGGATCGGCGACGGCAGCGCCGCCCGCCTTCAGTCTGCCCGCCCTACCGTCAAGAACGGACGCTTCGTCGCGCAGCACACCGTAAAAAAAACAAATCGATTTTTTTCCAGTGATTATTCGTGTTTTGTGATATTTGTGAGTGTTGTGATTGTGATTTTGACTTTGGATTTTGAAAATGTAAGTTTTTTTTGTGTTTTGGGTGAGTTTGGTTGGAATTTAAAAGTTCCCGGCGGATTGCAGCATGTTCTTAGATTTTCTTGAAGTTTTTTACTGGTCAGATTTATTTAGGATAAAATTCTAACTAACATAATGATACTTTATGTAGTTAGTAGGTATTTTTAAATACTTAATGATATCGTTGTTGTACAGGGTTTCCAAGTCTTCAAAATTTTTGAGTCATTTTAATTAATTCTAAATGGAGAAACGAAGTATAATTTTTTAAATAAAAACAACATGATGCCCTTTGTTGAAAATAAATATGAGTTTAGAAGAGCTGAGAAAAATTCCGATGATATTAAACGTAATGTTAAGCGCCAGCTTTGTTCATTAATCGAGGGAACCAATTAAAATGTTTATTGAAAACTTATTAAATTGGGTACGCAACTAACGATTAATTATGTACTGATTGCGTAGTTATTACCTTACTGTTTTATTATTTATTTATCTTTTAGCATTATTTAAGTAGTTTTTTTCTCTTATAAATTCAGTTTTTTTATTAAGGCGGACATTTGCTTATGGTACCGGAGGCCCTCTTTATTTTCAACCATAATGAATAATCAAGTGTTATTATCATCGGATAAGTTAAGATAATTTTTCCATTAGATATTTAATTACTTCTGATTTTCAAAAAACAACTGTTACGACCCGAAAATCATTTACAACGGATTATTCACAACTTTGTAGATTGTTTGCAATAAGCTCAATTTTTTCAATTGTAAATACTAGATTACATTTATTTCTATTATTTGATGGTAGGTAATTTTCTTTTTAAATAATGTAATTTATTAACCATGGTTTGTGTTTTGAGCTTTCCAATATTTCAGTTAGTTATTCCGTGATCATGGCGTATGAAACTGTGCCGAAATATTAGATAGCTCAAATCATGGTTAATATCCCGTTTTAAAGGATTTATAAGACTAAGTAAAAAGGCACGCTCTAGACCTTCGTGTTACATCGTCAATCACATCGTCATTTTCCATCATCGACAATAAAAAAAATAAGACTAGTGTATAATGATGGATTAAAAAGATTTGATCATGGATTAAAAAGATTTAATGATGGATTTAAAATTTAACTGTCACAACCACATAAACAAAAACAGCAATTCAAAACTTTAATTATTTTACCCTAAAAAATCTTGTACGTAGGTTGGTATCTCGGTTTAGAGATCTTTATTTTATAGTCAAAAAGAACAAACAATTCCACTTAGGATGAGTATACATTGGTATCTTAAAAATAAGTATTACATAAGTAAAGTCACGGTAATTCTACGGTGTTTAAAAATCTAGATAATAAAGATCACAAACACGTAGGTAAGAAATAAGTGACCTAACCAACAAAAAATAGGTAGGTACAACGGCTGTTAGTATTATATTATAATGAAGTGGGTAGGCGTAAGTAGATAAGATAAAAAACAGTGTGCGTCGCCTCGTCGCGATTGCATGCCTGGCGCAAAAAATCGTGGAGTGGTAATGAGCCTTTTTGTATTTTGTAGGGTTATATTAAGAGTGCTCATAAGCAATTTTGGAAATTTTGTACTTTGTAATCGTTATTTATCTCAGAATCTGTGAAAGCCACCAGTATCTACTAGGTATAATCCACGAGTATGGGATGCGACCATTTCGAACTGAAACAAAAACGATCGGATATCTTCTTTGGTTTAATCCCGATATATGAGAATGCATGGATTGTATGAGAAAATGAGACGTAAAATATTTAATTTGATAAAGTTCCGTTCTTCCCATTCTGTATTTGCATTTTCAAGTCTGCTTGGGGTATAAAACTTCAAAGCGAGCGTCAAAGGCACTCACTAGCTTATTGGGTTTCGATAAAGTCTAACTATTCAACTTGGACTTATTACGGTTTTCCTAGAAACTGCAATTATATTTGCCTACATTATAGAGCTGTGTGTAGCTTGCAAAATTTGCACCACTCCATCTCTTCCCGTGGGTGTCGTTAGAGGTGACTAGGGGATATCCACCGGGGGGGCAGACAGCAGTGCCCCCTGCAGAACAATTCTACCACCGAACTGCGATTCCCAGCCTTGGGATTATGGAATGAAATGTATGCAACATAAACATTTTCATCAGTGGTTTTAAAATGGTAACAAGATGGGAGGGATCCTACCACCTACCTACCTTGTCATCTCTTCGCTACATTTTTTACAACAACTCCCAGGTTTACTGTACGCTTCTAAAAGAGGTTACGTGAACTTTTTACAGTCGTTTACAAAGGGACATAACAGCACTTCTGTGAATTGCTACAAAAATAAAAATCCCTTGTAAATATGAGCTTTTGCACTCCGTCACATAACCCTCAAGGGTGGTGTGAACTTTGCGTAATGAATAATACAGTTTAAGGGTTTGCGCACGTATATTATAGCTGTGACAATATTTGAGAAGTTCTAAATATTTAGGAATTTAATGAAGTTATAGTTTTTTTTTAGGAAAACTACAACTTGTCTTGATTAGTTTTAAAAATTTTGTATCATTTGTAGGATTCCGTAGCCAAAGGGTAAAAATGGGAGCCTATTACTAAGACTCCGTCCCTTCCCTCGTCTGTCCTTCTGTCCGTCTGTTACCAGGCGGTATCTCATGAACCATGCTAGTTAGACAGTTTAAAATCACAGATGATGTATTGATGTTGCCGCTATAACAAGAATTACTAAAAACCTGTATAAAATAAACATTTAAGGGGGCTCCCATACAACAGACATAAAAAACAACAGTTTGTTTCAACAAAACCGAGTAATGTAGGAAGAATATTTACTTCCTCATACAAAACTAGAAATGTAATCGGTAATGTGCAGAGAACAAATATTTCTTAATACATAACCTGGTTCTGTGCGAACAATATTTATTCTTTGTAAATTACTGGTAATGTAACTCGGTTATGTACAAGTAACAAGGGGATTTTTTTGCCGTTTTTATAGACAGCGGTACCGGTTTTATTTATAGCTAGCTGCGCCCCACGGCTTCGCACGCGTTGTTCCTATGTCCCTATTTTATTATTTTAGGGAAACCATCAGCAAATTTAAAAACATTGAGAAACAAATCAAATCAAAATAATGTGATTTAAATTTACTAAAATATATATTTTAATTTAGGCCTTAGGACTCTTTGACATTTTTTTTTTACGTGTTACAAAATTCAAATTATTATTCAAATAATATAATATTATTATAATATAAAGTGATAATGTTGTTGTTGCGTTGTCTTTGTTGCAATGTTTTTAAAGAAAATGTTTGTAAAGTATATAAGCGATCAAGAAACCTTGAGCTACCTGTAGATTGTTTGCAATATTCTGCAGTTAGCTCAAATGTTTCAACTGTAAATAGTAGTTCTAATTTATTTGCATCATTTAATTGTAATTCTCTTTTTCAATAAAGATAAAAGAAACCTTTACCTTTCTAAGGTTTTCGAGCTAGAGCAAAACTCGTCACAAGCTTTAATTCTCTAGATAACCTTATATTTTGTAGTACCTAAGCCTTTTTACAAAGGAAATGTTTTTCTTTGTCTTTCATGAAAATCTGTACAAACTTTATCTTGGAAATGACACAGACAGGCAGAAAAACGGAGCTATTTTCGTTATCAATGAATATGGATGAACAGATAATCGATTAGAAAACATGGAGGTGGTGTGACATAATAATTTTTTAAATGCTATTAAAACCTTATAATTAACAAGACCCTTCAATGATCTTGATTGTAATGGTTATTTAGTTCAAAATTGACTTTATTACAGTAAGAACACAGTAAATGGGTGACCAGTACCGCAATTTAAGCAATTAGTCGTCCGACTCGCCCAAAAAATTAAGCTTTTTGTAACGCCGTTTTCATTTCGTTACCTAAATGAAATAAGACTACAAACGCAACCTTTTTCTCCATTTTGCTTTATTGTTTTGACATGAATTCTTTTGGCATCGAAATTAGGTTTTAAATGTCAGCCTGTAAAAAAAATATAAATAATAATTAAAAAAATGTTTATTTAAATAACGTAAAAAAAACTGTTTAAATAAAGTCTTCATCGCAAAGATTTAAGGAGTTTACTCAAGTATCCATTAATCTGAGTTTAATAAAAAAATGTGTTATGGCTGTTTTTTATAGCGAAGTTCAGTGGACACACGAACTATTTTTATGGAACCTTTGGTCTTTACTAAAATTCCTATGAAATTTGTCAAAAATCCACTCTCTTTCTCCCATTTCACTGCGCTGTCAAACGAAAATGTACCCTGAGAACGAGTGATCACGATTTATACGAGACTTCAGATTTCAAGTTCAGATTCAGTTTTTTTTTATTTTTCTATTTCGTTACATTAAGTACAATAAGGGTTATTCCAAATCCCCCCTTGAAATCCTCTTAAGGGGGAAAACAGGACTTTAAAAAATGAATTCCAGTTTTCCCGGGGGATTTGTCAAATAACAATGGCAAGTCAAAATAAAAACAATTGTATTTAAAATGAAGATAAAAAAGAGAGTGAAAATGAATTAATGGATTTTAAGAAGACGCTACTGTATTTACCAATACTGTGCGACCAAACAGAGCTTTGATCTGTATTGGAAACTCACAAAAGCTAATGAACCATGGTTAATCTGAAATTAACCACGATAGAACGCCTTGAACTTCGGGGATAATCATTAAGATAGATTATCTCATATTTGGTTCTACGTACGAAGTATTCGATAGCATTTGCTTTGAACATGATATTATGACGTGAGAGTTTTTTAGTGCGGTTGTTTAAGGGCCATACAAAAAGTGACGCCCCCAACTATTTTATCTTATTATTACGTTAAGGCCCATACACCAGCGAAAGTGGCGCCCCCAACTATTATATCTTATTATTACGTTGAACGCAGGAATTTTTAAAAATCCTACGCACAGTTTGTGGTATGTAATAGTTTCTTTTGTAAATCTTAGGCAGAGATACGAACTTTTTGGCCATTAAACTCTATTTTCGCATCTCCTTCTAAACTATGCAAGATAGAATTATTACAGAGGTATTAAAAAATAGCATTGGATACCACAAACTGTACGATGGAATTTTAAAATGTTCTATGTTAAACGTAATAATATGATAAAATAGGTGGCGCTGTCATATTGGCTCGGGTATTCGCCTTCGGACTACGTTATTTAATTAACTCGAAAGACGTAGGTGTTGGGACACGTTCTTTAGTTAGGTAATTGTTTGTTCTACGACACCAACGTAGAAATCCACCAACGTATTCTATAAGTTTATATCAAGAGGCGAAAAAAGACAGATTATCTAGTAGTTAAAGTCTTTAGTTTGGCACAACTGTGTTGACCCCAAAAACAAAAGTAAATAAAATCATCTATCTTGTTTGTGTAGCTAACTAGTAGAGCTTTGTGGTATCTTTATCAGTTGCACAAACAGACCATTCGTCCTCAAAATACCAGGCTGACATGAGATAGAAGGAGTAAATTCTAATGAATGTTCGGTTAGTTCATGGTACCATTTGTCACTGGAATTATGGGCGAATGTCCTGTGATAGGCATATGTGCGGGTCTGTTCTGCGGTCTCAGGGTGATTAACGTATTGCGTTGTGCCAACACCACAGCCTATACTTGCTCTAGTTCCTATGTAAACTACATAGGTTCTTAGGCGACGGTTTAATCACTGTTAACTTGTAAAATACTGGCCTCTGACTTTACACGTATTTATGGATAAAAATATTTCTTTGTTTTTTCCTTGCTACAATGACTTCCCATGTCGGTTTTTATTAAGATCCGTTCAATCAGTCGAGAAGGTATCTTAGGCCCGTATTATGAAAGCTAGCTCAGTCATCGATCGATGTTTGAGCAACGGTTTTATAGGGCATAAACGTCACCCGAGCATAGATCTATGACTGAGCAAGCTTTCATAATACCGGCCTTAAAGTGTTAGGATACTTACGCACTCTGCGGTTACGTGGAACGCGGTCAGAAATCCGTCTGTCGATGATTATGGTTAACTAAGTATTACGGTGAGCATATTTTATATATTGGCTTGGAATTTGCACTACCCTAACTCTTCCCGACTAAGGGATATCGATGGCGGATTGGCGCCTCCCACAGAATAATTCAACCACCAAACTGCAATTCCAATCTGCATGCCCATCGTGGGTATTATGGATATTAAACCTTTTAACCCATGAGATAGCAAAAAAATTAAAAATAATAAAATGCTTATTATTAATCTTCGCCAAGGTGTTTGAGCAATATTACACTGGATAAACTAAGATTAAGGATTTTACTAGGTAAATACTTATTGACAAACCCTGTTTTGTGAAGACTGGTGACCGAAGTAGGTTCAAAGAATCTGTGTTACAGGTCACCAGGTCTACACTCGACCGACTTAGACTTAACAGCTAATAGGACGCTTATCAGAGGAAGCCCTGCGTCCAGCTGTGGACTGAATATAGGCTGTTGAGGTGAGGTGAGAATACCTCACGTATTTTATTCTAATCTGGGTTCTATTTTATCGTAGCTTGTCAGTTTCACTTACGTTTAGTGTGTAATATGTTAGTGTTGTTGATAGACCTGCCAACGATCTATCACGTAAGCGTAATACGGGATATTTTCTAAATTATATTATACCAGGCGCCCATAAAGTATAGGAACATAGGTAGCAGGTGGTCTATCAATTTAAATTCTCGCCTTAGAGTTCGCGCCACGACTGAAGTCCTTTAGACGCGGCGCTACTATCGCAGATCTATAAAAAGTTAATAAAACAAATATTTCTTATTTATTTACAATAAATCATGTTCTTCTAGTCTAAGAGGTCTTATTTTCACATTTCGCAGTCAAAATCGGTCGTAGATATCTATTATTTCACTAACGTGATCGGAAGTTATGTAGTTGCACCCCGTTTGCCGTAAGACTTGAGTCGTGGCGCGGACTCTAGCGTAGCTGCTGTCAAAGTTAGAATCACTGCCAGAACCATAGAGCTATGACCACCGTAGTTATAAAAATGTCACTTATACACACACAATGTTTGAAGTCTCTTAAAGTCACCAAAATAAATATAACTGTCCAACGCAGGTGATTCTTATAGGGTATTTTATAATTATAAAAGAACAATGCGTTTTCAAACTTATTAAGCTATTGCATAGCTTCTATCGCGGGCCTTGAGCGCGGGGACCGAATCCAGAAATTCCGTAACGAAAAAACCTTGACGTTTGTCTCTTTAGTTCAGCAACTCGCCTCTAGATGGCATTGCAATAGCTTTACCGCGGCAGTCCCCGAGTGCCACACGTCTTTTTTTATCTTATTGGATGGGCGTTGGTTGACGCATCGGCATGCAAATATTACTAATAATAATTAATATAAATGATAATAATAATTAGTAATCGTGGGGATACTCAATACTCAATACTTAATCATTTATTGTATTCCATAGGTGTACAGAGGTATTTACATTTTCATATAATTAGGTTTCACTATAGACCCTGCTGTGCACACAATATGTATGGAGTGGAGAGAGAGGAGGACGTCGTTAACTGGTTAGGAATTTTAACTTGCATAAATAGTTTTATTTTACGTTCAAATATTCGTCAATCGTGTAGTAAGCTTTTGTGGTTAATAAAATCTTTAGTTGTTTTATAAAAGATTTTAATAACCACAAAAGCTTCCTCGATGATGATATACGCGAATAAGGTGTTTATCAGGTGGAGGCCTGCGTCCAGCAGTGGACCAATACAGGCTGTTGAGGTTGAGGTTGAGGCCCTTAGGACTGTTATATCTAGCATCGTATGGAGAGAGAGGGAGACTCTCTCTCTCCCTCTCTCTCCATACGATGCTAGAGAGAGATATGATTTATTTACCCAAAAACACTTAAATTGGTAGGTACAATACAGTTATGGAGTAAATAGCTTAAAATAATTTTACTGACTAAGTACTTACACTAATTACAGGGTGGTAAAAGGTAAATGGGTCCCTGCCTCAGCATGTTGCAGTATCAGGCAATAGGGTATATGCATCGATTTTTTTTATTGTTTTAATTGATTCTTTAGGTCTTTATTTAACCCAGGAATGATAAGACGCTCACTGAATTTCGCATTAACAAGGTAAAAAAAACAAATCAAAACTACAATCATTTTCGGGTGATAAAAACGCTGCCATATTGGCGCCATGTTTATGTGGCGTCGACGTACACACTTGATTAAAACCTTTGGTGACGACCTCGGTAGTGATCATCTCAGGAAAGAGGTTTTACGAAAAAACTGAAAATAATCGACAATACGAAATGTCAAGTGGGCAGAATAGTGTCAAATCAAGGTGCAGCAAGCAGAATAAAAAAAGAAGAAATGCGTACAGTGATGTCACGTCCGCTCTAGTCAATGTGAGTAGCGTTTCGAAATTTTGCGATTGAGATTTAAAATATAAATTTTTCAATGGTTAAATTCTACAATAAAAACATCTCAAAACGCAAAAATAAATATGCAGATATGTTTCTATATCAATAGAGAATACGTATATATTTTTATAGCCATTTTGAAATCACATGCATATACCCTATTGCCCAACACTGCGCTGGTTTTCAGGCAGGGCCCTTGAGGAGTGACATAAACGGGGGAGGCCTTTCGCCAGCAGTGGATGTGAGGGGATGATGATGATGCAATCACCTATACCTGATGTAGATAAATATTTGTTCCATTGTTATGTCATTTCGTCTGAGCTTCCGTTCTGAGCTTTAAGCTCGTAATGTTAAGAATTCGTATCTAAGAAATCACTTTTCGCATCCCTTCGAGCACTGAAGATGTCCCTCGTTAAGGGATGAAACGTTGGTGTTCTTCCAACACAGACAAGGTTCGTAGTTAACCCGCATACAATCATAATGAAAAAGTTGAACTAATTGAAAAAAAAATGCAACTAACGACATAAAGCATAAACTTTGAGTTGAACTTTTCGGAATAGAGGAAAGTTTCGTCTCGTTATCGTAAGTCAGACAGATTGTCGTTTTGTAGGTAAGTCCAACCAAAACCCAACTTATCCAGCTAGCGTGTTTCAAAGAGTTACGTTAGTGTTCCAAAATAATTAAAAATATATAAAGGACATCGCACAATTAGTATCCCGCACAGCTAAACAAAACACACTAAACAAAATTAAGCATTCTTATAAAATCTCGTATTCCTTAGATTATTTTGAACCAACTTCAAAAAAAGGAGGAGGTTCTCAATTCGACATTTTTTTTGTTACCTCACAATTTTTGACTGGGTAGTCCGATTTTCATGATTATTTATATGAAAGCTGGTGCTTCCCATATGGTCCCATTTTAATTTGTTTCAGTTCCGATCCATGAAAATCCATGAAAAATGTCTGTTTATAGTTTTAAAACAAAATGAATTATTACAGTAAAGTAATGTCTTACTTCAAGCGAGCCCGCATGCTTTCTGCTGTAAGACTCTAATAATATAAAATACACATATAATAATTACAAGTTCGATTTGAATGAATGTACAATTTTGTGCTAACTTTGGGAGCAGCTATGCAATTGCAATAATTTAACTTGATAGAGCTCCTGCAACTCTCTGGTTAGTAAATCCAGCGAATTATATAATTTAGAATCTAAGGTAATGTCCCGTATTAGCACTAAATCGACAGATCGTTTCAAATTTGCGACCACCTTAGGCCGTCCGCACATGGAGCTACTCAAAAATGACGGAACTAATCAGTAATTGTAATTACAAACTAGTTAGAAACTGTACCTCGCACACGACGCTACTCAAGTTGCAAGGTTTCAGTCAGTTTAATTTTTGCTCGTTCATTTTTCACAACAAAAATAGAGAAAAGTCGGTAACTAGTAGCGCGGCGACCGGCACGTCGAGTCACGCGTGATCAGTTGCTAACGCGTTATTAATTGGTTTTTGACTAGTAGCGTCGTGTGCGAACCTGTGCGAGAATGTATGGGCGGTGACGCTCAAGGAACTCCTTAGTAATTTGAGTTTGTAACTAGTTTTTTTTGAGCAGCTCCATGCGCGGACGGCCTTAATGTACCATGTACTGAGCATTCCTTGTATTACCTATAAATTAACATAGAATTTAAGACAACTAACTAAGAAAAAATGGACAACAATTTAGTTGACTGATTTAATAAATGAATTATTATTATTATAATCATCACATTTCAAACGCATATTCAGAATCTTCATTTTCGCGTTTGATCAAGAAGAAACTGCACGGAGATTGTTGTCTAGGATAGAAAAGAAAAAAATTACGTCACCTTGTCATCAAATGCGTATAATGTTTGAAATTAATTCCTTCTACTTTAATAATTTACGCAATGTATGACCAATACCATGCGATGTCATTTTTTCTATTCTACCGTAGGCAACAAACCCACGTGCTGGCCGGCTGATATCAAATTACTTTTAAATCCACGTTCCTCTACGTTTTATCTAATATCTAAGTTCAGGGCAAGTAGAAAGCTATTGCTAGTAACAGCAATAGGAATTGATGAACAAGGATGCTGAAAACCTTATGACGTCACGCGTTATTGGTATCGGAGGATGGGGATAGGGGGAGGAGACAATATTTATTGTATATTCTGCTTTGTATTCTATTTTCTACATCGACATTACTTTCCAGGTTTTATTTTTCGCGCTTTCTTTGTCTTGACGTATTTATTAGCGGGGCTTTGTTGTAAAGTTTGTCTTCTTATTGAATTAGTTATATGGCATTTTTGTATCGGATTATGAGTGTGCATGCTCCATTAGCAGTGTCACGGTCATTCGTTGTTTATACATAATTTTTTTTACGTTTTAGGTACTAAATTGTACGTCTAAAAGAAAAATATTTACTGCAATGATTTGAGTTTTGAGCTTTTCAATATTTCGATATTTCGGCACAGTTTCATGCGCCATGTTCACGGAATAACTGTTATTCCGTGATCTAAACTGTGCATTTCGGCACAGTTTCAGTTGGAAAGCTCAAAACTCAAATCATGGTAAATATCCCGTTGTAAATAATTTTAGTATAATAACAAGTTTTATGTACTACAAGTTTTTCTATCAAACCAGAAAGTCGGTTTGGTACAATGATATTATATTTTACCAAACCGACTTGTACAGTATTATAAGATAATTAAATAAATGTACAGGATACACTGCTACGGATCATGTTCCCTAGCAGTGTATCATGTTTCAGCTTGTACCTAAAAAACTAGGCACGCTAGGAGATGACTATTAACTGTAATTTTTGGTACGAAATGGTACGTGTGGTACACCAAAGATCTAATGCTGTACGTCAAGTTTTCGAGAGTTAAATAATAGAGAGTGTACCGTCGTCGTTTGCGCGCACACTTGTGCGTACTTACTATAAAACATATAACCTGCGCATCTGCCTAGTCTCCGATAAGACTGGTCGCCGTGGTTGGAATTTGGCTCGGATGTCATCAGCATTAGTAATAATTTGGAGGTTTTTATATTTAAGTTGATGATGCCTATTCTCTATAACTGTGTAATCGTCATCATATCAGCCAATCAAGGTCCACTGCTGGATATGCCACCCCAAAGATCTCCGGATGTATGGATGGATGGATGTATGGAAGGATGGATGGATGGATGGATGGGTGTTTGTTACCTCTTCACGCCAAAACTACTAAATGGATTGGTCTGAAATTTTGCATACAAGTAATTCTAATTCTGGAATCAAATGTGTATATTTGATACTTTTTATACCATAAATCAGTTCCAATGGTATAATAAATAACCTTTCACGTTTCCATGGGAACAATCGCGGGGTTCAGCTAGTTTACAATATGCCTGGCATCGGAAAATATCCCGATCCAGTGTATGCTGATCCGATTTCGATTCCGATACAGTGGACACACAGTTTAAATACTCCCTCTTGTGACAGATGCTAGAAATGGTAAAAGAAAATTTTAAGTGCGCTTTTATATGAGCAATAAAAAAACGTTAAAGCAACCAAACAGCTATTAATATTAAGTTTTCAGTAAGATAAACTAGTAAACGACAAGTCTTTAGCACTTTTAAGTGTCGGAACTTGATAAATGGCCTGTTTTCAGTTATTTTATTGTCTGCTAAATGTTTTGTAGTAGAACCAAGATTTATTTGGATTTTTCAGCATTTTTGTTTGCTTTTTTTTTTTTTTTTTTTTTTATCAGAAATAGTCCTTCGTTTGACCGCAATCTCACAATTCTCACATGATGGAAAGCGAAGGTCTAGAAGATGGCTACTCCGGACCACATTCCGAGACACAACTGAGTTGCTTCACAGACTGGCCCAGTCCGGAGGGTGGTGACAAGCCACGGCCGAAGCCTACCACCAGAGGGTATCGCTCTTAGCACCACCCAGAGGACACGTGTAGGGTATCAGAGGGTCAACACCTACGGACGTTAGCGATACTGTCCCCCAAAACGTTGTGTTGTTTGCCTTGTTAGGTATTATTTTTTAACCGACTTCAAAATAGGAGGTTTTCATTTCGACTGTATTTTTAAAGGACTTAGGTATTCGCACTTACGATTATGACGCCTATTGACGTTATAAAATCGCTTTTAAACTTTATTGAAAAATACATTTACAATCAATAGACATATATGTATGTATAAGAACTATTATTTGCAATAAAGCAATCGAGCTAACTGCAGACTGTTGCTAACAATCTACAGTTCCTCAACTGACCTTTTAACTGACTTTAACCAAAGCGGTTATTTTCAATTCGCCTGTGGGTTTCTTATTGTTGGCTTGTTTCTTTCTTCGTCAATTTTTGTTTGATTGTGATGATATTTTTGGATAAGTGCAGAAATCCCCAGAAGTACCTAATTCTAAAACTTCCGCCAAACTAAAATAAATTAAAAAATTCAAGAACTTTATTTATGTAGTATGTTTGATGTTATATCTATGTATGTAGTGTTCTTCAAATAACTATAATAGAATACTAACGTTGTTCTTATAAAAACACGAATGACTTAGCCGCCCTATGTAAGAAAAGTAAAGCAAAGACATTTATTATTAACTAGACCCAAGGCAAACCCACCGGTGGGAAATAATTGATATTTGCTTTCCTTTTAGCGTAATATTTTAATAATATATTCAAGAGCAAATGAACTGAAATGAATTTAATCACTGGGTATTTCTAGCTTCTACTGTAAGATTTGAAACGAGGCAAATTCGGTGTTTGCTTAGCCTAATTTTAAATTAGCATTAACATTTCCAATTATTTTAATGGAACATTGGTTTTGTCGATAAAGCTTAGTTAACTTTACAGACTTTTTAACTTCTCTTCCATTACAGTAAAAATAATACCTAGCTAGAAGCCGCCATTTTAATAAATAATTATTTAAAAAGCCCATTTATCTGATTCTTTTATACCCCTTTTCCGCTTTTACGAAGTTCGTATTTCCGTCATAAAAACTTTCCCGTAACTTGCTAAATAAAGGGAAAAGTGGCCATTTTATTTAGTAACATCGTAATAACTAACAATCAATCAAAGCCGATGACAAGTGAACACGCAAACGTTAAATACGTGAATAGGTACGTTAATTTACGTTTTATGTAAAATTACTTGTTAACGTGAAACAAAAGGAAACGTTATTTTGAAGTTTATACAATATATCACGCACAAGTTGACCATGTATAGGTACTTTCTATGGTTGTGTATACTGTAAATACTGAAAAAGCTTAAATAGGTACTCATTTTACACGATGCAGGTAAAAACAGGTGTGTTTCTTTTTCAAAAATATGGTTATTTTACCTATGCAATTTTTTCTTTTTTATAATCTTGTGATTTTGGACTTTGCAACGCGGGCTAGTTGGGTACGATTTCGTAAAAAAGAATGTATCCACATATGTAATGGCATGAGTTGATCTCGGTTATCTAGAAACTGATACTGGGTAAAAGGCCAAAAAACTGAGTTTCTGCTTAGTTTGGGACTTTTTTTGCTCACCAAGAGTCCTCATATTTTCTTTTTATTCTATGTTATTCTTATATCGCGTAAAAAAACTCATAGCCCTCTCCATAGCTCGCCGAGTGACTTTGGGCTTATATACGAGCCCTATATAGTCTGCGATCACATCTGGGATAGACATTACCTACAAACCTTATAGCTAATTAAATTAAGTTTAATCAGAATCTAATTACCTACTCTAGAATTAAACATCTTGAACATTTACCTCAGTGAAACAGTAAAATATTCGAATTTACGGAGCTATTTCATCGAAATGTTTAGCGCGTGATTTAGTAAAACCTTTGTTGTGATTGTTTCGTTGTAAAGTCCATGTTGATTCATGCCATAGTCCTTTGATTCTATTTGCATTAATTAGCCTTTTGAATGGTATTTGAATGGTCTATACTTTTATACTAAAGAGGAAAGATTTGATTGGTTGTTTGTTTTGAATAGGCTCCGAAACTACTGGACCGATTGCAAAAATTCTTGTACCTGTCATCACCTGTCATTAAAAAGGTTACTTTCAGAGAGTGACATAGGCTATATTTTATCCCGGAATTCCCAAGAAAACGAGAACTACGTGGGTGAAACCTTGAGTTAAAGAGACTCGCTTATCGCTGTTATGATGCAATTTCCTTATTTTTTGTCTCTCCTATGCATTGTCTTTTACATCTTCATACGACACGACACCGAGTTTCTACTTGATCCGACTCGTACAGCTAATTCTTGGTCAGCCTTCTACTTTTTATTCTACGTGTATGAAGTTAATTCTTCTTCTTCTTTTCTTCTTTTAATGACGTCTACGTCTGGGTTGGCATAATTTTGCCAATGTCCGTAATATTAAGTAAAATAAAAATAAAAGCAACGTTGTTCGGTAATAAAGATAAAGAAAGTGAATTCTTCGATAAAATGTTAATCAAAATTATATAAGAAAATTTCAAAATTATTGGCAACGTTGTACGGTAAGGTTTGATGACATATATGCTATACTTATACCAACTGACAACTTGTCAGAGCGAATACAAACGAATATCACTCGATCGGTACACTCGTTCCTTTTTTTGACATACCGACAGCCACTGGAACACGGTTGATTCGTTAGCTTTCACTTGCTCGTACCCGGCATAAGATGTCCGAACATTCTCCCTCTTCTGTTTTAAATGATGTTCATCAAAAACACCTCATTTATTCCTCTACTCCACCTTCTCGCCGTCCTGATGATTTTTTCCATCCTCCACACAAGCCACCAAATCTCAAACGCAAGTAGATAAGGTGTTAAAAATACACAGACGGACGCCGTTGCTTCTGGTAGGTTCCTTTATTTGGCTCTCATGGCCTACCTCGACCTCGACAGCCTACATTGGTTCACTGCTGGACGCAGGCCTCCCTCTGAAAATGGCCTTATTGGCTGTTATCTCGTGAGCGTAATACCCACCCCTACTCCCCACGCTGAGGATGCAGGTTGGGGATCGCAGTTCGGTGGTAGAATTGTTTTGCAGGTGGCGCTGCTGCACGCCCCCGGTAGATATCCCTCAATCGCCTCTTACCCTCCCTGCCACCTAATTTTACTCCATTAAATCAAGATTTAGTTAGATAAAATTTATTTTATTTATTTATTTAATTTACATTTTAACGTAAACAGAATTTGACGATATTTGATAGAAAGAATATACAATTCACACAAAGCTCCATCACTAATTTCCAATTCAAAAACCGTTAACTTATTTCCCCGAAAATCTGAGCGTGAATCGTTTCAAAGAAATACTTGGCTACAAAAATAAAACAGAACTAAACAATGTTAGTAGAAGGTAATATTAAATTTTCTTTAGCTTGAAATTTAAGCAATATGCCGCAGGTGGTGGTTACATAAAACGGAATTCCAGAAGTTTCTGTTTGCATGTTGAAAAATAGGCCTTATTTGTAGCTCTTTAAGTGTTGTGGTTCGATTGGTTCTTATTATTTTCAGCTCCCTTACGTGCTAAATTGAAATTGAATTTGGTTTGATTCTAAATGTGGAAAAAAGGTCTCATTTTTATCACGATAAGTGTTGTGGTTCGATTGCTTTTTACTATTTTCGGGTTTCATATCGAATTCAAGAAATTCAAATTGGTTTGTCTGTAAATAAGTCGGTAGAATAAAATTTCCCGTAATCGTTTGTTGCCTAACCTTTTAACATAATGAAAATATTCCAAACTTCAAAATGCCAATACAAACTTATCTATTTTGGTGTGCAAAAATAATAACTAATTTAATCGTATATGGATGAGCTTTCCATTATCATTAATTGTAATTAATATTGCCTATGGCGTTCATAACGAATCTGTGGTCTTAGCACAACATAGCCTATTGCTAACGAATCAGAGGAATCGTAGTCGAAAAGAGGGGCATGTAGATATTTTCACTAGATTATTTTAATATTGCAAGATTTAAATGTTTAGATTTAAATAGTAGGTACTTTATTTAATTGTTTCTTTTTATAATATATTTGACTTATTTTAGGTGTTTTAATGGATCTACTTATTTCTAATTAATTAACACTTTTACTGTACAAATAGAAAAAATCCTATGAACTTATAAGAAAAACCAACGATAAAGCGGGTTTATCGCTGAAACTTATTTCGCCCAGGTAGCCTTTGGAAGTAATGAAATGGTATAGTAGTAAGCATAGCAGTAAGTAGCAATACGGTCGATTTGGTTATTGATAAATATTTTACTAAACAAAGTTGGAATTGAAGAACAGAGCGCAACAAGGGCGTATCTAAAAAAACAAGTTTCGAGGGAATTTTATGATAAAAGTATTGTATCTTCTAATATTTATAGTATAACTGTTTATAACTTTATTATTCATTTTTCCTATAGGGAAGCAATAAGATATAGGTATTATTTTTAATTTAAAACAATCAGTAAAATCAAATAAGTTTTCTAGATACGCCTTTGTTGCACCTAATGCTTCAATTGTGTTTACGACAACGATAGCAACTCATGCTAGTATTAAATTCAATACTCGATAGTAGTTATTACCACTTGTCTCTAATTTGAATTATAGATAATTTTATCCCATAAATTAAATTTTCATTTAATAATAAACTTCATTGTGTGATCAACTGCACTGCATTTCATCAAACAGATAAACAGTCTCGAAGACGATACTTTCAAAACAAAATAAAAGTGATTTTAAACCGTTTGCAAAATCTAGAAAATTACTAAACTTGATTTTTATTTAAACATCGTACAAAAATAATAGATTTGATAAATTGTATAAGAAACAAATACACAAATTGTAAAAAATTTAATTTCCCGTGATTTTATTCGTTGTTTAATATTAGTTTTACAATTGCTTGCTATTTTAACAACGAGCCTCTGAATTCCCTCTCAGTTTGCATAGTGTAGAAAGCGTTGCCCTTTGTTTCAAAAAGGGCACATCTCATCTGAATCCAAAACTCGTCCGCTGACGAGATCCTTCGCTTTTGGATAGGGGTACAACTGGCCCGAATTTAAAACCCAGTCCTCCTAATTGAAGCGGACAACTCGTACGTGGACGAGTTTTAGGTTAAGACGAGATGTACCATCGCCAAACGTAATTCCTATCCAGTTTGCAGTTTGAAACTATTTTGCTTTGCGTTAAAAACAGCAAGCCGGGTTTGGCAACTATTCATTTCACAAAAAAATCACCCTAGTGGTGGTAAGGCGCAGTTTTGGCTGATACCCTAAACTGTTTCAACGCATAAAGACCGCTTTTACCTACACATAACCAATAGCACTCTGTTACCTACATGTCAGAATCCGAAACTTATTATGAAAAGTTTCGGATTCTGTTCTCGTATTTCACGTAAAATGTATATTCTAGTCAGCATACGTTGCGTGTGTCTGCTTCCTGATCATTCCGCGAATCATCCACTTCATTAAGGCCAGCCCGTGTCTATCACAAGTACAATGGACTCACAATGACGAGGCCATTTCGTATAAATCGACACGTCATTCTATCGAATAAGAACAGAATGACTTGATTCTGATTTAACAAGATTGGCTCATATTCAGGCCTTGAATGGCTAGTATTAACATTTTCATGGCCCAAAACGCACTCGGTCATCCGTGAAACGGCGACGCGACCGTGTGGGTGCATCGCCACCGAGGCTGGACAGTGAATGCAGTATACTAAACTAACAATTTAACATATAGTAGAATAGAATAGAACATCTTTTATATCGACACACAACACACACATAGGAACAAGGGAAAAAAACAATCAGATAAAAAAAATTGTCAAGGAGGTCGGTATTTAATTATACATAGTATGCTGGGCGTCAAATGAATCGTTTTGCCCCATGACCCTGTGCCGAAATAGGTGTTGGCTCTGGGCTGAACGATTGCCGCTCAGCCCGTTAAAAACCTTTGATTTGGCGTTACGTACGTCTGGTCGGTGGCAAGCTTATAACAAAATTAAACATCGGTAAATAGAGATTAATAAATAATGGTAAGTACAATAATATTATATAGGTATAGGGTAACTACTTAAAAGGTACATACTTTCATGGCCCTAGATACTCGCTCATCCGGAGCTCCGTGTAGCGGCGGCGGGTCACAACGAGGCTGGGCAATGCGTTAACTAGCTATAGGTTTCTGCTAAACCGACTTTTACAAAACGAAAGGGGTATGTTGTCTGGTACACTACACAGTTCTGTTGGTCTATTATACAGTGGGCTATGCAAGATGTTTTGTATATATGATGAACGAGGGAGATTCTGGATCAAAAGGGACCCCAAAAGGGACCCCAACTTGTGAATAACGTTATTTTCCAATTTCTAAAATAACAGATAAATATTTTATATTTAATTTTTCACATACATTGAATATATTAAAATAAAAATAGAAATAGTACTTATTAATAAATAATTAATTCGTTAGCAATCAGAATATAAAAATTCGTCGTTGGTATAGTTTTTAAGATTTTTCTTAAAATTTTCAAGACCCTGTGCGTCCTTAACCTTGTCTATTTAAATTTCCAATTAGCCTATCCCTTTTACAAATGATTGGGCTGTCCGGCGGCGGTTTTTATATATCGGAGCAGTTGACTGCGTACATTATCGTAAGTACCAGCTAAATTGTCATATTAGGAACCATCCTAGGTAACAAATTCCCGGTAGATGTACAGTTCGTAAAGAGCAATCTAATTTGCTATCCGTTCGAAGTAGGTCGTTCACTTCGTTAGCCTGCGGGTAGTTTCAGAAAAGCTGTTTTTCGGTTACTCGTTCCGCGTAACTTGTAACATGACATAAATAATGATAAGGAAGTTGTGATATTTTCCTGGTTTCCTGATTATGATAATAGGCACTCGACAAACTTCGGGTGCGTATGATTGGGACGGAACTGGCGGGTTTGAGCGAGGGTTCGCGAGGTAGAGCAAAAGCTAGGCTCCTATAGCTCTCTTAGCCTTGTTCCTGTGTTGATGATGCTCGCGAGATTGTTAAGGGATTTGGAATTTGTTTTGTGATCCACGCGCGCTTTCACGCGCCGTGATTTGCGCGCGATTGGATTTTGCTTCTTCTTTTTATTTTGGGTTCTTCTAATTCTCTATTTATTATGTTTATGCATCTATTACCATGGTACTAGTCTATAGGTAAATGCTCATATCGAACCGACGCGGCAGCGGTGTTGGGATTATAAAAATAAATCGAAATAAAGCAATCGGAAAATTCGAACGTTTATTTTTAATCCGATTGGAAAACGGCCTTCGCGCCGGCCTTGCCAATTCTATAGCTACTGAATAATGATGATGATGTTCAATCGGATTTTTCGGCTACAGTAACCAGTCTCAGCAGAGTTCTAGGTGCGCTTGATATTATTATGGTGTATGCACCATGTGTGCAAGTGCTCGCACGATCGCAGTTTGGTGGTATAATTGTTCTGCAGGGGGCACTAATTCCCCCTCCCGTTGGAGATCCCTAAGTCGCCTCTTACGAAACCCGCGGGAAGAGTTGGGGTTCTGTAAATTCTAAGCCAGCACATCTAAGCAGCATTCTAAGCAATACGAAATGTACATCACACGTCATACACGGACGGAAAGTTGAGAACTAACATCGACTGACGATGTAAGCCGTCGACTGCCTTTGTCTACAGACCTGCAGTTGACTGCAGAAGACGGCTGCCGTGACCGAGTAGGTACAGTTGCCTTGCAGTCGAGACTTACGGCCTTGCATTCGCAAGAGCGTTAAGCGGCTGAACGGATTTCAATGAGATATCCTACGGACGGATATACGCTGGGCACTTTTTGTCTTGGAAAAGCGCGTGCAAAGCCACGGGTATAATTCTTAAAAAATATCTTGCTTCGATGAATCCTACTAATATTATAAACACAAAAGTTTGTAAACATATATGTTTGTTGCTCTTTCACGTAAAAACTACTGAACGGATCGGGGTGAAATTTATTGCATACAGGAAGTTCTAGGCCTGGAATAACACATAGGCTTTTTATCCCATAAATCAGTTCCCGTGGGATAGGCGTGCGAAGCCGCGGGGCACACCTAGTTCATATATAAATTTGAATGAATATATAAATGCTGTTTGCTGGTTATAACTAGATTTCACTGTTTTGTACGGAACTCTTCGCGTGCAAGAACGACCTACACTTGGCCGGTTTTACAACTATTTAATAATCCGGTTAGTATTCTGGATTCAGCGAGTTTATTTAAATAACACGACTGTACGAAATACTTGGATACCTGCCCAATTGTATGCGATGCGTAAAATTTCATAAAGTCACACTATCCTTGGAGAATATAATCTTGAATTATTTTCTAGCAGAATAAAAATATCAACCTCACCTTACTTCAACAGCTTATATTGGTCCACTGCTGGACTCAGGCGTCTCCCTGATAAGCGCTTTATTGGCTTTTATCCCATGGGGGTTACCTTATACCCAAAATCCCCACGCTGCGCCTTCGGGTTGGGGATCGCAGTTCGGTAGTAGAATTGTCCTGCAGGACGCCTGTTGTCCTATGTGTGAAATACACATTAGTCGCCTCTTACGACTCCCGCAAGAAGAGTTTTGATGGTGCAAATTCTAAGCCGGCACCACACGGCAAATTTACAATAATATATACTAATTTACTTTTGTTTGAAAAGTCTAAATGACTTTAAAACAGACGGGTGACGTTCAGTTTTATAGGGGGTTTCATAAGGGGGAGAATGAAATCTCCTTGCGAGAATGAAAGCAACGATAAGCAATAAAAATCACAGTACTTATCAATTTTATAAATTTTTAGTATTTTGGGGATTTGCCTAATTCCATGTTTGCACGATAAAGAGGCTGTACAAAATTGTTTGGAAGAAGATGTCGCGATCACGTCTTGTTACTATCGTCAAATAGATTCTCACCCTTCAGTTAGAAAGGAATTTCGAATTTCCTAACATAAGTTTATATATTTATCCTGCAGAAAATAAGAAATAGCTGAAGAAATATCCGCCTAGGACTTAAGGCCCATACACCAGTGAAAGTGGCGCCCCCAACTATTTTATCTTATTATTACGTTAAATGCAGCAAGTTTTAAAAATCCTACGTTCAGTTTGTGGTATCTATTATAAGGTTTTTATTAATGCCTCTGTAATAGTTTCATTTTATAAAGCTGAGGCAGAGATACGAAGTTGCGCTTTTTGGCCACCAAACTCTATGAGATAAAATCATTAAAGAGGTATTAGAAAATAGCTTATAATAGATACCACAAAATGAACGTAGGATTTTTAAAAAATCCTATGATAACCGTAAAAATATGATAAAATAGGCATCGCTGTCATATTGGCTCGGGTATACGCCATAAACCATTTAACCGGAGTGGTTGCCGAACTTACTTGGCGCGCTGAGCTCGGAGTGGCAACATCCCTCATCTCTCATCTCTCATGATCGTCTGGTAGAGATCGCTCTTAAGCTATAAGACCACCAATTGTCGCTTAGTTTTAACTTTTCTTGTTGTAAATAGTTCCTTTTAGATTTAAGTGTATCTATCTATCTATCTCTGGTGGGACTTTGCCGTTGTTGCCGTTGGTGCTCTCACTATCGAGATCGAGTGTTGTGGTGTCCTGATGATGTCTCGTGGAGAGACGAAACTAGTTGACGACTTACTTTGATAAATGTTCTTTCATTTTGTATATTTATACAAAATTCTTCCGTAAAATTTTGTATAATTAATTGTACTTTATTACAGAAGGTTTTTTTCGCGGAATTGTTACTTAATACAATGGATTTTCGTAAAGCAACTCTTGAATCTATTATGTATCTTAGATCAGCTTGGTTATCTAGTCAAAGTTACGAAAGGTAGGCAAATCATTTGTGGGCAATTGCGTAAGATTCTATAATAAGCTTCCATCTGAAGCAACTGAACTCCCTATTCGTAAATTTAAACTGTACATAAAACGAAATCTTAACAAGAAAGCCTATTACTCCGTAGATGACTACGTCAATGATGTTAATGCTTGGCCGGATGTCGCCCAGTTCCACACAGACAATAGTATGTAAGACCAGTTAGACTAAGTTATCCTAAGATTGTATTAGTTGATAAGCGACAAACTTGCTAGTGGTTTCTTTTTCACTTTTTCCGCTAGTGGACAAAAAATTGAAGTGAATCAGAGTCAATTGCACCTTATTTCTTGTTTGATAGTAATAACTATTTATCAAGCTGTTTATATAGTAAAAATTTGACTTGTCTAAGTACTTATTTTGTAAGTCTAAAGAAATAAACGATTTGACTTTGACTTTGAAAGTCCTAGGATAGTTTTCTCGAGGACCTTGATGTTATCGACCAGTTTGGCCTTCCCTATTTTCTCTATCCTAGTAGGTATAATCAGTACAGGGAAAAAACGAGCAACGAATGGTTTTTAGCAGACGGTGGTGTAACGTAAGTATCATCCTCGCTGCGAATGATACATTTTCAGATAACCGATCCAATGTGACAGCGCCACATATTTTATCATATTATAACGTTTAACACAGGAATTTTTAAAACTTCATCGTACAATTTGTGGCATTTATTATAAGCAATTTTATAATACGTCTGCAATAGTTTTTTTTTATCTTATATATTTTAGGAAGAGATGCAAAAATAGAGTTTGGTGGCCAATAAGCTCGGTTTCGTATCTCTGCCAAAGCATTACAAAATGAAACTTTACAGAGGCATTAATGAACAACTTATAATTGATACCACAAACTATACGATGGATTTACATTTTTAAAGTTCCTACGTTTAACCAACGTTAAACACACTATCGCTTGATTTAATAAGAGATAAAATAGTTGGGGGCGCCACTTTCACTGGTGTACCTATGTACTTTTCAGGAAGTGACATAGATTTGCTAAGTACCCTATTATAAACATTATATAATAATATCCATAAATTGTTTGTTAACAACATTGTTAAGCTAAATGCCCTCAACGTAATAGTAAGTGATTATTGTATTTAATAATTAGCACACACATTGCCTGAAACACAGGATTACCTAGTTCAGGCTAAATTGTTATACTTAGCTATATTTAATAGTTTAATGTTCTCTATGTTTTGTCTTTTTAGGAGAGTTTTTTTTAATAAATTTTATCTTTAATTTTATTTATTCTATCACGGAATTACCACGGGAACGGGAACTAAGCGGATGAAACTTCGAGGCACTGCTAGTAAAACATATAAATATTAGGTCCTTACATATGAAATTGGCGTTTTTCGTACTGGCCACTTTAATCACAAATTTCTCCTCTTTGGTAAGGAATTCCAAATTCAAATTTGTACAGCTATAGACTCATGTATTTGTGCTTCGATGATCGTCATTCATTTGTTTTTTTTCTTCTGTTTTTTTCTGTTTGCGTCACTCATTTTACAAAATGGAAAACTTAAAATATCGCATTATTTACGAGTACGAGTTCCGCCGTGGCACTAGTGCTGCGGAAACAACTCGAAGGGTGAATGATGTGTATGGCGGTCGTGTTGCAAAAGAAAACAGTTCGTTTTTGGTTCCAACGTTTTCGTTCTGGAAATTTCGACCTGCAGAACAAGCCCCGTGGACGGCCTGAGACTCAAGTTGATAATGAAGAGTTGAAGGCTATTGTGGAAGCGGATCCATCGCAAACCACGTCCGAGTTAGCTGCAGGCTGCGATGTTAGTGATAAAACTGTTTTAATTCACTTGAAGCAAATTGGGAAGATTAAAAAGCTTGAAAGGTGGGTACCTCACGAATTGACTGAAGCAAACCGGCAAACGCGCGTCGACTGCTGCGTTACATTACTAAACCGGCACAATAATGAAGGTATTTTAAACCGAATCATTACCTGTGATGAAAAATGGGTTCTTTACGATAATCGGAAGCGCTCAGCGCAATGGTTGGATCCTGGCCAGCCAGCCAAATCCTGCCCCAAGCGAAAATTAACCCCAAAAAAGTTACTTGTAAGCGTTTGGTGGACTAGTGCCGGTATTGTTCATTACAGTTTTCTCAAATCTGGCCAGACTATTACGGCTGATGTCTATTGTCAGCAATTGCAAACCATGATGGAAAAGCTAGCGGCTAAACAACCTAGAAGAGCTTCAATTGGAAAGTCTAAGACATCCTCCGTACTCCCCGGACCTTGCTCCAACAGATTACCATTTTTTTCGAAATTTGGATAACTTCTTGCAAGGGAAAAAATTCAACTCCGATGGGGCAGTCCAAATCGCCTTCAAAGATTTTATTAATTCCCGTCTGACTGGTTTTTTTAGTAAAGGGATCAATGAACTACCTATAAGATGGCAAAAGTGCATAGAAAATAATGGTTCATACTTTGATTCATTAAATATATTATATTAAAAAATATTCGACTTTTTGTTCCTCCCATACAAAACGCCAATTTCATATGTAAGGACCTAATATATAAAACAGTATTTAGACCGCAGCCTCTAACTGTAATTTTATCAGGATTTCAATTCCCGTTGCGTAACCCACTAAAACGCGGCTCGAATAATAATAGACTGACCTCTGAAAACTTTAAATTGTGTAAATGTAACGTAATACTTTCTCGGAACTGGTAATGAGGGGATAAGGGGATTAAGTATTCAGGGTACCTAACTATCAAAACTTTTAAATCCATCTGGTTTTTAATACTTAAGTTATTAACAACGGGAAATTTACCATGATTTGAGTTTTGAGCTTTCCAATATTTCGGCACAGTTTCATGCGCCATGGCGCATGAAGACATTCAATTATTCCGTGATCATGGCGCGCAACTCATGGTAAGTATCCCGTTGTAAATAACTTTAGTACCTACCTATTACCGTGGATATTTTTGTTTTAGATCTGTATTTTGCTCTAACCTCTGCGTCGCCGGCGGTGACTCGCCAATTGCAAACTAAAGGAGACCGAGCACCCATCCGCGCCGCTTCCGTCGAAATCCGTGAGCCTAGAGGATGTTAGTAAAATGCGGAGCTGCATACTATTTCATACAAAAATGCCAGAATGCGCGGACATATGCACACTCAGTAAAAATGATATGGCTAACCAGGGCGGGCCGATCGGGCTCTTATGTATACAGATGGCAGGTCTCATATACACGAACTATAATAAGGAACCGTCGTCGACGGCAGTCGACGGGTGCCTTGCAGTTGACGATTTGCCGTCTGTGTATATGAACCATTAATGAAATGAAATTTATTTATTTCTTGACCACAACAAAGCCAAACATTAAAAATTAAACCACTTAGAGCTAAAGCTGAACACTAAAACAAAGGAAATTAAAATAACTAAAATATGAGTATGACTATAAAATATATATATGAGTAATTCATCATTGTGGCAAAGAAATGGCCTTTAGCTCAGCGTGATGCTCCAGCATGTCGCCATGCTGTAGCGCTGGTATTCTGCTAAAGGCTGCATTTAGGTCACGGACACATTGAGAATAGGTACCCAATAAACATTAAAAATATTAATTACAATGAATTAACCAAACACAAAACACTTCGCATAAAAAAACCCTTAATGTTATACTTACCTAGATAGCTATTTTAGTGAGTGTATTGCACGGGCGTTGCAAATAAAATATCTCTATCATAGGCTAGTCCACTAATACCAATGCATTCTTAAAATAAATAAAAAAATAAAGCCTTTATTTCCAATTTCTATTTTTTTTTACATATTTGCACTTTACAATTCCCACATATATCATCTATTATAGTATCAAATTTCTTTATAATAAATGATTAATCGGACACCCAGGATTGGGTGTAGGCCTCCTCCACAATGCATTCTTAGCAGCTATATTTTACCTAGGTAAGGTAACTGTGATAATTATCACACTAATATTATAAATGAGAAAGTTTGGATGGATGTATGGATGTATGGATGGAAATTTGTTACCTCTTCATGCCAAAACCACTGAATGGATCGGGCTGAAATTTTGGTTACAGGTAGTGAATGAGTATGAGTATAAATAAATGGCACCTTGCACACTTACGCAACCGTGACGCAGGAACTTTTTAGTTTTTTTTTTTTAAGTTTCACGTTGTTGACTTTTCCGCTACGCATAGTACGTCCCGCGAGTTTGACGCGCAGATTTGGCTGAGGCTTAACTTTTTCAAATACCTATCTATTAGATAGAATAGAATATAATAGAATATCTTTTAATATATATATATATATATATATATATGTTCTCCCAGCGCTAGCTTAACAAATGGCCTGTGTTACAATTAAATGCAATAATTGATGTTGTTTTAAAAAACTATAAACTGACTTCAATTATATGGATGTCATTGTCAGAACTTAACAAAATTAAAATGGGATCACACGGGAAGCATCAGCTTTCATATAACTTCTTTTATATGAAAGCTGGTGCTTCCCGTATTTTTTTCCCGGGTTTTATGTGAAGGCCCTGATTGTGTTGACCTTAGATTATACTTTACTTGTAGAATAACTTGATTAATTTGTATTGTGGAGTTTGCCACTGTGACCATTGGGTGGTCCGATTTTTATGATTATACGGGAAGCATCAGCTTTCATATAACTTCTTTTATATGAGTAGCACGCTTTTTTCATTGTTTTCCAATTAACTTACCTATTAAACAGAATTTTACTTACTTACTAGAGTAAATGGTCACAGTGGCAAACTCCATAATACAAATTAATCAAGTTATTCTACAAGTAAAGTCGATGGAATAGGCTCCGAAAGTACTGGACCGATTGAAAAAAGTTCTTTCCACATTAAAAAGCTTACTTTTCAGAGGGTGACATAGGCTACATTTTATCCCGGAATTCCACAAGGGAACAGGAACTATGCGGGTGAAACCGTGTGGTGCAGCTATTAGTAATTAAACGCGATAAATACCAGTTCAATAATACTATAATAAGTCCTGAGTCCTGTAGTCCATATGTTCCATGTTTCATGGCTTCTTAGGTAAATAAATATAATAATAATATTAATAATAATAATAATAATGCTGGACAATTCACACAGCCTTATCTAGCCCCAAGCTAAGCAGAGCTTGTGTTATGGGTACTAGATAACTGATATACATAATACAGTACACTACATAGATAGATATTTTTATTATACATAGAAAACATCCAGAACGCCCTGAACAAATATTTGTCCCGAGGCGGGAATCGAACCCGCCACAGTGGTCGTCAAATATTGTAGGATAATCCAAACAACGTTCTCTTGAACTAAAGTTAGCAGAGCTTGTGTTCTGAGTAACTACTAGATTATTCATTAAACTAAATTAATTATATAGATATTTTTATCACACACAGTACACTCTAGATACCCGGAACTCAACCTCAAGCTCAACAGCCTGTATTGGTCCACTGCTGGACGCAGGCCCATAAGCGACTTATTGACATTTGTCTCATGGGACCCCCCATAATTCCCACGCTGGGCATGCGGGGTGGGGATCGCAGTTCGGTAGTTAAATTGATCTGCAGGGGGCGCTGCTGCCCACGGGTAGAGTTCGGGTGGTGCAAATTCTAAGCCTGCATATCTGCAAATATCTGCAGGTCATACAAATATTTGTCCCGCGTCGCATGCGTACCCGTACCTACGACCACCACCTTTGATGCACCACCGAGGTTGTCTTGTCAATAGTAAATAAACCTGTATTTCCAACATACCTACAATAAATAATGTACCTACACCTAGAAAATTACAAAATCTCAAAATTAAATACACACAGAAATAAAGTGATATTTTAAACAAACATTAAAAAACAGTCGAATTGAGAACCGCCTCCTTTTTTTTTTTTTTTTTTTTTTATCTGAAATAGTCCTTTGTTTGACCGCAATCTCACAATTCTCACATGATGGAAAGCGAAGATGCGGCCGACGATGTATCACGAAGGTCTCGAAGATGGCTACTCCGGACCACATTCCGAAACACAACTGAGTTGCTTCACGGACTGGCCCAGTCCGGAGGGTGGTGACAAGCCACGGCCGAAGCCTACCACCAGAGGGTATCGCTCTTAGCACCACCCAGAGGACACGTGTAGGGTATCAGAGGGTCAACACCTACGTACGTGAGCGATACTGTCCCCCAAACTGTCCTTTTTTTGAAGTCGGTTAAAAATATATTGTATACCTGATGGTTCCCAGTAGTGAGGGCCGCTTGAGCCAGTTTATCCCACTCACAATAATAAATAAACCTGTATTTCCAACATACAATAAATAATGTACCTACACCTAGAAAATTACAAAATCTCAAAATTAAATACACACAGAAATGAAGTGATATTTTTAATATCTAGATGTCTATAGGTAGTTCTCGGTTGCCTTCCAGCCAGACTGATACCAATTAAATCATCTTTTTCAGATGTAAACTAGGTTAATAAATGATTAGGTAGGTACTTTGGGAAAATCCTATCATGAAAGCAGTGTTGGAATATCAACAGCCTCGAACCGCACTCACCCTGAAGAAGTCCCTCGTAAAGGCATGAAACCCTTTGGGTGGGTGGGTGTTCTTCCAACACAAATGAGGTTCGTAGTTAACCCTCTTACATCCGTAATAAAATCCTGTCACACATTAAATTCCGGTTTATTCTACCTCTTTAATGTGCGCAAACAATATACAAAATGATCTGTTGTTTATTTAGGCTGTACATTTAAGCGAATGTGAAAGTGGCAATTATGCAAAATAATTGAGCAGACTGATTACTTAGCAACCTGGATGAAAAACATACTATATCGTATCCATTTTGAATGGAGCATAAACGTAAACATACCGCCCATACTTAACCTAAAATTCACTTTGTTGGCGCGTCGTTTTATACGTAATTTACATTACTTGTCGATTTTAGATCATCCCTTTAATAAAAATTGCTTACAATTATATATGAAACTCGACGCCAAGCAAGTGAGATTTTGTTATTTGTGTCATACTTTGCTTACTAACATGCTTCATTCAAAATGGATAAACCATAGGATTTGTAACATCAGAGAACTCATGGTAAATTTCGGAACATCATAACACTATGACTATAAATACAAAAGTTTGGAGGTTAAGATGTATGGATGGGTGGATGTTTGTCACGTCATAACAATTTAACGATATTTTTTGCATACATTTAATTTTAATCCTGGAATCAAACATAGGTCAATACTTTTTAGCCCATAAATCAGTTCCCGTGCGATAAAAATCACTTTTAAAGGTTTCCATAGGAATATCGCGTGCGAAGCCGCGGGGCGCAGCTATGTAGTTTAGTATTAACCTTTGATAACTTACTTAGGTGAGTACCACTAGGATCAAAATATTAGAACGATTGCCTTGGAAAAAATAGCTAAACGAGGAACTTTTAAAACATTTAAAGCGGCCAATCTTTGCGGAAATATATAACTTTACAAAAACCAGATTTTTAACAAAAAAATATACCTACCAAAGAAACGTTAAAAATATTTTCAAACTCATTTCCATCTTCCATCTTCTAATTTCATTCTTCTCAAAGAAACAACCAACGAGTTGTGACTTGTGACGTAATAGGTGGTTTTGTGACGTCACCGGCGGCGGCGGCGGCACCCAGCCGAAAAATGCGAGCATTCTCCCTTTTAGCAAAGCTTTTTGCTGACAAAACAATGTTTTTTCAGATGTTTCCCTGTTTTGTGTCAATAAGAGTGAAGTATCTTGTTATCGTTAAGAGTTTTCTGCAATTAGGTTCCATAGTATGTACTTAATTGGAAGTGACATGGCTGTCTGTGTACTTTGGAATCCAATTTCTGTTTTCTGTTATTTTTTTTTCTTAAAGAAACGAGAATGACTGTTAGTCATTGCTTTGACTGTGAACTGTTTTTAAAAATAATAAGGTGATACAGTTTTTTTGTTCTATTTTCTGATAAACGTTGTTGCTACACTTACTTGTCCACGTGTGGACTGTGTCATCTCCAACGACGCTTGTTTTTTTCAACACGACTACTAACGTAAAAATCCTATGATTTGATAGTCTGTAATATAATATCTGTACAATAGGGACGTTAGGGATGGTCTGTCAAATTAATATGTCAAACTTCCACTGATTTGGAACTGGGTGGAGAGAAAAGAAGCGGAACGAGAATTGTCCAATCACAGTGCTATTTAATATATTTTTGACTACTGTGATTGGCCAATTCACGGTCGACTCCTCTTCGGAAACGCACCCTAAGGTCTTCTAAAGTCGGCTGTACCTCAAAGCTAAGGCTAGTGTCTAGGCCACCTTGTAGATTCACTATAAGTTAACATAATAGGGTGTAGCAAAGTATCTTATTTATTCCTGAACCATTTAATTCAAAGTTCCGAGATTCCCTTCGTAATTGCATGATAATAAAGAACGTAAATGTCACTTACTCTTGGAACAAATGATACCAATTCCCCTTAAAATGTTTCAAAAGAATAAAGTGAAAGGATACCGTCAGTGAATTCACAAATGGAGGGGAAAAGCCGTCATTTTTCGGATACTGGTTCGTTGGTAATGACCGAAGCGACGGTGCTACTATGAAATTGGAGACTCGACAGAAATGATTTAGAGAGTGACGAATGATTCGTAATAGAGTTGAAATTTTTGAGAGCGTTTTGCGTTTCTGATAACATGAATCAGTGCTGTTACATTATTTTACACCGTGTTATAAGAAATAATAAAAAGAGTTTTGTTCTCGTTCCTTGGGTAAGGAAAAAATATTTGCCGAGTCGTAACTCGACGCGACGGTACACACAAGCTCAATTTAGGCACAAAAATGTGTAAAAAAACCAAAATGCAAAAAAATAGAGTCCACATCACTAAGAAAATTGAATAACTTTTTTCGAAGAGGAAAGTTCTGAATTATAATATATAATTTATGGTTTTTTTATAACTTTTGAAGCTAGGCATGATGATTTACAATAAAAATACTTGTTACGGGATAATATTTATCAAGATATCAGTTGGTGTTTTTTAAAATTTGGCATGCGCCATGACCACGAAATTACTGTCTATTTTCAAAGTTTCGAGTTGTGAAGTGAATGATATGTTAGAGGTTTTAGTTTCAAAATTACTCGTATATATAACAACATTGTTATCAACGACAGTTTCAAAAGTTTTATATCTTTACTCCAAGCAAATGGCCCTGACTTTACAGGGCTATTAACACTGAAGAACCCCTTTAAACGACCTGAAAATATGAAAACCTTTCGCGGTGTCCCCTCACCTGAAGGCAGAGTAATGACGTTGCGATTACCGTCCTTTTTACTAGAACCTCGTTACAAAGGCCGCTTCGTTAAAGATGTTTGCCGCCGAATTTTGCGCGCATGGATTGCGTTATGGAGGTTATGGTTGCCTTTGATGTTTTCTATCTATAGCTGGTTATTATCTTTTCACACGGTTAAGAAGAGGGAGTAGCCGGGTGGGATGAAAATCTCTGAGAGTAGGTATTCTTCCTTTTCTAATATTACGTAAGTATTTCAAATGTTGAAAGACAGAAGGTATTCGAGTTAACCGCCAAATAGATACAAAACAAACCTCATATTGTCTTTACATTTTAGCTCATCATCATCATACATAATAATATAAATGCCAAAGTTCGGATGAATAATAATTTATGTTTGTTAAGGATTTATTCATGATAAAACTATTAAATTGATAGCGCTGAAATTATACATACAACGGAGTGGGAGTACGCAAAGCACGTCATTTGGATGCCCCAAATATTTAAAATCCCAAAAATTACCAAACCACTATACAAACCAATCGGTTATCACTCGATCACAATCATGAGCAAGCACATTGATTATAAGATGAGAGAAACACCGTTCGAATACTTATGGTCTCGATTTTCTATCACAGTCTCCCACACATAGGTTTAGCTCTAATCCTGGAATGAAACATAGGCTTCATCTCATAAATTAGTTCTCATGTGATATACATAACCTTTCTGTAGAAACAGTGCGGGAAACGGTCACGGGAAAATAGTAGTTTATATTATAAGTTAACTTCTAAATCACAGACCCAACGTGAACGGTGAACAAAACCGCTGGCAAAAGCTAGATGCTGATACTGTAGGAAAACCGAATAACCTAATTGCAAAATTAACTCGTTTACCCAAACAAGTGAACTCATTTATGTTAGCCATCTAACCTTCAGCATATCCTTATTACTAAAGCCAGGCGTCTATATAAACTTTTCTAATATAGCCAGCCAAATTGGACGTTACTTCTGCGAGAAAAAAGTAATGAAAGAACCGGAAAGCAATTTTTGAAATACAGCTATTGCTACAGTACATCATAAATGTAATTTTAGATGTTTATGAAAGCTGTGATAAAGAATAACAGAGAAATCTTGACTGGCTGAATGTTTATAAGGTTTTATTGCCTTTTGTTTGTTAATAAATGCGGTTTTACAGTTATGTGATGGTGAAATTGGAAATGAAAAAACGGATTTAGAGGATTTGCTTTTTCAATCCAATTTCTGCTCATATGGCTTCATTATAAGATGGTTATTTTAATAAAGAGATATATATGCATGCTTATTGTGCTTATTTTTGGAAGGAAGTTTTCTTTGTTTACAAGACCGACATATAATAATTAGAGGTGTATAGTATATAATACAAGTCCGAGTAGTTACTACGACAATTACTACTACTTAGTTTTCTAAAAACTCTCACGTAGGCATCTCCAGAAATTACTACGTTAAAATTTTGCAATGTATAAGAAAATTGCGTCAAAGTTTACTCCAGTTCAAACTGAAACGCAAGTTCAGCACACCGTTTTGTGGCATTGGAGGTAAAACACAGCTTCAAAATAAACAAAAAAATCGCGCAACAGTGCTTTCCCTGAATTTTCGCAGAAACCAATTTGAGATATGAAATTGAAAGCGGAACAATTTTTCAACTGCGCAAATAAAAAATATACTCCCTTCAAATATTTGAAAAATAAAAAAATATTCTAGCTTCCGGCGGCGGTGCGGCAGCAGCGTGGAGGAATTGGGCATTGTTTTTTTTTTAAAAAGGTTGGTAGAGGCTTTCCCCGTGAAAGTAATTTAATGTGTAGTCCCGAGAGAGACGGGGATTGGCACCCGAGCGTAGCCAGGGCGCTAATAGTTCGAGTAACTTTCAACCCTTGGGAAACAATGTACTATTACATCACTCATACTCGGAAAGTAGGATTGGAAGTTGCCTGAGAAGCAGGATGAAAGTAATTCATTTCTATTATCTTACTTACTTATAAGGCTTAAACCCAAAATTTGTATGTTTTTATGTTTTGATATGGATCAGTTGAGCTACCTGTAGATTGTTTACGCTTCTAGTTGGTATTGATATGAATCAGTTGGGCTACATGTAGATTTCGCAATGAAAAGTACAGTTTTTACCTGGGTGAAAGTAACGTATTTAGTCTCTCGAACTATTAGCCGTCAAACCTCGTCTTATTATGGTAATCGGAGCTAATATGTACTTTCTATGATACTTTCAACCCTTTGGGTAACAATGTACTTTTTAGTTGTCGAATCCACGAAATTGATAAAACAGATCTCTTAACAACTTATTGACCTGATTTGAGCCTTCCACTTTCGAGAAGATCACTCAATACAATAATGCACAATCTCCCGAATTTTACTAACTTCAATATTCTATCTTTCATGCTTAAACGGCTGGACAGATTTTAATGAAATTAGGTAGGTGAACAATATCCCGGAGCGGACAAAAGCAACTTGAAAAGAACATGCAAAAGTAGTGGGCAGAAGCTAGTTTAAAATAAATGCAATGGCTCTTAAGAACTTACGTATGCCCATGACAAGATCTTAACCCGAGCTTACCCCTTAATCTGCTCATAAAATAATTGGCACTAGTTTTATTAGGGTGTTTTACGATGGTCTTAAAGACCCGCTAGTTACCTGAAATTTACAGTCTGTTAATTATAACCTGAGCAGATTTTAAAGGGTGCAAAATTTTATGAACACTTAACCGTTATTCATAACGATGTGCTAAATTAATTAATATTAGTCGAACGATATCCTCTTTGGCTTTTCCAGTGTCAGATAACTATATATAAATATATAATAGTTACCGAGCACATAATTTTTATCTGCAATAAGTCCCGTGATCACTTTATCCTCTCGGTGACCAGCTACCCGAGAGGGGTAAATTAAAAACCAGCGCTACTTGCATATGAATGCAAGCAGTAAATTGCTGAATTTACCCCTTTTGCCTTAATTTATTTGTTTTATTTTAAGTATTTTGTGTATTTTAGGCAATTAACGTTTTTCTATTCTATTATATTCTAACTTTACAGCAGCAACAGCCTAACCTACACTGACGTAGGTTGTTAGGCCGTATTCAGAATGAAAGCTGGAAACTTATAAGCGCGTTTGACAGCTCTGGTAATCCAGCAGGAAAATATATGAACGCTCGCCGATAAGCACTGAACGGTGCCGACAAGTGCCAACAAGCTTCAACACGCGCTGGTCAGCGCTGGGCGCTGCCATCTAAAATTAATAAACAACTGCGACAACCAGCTTCCTTTGTGTAGAACGGACCAGCAGCGCTGTTAAGCGCCGGTAAGCTCTTATAAGTTTCCAGCTTTCTTTCTGTATACGGCCCTAGTGTCGTATAAAGTGAATTTTATGAAAATAAAGTGAAAAATTACTATATAGATTCCTAATTGACGCAGAGCGTCACGACCTTAAATATCATACTAATTTGATCCCTATTGAGCTCAATTAATAATAGCTTTTAATCAAAGCCTAGTAAATAGCTGATAATTTAGTTTTCTTAATCAAAGAGAAACTAAAGTGAACTCTTAGTTACACTAGGTACTTCGATGGTGAGTAGGTAACTACTAAACCTTTGTCTTAAGTCTTTCAGCTCAATCAATACAATGAGCCGACTAGATTCGACCTTGTAGAGTTCAGACACAGCTTAAACTTGCGTTGGCTGATACGTTTTGTTTAGGGCGCATACACCAGTGAAAGTGGCGCCCTCACCTATTTTATCTGATTATTACGTTAAACACAGGAAGTTTTAAAAATCTATCGTACAGTTTGTGGTATTATAAGTTATTTATTAATGCCTCTGTAATAGTTTAATTTTGTAAAGCTTAGGCAAAGATACGAAGTTGCGCTTTTTGGCCACCAAACTCTATTTTCGCATCTCTTTCTAAAATGTACATATAAGATAAAAGGTATCCAAAATCAAATCCTCACGCACCGTACGCTCCGATACCGTTTCAGTGGAAGCGCAACTTAAGGGTTATAACTACCTAGAACCCTAAACCTCGGCCAAGAAAACTTCGGCTTTAAAAGTGATACCAATTTTAAGTTTTACCAACTAAACACTAAACACGTGTGTGTGTCCAGTTGGTGTGTCTCGTGTCGGTTAGAAAATGACCCAAGATGTCAATAGGAGCTAGAAATGGACATTCTTAGCTTTTCCTTGTTTTTATTCGTTGAGTTCTGACCATAGATATAAGTAAAATCTAAAGATATCGTACGTTCTACCAGCACTTACTCAACATCTGGCTTGTGGCCTGACAATTTTGTGCAATAAGGAAATAAGGATATACAATTTTGTTCAATAATTGTGCAACAACAATACGCACGCAAAACACAAACGTAGGGAGCGCCGCCGCCGTTCCGACTAAGATAAGAGGGGTTGACCTAATTGCGACTAATTTGAGCTCTCCACCTTCGATCGACTGGTACCTCATCTATCATTACATAAATGGTTTTGACGTTAAAAGTCAAAACCATACTGAAAATGGAATAAAAACGGCTAAGTTGGTTAGCTATGATCAACTAAGCTATAATTGAGAACAATGAGAGCTAGTGGGTACCTTTAATACGCGTGTTCATCAGATAACGACGTGACATGGCCTATTTTACGAAGAAGATGGATGGTGTAGAAGCTAATCTTTTACTTAAAAATATTGTCATCTGCCTCACATATTACAAAGCAAGTATATTTTTAACCGACTTCAAAAAAGGAGGTTATCAATTCGACTGTATTTTTTTTGTTATATTTGTTACCTCAGATTTTTTGACTGGGTGGCCGTTTCTCACGATTATTTTTTTTTAGGTATGAAAGCTGGTGCTTTCTGGTTCCATTTTAATTTTGTTCAGTTCTGACAAAATTCATGAAAAAACTATAAAAATTGAAGTCGGATAATAGTTTTTTAAAACAAAATTAATTATATATTAAGAAGTTTTCGAAATGCAACGAAATGTGTAAATAACAAAAAGTTTGGGAGATTAAACTTTTATTCGGTAATTTTTAAGGGATGTAGTTGCCATAGAGGACCCATTTTGCTGGAGGAGGTTCGCCTGCGACGCAGGATGTTGCGGGTTCGATTCGCGCCTAAGGACAAATGTTTGTACGATCAGCAAATTTTTGGTCTGGGTATAATAAAAAATCCTTGGTATAATGAAAACTATCTACATACATATGTGTGTAATGAATTTTAGTGGTCCTCTGGTAGGTAAAGCACCCCTACTCATAACACAAGCTCTGTGCAGCTTGGGGCTAGATGATGCTGTGTAGATTGTCAGCAATTTTTATATTTATTTTATTTAAATGAGATGTTACTTTACAGAGAGCCATTAAGGATTCAAATTATATATTTTTATCAACAAACAACATTCAAAAATAAATAAATTTTATAAATAATTCTGGACAATTCACACACAGCGTTATCTAGCCCCAAGCTAAGCAGAGCTTGTGTTATTTGTACTAGATAACTGATATACATAAACAATACACGACATAGATAGATATTTTTTATTATACATAGAAAACATCCAGAACGCTCTGAACAAATATCTGTAAAAGGAACTAATTACAACAAGAAAAGTTCAATCTAAGTGACAATTGGCAGTCTTATCGCTTAAGAGCGATCTCCACCAGACAACCATGATTATAATCGGCCGAATAAGCTGGGACGATCTCCACCTGTAAGCCAAGATAATATCCGATATCTATGAGCAATGATAAGTATCGCCATACCTTTTTATTACTGACCATATTTCAGCTAATGCAAGAATCATTTTCCTTCGAAAGGTCCATAAGGAAAATAAGAAAATAATCCCCCATAGATGATATTTGATAAATGCTACATTGAACAATACTGGACGCACTAAATCAATATAAATGGAGCAAATCATACGGATTTACGTGCTTGTAAACAACATTTAATGTTTTGTTTACTTAAAGACCATATCTATGGAGGCTTATTTCACTAATCCCCGTTGATAATCCCCGTCAACGAGGATAAGTGAACTTTTTGTTCATTATTCCCCGTTGACGCCGACGCGAACTAGTAATGGGGATTGGACGTGATCGTAAAATTCTCATTTGTTTCTATTATTAAATATAATTTTCTTAAGGCCAAAATAATATTATTACCTACTTGATAATACACGGCAAAATAATGCAATGAAAAATACATACCTACCTACTTGGTATGTTAAAGTACCAGTTTAGTGGTATAACATTAAAAAAACTAAGAATTTAAATTATATCCCAAAAAGTATGAAATAATACTAACATCATTTGACTCGTACGGTAGACCTTACAACTAGTTTAAAATCCGTTAAACTTTCATTCATTCTAGTGTATATTAGCAACATAAAATCAAAACCCTGAAAAAACGGATTAAGAATTTTCGTTTTTTCTTAGTAAACATCTTTGATGTACAAAAATAACATGATACATTATCATTACACAAACATCAAGCCCAAACAAAGAAATTTGTAATAAAACAGCATGAATTCTTACGAAAACACCACAAAAAGGTACTCAATCATAATATCATATGTCGTGCCTAAAAAAGCATAAAAGCACATGTCATTCAATCTACATAAAAACGGGAAAATATCTCACATTTCTCAGACCATGGCGGCAACACTGGCATACAGATGCGGTAGAAAGTGAAGATCTTTTATCAAAACCAATTTTCACACCTGATGAACTTTAAATTAAGGTAACAAGCCATAAAATTGAATGGTAAATTGCATGGTGAGTTCAAAATGAGATCAGTGACGGCATACTTGGATAAAAAAGTAATTCTGCTTTCTTTTGTTTTATTACGAAAACAAGTCCAGGAAACAGCGACCGTTGACAAGTTTTTGAGCAAAAACAAATACCATTTTGGCAGGAAACTATAAAGTGTCTACATTACTATACTAGATTCTTTAGTACTTAGTCCATAATGCAAATAAACATTTCCTTGTCTTCAACTTCAACTTCTAAAGCCATCTCAGCCATTATTGGTTTACTGCTGGATTCAGATCTCCCGCTGATAAGCGCCTTATTAGATTTTATCTCATAGTCCTCGCACTGAGCATGCGGTTTGGGATTGCAGCTCGGTAGTAGAATTGTTTTGCAGAGATTGTTTGGGCTGCTGCCTGCGGATATCCACCGCCCGCTGCCAGTGGATATCCCTTGTCGCCTCTTACGACACCCGCGGGAATAGTTGGGGTGGTACAAATTCCAAGCCGGCATCAAACGGCACTTTTTCAGCGTCTATAATGTGATAAACCGGATTAGAAACAAAATTATACCTATTTAAATCACGTTAGTAACGACTCACCCCTGTAAAGATTATACGAGTAGTCAAAATCTCTAATTATCTAATAAATGGTCAGAATGCAGTATGTTATATGAGGTTCAAAAAGCTTACTTTAGAAGCAAATGATAATGAAAACCGTAGTTCCGAGAAAGCCCCTATTCCTTCCGCGCTGAAGTCATTTTCAAATGGTGATTAAGGTTAAACGAGCTTTACAAACTGCTTGGATTTATTGCGGAAAAATAATTTCTTTTGAAACATAAAACACGCAGCAGACTGTACGAATGTGTACAAAAAACGAACTCAATTCCGCAAAACGAATGAAAATTTCTTAGGTTTTTTCTTAACAAAATTACGAAGTTAACATTGCAATAAATTTGCGGTGGCGAAAAACATATATTTAATAATAAATAAATAACGCTGGATAATCCAAAAACGATTATTTAGTCTCAAGGTAAGCAGAGCTTGTTACTATGGGCACTGGATGTCTGATATAGTGATATAATAGAGTAAATCATCAGTAATGTCATAGCATAGCATAGCTAGATACATATGTTCCAAATAATATATAAAATATGTTTTACTTATTACCCAGAACACGCTAAACAAAATATTTGCAGATTGTAAACATTTGTCCCAAGGCGGGAATCGGACCTGCAACCTCCTATGCAGGTGGACCTTCGTCCGCCGCGCCACATCGGTCGTCAAGTTTTTTGGTGCATCTTCTTGTTTATCTGCGTAATTAAGTAATTTGCTAAACCAAAATTGGTAGGAATTCTCACCTATCAGTAGTCGCCCTGTAACTTTGTTTAGATAGTATTATTTCAGTAGCTTTTTGTGGATTTTTTTAATTAGCAATCAGTATTTAGTCACTATACCTTCTCATTAAGTTAGCTGATAATTTCCTGAATATTGTTAAAATAAAACAAAATAAAGAACACTACATAACTCCACAAAGTTTTAGCGCACCCGACAACTGAATCCGCTATACAGCTGTAAGGCCGCGAGCCATCACCAGGTAGACAATTATTTTTAGTAGCTACGTTTACATACCTAAATTTTAGATAGGTACCTGCGTCAGTAGGTATACATGCATTTACTTTCATAGAACGTTTGTTTATATAAGTTGGTGTATGATTAGTTTTGTTTGTTAGGTTGTATGTTGCATTTTCATTTTGTTATGCTTACATTATTTATAATTATGATTATAACAAACGTCCTTGAAATAAATTAAAATAAAAAAATACAAAAAAATATTTAATAACAGAGATTTACCAGTTTATGTAATTGAATTTCGGAAAGTTTCATCTGAAAAGTCTGATTTCTTTGTATAGCAAATATTTACCGGTTCCGATGCTTCCAGTAGTAATGCATTTACCGGAATGGCAGAAATATTTTATCTGTAAATGAACAATCTCCTACAAAACGTAATCCCAAAAATAATAGCCAATCTAACAATGCAGTAGGTACCAATAAACAGGCACCGAAGTGAGGGCGAACAATAAAAATCCCAAGTAAAGTCTTATAAAATTGATGGCACCGATAGGAAGAAACTACGTTTTTGTTCCTAGTAAATTGGCTCGATATAAAAACTGCCATCACGATTTTATGGGACATCTACTGGGTGTGTTTGTGATAAAAACCGACGAATGGTAAATTCAGGTTTATCATTCTTCTCGAATCATGGCGATTGGTTAGTACTACGCCTCTTCCAATAATTCCAATAAATAAATAAATTAAATAAACTGAAATGACACCTATACGATGCAGTACTGTGTACCCTATTATTACTTTTTCAATTCTTTGACATTGTCCAGAATTACAATATAGGTTAAGGTTAGAACACATGACATACAATATTAATTTTAAATTACTATAACATTATGCTAATCTTAGTAGAACATTATTGAATTTAAAATATCATTAACATCTATGTAACCTACATTGTCTTCAAGCAAATGAATCTTTAGCTTTGCGTGGAATACTAAATAATCCACATGGCATCATCGAAAAATGATAAACTAGGTATAATATAGTGTATATTCATAAAATAGTTTATTCTCAGAACACTGAAATTAAGCTCATCTATAATCAGGTAATTGCTGCAGCGCCGAGTCTAAAAGCAATCGAGTCTCATATTCCCTACTCTGTTAGGTAATATGAGACTCTCCTGTATAAAGTTAATCAAAATAATTATCTAGAAAAAAAGGAAACCCAAAGCGAATACAAATGGATAATAACAGATTTTATCCAGGATACCCAATCAATAAATAGCTCCCTACTAAGAAAGCAAAAGGCATCTTTGAACATTCCTCGACATGCGAGATCCATACCAATGAGGCCCAGAACTGTCTTCCTTAACTCCCGAAAGCTAATAAAATTAAATGTAGCCAATCGTCACAGTATTAGGACTTTAGGAGTTAAAAGGGTATCAATAAATCTCGGCAGATTGTCTCCACCTCCCTAGTTGCTATATATTTACAGAGAAGCGGGTCGGATAAGCCCTGTATTTTATAGGTCCTTGATTTTGTCGTGAATTTGTTGTTGCTAATTACTTTAAATGAGTTTTCTACAGGATATTCCTGTACAACTCATTGGTAGTAATTCGGAGAACATTTTCTTGTTTCGCTTTTTATTGCGCTTAGACACCTACGTAACTTTTGCTAAGTCCTTATTCCGTGACCTTCTCAAATTTATTTCCATTCGAATTTTTTGGAATAATTCCTTTCCTACTTTGTTCAAATCCCTGCTCATTTCACTACCCACGTAGAATATTTGGGGCATCAGGAGATTTATAGTATCTTATTTATCTATTCATGCCTCCGCGACTCGCGAGTCGGAAAATACGACAGGCCTCGTTTACAGAGGCGCGGTGCATCGCGCTCGCGTTGGGCCCCGCGCCCCGAACCGAATTCAAACCTAAGGTATTGTAGAATGCGTTTACGGAGATGCGATTTTACACTCGTTTACTTGAAATGCAGTGTTATTTGTAGCGGGTCCCTGAGATGGCATCCCGCCGCGGCAGGCGCAGCGGTGAGCATATTCTCGAGCAACGCCGCTCTTCACACCGCTCCTATTCATAAATATCACCGTACTTATTATGTTTTAAGCGATACGCGTGCTATGATGGGGTCGCTCAACGCGCCGCTGCCCGCGCCGCTGCTCTGTACACACGACCTAAGACGCCACGCTACGTACGCTACGAAACGCGGTCTTATTATAGGTGGTTTACCTACTTTCATTATTATATCTACAAAGAATTTATTTTCTATCATATTTACTTTGAAAAACATTTTCCATAAGTCCTTCTACATGTATAGGACAAACAGACAAGTAAGCCTCTCTAGTATAACAATTACCTAGAGTCTTAACTTGTATATTGTCCTCCTTTTCCGCTTCTCAATAGCACTAATGCGATATTGTCAGCTTACGAACTTTTATGGAACTTTTCAAAGATGATAAAGTGTCTCAGAATTTTTCCTTTGAACCTGAAATACAAACACTGCATCCTCGTATTTAAGCTTTTAGACTCTATTTAGCATTAGTAAACATACAATATTTAAAGCTGCCTTATTAGATAAAACGGTACTGGATACCTCGCAGCTCGGATGTCTGTGATACCTACATATATAGTAAAAAGTAAAGTAAGTAAGGTTACAAAAATGGCTAACACTCAGCAAATGCTATGGCAGGTTATAGCCAGAGCGCTGGTCTTCCGTGGAGGCCATAATGAAACACGTGAGGCGTAACTCACACAAAATAAGACAATGTTGAAAAAATACACAAATATAATTAATACAAATTGTTAAATACCATAAACAGTATATATCATAGATATTTACACTCCGGTGGATAGTTGCTGGATGCGACAAATTAAAAATATGGAACTATACGCTGGATACTGAATAGGTACATCATCATCATCATCATCATCATCAGCTTATAGATAACGGCTGTGCTGAACATAGACCTCCCCTTAATGCGCGTCATAGCACCTGTCTTCAACTAGCCGAATCCAGTATCTGCCTGCAGTCTTTCTTAGTTCGCCATCCAACCTGACTGTTTTCATCCTTCGATAGTTGAAATTGAAATTGAAATTAAAAATTGATTTATTTAGACTTTTACATCCATTATGTTAGTAACACACAATTAAAATTAAGAATGGTTAGTAAGTTACTAAAAAAAGACAGAAAACCAAGATAACTCTTATCCTATTGTATAACAGCTTCGTCAGGTCAATTCTTGAGTATGGATCAACGGTTTGGAATCCCCAATATAAAGTACATACTGAAGAAATACAACGAATACAAAATAAATTTATAAAACATTACCTATTTATTCCGCTTTCCGAAAGCTACTACAGACTCTATAGTAGATCTAGACATTCGTCGCACTATACGAGATCAAGTATTTTTATATAAAATAATAAACAATGAAATTGACTCAGAGTTGTTACTTGAAAATATATATTTACATTGCCCACGGGCTTCAGCTAGGAAAAAGAAAACTTTTTGGACTCCAACCTCTAGAACTAATTATAGGCAGAACATGTTTCTGAATAGAGCTTGCAATAATTTTAATAATTTTTTTAACGAAATTGATATTTTCTACTCAACCGCCGCCGTCTCGTTCCGTAGAAGCATTGGAGGCATCGCTGCCGCCAATGCCAAACTTACTTAGTTTATATTATTTCATTTTGCCTTTAGTCCTCTTTTTGTTTGAATAATCTTTTATCTTTGTTAATTTTGATACTTATTTAAATTTTGTACTTCCCTTTATCAAGCTAGAGGTACTCTCTAGTAAACTAAGGCTATGTTAGTTAGGTAATTTCCACTGGATAATGTTTGTTTGCTATGTCTGTTCACTAGTTTTTTATGTGTAAATTTGTTTATAGTGGAGACTTCACTGGTCTAAGGAAATTCTTATTGTATCTCTTTATTTATCTATGTACTGTTTGTCTTCCAAATAAATAAAAAAAAAAAAAAAAAATAAGCTTACTGGTATTTATCAATTTGTAACTCTGTATATCAGGTTCAGCATCTGGTTTTCCTTGAAAAAATAAATTAATTTAAGTCCGGAGATGAACGAACAAACCAACAATATAAACTCAAAAGTCAAATATGGTTTTATAATAAATATGGGGAGTAAGGGGCGCCAACTTACATCTTTCGGCGCCCAAGCCAACCTCACCTGCCCGCGGTGCTCCCTGCCGACCAACAAACGAGGCAATGGCAAAAAACCCACCAACACGCACTGGACCAGCGTGGTGGGTCATGGTCCAAACCCCCCCCTATGATTGATAGCCCACACAGATGGCCCCAAGTGCCCGGCGACACCAGCGGCTGTGCTGGCGTTGACGGGCGCCATGCCAGCCCTGGGGTCAGGGGTGCTAAGAATCCCCGGGTGAGACCCCACCGTCAAACGACTCTGGCAACGTACAACGGACGAACTTTGAGGCTTGACCATCATCTAGCGCAGTTGGAAGTGGAGTTAGAGAACATTAAATGGCATGTTCTGGGGTTATGTGAAGTCCGTAGAGAGGGGGAGGACACCGTAACCCTAGACTCGGGCCATCTTCTCTACTTTCGCGAGGGTGATAAAACATCCCAGGGTGGCGTAGGTTTCCTCGTCAATAAGGCTCTCGTTAACAACGTTCAAGAAGTCTCCAGTGTGTCGAACAGGGTAGCGTACCTGATCCTTCGGCTATCCAAGCGGTATAGCATGAAGGTAATTCAGGTCTACGCACCGACCTCGGCACACTCGGATGATGAAGTGGAGGGTATGTATGAAGACATATCCAAAGCCTTACACAACACCACCAAGGCTCACTTCAACGTTGTTATGGGGGACTTCAACGGCAAGGTGGGAATCCGGACTGGCAACGAATCCCGAGTGGGACCGCATGGTTATGGAGTTAGGAATCACAGGGGGCAAATGCTTGTCAACTTCCTTGAGAAAGAGGGGCTATTCTTAATGAACTCTTTCTTTAAGAAACAGCCCCAAAGGAAGTGGACATGGCGAAGCCCCGACACTGTGACTAAAAATGAGATCGACTTCATCTTGACGGATAGCAAGCACATATTCAGAGATGTCTCAGTGATCAACAGGTTCAATACCGGATCTGATCACCGACTGCTCCGAGGCTCTCTGAATATCAACTTAAAGCTTGAAAGAAACCGTCTGATGAAGTCCACGCTCCGACCTAACCCAATCCAAATCATGGCGGGCACCGAGAAGTTCCAGCAGCTTCTCGGGAATAGATTCGCTGCCTTGGATTCCACTGATGACGCTGACGAGACCCTACACAATCTGGTCGAAACGTTGAGGAACGAGGGCATCAGGTTCTGCCAAAAGCAGCGTACTGGCAAGAAATCCAAACTCTCGGATGAGACTCTCGGGCTGATGGCAAAAAGACGGGAAACCACCCAAGCCACTTCGTCAGACAGGTCAGACCTGAACAAGCAAATTGCGAAGATGGTACGGCGCGACCTTCGGAGCTCCAACACACGCCTCATTGAAGAGGCAATAGAGCGAAACCGAGGGTCCAAAGTATTCACTCAGCAGCTTGGCAGGATCCACCTGACGAAGCTAAAAACGCACGATGGGAGGACCGTTTTGTCGAAGCTGGAGATATCTGCCGAGATAGAGGATTTCTATGGCCGATTATACGCTGCACATGCCCCTCGTCCCCAACGAGTCGACCACGATTCAAGAGCCACCCTGACACGCCACTATACCGACGAACTGCCAGACATCAGTCAAGACGAGATCGTGCTAGCTCTGAGGCAGCTTAGAAATGGAAAAGCCCCCGGTGAGGACGGCATAACATCAGAGCTTTTGAAAGCCGGAGGAACTCCTGTTATACAGGAACTACAGAACCTCTTCAACGCCGTCCTTCACAGTGGGAGAACTCCAAAGGCGTGGAGCGGGAGTTTGGTGGTGCTCTTTTTTAAGAAGGGAGATAAAACCCTCCTTAAAAACTACAGACCCATCTCACTCCTGAGCCACGTCTATAAGCTGTTTTCACGAGTGATCACGAACCGTCTCGCCAGGAGACTCGACGAGTTCCAGCCACCCGAACAGGCCGGGTTTCGCGGAGGATATGGCACCATAGACCACATACACACAGTGAGGCAGATTATACAGAAGTCCGAAGAGTATAATCAGCCCCTGTGTCTGGCCTTTGTGGACTATGAGAAGGCCTTTGACTCTGTCGAAACCTGGGCTGTTCTGGAATCCTTACAGCGATGCCAAGTAGACTATCGTTATATCGAGGTGCTGAGATGTCTCTACGACGCCGCGACCATGAGTGTCCAAGTACAGGACCAGCAGTCCAAACCCATCCAACTGCGCAGAGGAGTGAGACAGGGGGATGTTATATCCCCGAAACTGTTCACGAGCGTGTTGGAAGATATGTTTAAGACGCTGGACTGGAAAGGTAAAGGCATTAACATAAACGGCGATTACATCTCACACCTCCGATTCGCTGATGACATAGTCGTAATGGCGGAGTCGCTGGAGGAGCTCAACCAGATGCTGGACGGCCTAGCTTTAGCCTCGCGATGCATCGGTCTCGGCATGAATTTGGATAAAACCAAAATCATGATCAATGGCCTCATTGATCCGGGGCCGGTCGTCGTACATGGACACCCTCTCGAAATTGTTTCCGAGTACACATACCTTGGGCAAATCCTGCAGCTAGGGAAAAACAATTTTGAGAAGGAAGCCAAGAGGAGGATCCAGCTAGGCTGGGCAGCGTTTGGAAAGCTACGTCGAGTCTTCTCGTCATCCATACCGCAATGCTTGAAAACGAAAGTTTTCAATCAGTGCGTCCTACCCGTCATGACCTACGGAGCTGAGACGTGGACACTCACCATAGGGCTGGTCCACCAGTTTAAAGTCGCTCAGCGAGCTATGGAAAGAGCTATGCTCGGAGTCTCTCTGAAGGATAGAATTCGTAACGAATACATCCGACAGAGAACCAAAGTTATCGATATAGCTCAAAGAATTAGCAAGCTGAAGTGGCAGTGGGCCGGCCATATTTCGCGAAGAACCGATAACCGCTGGGGTAAACGAGTTCTTGAGTGGAGACCGCGACTCGGCAAACGTAGTGTAGGACGCCCTCCGGCCAGGTGGGATGACGATCTGCGAAAGACTGCAGGCAGATGCTGGATGCGTCAAGCTGAAGACAGGGCGCTATGGCGCTCATTAGGGGAGGCCTATGTCCAGCAGTGGACTAATATAGGCTGATGATGAATAAATATGACTTGGCGACCGTTTATTTCCCAACGCCTTCATTTATTCAATCGTGTACTCATTTGCTTTGAACTGATGAGAATATGTAGGTAATAAAGGAGTATGTCGAATTGTTGTTATGATCCGAAACTCTCTCAATTTTCGGATCAAAGTGTTTGCATTATTTGAATTCCAATGAACGTAACTATGTACTCGTATATGAAGCACTGTGTATCAGTGTGTCTGTTTTATGACATTGCTTTAACTAATGGCGTCTAACAATCGTGTTTAAATGCATTTAGTCAAATAAAAAAATTCTTGGAAATCCACATAATTCCTCACTTTTTTTTAATTGTTGAAAAAATTAGGAATCACGTTTATGCGATGATGTATTTCTTCCTATGTGATTTTTAGCTACAGCGATTTTTCATAAAGCGACTAGCTGCACAGCATATTAAAATAATATAGTGCACAAGTGAGTCCGGAAACATATGCGCAGCTCTTTTCCGTCAAGTTTAGAATCCGATGGACACCAAGTAGGTACTCTACCTTATAATTAATTAAATGTTTTCCATTAAACTTTTCCATTCCGTGTTCAATCTTCACTTACCTTAAAATGAAAAACTTTGCTATTAAAATCTTTGAATTTGCTACAAACTCAAAATAAATTCCATTTTAATACCAGAATAAACAAACTTTACAAAACTTTCACCTTTCAAAAGTTTTTTGCATCGCTCGATGTCTTGCGGAAATTAAATTCAATGTTCGAAACTTCGTAGAAGTTTAGATGTGCTGAGTTTCCAGTTATTTTTGTACTTTTGTATGTAATGTTTTGCAATCAACACGTAAAGTTTTTAATTAATTCAGTGTCATAACTTTGTCATAATTCTGAATTTGCTCTACGCATGAAATACCAACATCAGAAATTTAAATAGGTAAGAACATTGTTCGTAAACTCAATTATCAGTTAGGTGTGATTCAGTTATAGGATTATAAGAAATGGCGTGGCAGACAGTCTACAAAACGAAAAAGAAAAAGACTGCAGGCAGATGCTGGATGCGTCAAGCTGAAAACGGCACTATGGACGCTTATTAGGGGAGGCTTATAGCTGTAGACTAACTGTGGCTGATAATTATGATGATGAGACAGTCAACACCGTGTAAACTGAGAAAAAAAGTTAAGAGTGAGCTTAGCTCAATTTTAAACTTTTTTTCTCAGCCTTTATCTTCCTACTTCCGGGTAAAAGTGCGTTTCCACTGACGCGGTATTAGGCGAAGTGGAAAGGAGCAGACCGTGAATTGGCCAATCACAGTGCAGGGCAGTGAAGATTTCGAGCTCTGATTGGTTAGTTCATGGTCCGGTCCTCTTCACTTCGCTCAGCTCCACGTCAGTGGAAACGCACTCTAAAGACTAGCATCTGCAAAGACTCTCTAATCAGGTTTGTTCATCTGTCGGTGGGTAGCCTAAAGGTTCCCCTGGCTCCAGAGCTGACAAGCTACCGTCTTAAATAAAATAAATAAACCATCAAATACCTTAACGTTTATGTTAAACGATGTTCCCAAAAGAGTATCCAAAGACATCAAAGTGAAGCATTCTCTAAATTTAATGATTAAATTTCCCTCAATTTTCACCTGCTCGGTAAATTTTCTAAGCCAAAGAAAGGGTAGCCAAATCTGACGGTGGGTAACCCCTTGCTGCAAGTTTGGTTAAACTTTAATTGGGGCTGGAAGTTTGCGCCTTTGTCTCACCTTGAAGACTGCTTGTTAAGTGATCGATATTGTTGGATGGAAGTGTAGAATCAAAGTAAAGGAGGGGGTGAATTGATTTTACTTCTAAAGGCACTATAATATGTCCTGAGCATGTGGCACAGGACATATATTATAGTGTTCCTGCATGGCGCTCGCTTTGAATTTCCACCGGCCCAACTCATTTCGCGGGTAGCAGCGACTTCCGCTGAACAATTTTACCACAAAACTGCCAACCCCGATCCGCATGCCCAGCGTGGGGATTATTTGCTCAGCAGGGCTCAGCAGGGCGAGGCCTGCGTCCAGCTGTGGACTAATAAAGGCTGTTGAAGTTGAGACATGTGGCTCAATCCGTTGATACTAGCCGACGTAGCCGAAATTTGGCTGTAGATCATCAAAGGAATTTATAATTAATATATATAAATCTAATTTGAACTTGTTAGTTAGAGTCTGTTCAAAAAGAGAAGAGTCGTGGCGTTACCGAGGGCGTTACGGTGAACTAAAACTTTTAGTCGTATTGCAATGACAGTGTTGTCAACGCAACAAAAGTTGTCAATTGGCACACGCGCCCTCAATTCCCACGACTCGACTCTTCTCTTTTTGAACAGACTTATCAGTTTTTACCTGTTACTCGTTGGTATTTTGTAACAAGTAGGTAAAACATGAATGGGATTTTAAATTTTTTCCGCGAAATATTGTTTTTCCAACAAAACGTTTTTTTTTTTGCGAACGGAAAAACTGCTCTTTAGGTTTCAAGGCATTATAGGTAGTTTACTTTTTAAACTACCTATCATGTAGTATTTCAGTTATTTCGGGATTTTTTATGTGGTGGTAGCTTTTGCCTCTTAAAAATCTTAGAATTTAAATATTTTATTGTTTACTTACTTAACGTTAACTAATTTATTTATTTATTTAAACACTTTATTGCACTGAAGTACAAAGGGTGGGCTTAATGCCGAGGCATTTTCTACCTGCCAACCAGAAACATGTTTATACAGGGGGTTGGCGTGCTAATTAAGAACTTACAGCTAGAAAAGAATCAAGTGACAAAAAGTGTCACGTTGTTGATGATGTTGTCATGACGAATGAAGCACTGAAGTTTAAAGTTCTAATTTTGTCTAATAATAGCGTTGATAAGTAGCTAACACCAGAATGGCAAAAACAGTACATAAACTACGAGGTAAGATATTTAATAGATCAAGTAAATGACTGCTAAAGCTGTGTAGTGCTGGCTTAGAATTTGCACCACCCCAACTCTTACCGCGGGTGTCGTAAGAGGCGACTGAAGGATATCTATAGGGGGCGGGCAGCAGCGCCCCCTACAGAACAATTATACTACCAAACTGCGATCCCCAACCCGCATGCCCATGTGGGGATTATGGGCATTACCCTCAATACGATAAACTCCAATAAGGCGCTTATCAGGAGGAGGCCTGCGTCCAGCAGTGGACCAATACAGGCTGTTGAGGTTGAGGTTGAGGAAGTAAATGACGTTATCATGTAAAACGGTCGTTCCTAACCGGCTTTAGAGACAACCATTTTTTTTTAGCCGTGACGTCACGCGGAACTTTAACTGACTACATCTTAATTATTTTTAATCGACTTCAAAAAAAGGTTCGCAATTCGTCCGTATTTTTTTTTATGTTTATTACCTCAGAACTTTTGACTGGGTGGTCCGATTTGCATGACTCTTTTTTAATAAGAAAGCTGGTGCTTCCATTTTAATTTTGTTCAGTTCTGATAATGGGATTCATGAAAATTCATGAAAAAACTGTAAAAATTGAAGTCGGTTTATAGTTTTTTAAAACAAAATTAATTATTTGTTTAATAGACAAAAGAAAAAATAACTGTCCAATATCTTCTGATAACCTTACTGATGGACTAATTATATATATATATTATTATTTTTTATATTTTTTATGCATCATGGTTATTAATACTAAAGTTATTCACCGGTTTCAACGGATCCCGGTAGTAGTGGTTACTTTAATTTATTAATTAATTAAATTCGTTTATTAAGATAATCAAATCCATTGTGTTAGTTGGCTTATTTTAACTAGGGGTTAGTACTTAAACATAATTAATGATTTAGTCCTTTGGACTAATTTGTTTATAACAGTAACGTTCGTAGCAAAAGACTTAAAAAGAGGGTAGATCGATGTATCTGCCAATAATAACTCACTCGCAAGACATTCAGTTATTCCGTGATCATGGCGCATGAAACTGTGCCGAAATATTGGAAAGCTCAAAATTCAAATCATGGTAAATATCCCGGTGTAAATAACTTTAGTTTTTTTTTTGTCGCTCAGCCACTTTTTCTACTATTGTCCAACATTATGTATGTATTGATTTAGATCATGCAATTCTGTAAATGGCCGTCAAGTCTACAAACATTTAGAAAGGAAATTTGCATAAAATATGTCTGAACGTAAAGCAGCTCGCTTTGTATAGGTATATTGGTCGTTTCGTTTTACAGCAGACAGTAAGGTTTTTATGTCTTCCATATCCTAATTTAGGAGGAAGGATTTGAAGATTAATATTGTTTACCATCTTCTTGGAACCTGGATGTTTGTCGCAAGTAAGGTAAATGCTACATGATTTAATGACAGACGAACATTCTTTAGATATACATAGGTAAGTAAATGACAAATCCCCTTTTATTTTTATATAAATTAAAATTTTAAAAATATGTTTTAATAGTCAGTTTTCATTATCATATCAGTTTTTTTATGAACTCTTCGTTTTCAATTTGATTTATTAACTCTTTATTTAAATAAATAACATTGTACCCAGATTTTGCACACCGTAACGGTAGACATACACTACATAATATATATATACATAAACCTTATTTACATGTATTTGATGCAATAAAATTTTACTTTACTTTGTTTTCTATTGCATCTTAACATCAGGTTTACAAAAGTTTGTGACATGACTTCGCTTGCACCTAGAACATCTATTTCCGGAACCGTCTGCTTGTGAGAGCTACTCATAAAAGCTTTGCTACTAACAAGATATCATCCGTCGTTTGCATAGAGTTCAAGGAGCTATACACCACTTAACTAGCACTACCTTAACATTTACGAAAGCAAAGTTCACAAACTAGCGATCTGCGAATTTAAGTCAAGTCACCGGAAGTCACTCTCTTTGATGCGTCCGCCATTTTGTTACCGGAAACACGTAATGGCGCAGACCTTTGTTACATACTAGGTTTATTACTATGTCGTAGAGTATAAAGTCACGGAGAGCTTCATTGCTTTGTTTATGATGTCGTGGATTATAAAACGCAGTATGAAAATGTGCTCCGTTTACTTTGTCAAGCGAAACTGACTAGATGAGTTGAGATTAGAATGCTTATCTAAAGAGTGATACAGCAGCAAACGTTTATTAAAAGACGTACTTCCCTACCCATTAGCTATGTCCACACTATGTATTTCTATGTCATCAAGGGCATACGTGAATTCACGTTGACAGTTGAAAGTGAAGCGCGCGCTGTGATGACAAGTTTTGGTGGATTCTCGGTGGATTTCTATGCCACAAAGCGTTCAACAACAAGAAGACAACTTTATTTCACTTGATAAAAATTTGACTTGTCTATGTGCTTATTTTGTAAGTCTAAAGAAATAAACGATTTGACTCTGACTGACTCTGTGGTAGTGTTAAAAGATTATTTAAACGTTGCTGCAGGTTATCAAACATTATTTTGAGGCTTCAAAAAGCCGAAAACCGTGTTAATTTTTGTCATAATATGGCACTTAGCTATATTGTGTCAAATATGTACACGTATTTATATATTTGAACCAAATTAAAATTTTAACACATCTAGAGCCGCTAGACACGCTAGAACCAAAATAATTGATTACATTTGATAGACACTTCCTAACTCAGATAATAAATTTTACGACAGAGCCGAACGTCTAGGTTCTCTAGTATACTACTACAAAGTGACAATTGTTGCAATCAGACTTTGATTGGTCGAACTAAATTAACGTTTTTTTATTATAAGATAACGTAGCCACGACTACATCACCGAAAGTTCTACGTCACGTTATAAATGACTGCGTTTCATGTCATAAACGTTGCTCTAAAGGCAGATTCAAGTCTTCGTTAATGGATATTTTAATTAGACTTTAAACGGGGTTTAACTATGTTACAGTTTATACTGATTTACTATGTATTTGTTAGACCGGCTTATTAGTGTTTTTTCACCTACTCTTCCCTCGGGTGTCGTAAAAGGCGACTTCGGGATATTTACCGGGGGTGGGCAGCAGCGCCTCCTGCTGAAGCATTGTCTCACCAAACTGCGATCCACAACCGTATGCCCAGCGTGGGGATTATGGGGATTACCCTACCAGGAAACAGCCAATAAAGGCGCTCATCAGGGGGATGATATCACCAAAATTGTTGTGCAGCAGTAGACCAATATAGGCTGTTGAGGTTGAGACCTGACTTTGATGACTTGGAGGCCTTAACGCTCGGTATCGGGTTTTTTTTAATAGACCTTTGTTTGACCGCGATCTCACCTGATGGAAAGTGAAGATGCGGCCGACGGTGTATCACGAAGGTCTAGAAGATACCTATTCACCCTTGTCTTGAAGAGACCCAGGTTGTAATTGGCCGGAAAAACAGAGGCAGGGAGCGAGTTCCATTCATTTGCGGTGCGAATAATAAAGGTGGAGGAAAACCGCTTAGTGCGAGTGGAGGGTACGTCCACCAAGTATGGATGGTATTGCGCTGTGCGTCTGCTTGTCCTGGAGTGGAAGGGGGATGGTGGGATCAGGTAATGTAGTTCAAGTGAGCATTCTCCAAAATGTATCCTATAAAAGATCGAGAGACAAGCAACCTTGCGGCGGTGGTCGAGACTTTGAACCTTAGTCTCTGCAAGGTACTGCTCGTCAATGAGTCTGAAAGCTCTTCGTTCGATCGAGTCTAAGGCTGCAAGCTGGTACTTGGCCGAGCCGTCCCAAACATGACAGCAATACTCCAAACCAGACCGGACCTGTGCTTGATAAAGGGATAGAAGCTGTCCCGGTGTGAAGTATCGCTTAACCTTATTTAGGATCCCTAGCTTCATGGCTGCTGTTTTGGCCTTCGACTCGATGAATGTGCCAAAGTTCAAAGTTGGTGTGAGAGTGACACCGAGGTGCTCCAGTTGATCCTTTATAGGTACCGGTACATTGCGGAAAACGGGAAGCTGAACAAGCGGACTCTTTTTTGCAGAGAAGAGACATGCTTGCGTTTTAGAGGCATTGAAGTTAACCCGATTGGCTTTGCCCCAGTCTGAGACTGCCTTAAGAGTTAAGTTCAAGCGCTGCAGCATGTCTTCTCTCTGCACCTGTACGTCATTCCGACTGGCTTTCCCGTTGGATAGGTACCTCTCAACCACGGTGCTGTCGTCTGCGTACCCAATGATACCGGGTACCAGCAGGTCATTAATGTGCAGCAGGAACAACGTGGCAGAGAGTACTGACCCCTGAGGTACCCCGGCGTTGATCGCCAATTGATCAGACGAGCAGCCATCAACGACTACACGAATGGATCTTTCCCTCAGAAAGTCGCGAAGCCAGTTGCAGAAGAGGTCTGGAAGTCCGTATGCTGGAAGCTTGTTAATAAGGCTGTCGTGCCATACCCTATCGAAGGCTTTAGATACGTCAAGTGAAACCGCAATGGCTTCACCGTGCTTCTCGATGGCCTCGCTCCATATGTGGGTGGCATACACAAGAAGATCCTGTAGATCGTTTTCGGCGAAAGCCGTATTGACGGTCACTAAGGAGGTCATTGTCTTCGAGATATGCCAGGAGCTTGCCATTCAGGACACGCTCCATACACTTACAGAGCAGGGAGGTGACTGAAATGGGGCGATAGTTTGTGGGATCAGCTCGGCTACCTTTCTTGGGCACAGGCTGCACATTAGCAAGCTTCCATGACTTGGGGACTTTACCAGATTTCAAGGACAGGCGAAAGAGTCGGGTAAGGATGGGAGACAACTCAGGAGCGCATGACTTCAGCACCACAGCCGCGAACGACGGGTTAAATCAAGCAGAGTGCTGATGATGAATGTGGTATCAAAACATATCTGGTGACCTAAATATTTCACGGAAAACACCTGTATTAAGTTGGCTTGGGCTTCTGATGTCAGTCAGTCACGCCACTTGTATTTTATGCGTAGGTGCGCCAGGTACTTAAATTAATGACATAGAAAGATTATGTGAATTCCGCGATTCTCACTCTAGGGTAATGTCGACATAAAACATCTTCCATGCTTAAGATTTTTTTATTGGTCTGAAGATTCTTTATTTTTTCAATGAACATAAATGCGATTCACTTAACACCTTCATGGCGCCACTTGTATTTTATGTGTAGGTGTGCCAGGTACTTAAATTAATGACTAGAAAGATTATGTGAATTCCGCGATTCTCACTCTAGGGTAATGTCGACATAAAACATCTTCCATACTTAAGATTTTTTTATTGGTCTAAAGATTCTTTATTTTTTCAATGAACATAAATGCGATTCACTTAAATAAGAAAAAAAACTTGTACCATAAAGATACATTTACAAACCGACACAAACCAACGCTGATTTAATGGTGCAATGATAGCCAAACTATGTATATTTTTATATATAATATATTCTTTTATATTCCTTTTAAGAATTTTTACATTTAGTAGGTAAAAAAAATACCTACAACGTCTTTATAACAACAAAATAAAACTAGGTATTCACTACGAATAATTTCCCAAGTAAATTCCTTGGAAAATTCTTCTACTAATAATTACAACAATTTTGGTGATGTTATCGCCAATTCTTATCGAAGTTTGATAATTCTTTCTTTACTGTCTAAAGGTTGAATTTGAGGTGGTACCATAAAATAAAGATTTACGAGAAATTTATGTGTGCACTGAAAAAGTATCTAAAACATCCTCTTCTTTTCACTCATTATAATTTATCTCTAGCGGTTCCCATGGCAACAGACGTAAACAAGAGGCTTACGAAGTTGATGTATGGAAGATATTCAAAGAGTACTTGTATCAATGAAGACGGATAGCATAGAACGAAGGAAGATCAGTCCTGGACTGATGATTTTGTTAGGGTTTTGTACGCGTAAGGGTCTCAAAGTTTGTTCCTTTTACTATGAACCGTAATAAGTAAGGCAATTATATATAGATTCAAAACAGACCCAATAAGAACCGCATTCGCCCTGAAGATGTCCCTCGTTAAGGGATGAAACGTTGGTGTTCTTCCAACACAAACAAGGTTCGTAGTTAACCCGCTTACATTCATAATGAACAAACCCAATTATTTGTATTACAATGAAAATTATTCCCTCTAGTGCACTAAGCTCTAAATTATTATTTTCTAGGCCCAAAAGTAGTGTATGCAATCCCTAGATCCCGCTAACTCAACCTTCATAAATTATTTTGAACATCGATACCTGATAAATTGCAGCAGATTTCATATTTTATCCTATCAACATGCGCGCTTATACACCACTTTGATTCCCCGCACGGACCTTACCTTTCCAATGTAAAATGGAATCAATCTTTGTAAAACATATCGCTTACCCTTGCTAGGAAGGTGAATCGTAGATTTATATGTTTTTGTTTTAAAGGCAATATATTCGGTGAATACAATGGGAAATGGAAAAGTGAATGCATTGAAAAATTTTCTTTTTAAACCACTTCAAAAAAAGGAGGAGGTTGTTTTAAAAACTATAAACTGACTCCAATTTTTATAAATTTTTCATACATTTTCATGGATCCCATTGTCAGAACTGAACGAAATTAAAATGGGACCACACGGGAAGCACCAGCTTTCATATAAAAAAATATTCATTAAAATAGGACAAACCGTCCACCTTCAAAAGTTCTGATGTAACAAACATAAAAAAATATAGTCGAATGGAGAACCTCCACTTTTTTTGAAGCCGGGTAAAAACTCGAAAGCTGGTACCAAAAAGTTCATAGAAACAAGCTCGAAACTAAAGCTTCATATTCACACTCTTCGTTGATATATTCAAATTTCTATTCTACAAATCCGCACTCTCAAAAAAATTCAACGAGTTATATTATAAATGCACTAGCAGCGCCTCGCCACTAGATTTGCATTCTAAAACTAAAAAACGATTATTTGGATAAAGAACTTGTTGTACCTACACATTATCTCTCTTTTGAATTTACCCATTTTATAATAATTAGCCAAACGCTTTTTCTAACAATATTTGGCCACTAGTCTGTGTTTTTTCAACCTAATCAAAAACATCCATAAGGGCAACTTTTTCAAGGGTGAGCTTTCAAAAAATGCGTCCAAAAAGACTGGGCCGGCATATTGATGGTAGCATGTCCCCAAAACGACGGAACGTGGGCAAGTCCTACGCAGCCTGAGAATAAATTCAAAGGATATAGGATCCGTAATAAATTCCCCTTTGATATATCACAAACAATAAAGGTAGCTAGCTAGTACCGGTGGACAGCGAGTGATCCCTAACATTCGTCATTTGGCAAAAAAAGTAGTGGGCTTATCGAGGGAAAGTAGGACGGCGATTACGAGCTGATGTGGTTTTTTTGTAACTTGTATTTTTTAAAGAGCGGTATTAGCTTTTTTGATGAAAATCTATTCAGTTTTAGGCTCAGTTAGGTACTTTATAATAAGAATGTTTTCTTACAATGTTATATGTCAAACACTTATAAACATATAAAAATACCGACTGATGGTATATATCTCAAAATGTCAAGTTTCGACGATTAATCAGTAGAGGTAATCTATTTTTTGAGAAATACGTTACTGTTTCCACACAGTTTAGTTTTCACTTCTTTCTTTGGTTGCATGGAAGAAATCGCTTTAAGCGATAAAGACACTAGTTCTATTGCTGTTCTTCATTGTGTTTAGTTATGTAAAATCTGTTTAATTTTAGATGATAAATAAAGCATTATCTATCTATGTATCTTTTCTCAGCTCTGAAAACGCTTCCGCAATTAAGTGATGTTGCTTTTTCATGTCAAAACCAATTGAAACTACCACCCTAAATTTAATTAAAACCAATATTCTCTAGAAACATCTGCCGACCCATTTTTCCCTAAACCTTTCATAATGAAACAAAGCTATGTCGGGTTACTCGAAAGGTTATCCAAAGAATTCGTTGCACAAAGAGGTTATGCTAATGCCCTTCGAACACAGCTTAATAGGAAATAGCTGGATAAGTTTCTTCCAAGAACTCTTCTTGTTTCTAACTGATCTTGGAAAGTTCGTCGTGTTAAAAGGATCTATGGTTGGTAGAGTTTATAAAAAATAAAGTTGTACAAATGGGTAGTACTTTCCTGGCCTTTTAATTTACCTATTCTAGCAGGATCTCGTGGTTTCACCTGCGTAGTTCCCGTTCCTGTGGGAAATCCGGGATAAAATATGCCTATGTCACTCCCTGAAAAATAAGCTTTTTATTGATGAAAGATATTTTTAAATGGGTCCCGTAGTTTTGGAGTCTATTCCATATAAACAAACAAACAATCTTTAATATTTATAATATTATATAGATGTCAATAACATTTTTGGTATAGGTAATATAAATGCTCACAACGCGATAAACGCGTAATCCATAAAGCGAACACAAATTGGGCGCTCGGCGTAGCATTCGACGCACGTAATCCGTACAAATTCAAAAGCGAGCTTGAAATCAAACGCACCTTTGGGTGTGCATGGACCACATGGTTTTTAAAACGACTAATCTACTACATTATGTAACTCTCTGTCCCATAAAAAATCGAGTTTGGAGGAACCTGAATCCGCAAACCTCCGCTTTTTGGTATGTATAAAATTCTTAGAATAAAAAATATTTCTCCTTTGAAGCATACGTTACTGAGAAATGTCGTTTTATTTTCAAGTTTACACCACTTTCAATAAACTTAGATATTTGAATAATTCTTGGTTACTTTGCTCCAGCTATTTCTCAGTAACCTGTACCTACCTAGTAGAGTGTTCTTCATATTCATGATATTACGTTTGAGGATTCCAGAATATTCCTTTGACAATTCTCGAAGCATCGTTTTAAAGTCAAGAGGTTGATTGATGGCGTTCCGAGTGGCTCCATCCACTTTTGTAAGAATGCTTTTGAGCGAGTTATTTATTTTAACTTTGTCAGCCTTTAGTTTTTTCCTGTGAAATTAATACTAAGCAGGAATGCATGTTGTCGTCATGTATGAATGTAGGTTAAGTTTTTATGATCCTGCATTATTATAATGCTATTCAAATTTTGCGGTATTACTTTACACCTAAAGTCATAAGTTGAAAATAAATGGCTTTGCAGTTGCACAAAAAGTAGTCCGCGGCAAGTCTCAGTAGAGGTTAGCCACCGCCGTGGCTGAAATTCGTTTAGGAGAACATCATTTTTACATCTTAGTAGGTGATTGCTTGCTGTTAGACCCATTTTAGACCAGCAGCGTGAGGATCATGGGTCATACCCATGATCCTGCTGCTACTCTTTTATCTTATTGTCTTTCATCTCACGGGGGATTACCCCCATGAGACAAAAAAACCGGGCGAGGCTTGAGTCCAGCAGTGGACCAATATAGAATGTTGAGGTCAACCTCAAGGCTTAAGAGACTTAGTTCACTAAAAAACGTCGGTATTGTCAGACCAGAGTCAAAATTGAGTGACTCACTCAATCACTTTCATCATCTATGAGTTTGACACGTATATTCTTTAAAATAAAATTGTAAACAATCTACTTTTTGACAATAGACAAGACTTTTTTCAATGGTCGAATTTAAGACTACCTCGCCTCCTGCGAACTACGTTTAAGAGAACATCGATGAGTCGCAACTTGTAGCATCAACCTCTTCATCAGCAAACCTATTATGTTCAGTGCTGGACATGCCTCCATCAAACAAAGAGGGTCTTGCCATAAAAACCACGTTTGCAGGCGAATTGGTAATCGCACGCAGCAAAGATGGTATGAAAAATTACACAAAAGCAGGATACTACTAATAGTGATAATACTGTCCGGTCCAGGTCAGTTCCCCGATTTGACTCTTACGTCGTCTGCTCTTCTAAATCTCTCTAATATTTTTAGATCTCTACGTAACTATATCGCAACTTACAAAATGTCTGCCTATTTCCACCAAGACTAATGTATTTTTCTTTCTAGGTACAATCCAGATGTGGCGTGAGCGCGGTAAGTACATAATGTACCTGCTTACAATAAATCATAATAATGTCAGTTTTATTCTTTCCTTGCCGTTTCGAGGATACAGTAAAAAGTAATGCCCACTTTAGATAAAGTTTTTGTGACGGAAACATTTGAATGTACTCGAAAAGCAATAAAGTTTCTTATCTTTATGGTGGTAAGGATTACATTGGCGCTATTTTCTTTTCCCGTGTCTTTTCTTTTTATAGGCTGTGGGAGTTTAAAGGGTTAATTTCGAAAAAATCAAGTTACAAAAATATTAGGTTTCAAAATAAAAGTTCCAGTACCTTCTTTCACGTTGATATAACTACTTGTCTAATAGGTACTTAGTAAAAAAATATTTTAACAAAAACCAAATAAAACCGGCTCGTACTCACGCGGTTCCGTTCTGGTTCCGTTATTTTAGTATGTGTTGTTATAGCGGTAACAGAAATACAGACAGACAGACTGACAGACGGCGGAGTACTAGTAATAGAGTCCCGTCATAGTCTTTAGGTTCGGAACCCTAAAAATAATTCTAGAGACGTAAACCTATACAAAATGAATGTGAACTGTAAAACCCAAACGACTTCAAATACACTACATATTGTCGTAAACAGAAAATGTGGGTTTAATTAAGCAGCTGAAATATCTCCGTTTCGTTTCGAACTAGGCTTTCGACAAAAATAGAGTGGTCGGACAATAAATTTGAATCAGAGGCCAAATTGCTTCAGCTAGCTTTGCCACAGCCCGAACTAAAACGCTGGGGCAGTTCTTAAGACGGTAGAAACATCACAGATTATATAAGGGCAACGCCGAGCGCAGCGAACCTAGTCGTCAAGATTTTTTTTGCGTAGCTGACAGAAGTAATTATAAAAGCTGACACAAACTGCGATTTTTTGTCTTGCAGTAAAGGCATTCCCTTTGCACCACCTTACCACGTCCACGGGTGTAGTAAGAGACAACTAAGGGTTATCCACCAGGAGCGGATAGCAGTGCCTCCTGCAGAACCATTTTACCATCGAACTACTATCCACAACTCGCACGCCCAGCATTGGGATTATGGGCATTACCCCCTATGAGAAAAAAACCAAAATGCCACAATATTATATAAAAAGCTATCAAACAGTAAAGGCACGGTAATGTTTTATGGATAACATAACCGTAGTAAAGGCATCTGACAAATGTTTTGACACTTGCGGCTGTTCGGAAATTAGTCACATGAAAAGAAGAAAACGTGTCAAAAAATATGAGTTGGTATGTTTATTTTTAAGTTAATACGTGTATAGGGATTGTATTGAGCCGCTTCAAGACGCTTTGCGGCCCAAATACCAGCATAATTTTTTTATTATTTTAGAAAAAAATATTAAAAACCGGTTTTCGTTTCTAATCTCAGTGATTCTAAATCAGCTGCGTAACCGCTCTTTGTTTTTCCTTCTCCTCCATTAGTCTTCGGATTCATTCCGAAGTCGATTTTAATATCTCAATCGCTTTTAATTAAAGTGGCTTGTCAGCAGCTATTTTATTTAAAAAATCAGTATAATTCCGAACAAATGATCTGTCAGCTTTTTTCAAAAAGATGCTAAATGTTTAGAGTCACGGTATGTCATGCCATCATGAAAACTATACGGGTTGCTTCTTGAGATAGGAGTGGAAGGCTAAATCAGAAAGAAACCATTTGAGTTAGACAAAAGTCGTGAAAATTAACTCAATTTATGTGCCCATGACTTTTCAAGACTTTTCTCTAACTCTCATAGTTTCGGTTATGGCCATCCACTCCGATCTCAAAAAGCCACCCTGTATACTAATCAGGTAGACGTCATGCTTACATTTTATTTCGTAAGTAAGCAGCTTCTCAATATGCGCCAAATCTTAAAAAGTTTCTGTAGACACAGAAGTTTCTAAATCTAAAAGAACTTGAACTTAGATTTTTCGAGAGAGCAAAAGGAATTGCGTTGTAGAGCTCGTCACGTGAAATCGTGTGAAACCGAACACTAAAGGCTGTAACTTAGGTATAACCTTCCTCATGAATTGTTGAAAACCGTATGAAATTCGGTTCAGCAGTTTTCGAATTTATGTGTCAGATAAACATACAGACACGGCGGGTGACTTTCTTTTAAGGCCCATACAGCAGCGAAAGTGGCGCCCCCAACTATTTTATCTTATTATTACGTTAAACGCAGGTATTTTTAAAAATCCTACGTTCAGTTTGTGGTATCTATTATAAGCTATTTTTTAATGCCTCTTTTATAATTTTATCTCATATAGCTTAGGAGGAGATGCAAAAATAGAGTTTGGTGGCCAAAAAGCGCAACTTCGTATCTCTTCCTAAGCTTTACAAAATGAAACTATTATAGAGGCATTAATAAATAGCTTATAATAGATACCACAAACCGAACGTAGGATTTTTAAAAATTCCTTCGTTCAACGTAATAATAATAAATAATAGTTGGGGGCGCCACTTTCGCTGGTGTATGGGCCTTAAGGTGCGTCCAGATTAAGTAACAAAACACGGATAGGCTGACGATAATAACATGTTACTTACATAATATGGACCTAAACAGATTTTTTGTGTTGTCTGAAATATATGAATTTTATTTTATTATTTAACATTTTTATTATTTAATTATTTAATACACGAGTGAAAGTGGCGTCGCCACCTATTTTATCTTATTATTTTGTTTAACAGAGGATTTGATTTAATCATACGTACTATTTGTGGTATATATTATTAGTTATTTATTAATGCCTCTGTAATAGTTTTATTTTGTAAAGCGTAGGAAGAGATACGAAGTTGCCCTCTTTGGCCACCAAACTCTATTTTCGCATCTCTACCTAAACTATATAAGATAAAACTATTACAGAGATGTTAAAAGATAGCTTTTAATAGATGCCACACACTGTTCGATGGATTTTTAAAATTTCCAGGTGTTTCGCGTAGCAGTATTCAAATAATAAAATGTGGGTTTGAGTAATAATATACTTTTATTTTACACACATGATCCATATCACAGTACAGAATAAAATAGTCAGGTTGGATACGTAGGGGCACTTTCCAGAATTTGGAATAAAACATTTTTTATATCTGAATTAGTAAAGTATTTTTTAATATTAACATTGCAAATGTCTTAAGGGATAATCAGCCTTTCTTAAAATAAAATTCTAGTCTCAATATCACCTATCTTACGAAAAAAACGAACTTTTTTGAAAACACCACAAGTACAACTCAGTCGATTGTACCTATGTACAGCAAAATTGTACCTGTGGACGGTGTTATACCTAGGGACAGTTCCATTTAGAATCCAATAAAAAATATAAAATAACAATCATAGACATCCTAAACTACTTGAAGCTAACGTAAACATACTCTATTATACTTATTTGTATTCATTACGACACTCTTCAAACAAGTTTTGAGTAGATTCATCGCTATAATCATCATTGTCTAATACAAAGCATGCCGCGCAAACGAAACCTTCACCCTCATCATCGGACTCAAAGTTTTCTCTGTGTGACTTTGGAACACAACAAATATGATAGCTATGATTGCAAAAACTACATTTGAACATTTGGTTTTTGTCTTTGGAATAAGTTTTACACATCAAACATCTAACAAATGATACTTCTCTCCTTGAATTAGTTTAATCTTTTAAGCTATTGCATAGCTTCTATCGCGGGCCTTGAGCGCGGGGACCGAATCCAGAAATTCCGTAACGAAAAAACCTTGACGTTTTAGTTCAGCAACTCGCCTCTAGATGGCATTGCAATAGATTTACCGCGGCAGTCCCCGAGTGCCACACGTCTTTTTTTTTTTGCCCCATTTCTCAGTGTTTTCCTTGCGAAAATACGTTGGAAGGACTGCGATGCACCGAAAAAAAGAAAAAGACCGGCTGATTAGATTTTGTAAGGAAACATTATGACAATTTTGTACCTGTATACAGTCCACAGGTACACTCATATTTTAGTCCACAGGTACAAATTTTGACAAAAAAAATTGATCTAAATTTGACAATAAAACTGACTTACAGACAGGGAACAAACTCTATCTAAGCAATAAACAACATAGATCATACTGTAAATACAATCAAAACGATATCGTATGTACTTTCACGGTAAATCTCATTTATATGATAAGTTGTCAGTTTCGTCAGAATCGATTGTGTCCACAGGTAACAGCGTCCATAGGACACAATTAACTCAACTCACTTGCCCCTACATAATACAGTTGTAAACAATTTTAAATTAACAGTAAATTATTGAGTGTACCCATGAATTAAGGATGCCAATTCCATCCACTGTTTGTATACGTCTGTCTGCAGGACTGTAAAAACCCATTTTAAACATCAACAAATCCCCACTAAAGCTGAAACTGGAATCACCAAAAATAAATTCCAGTTTTTCCCCTTGAACATCATTAGAATCATCATATATTTTCACCCCAGTTGTGATTAAACTGGAAAATTATCTTATTTTTTACTAGCTGCGCCCGCGGCTTCGCACGCGTTGTTCCTATGGAAATGTGAAAAAGGTGATTTTCATCCCACGGGAACTGCGTTATGGGACAAAAAGTAGCCTATGTTTGATTCCAGGATTAGAACTACCTGTATCCATTTTCAGCGCGACCCGTTCAGTAGTTTTGCTGTGAAAAGGTAACAAACATCCATCCATACATCCATACAATCTTTTGCATTTATACTATTAGTGTGAATGTGAATAGTGTGAATTGATGAACCTGAACCTTTCAACTCAGCCTATTGAAGAAATCGATTCTAACATCGCGATCGCCGCGGCTAAGCAGTATAACACATGCCGACAGACGTATAACATATATTATTCAGACCTCCCTAACATAAGCCCACATCCTCGGAAGTAATTATAAGGCCTCTTTGTTCCATTGTTCGTAATCGGACACTTTATTATCAGAGATCAGAGGCATAGGGGCTTGGAAGTGCCTCCTGGATGTATTATAAGGCGACCAGCAAACAATTACTTACAGAAGAATGCATGACCATAGATACCTACATTTATATTGACAACCCAACATATATTTTCACCCCAGTTGTGAATAAATAAATAAACCTCGACCCAAGTGTTTCTCGTAGTAAGTCAATAGTATATTGGTCTATATTGGTTCACTGCTGGACGCAAGCATCCTCCTGATAAATACCTTATTAGCTTTTATCTCCTAGCGGATAATGCCCATAATCCACGCTGGGCATGCGGGTTGGGTATTGCAGTTCGGTGGTAGAATGGCTCCCCACCCCCCGTGGATATCCCTTAGTCATCTATTACGGCACCTTCGGGTTGGGAAGTGTTGGGATAGCTCATATTCCTCACAGCATCATCTAGCCTTAATGGAGCAGAGCTTGTGCAATGAACTTACAAGATTAAAAAAAACCTGTTCTTGCCAGTTCTGCTCAAATAGAGCTCGAATAGTTGTTAAAGACGAAAAGTTGGTAAAAACGATGACACACTGGCAGGAACAGGTTTTTTTTAAGCTTGCAAGTTCATTACACAAGCTCTGCTGCATTGAGGCTAGATGATGCTGTGAGGAATATGAGCTAAGCCGTTTAAAGGCGTTTTTATCCTAGACTATTTTCAATAGTCTCAGGTTATGGACCAGATTTTAAATTTATTTTCCTATAGTTTTTGAGTTTTCTATATAGTCCTTGAAAGGAACAAAATTACTCGTTTACCGTCTCATTAAATTAATTAAAATTTTTGGTTATAAAACGTTTGAAATATAGTCAAAATACACAATAAATACACAAAGAATTAGTCATTGAATAACCCGCCCCTGAGCATTCCCGGCGCGAAGGTGCCCATAATGCTTGCAGCATTACCACGCTGAATAGCAATGGCAATCCTTTGCACCAAGAACGACCCGGAGCGGGAGTCTCCTGTCACTTCATTAAGTCTACGGCCTACTTCTCCCACTAAACACTTCGCGTCCACACTCCAACTGCCCAAAGTCTCCACTGCTACAGGTGCAAAATGGTAAAGTTGCTCCAAGGGAGCGTACTTAAGCCTTTTTTTTGAGCAGGCGTCTTCGGCAGCGGCCGATGCCGAGAGCATGGTGCGACTCAGGTGACTGGCGGCGACAGTGCTGACGCAAGTTGCGTCCCAAATCAAGCATTTCCCATTTTTCCACGGCACCAGAGTTAGCCCATCTGGCCTCTTCCCATCGGTCCTGCTGAGACCTGGAGGTTCAAGCACACAGGGGATATTCGCCGATATAAGAGCTCTACGAACTATGTCGTTCAGGGCATGGTAACGCGGAAACCTCCCAGTGCACCGCCGACAACTCAGAGCGTGATAGCCATCGGCCTCGACCATGGAACCGCAGGTGCATATAAGAGGTTCACACACCTTACAGCCCAGCCGCAGAGCCACCGCCACACGCAAAGAGTCATCGTCGAGAAGAGTACCTAGGTGAGGCGATGGAACCGCTTGTAGCCAAGCCCCAGACTCAGGTTGCGACACAGCTCGCAGTCTGGCCTTATCGACTCCCAATGCACCCTCTAGCAATTGCTCTTGAAGCCGCTTTACCCCTACGTCATCCCACGCTTGCTGGACATGCATCAATTCGGGGATTGTTGCATTCGAGTTAAGGGCTGACCAAGCTGACACAGCATCAGACACAAAAGGTATGCTTACCCCGTCACCATAAGAATGAAGTAAAACAGTGACTAGGTTGGCAACCCCGTGCGCAGACGCCAGAAAAGCCGGCAGACCCACCTCCTGAGCGCACCGTACCCCCAGACCACCACACCGGACAGGCAGAGCCGCCTGATTCCACTGAGGCCCATCTAAGGAGACATTAAGAACAGACTCCACCACTAATTTTAAGCTTTCATCAAAAGATGAAACTTCCTCAGGACAGAGCCAGGTTGGGGTGGTCCGCGTAAAACATTTTAAAAACGAATTATATAAAATTTACTTTTTCCTCATTTCAATTTAACCTTTTCTCATCAAAGGGCGTGATAGCGTCATGATTACTTAGGACTTGAAAATAATTACTTAACCGTTATTCAAGGAAATCGTTTTCTGTTCAATAATTTGGGGTTTTTAAACCTCAAATTATTAAATAAAAACAAATATTCTTATACATTAAATAAACAACAACCTGAGACTTTTCAAGACGATAATCAATAAGTGTTGTCTTAACCCGCGTAATGTATCGTTCACCACATAGTTATTTACCATCAGAGATTCGGTTCAAACGAAGGGATTTACGATAAAAAAAAACTAAACATTTATTTAAACCTTCGAACGAACTAGTATTTTGATATCTGATAAGCTACTGATTTCCTATAAAACTAAAAGTACTCCTTTTAGTTTTATAGGAATTCAGTAGCTTTCAGCAACAAGAGAACCAGTGTTATGTTGTTATTCTAGATCATTCAATAAGATTGTTGTATCCGTGTGAAAAAAGCTTGGATAATTGATTTATTTAAAAAACTAAAGGTAAGATAGTAAACGACTTCAAATTTTGTAAGTAATAAATTTATTTACAATTTTTTTTAAGTTTTGCAATACAAATTTGAATCGCTCGGAAATAAAATTTTCTCGGCCTTCTTTCGTTTTGGGATAGAATAGCATAATAATTATTATAACCAGTACATAATTGAAGGGTAAATTGCTGATCATAAAGAAATACAGCCGACCTTTTTTTGAAGTCGTTTAAAAAAAGGTTTTATGTCGTTTCAAGAAAAAAAACTCGTAGATAATCGCACCGTCTTTTGGTTTTCAGAGCATCAGTGCACAAAGAAGTGGAATTTGTAGATCCTTGGTCTTTACCAATTTGTCGCTTCCACAAAAAAGTCCCCAAGTTTCTTTAATTATTCCTGGAATATCCAAACTTTGCTTTTTTCCTTTCTGTTTTGTTTGCAATGAAACTTTCCAGAGGACCAGCCTTGCTAATTCGCACGAGAAAATTACAAGGATGTAATTCAAAATTTGTGGACAGCGGAAGTTTTAGGTACTTTGACCGAGAGACTTGTTACGCGCATGGATAAGTAAGGGAACACTGACTTATTCATTCAAAGTTTTTGTTTGATCTGTCTTCAAATTACTCGCAAATAAAGTCAAAATAATTATTGAAATCTGTGATCTTTTAAAATTACGGATGAAATTACTGAATATTAAATGACGTGATATGATTACTCCATCCACGCCACGGTATGAAAATCTCCCTTGGGGTTTGTCCTAGATTCAGTATGCATTGCAGAGAATAAAAATCCAACGGTAAGATAATGTTGATGTTAGAAAATATACGTGAAGATAAATTAAATACGCCGATTTAAATATGCACCCTAGGCAAATTTCTGTAAGCAAGCAATTTGGACAACTTTCCACGAGTTTCAATGGAATTTCACGCAATACACTCAAGATTAGCTTGTTAAATATAGCCAATTCTAAATTAACTTATGATAAAAAAATGACGTAAATCTATAAGTACCAAATTAATTATAAAGGCGGGAACCGTAGCGTTTTAATCACCAATGCGAACATGCTTTGGGTAACGAGCTCGTATTCAATCAACAAAATTCAATGTTTTCAATGAAAGATCACAATAATATCTTGTTTTCATTACGGAACGAACGCCTTCTAGCGAACAAATCTGAAATTCCCAAAATTCAAAAGAGCTATTGAATGAAAGCTCTTAACGCAAGCGCAACAATAAAAGCGAAGAGTGTTTTTTCGAGGGTGACATAATTGTGTATTGGGCTGTGAATGAGTGTTGCGTAATGATGTTTTATTTTCTTTCAAGTATTAAAAAGTTTTTCCACTCGATACCGTTTATTGGATTTTTAACAGGTTTCTCTTACGGTTCTTTTGGTATTTTTTGAGTATTTTAAATATTTTTGCGACAAAAGACCTGTAATTTTTTATCGATATATCATTGACTTAACTACTACTTTTTATCCCATAAAACAGTTCCCTTTTAACGTTTCCAAAGGAACAACGCGTGCGAAGCCGCGGGGTGCAGCTAGTGTTCAATAAATACATTCAAGGATAAACAAAAATCGACCATATGCACCATCATTCTAAATGCTATGCTCGGTAACATAGCCTTTAATAATGATATTCAAGATTAACCAAAAATCGACCGTATGCCCCATCACCCCGAATAGCTGCTTTACTGTCACTTCCCACTTCTGCGAAATTGCTTTATTCTGTAAAAGAATGCTTGAGCCGTAGGCGTTCGTGACGCGATGTATGCCTTCAATAACCGAATAAGGCGTGACTCGAATATTACTGGGTGGACTATATGTGAACGGATTTTTGATGTATGATGCATTAAAAAAACTGGAAACCTGGAAGTTTTCCTAAAATACCTTAATTCAATTGAACAAATCAAAACAGGGAACAAATCGATTAGGATTCAGGTAAGCAGGCCCTAATTATTTTGACAATCTGAGACTGGATTCTAAAACCAAATGTAGCCAGGTCGATGGTAATGATGTCCTCTTTGGTGAATTTTTTCCACGACGGCCAGTCTCCACAGGCAATGTGAGCAGTTTGTATTATACAGCATTAGTGTGTGAATCTCATAATTCCTATGAAACGGTAGACCGACATGACCGAGGAAAGGTCAGTCGAATGACCACGGATTTACGTGCTTTGCGATGCACGGGAGTGTAACACAATAAGCGTCGTACCATAATGAGTTTACTTTTACTTATAGTATTTTCTATAGACCTTTGATGTCTGAAATTAAAATAAATTAAAATACTTTTTTAAGATTTTCAAATAATAATATTTATTTTTAATTAATCATATGAAAATCTTTAGTTTAAGTATTTTAATTTATTTAAATTTCATATATATGTATATACCTTAGAAGGTATATACATATATATGAAATTTAAATACGCTGTAAGCCTAATATCTTGGTTATAGCACCGTAGACGGTGCTAGGACCAAGATATTAGGCTTACAGCTTATAAGCAGAAGTCAATAAAACGTTTACAATACCACTTTGTTGGTAAGTAATCGTTGGTAACACAGGTTACTGGAATGAATACGTAAGCTACGTATACATTTCGGTAACCTGTAGTCGAAATCCCTCTCCACAAACTTTCAAACACACGGATTAGCCGACGTTATTATTGACTGTGACAACACGGATGTGACTGGAAAAGTGAATTTATTAAACTCAGTTATTGGATTTCGTGGTTTTTGTTTCCTTTTTTTTTGGATGCAGAATTTTGCGTTTGTTAACTGAATTTTATTTTGTGTGTATTCAATTTTGCCCAAGGATATGGCTTGGTCGAGTTGTATGATAATGGTCTTAGTCGAGTTTATAATTTGGGAAAACTAGGAATTTGCGTTCCAATATTTTATTTCTCTGTCCCTAAATAGAACTGAGAAACTCCCCGTTAAATATTTATTTTTTAGTTGGTTAATTTAATATAAACTGAAATTGGAAATTGAGCTTGTCAACTAGAGGTAAAAGTTATATAAAGAACATTGAAAAACAATATACCGGGAGGCAAATAGAGGTAATTAGATATTCTTCCCTTTCACAAAAAGTCTTCAAAAAATTAATGAAATTCCTAGATATAAATTGAAGGCTCGCCAAATTCAAGTCTTTGATACTGATAGTAAAATAGCTGAATCACTGGCATGAATACTAAATAAAAACAACCCCAAAATAAATTATAAGACTCAAAAGACCCGCGACCAAACTAATTTTGCCTTGAAATGATGAAATGTAACCGAAAATTCCATTTTGAATAAATTTTGTGAGAGAACGAATTTACGTTCGCTTTGTTTGATTTAGAAACTGAAATTAGTTGTTAGACGAGAACACCGAAGGAAGATACTTTGTTAATAACAAAGACAAAAAACCTTGTCACATTGATCTCGAGGATTGTTGTTGTAGGACGTTTGTAACCTTGTGGATAATCATGAAATAATAATAATAATAAATAATGCTGGACAATTCACACAGCATTATCTAGCCCCAAGCTAAGCAGAGCTTGTGTTATGGGTACTAGATAATTGATATACATAATACAATACATTACATATTACATATAGATATTTTTTATTATACATAGAAATATTACGAGGTCTTACAAAATATGACTAATAGCCGATATTTACACAGTATTTTAAGTTCCCGTTGTTTACACCGTATGTTAATACCTTAAGAGTTAAATGATAATGGTGGTTCTTCTCCTATTCAAATTTTAATGTGGAAATGTCACCACATTTCCACATTTAAATTCCTCATTTAAGTCCTGTCCTTAGGATATTTTTTAGTACAAACAAGTGAATATTTCGTGAAATCAGGCAATGATTGGCAAAGTGGACATACAAGATATTAAAAATGATAGCCGAATTAAAAGCTTCTTTTTAAAAGGCAAAAAAACCTTGATTTTGGTTACCCTTGTCAGCCCCAACCATATCGACGTGGTCTAAATCATGTTTTGACCACATCAAAACAGTAACAAAGGTAATAATAAATTAACATCGCAATGGTTTTCCCGTTTTCCGTTAGGCCTGCACTACCCAAGCAGCGCTCCGTTCTTCCAATCTGAAATACACATAACCGTTAACATAAAGCTTACCATTCACATAACCATAGCAACTCGGATTGCTACCGAAATTCTCATTATGTATGATATTCCGCCATTAAAATCTACATACGCAACGCAACCTCTTTAAGTGGCTACATTGAATGGTATCTTTAACGGAATACATACAACGGGTTTGTGATGATTGCGTGTACAGATGCCATTATTATTCATGTCTATTCATTCGTAATGAAGCTATGTGGGTTTTCACAGTGAAAGACGTGAAGAAATCGTCGTAAACTGCACCTTGCATGTCTTATGTTTGGGGTTATAAAATATAAATCGCCATCTTATCTCTACGAAAAGTTGTCATGGTTGTCCAGCTCTAGATCTTGTGGACCTCGCCAGTGCTCGAAGCAGCTCGAGATACAGCGGCACAGCTCTGCCTGCTTCAGGGGCAGCTTCCGCTATGCAGCTTCCAAGTGCTGGAACAATATTCCACCGCCAATAAGAGACCTGCAAAATTTACATAGTTTTAGAAAAAATTTAAAGAAATTTTTGTTTGATCACCAAAGGGAGCAGGAAGGTCAAAGACATGATACGAGTGTTATATAACTGGATTTGTATTTTTAGTGTTTGGTTTAGTGGTAAGATTTTTATTACAGTTAGTATTAATATTATAACTGCATTACTTTTTACTATCTATACCATAAAATCCTTAACTGTTAATTTTAAAGTAATGAATAGCAAGAGTAGTGTGTGTCTATCCACAAAAAATAATAATAATAATTGACAAATACAGAATGTACCTACTCTACACAGTAGGTACATTCTGTATTTGTCAATTATTATTATTATTTTTTGTGGATAGTTGCATCATGCGTAGACATTATGAATAAGTAAAGTAGTAAAATAAATCTTTATGTTTTAGGTATTAGTATACATGTAGTATAAGTGGGTATCGGTAGTTTATACATTTATTTTGTGACACTAACAAGTCCTTGTTTATATCATTAATGTACTCACTTTTGTAACTCCATGGTGTTATCAGTTTAACACTTTTCTCCGTCCTCACCTTGTTAATCGTAGTAATTAATTCTAAATTGCAACAACTGGATAGATTATCCGTAACGCCAACAAAATGGTTCTGACGGAAGACCAGCGTTGGCTGCTAGCTTACTAGCAACCAACCCATGCTGAGGCAGAGACCATTTTGTGCCGCCGGACTTAATTTTTTAAGTAGGAATTATACAATTCAAAAGTGTAAAAGGGTCTGTTGTTGGTACAAATAAATAAATTTTATTCTTATTCTTTATTCTAAATAAATTGATGGCCCTGGGGCCTAATTCCATTATTTTTAGACAAATGTCATAATGGCGCCACGATTAAGATAGAGATTTAGTCGTTAATTTATTTGTCATTCTGTTTGGTATCTCTATGACTTATAATAGCGTGTCAATGGTGTGGTAGGCAAAGTGTGGCCATAGTCATCATTAAATAAATTATACAGGGTGTTTAATACAACGTTTGCCTATTTAGTTGAACTATTTAGCCGCCAGGCTATTGTATTTGATCCTATCTACCCCCAGTTTTCATATGGCAAATGTTGTAACAAACGACCTGTATAATAATTTATGGCTACGCTTGCCCCACCACACCATTGAACGGTCAAATTGTCAAACAGTTGTCATAGTCGTAATAGTCATAGCTATGGCATAAACAAAAAAAGATCGCGTTAGTAGAATAAATACCAAAAGGTGTCGATGGCGGTGATTGATACGCGATAATGAAGCGATAATTATTGTCATTGTGAGGCGATTGTGTTAGTGGAATCAGGCCCCTGATGTAAGGTTTAATTTGGAAATGTACCGCTTGTAAATAAGTTACAAATGTGTTACAAACCTCCGAATCGGAGAATTTACAAAGAGACCGCCTATTCAAAATTGGATAGAAGTCTGCAGGATAAAAATAAACAAAGGCTGTGATGTGACCCTTACAATAATAACTAGCAGCCCGTCCCACCTCCGCACGGGTGGACATTTATTTTTTGAATATATAATTTTAGCCTTATGTAAAATAAAAAGCTATTTCAATGTTTTATATATTTGACTCTTTTTAAAAGTCCCGCTCAATAACAACCATTACATTTCAACTTCTTTTCTACTCCATTCCATCCTCTTGCCCACTAAAGAGGTAAGGTAGCGTAACAATTGATTACTCAGGGATAATGTAGCATTCTAATGGTAAAATAATGTTTGAAATCGGTCCAGTAGTTTTAAGTTTATTTGTTACAAAATATTTGTAAAATCAGTAGCAATTACTGTCAGCATTCCCTTTTTATCAAATAATTATAGAAAAACAGGTGACTACATAGGTATAAGATATAAGTAGGTATAGGTTGGTAGAGGTAGGCAGCTAGAGATAGTAACTTGGTTACTGTGTACAGGGCTTCTAATGTTTCCTTTGTAATTGTGTAATTCTTTAATGTACAAAAATAATACATAGAATGAACTTATATTAAAAGATATGTACAAAGGCGAGCTTAACCCTGTTAAAGAGTTTTCTTCCAGCGAAACCTTAGACAGAGGAGAGGCTATGGAATAGGTAGAGGAAGTGTACAAATTACAAATATAATAATGATAATACATAATAATGCTTATAATAAACATACATAGAATAAAATAAACCTAATAAATACCTATATAAATAAATACACCTTTATAATATATATACTATACTTATATCATAGTATTTATGATAATAGAAAGTGCTCTTTGATCTTAGTTTTAAATATGCTCAGCGACGGACATGCTCGAATTTTATGGGGGATAGAGTTCCACATCCTTTTTAAGACGTTCAAATGGGTTATTTATTAGGTCTAGTGCTTTGTGAAAATACAGTTATATTAGTCTTATCTACGATGAGCAGCATGGCTACCATTAGGTACTCGTATATACTTCTGTATCAAGATAATCCTGTGTTACATTTCCAGGATTTATTTTCAAGGATAGCTTGCTTGCAATTTACATAGATTCAAAAAGATGTGGCTCTCAACAGAACATTACTCTTTTTTTCTAGTGTTGCCCTGTATAGCCATTGTAATTTCAATTTCGTTTCTGTCGCAGAATAGCACTACTCGAGTGCAGGAAATTATATCATTAAGCACGGATGCAGACTAACGACTAACGGAATAACGAGACTCCTTCGCGGGAGAGGCGAAAAAGGTTTACGCGGCGTTAAATTGGGACGGAAACTTGTAGGAATTCATTTATATCTCGGAGAGGTGCACTGAGACATTTTTTTGAACAGAACTATTATAATTTAATTTATATGCTTACCGAAGTTCATGTTACAATAAAAAAAGTCGTGTGTTTACACAAAACCGCAGTATCCTTCTGAGTTAATACTTCCATTGCGATCACCTATACACTCCGAATTCAGAAATCTTACAAAGCTTGGTGATCATTGCAAAATCCCGTGTTTCGGAAAACCGTTCAGTAGGCGTTTTGTGTGTGTACGATGAAAGTGATTAACCTTTAAAATGGCTCTTTCGTCTCGGTTCGGCTGAATGTTTGATAATATTCTGATATACTCTAGTAGATAAGTACCAACATAAAAACATCAAGTAAGAGTACACTGTTTGTCATCAGAGAGCGCGGCCTAAATGCATGCTATCTCACCTGTCATTATAGATATACCCGCGCGATAGAATGAAATGCACAATGATTTATGCCGCCGAACAGACTTTAGCAAAAGGGTTATCATAGAAGAACTATAGAAATTATCTCTTCAAAAAATAAATTTATTTTGACTAGTTAATAACTAAACTATGTCGGTAAACCCTTCATTTTAGAGTGTTATTTCCCCGTGTGTTATTTATTTTCGCCCAAAGTTAGCTAAAATTCGTGTTGAAATACGAAAGTTTAGAAGCTTGTATTTTTCAAACGTATATTTTTTTACTGTTTTAGTTGTATACAAACATAGTTTATAACGGGATAAATTGATTTAATCCTTAGTTTTGTATGGCTAACATCAAACAGCCTTGTAGTTACCCTTCCACGTTTGTATGAAAAAATTATGCGACTAGTTCCACCTTAAAAGTATGTCCCGGTAGCCGGGTAGCCGGCGAAGTGTATGGGCATGTACGTAGGTTATCTCTCGCACGTACCGGCGTAATTTGCACACACTTCATTTCATCTCATAATTTTAAAAATCATAACTTCATTCGCGCACGGCCCGCTCTGTATCCGGTGAGTGAATGAAATGACCAGTTTAGTCATGGCATAATTAAATTAGAAATTATTAACTTTACATGCCTATTGTTTGTATTTAACTTCTTCTAGATTTAACTGATGTTCGCAGACCAAGCTTTGTACTTAATAACTGAACTTTTGACTCTACAGAAGGTCGTGGATTTATTTTATTAAAAATGTCCTCCACTACCAGGCGAGTACCGGAGTAGTCGGAAATTACGTCATTTAGTGATAAAGTATGAGTCTGAATTCTGCTGCTTAACATTTCTTGAGCAGAAAAGGTTTAAACTGTTTTTTCAGTCATACAAAATATTGTACAATCCACACGATAATTATCATCTAGTACCCAGCTAATAGCCGAGCTTAAGTGATGGGTACCAGATAATTAAAAATTAATGAATACTGTGGATCAATCTATTCATTTTATAAAACTTTTTGATCAAAAAAAATTTCAATTATATATTAAAATAGATTAAAACAATTGATAACTGCAGACTGCTGCAAGCAATCTACGGGTAGCTCAACGGATCCATATCAATACCAGTTGGAAGCGTCCCCTAAACGCTGGCTGCATTGACCCGCTGTAGATATATATTTTTCACTATACATAAAAAACGTCTAACGTCGTCGTCGTGTGGTGCCGGCGGCATAGAATTTGCACCACCCCAATTCTTCCCATGGGTGTCGTAAGAGGCGACTAAGGGATATCTTCTGGGGGGCGGGCAGCAGCGCCCCCCGCAGAACAAATCTTCCATCAAACTACGATCCCCAACCCGCATGCCCAGCGTGGGGATTATGGGCATTACCCCCCATGAGTTAAACGCCAATAAGGCGTTTATCAGAGGGAGGCCTGCGTCCAGCAGTGGACCGATACAGGCTGTGGATGTGATACATAAAAAACACCCTGAACAAAGGGTATCATTTAAACGGTCAGCAATTAAAGGCGTTTTTGGTCTGCCAAAAAATTGATTTTGCAAGCATAAAAATTAAATTGAGCAGCAACAAGTGGTCGGCAAAAATGAATTAATTGGTCAGCAAGTAATGTGACATTGGTCAGCCTATAAATTTTTATCATATTAAATATATTTTTTAAGCAGCAATATAAAATTAAGATAGCAGCAAAACGTGATCAGGATTTAATGAAATTTTGGTATACCTTATAACTAAAATTGCAGCAATGTATTCATAATATAAATGATCAGTAAATCTTGATTCGAATTTTATGAAGATTTGGCAAGCTGTCAATTTGATATTGGTTTGCTACTTTCATATAAATGATCAGTAAATCTTGATTCGAATTTTATAAAGATTTGGCAAGTTGTCAATTTGATTTTGGTTTACTACGTGTCTACGTTTGTTAATCTTCATGTATGTCACTACATACTCTTTAATGACTAGGTGGCTGCTGGACCGATATTGATGACACCTATTATTTTTTTTGTTGTTGTTTTTGTGAACACATGTGTTTTAAAGTGCCCCCTTCACAAAAATTCTACAAATGAACTGTGACCTCCAACCAGCTTGCCCAGCAGCGGGCATAAGATAAAAGCCAATAAGGCGCTTACCAGGTGAAGGCCTGCGTTCAGCAGTGGACCAATATAGGATGGTGAGGTGAGGAGGTACCTACTACATCATATTTTATTTGTCGTTGTGTATGAATCAGTATGTTTTATTTATATTTGTAGGTAAGTAACACTTACTTAAATATCTTCATTTGGTATGGTACTTATAATAACTACCTAATCATTTCTATGTAGGTCCCTAGGTTACATAATGCTGTTCACGTAAAATTATTATGTATGTTTATTAAGTAAAGAAAACCTTATAATTATAAGTATTTTAGCAATATCATCTTTATATGTAAGCAATATCCAACAGTAGCAACCCTGGCAACACGTCTGGAGGCGTAACAACGTGAAGGGGGAAGTAGGTATATAAAGGGCGGCGTTTGAGACTCGATCAAAAAAGAATCCCTTCTGCTCTGTTTTTATTTATTCTTATGCCGCGTTATAAAGTACGACTAATATAGTAAATAGATAGATGAGCCATAAAGTACCCTAGGTACCTACTACCTATCTACATTAACGTCAGTGAACAAAAACAATGCGCCACGCTGCCGCTGCCACCCCCTCCCCTCCCCCTCGTCAAATGAAAATACAGATGCCATCGAATGAGAATACCACCCTAACTGACGGCACAAGCATCCATCCAACCAACATACACTTATTGGCTGATAAATCCTGCTGATCCTTTTATTAATTCTACTGACCATAACATTCATTTTGCTGATCATTCAGCTACTTACCTGCTGATCAAAAAAAGCTGATAATTAATTGTACCTACAATCCTGCTGATCCTTTTATTAATTCTGCTGACCAAAACAATAATTTTGCTGATCATTCAGCCATTTATTTGCTGATCAAAAATAATTTAATTGCCGTCCAAGTATTGCTGATAGTTTTTATTTTACAGCCGACCAAAACATATAATGCTGCCCAAATAGTTTTTTAGCTGATTTTTACGGCTGATCAAATAATTAAAATATATACCAATAAATTTATTCCCCTGAACAAATATCTGTAGATCGTTCAATAACTTATCCCAAGGCGGGAATCAAAACCACATCTCCCTACGATCTTTGCTCACTGCGCCACTGAGGTTTTCAAATGGATTCAACTTGGGTAATCAATAGTCAATTTATCCCAAAATGCATAATCACCACGTTTAGCAGGTAGTTTTAAAAGGCACTAATAGGTCATAAAACTCCTGAAAAACTAAACAGTTTGGCCATTCATCCTGTTGGTTACATGAAAGAGAATTTTATTGACTCTTATACCAGTTTTTATCATTTCCAATTTTATTATTATCCGAATGAAACCTGCGAGTACGAGAGGCAATTTGATTTTGTTCATACCGATTTGATGTATCTTATCACGAATCATCTTGAAGATATATATCTCTCTAGTCTTTTGTGACTTATGGATCATTAGATCTATCACAGTTTTTATGCTGTGGAAAAATAACACACAGAACAACATAAAAAGTAAGGCGCTCTTAAACTCATTCATTCAAACTTCGACCACTGGGTCGTTGTAAATTATTTAATCTCTGACTGGGTAACATAAATTTGGCGTTAACAGTAAGTACCTATTTAGTACGGTCGTATAAATCCAAATGAAACCCATTTTATTCATAACCCCCGTCAAGGCATAATGCGAAAAATTAAGTGGGCAATTTCTGACCTTCAGTGTATAAAATATCAAAACGGTAGGTAGTTGATTAGATTTAATAAACCATGTTGTCAGATATGATATTATAAAACGTTGATTTGTTACTATCTACACATACATTTCATATTATGTGCTGTATTTTGCTGGTTCTGCTGGTTCTTCCAGTCCCCCCTCCCCTTTAAAAAGCGGGAAAACTGGATTTCTAAATCCTTAATTCTTGTTGTCACCCTTCAAAATTTTTCGTAAAGGAACAGTTTTTCCCTTGAAAATCCCTATATGAGGACCCTCTGGAATTTGCACACATTGCGTTGTTTTCGGAATCAATTTTGATGTTTTCTATCTACCTCTATAGTGCCTGCATACCGGTATTTATTTTACTATTCTACCAATACATTCGTGATTAGAAAGCTTTAACAATGAGGCACAGACTCGAATAAAATGTTCGGGTTCCATTCATAATTCCCTGAACCCTAAAAACCCAACGAGGCCTATATTTTTCCTCATTACCCTACATAGATAGATACCTACTTCATTTGAGTAAATTACTTCTTCGCATTTTACAACTTTTTTACACTTGCCATTCCCCAATCTAACAAGTCAGCGAAAAAGACCATTGTCTTTGGATTTCCCTTGAAACAGAATGAAAACATTTTAGAGGTGGTTCAAACGAGCCACTTTCTACTTATTACCGGAGTCAACTGGTTGCCGTTAACCCAACAATCTATAAAACTTACACCGTCAGCAAAGGGTTTTTTGTTTTGCTGTTTTTTACTCAGGGAATATCTCATCTATTTAATTAGTTGGCTGGGTCTTTTCATTACTTAACAGCAGCAATACGTCTTAACCGATTTTAGGTACCTATCAAAGCACTCACTCGTTTTAATTCAGAGCTACATTTTTAAGGAATCTGTAATATTTTGACAAAAGTAAACCTCACTCTTACTTTTTCGCAAAATGGCAGAGACTTAAAAAATGTCAACCAAGTCATTATTTATTTCTTGTTTACGTTGATACATCCTGCCACATCGTAGTTTGTTAAGGCTGCTACTATAATAAAATTAAACGTCCTTAGAAATTTATAAACATAAAAATTATTCGTAACAGGTTTATTAAAGGCGTAAACACAGGAAAGTCTTTTCCCCTGGAGAGCGGCTCTGATAGATCACATTGTACGCATTAGCATCATCATTCGAGTCGATATTACGTCCACTGCAGGACAATGGACGTCCCCCTAAGATTTCCACGACTGGTCATAGGTCTTATAGCTAGGTACTTACTTTGTGATTTAGCAACCTAAAGTGGATCTTGGCTTGGGTTACCCACACAAAACTTCTCTATCTCTGTTCCAATCTACCTCTCACCAGCTACTGGTATCGAAAGCGCGGAGATCAGCTTTGGCTTAGTTAACTCGGCGATACCTAGAGCGGCAGACTGGTTTACGCTTCCATAGGTTCCCTTAAACGCCTTCTTGATGACTCAATTTTCCTCCATTTTATGAACTATTTTATTTTATGAACATTTTATTTTTTTATAAAAGCGCCACCGGGAACGCTGATCAGTAGCGAGTGTCTCGTTTGCAAGTCTTCCAAAGTGGAAGCTTTATATGCATTATTCAAAGCTATAAATTGACGCTCCTGGCTACGGCAAGTCCGGTCGGGAATAGAATATCACGAAGGGTCATAGGCACATCATTACTTAGGACGTCGCCTGGGATAAGTTATTTTGTAAATAATTTAAAGCTTGGCAGCGTTGTTTAGAGATTCCTGAAAAGATGTCATGGTTTTTACAAGCCTAGACTTTATTATGGACTGTTATTAGTACCTAATAACAAATATTCCAGATATTCCCAGACGCAGTTTGGGCCACAGGAGCACTCACTCATCACAAATAACATTTGCGATGACTCTGCTAACATTTCGACAGCCACGATGATGCAACAATCGATTTCGTTGTCCTTGCTTTACACACACATTTTAATTTTTGTTACATTTTGTTTTAAGAACATAACAAAAACAAAATCGAAAAGAATCTGCAGGAAAAAAGCAAGGTCTTATAAAATGGGATACTGTCTGAGCCGCGTTTATCAGATAAGCTAGCAGATGGTCCCTGATTCCCATTTTGCTTGCTAAGGGTTGACAAAATGAGGTTGGGTTAGAATTAGCTTTTCTTTGCGTTAGTGTGGTATAATCAGCCTATTGTTCTCACTTTTGGGGTTTCAGACCCGCCTCAAAGAGGTATAATTTACCAAGTAACGTTTTGTTTAATGGAAGAGGCTGGTTTCATGTGTGAGTAATTATACAGAGCTCGGCTTACTCGAAGAACCAAACTACCAAATTACTTGAAAGATGATTGATGATTAAAAGAACTTAGTAATGATCTGTAGGGTTTTGTACAATTAACGAAAAACCACAACTGGGCGTACCTATCAGCGATTTGGGCAAGCTTAAAGAAGCTTAAAAGCTTAGAAATAGATACAGGAGTTCGAAACTTGCTAGTACTATACCCCAGTACCTCGCAAAGATCGGTTATTTTTTCATGGCCCAATACCCATATAGCGGGGCAATGCATCCAACGTCTTGGGACCGTATGGTGTCACTCAATGATGTATATTTAATTGAAAAAGACAAATTAATTATTTTTAAATTAAGAGCTTCCTAAATTTTGCACCTACATATGACATTTTCACAGTATTCACTTTCTCAAAACTTACACTTACATTCGCTTTGCAACATCAAACTATTATTACCGCGTACAAAAGGCAAGCCAGAATGTAATTAGCAACGAGTCAGTTTAGCAAGGCAGACAGCATCTTTATTGTGAATTCAGGTAGAATAATGCAGTTGGGTGAAGATAATAGAGTTCAGATTACCTACAATTAACTAGAAAATATCTAACGAGATGGAAGGAATGTTCGCTAATTAGAATTTAGTAGGTTTGTAGTGAAATTTCAGTCATCATAATGGGAAATTTAAGCAGTCGGAGGATGATAATACCAGGGTGCCATAAAACATGTGAGTGAGAGAGACTAAGGAGGTGATTCTGAACCACGGGGATCAAATTTCAGTCATCATAATGGAAAATTTATACAGGGTGGGGCAAATTTTTGGCCCCTCAAGGGTAGCTACCGTTTGTTTTGTAGTTAGAAGGTTTTGTTCTAAGGAACCTTCTCTTTTATTTTGAAGAAAAAAATATTGCCTTTTTTAGTTTTTTTAAAACATGTATGGTTCGCCCAAAAAATGACATTTGTCAAAAAAAACAAGTTGGTCGACTCTATTTCCAACCAGGAACACTTTCCCAAAGTAACATACCAAATTAAATCGTATGTTTATGCAATAATTAAAAAAAAACAATTCCCATACATTTTCTATGAAAAAACGAGTAAGTGAAAACTACAATGTCACTCATTCAATAGTTCTTAATTAGATTCGTATTGTTACTACTTTTTTAAGTTGGTAGGCTAATTTTGAACGATTACATCCCTACCCATGTTCGCTTATAGAATGCAAATATAGAATGCCTTAGAAAGGATGTACTAAGCCGAATGGATATGATTCTGGAACCCAAGAGCATACACTTGAAAATAATAATTGAAAATAATGATATTATTATTTTTAATTTGTTTTTATATATTTGCAAAATATCAAGTTTTTCTTTTTTTATTTGTGTTTTTTTACAAGCACACTTACATTATATAACACTACAAACTTTCACACATGTCTATTGCTTGCAAAACCAATGTTTTGTCTCATTTATTCCTTATAAAAAATGGTGATTCTTTGTTTCAAAATAATAATAACGTTAAAACACGATGTTTTGTTTTTGAAAACATATAAGTACTTAAAGTATTTTTGAAATATTTAAATAAGAAAATTATGAATTTCAAAACTCAAATTTCTCAACATAATTTGAAAGTAGGCTTATATTATTTTTCATAACATAGGCCGTTAAATCTTTTAAAGCTTTTACCCCAACATTCATTCCACATTACTAAAATAAAATGATGTTTATTGTCTGCAAATAAAATAAATTCTTCTCAAACAAAACCCATTATAGGGCTTGAATTTATTACGGGATGAGGCGAAGATATTCAGACGAAATAATGTGACCGGTAGACGGTATTGTTCAGTTTTCTTATTAAATTCAGTCTGTACATCTAATTCAATTTTAACTTCGTTCCTGTTTCATCAGGAAAACTTTTTCTTATTGAGAAATCATTATCATCAGCCCTGTGAAACTCACTGCTGGGTGACAATCTTTGATTACCAAGCATTTATATCTTGAGGACTGTTATTTGTTAAGCAAGTTCAATCAGTACTGTGTGAACATTACCGTCAAACACGTAGGATCTTATAAACCCAATATATTTTTACGTTTAATTTTTACATTAACCTATTTATTGCCCACAAGGGCACGCCGCAGCAGATGCATCAGCGAGAATACGTCTATTTGCGTTATGGGCAATAAAATCGATGTGCCTAAGTAGAGTAGTCAAAAATGACTACTAAACAAATAAGAACTAGTGTTTACAAAAACAACATTTACGCTAACTGTAAACTGTTGCAAACAAACTAAAGGTACTCAACCCCTACTTATCAATATCAATTGGCAGCGTACTTATGAGGCTGGCTGCATTGCCCCGCGCTGTATGGCTTATACTGATGCGCTGTGCCAAATAATCACCAGCTCTCGGGTTACGCGTCGCTTCAACCAGACGCACTGATACATTTAAAAACCCGGAGAGCCCCGATATCTCAATTGTTGATTGTTCATTTCTAAAATTTCCAAGTAGGTAAATCCTAACCAATCATGAAAAGGACAGTTGAGCATTATTCACATCACCGCACCCAAAATAAAATAACGTCGCCCTTTGAGATCCATTCATCTACAAATTCACAATTAACAGAACAATTTAATATTCTGGGAAAAATACATTTCTCGGTAAATTAAATTAGGAAAAAAGGAAAACTCCCGCCGGCCGCGGCCGTGAAACAAACAGGTTAAAGAAAAACCCTTCCATGTTTTTATCATTCTATGAAGAAAATTTAACCGAAGTTTTAGTACAAACAAAGAGTGGAAGGAACTTCCTAAACTAACTGCCTGTTTTTCAGTAAGAGTGCAATCTCGAAGTCCTCAATTGACTGAAGATCGAGAGTGAATAGGTTCTTTCTGGGAAAGTGTGTTCGATCTCTTTGTGAGTTGGTGGAACGCTCTACCATTTACAATAATAAAATATTAAACCAGCCAAGTGCGTGTCGAGCGTCTGTAGCAACTCAGTAGTTTGCAACTAGCATCTTAACGTAGTTAAGAAGCAACTATTTCATCTTAGTATATTTAAAGGAATTTGCTTCTCATGATTATTTCTGTATTTGGTACAAAATTATCCAACACCCAAGTCAACGAATATTAATGCTAAAATAATAAAGGTATATTCATTCCCACTTCACATGTACAAAGTTACAGCTTTCTAGTACAAATTATCTCTTAACAAAACCTCGGACAGACGGACAGACAGCTTCCTTGTCAGGACTACGAAACTCTAAAAAGCTGGGCATTTATTTGATCACTTATGAAACTGTTTTGCTCTTAATCTTGCATAGGTTTTCGTGGTAAGGTGGTATCGGATTAATCTTGTACAAAGGTTTTAAAGGATAGGTAGTTAAGTAATTTAGGTTGGGTATATCTACGCTCTAAAACTCTAACTGATTTATCGGGTTCTAAATTTCTGAAATTGGGTAGGTTACTAGGTTGTCGTTAGTCCGGTTTGTCTGCTGCCATACCAGCCAAAATTACGTTTAATGCATGATGTTTAAATTAAACCCATATCAATGTCTAGCCCTGAGTAAAACTATGGACGACGCAGCGACGCAGAAGGTTGCGGGTTCGATTCCATCATTAACAAAAATCGGCGACCTAAGTACTTACATACATACATACAAACAGGCTGTCATCCTCATAACCCTCCTGCGTTGGCAGTCGGGTAAAGTTATTTTCAGCAAAAAATAATTCCCTCATAAAAATAAGTTGTCATTTGCAAGCAATTCCTCAAACGGACGGTTGCGGTATAAGATATCAGCCGTCGAACTCCTCTGGCAATTTGTCAAGTCTATGTAAACATGTTTCTGTGACTTGGAAGTAGATAAACAAAACGGAAGACTGCATTGCGTAAACAAGTGTCTGAGCAGTGAGGATATAGGGATATAGACATATTCAGACAGGGCTGCTGTCAGAAAACCTCATCACATCAGTGACAAAAAAATTGCCAAATGATGAAAGCAGTGCCGCCTCATACGAGATGGGGTTGTAGAGGAAATTTAGCAAATTTTATACATACTGCTGAGAGGCTAGTTTCGGTAATGGCTAAGATTTTTAGTAAATAGATTTAACAAAAAGAAAATTACAATCAAATAAAATAAACTGTAGACTGTTGCTGCAAACAATCTCCAGGTAGCTCAACTGATCCATATCAGTACCAGTCGGAAACGTACTCGAGACGCGCTGGTAGCATATTATTGTCCCGCTCTATGGCAATGCTGATGTGCTACGCCCAAGGAACATAAACACTCCAAGGAGCCAGATACTCACCAGCTCTCAGGTCACGCGTCGCATCAACCAGATGCTCAGAGAATTTTTTGAAAACCTGAAGAGCCTCGGCATCAAACGGACGGATAGATTTATTATAAGTATAATATTTCAGTAAATAAAACGTATATTCATAGTTTTGAGGAATGAATATCTACTACAGGTCCAGTTTGCCAAACAAAATAAAAGAAATGAATTTATTTGTTGTACAACTACCAAAATCAATACGTGGTACAATAGTGCTACAGTTTCAAAATAAGGTTTTTTTTCAGTTGTCCGCGAGTTTTCCAAACTAGATTTTTCACCATAACAACTGCGAGCAAATTCCGCCAGTTTTTAATATACCAGTGAATTCAAATAAAAGCTCAATATCAAATCCATTCACCAAATTGTAGCCCATACGTCATAATGCGCCAACAAAGTTCGCAGTTGGAAACAATTCCCTGCCAAATCTGGGTTAAATTTCTACACAATTACACACTGTTCCCCAACGAACAAAGGCTAAATATCACTCAACAACGTGTAATTATCCAGTTGGAATATTACGTTTTTTAGTTGCATGTTTGAAATTAATTTTGCTTAATGTATGAGGGGATCAAAAGACGGTAGCTCGTGTTTTACTTTGAAAAGAACTTTCGGGTCATGTTGCGGCATAACGTCAGCCACAATTACGGTTTTTGGTAGCGACAGGTTAATTTTCTTGACTGCGAAGGTTACGATTTCAGGTGATAATAAATTCGGAAACAGCGTGGTTTAAAAAGAAAGTTATTGGTTACAAATCCCAACCCTTCGCCCAAATCGCCCACGGCGCTACACCGATAGTATCTTTACCTATTAATTCTCTTTAGAATTATAAAGAGAAAGATTTGTATTTTTGGATATTTTTGACACAGACTCAAGTCCCATTTCCTATCTTCCGCTATCTAAACCATGATTTTATTTTATCTTTCTCGCCTTACATGTAACTTTTTATGACAGTGTAGCTTAGTTGTTAGCAATTTGATTAAATAAAATTGTTCCCTTTCTCCTTTAGCAGCATTATTTTTATTACATTTTTTTTGTTGTCGTTTATTTATAGGTAAGTTAATCTTCTTTAGGTATGATGTGTTCCTATCTAAAATTTTCTAGATAATATGTTTGTATTGTATGCATGTATTTTAATGATAAAACTTTTGTAGTGTTTGCTCCTGTGCTACCAACTCTTTACGTACCTACTTATATGTATTGTTTAATAAGGTTGCCTGGAAGAAATTGCTTTAAGCAATAAGTCTGCCTATTGTAAGATTTTATTTAAATTGTTTTTTTTAGATTATAAGTTATTTTACTTTTTTATTTATAATAAAAGTGTTCAACCATTCATTCATTCATTCCCCGAAATTCGTAAGCGGTGTTTGTCCTTGTTCATAAAACCGGGACGGACCGCAAGTACATTATATTTTACCTACACAAAAACATGATAATTTATGTATAGCGTGACGCTATCTCACATCATTCCTCGAAAGCCTCAACGTTTCGTATTACAACGTTTTTTGCTGAGAACACTGAGGGCTGTCACTTATGTTTATTTGTTATATTAATAATATGTGCCCATTGATTTATTAAAAAGGGAAGATGAGGTACTGGTTTCCCGAAAGTGGCAACCTCAAATTGTTTAAAATTGTGCCTACACAATTATTAGAAACGGGTGGTTTATCTATCTAGTTTTATTTGACATATTTGGCTCATATCTATCTACAAAGTGTTTATGGAAAACATATTTAGTTTTTAGTCAGATGGCGCAGCAAACCTTAACTCTTCAACGCGCAGGGAGCCACCTAACTACCAACTTTAAAATACCAATCAATCTGAATTTTTGAGAAAAGATTTTTGTATCATCGGTTTATTAATTAACCGCGGCTTCCAACGTGGTTTTTTGAATGATGATGTCCAAGCACAATGCGACTACGGTAACTGTGTGGCTAATGAGACGTTTTAACGTAAACGAATGGACTAGGTTGTAGGTACGCCGCAGACTAGCGCCACCACCTAATTTTACTGAATTATAAGGAAAACAAGATATTTCAAATACTCAATGTATAGTTTGTGATACCTATCCCAAGCATTTTTTCGTTCCTTCCTTCTCCTGATGAATCCTTCTGAAATTGCTTTTTTTCATTCACTCGATAAATCCTTCTGAAATTGTTTAGTTTCCTATAATTTAGACAGATAAGCGACAATAGTAGGTATTTGATGGCCACAAAGAACAACTACGCTATTCTGCTTGTATGTATACGGAAAATAAAAGAAATTATTGTATAAGCAGTCGAAAAAAGCTAACAAAGATAGGTATAAAAACTCTTTTGAGTTACGTAATTAGACGAGAGAAAAGGCAGCGGCGGCGCTAGTTTGAGACATACAAAAATTATCGGTGCTGGGTTTTTTGCGAAACAAAAAATATCAACATACAATTATACATTTTGGATTTCAACATTTTGCAAAGTCAACCAAATGGTCCTAAGGTGGTTTTGTATCCTTTTTGTGCTCTCACGTGGCATTCATACCCTATCTTGTTATTAAAAATACGAGCGGACTTTAGGAGTGTAAAAATGCTACTGTTAGTGCATGACCACTGGGCCTTCAGGAAATTTAAACGAGTTTCGCGTTAACAGTGTTTTGTTCATACTGGTGAAATGTAAAATGTACCAACTAAACTCAGTAAATGCGTAAGCGAGTTTTAACGTCAATAGGGTATATGCATGTGACTTCAAAAAAGCAATTTTTTTTTCGTATTCTCTAGTGATATAGAAATATATCTGTATATTTATTTTTGTATTTTATGATGTTTTTATTGTGAAATTTAATCATTGAAAAGTAGATATTTTAAGTCTCAACAGCCAAATCTCTAAACGCAACGCTATTGGCACGTGAAGCGTGACGTCATACTTGAACATTTTTGTATGGGCATGAAGTTTTGACTTTGAGTTTACATATGGAACTCGATGATCCGTGACGTCATAAAATGCAATAGCTAACATGGCAGCGTTTTTATCAGCCGAAACTGAGTGTGGAAATTTACTTTTAGTTTTTTACCTCAATAATTTAATATTTTTTAGGTGTTATATTTTTTTTCGTATATGTATTAACCTATATAATCGATTAAAAAAATAAAAATAATCCATGCATAAACCCTATTGAACGCGTTCAATTTCAACTGTGAAATTGAACCTTAGTCGTACTGCAATGACAGAGCAGTGTTGTCAACGCAACAAAAGTTGGCATTTGGCACACGCGCGCCTTCAATTCTCACGACGACGCTTCTCTTTTTGAACAAAATTCTACCAGTGTATCGTAAAGTATCTTCCACTAACATATTCTTTGATATTGTAACCCTTCCCTATTTCTTGGTCTGAGCCCTTCCCTCTACAAAAAATAATTAGAATTCTAGCACCGAATAAATAACATTAAGTTCTAACTCACACAAAATCCTTAATAGTTTGAAATGAAACTTTGGCATATTTCATAATGGCCTAATAAAGGCCATAATAAGCACAATCTCAAATCCCGAAACCACATTGCGGTTTAATACCGAAATATAGTTTTGAGGGAAATCCTACAACCCGCCTTGTCTACTTTATGGGTTATCCCATTCTCTTTTATAGTGTGTTTGGTATTAACCCCAAACTCTTTATGCCCTTAAAGGGCCGATGGGTGTAAGCAATATGCTTCGCTAATGGCTCGCGAAATAACTTTACGTATGATTGCTTTTTGTTTCAGTTTTTAGGCTGTCGTTTCGTAAAAGTTCGGCCCCTAAAATAAAGCTGACGATATTTGTGAATTCGTACGTTGTTTTTGGCAAAACTTTCCCTCAGTGAAATAATGTACGAAAAACCAATGGTTGTCGTTAACAAGTTTAGTCAAATATCAACAAATTTTATCAAGTAAAAAGTGAAAGTTTGAATATTTGTGTTGAGGTTGGAATTAAAATACTCTTTCTCGCCAAAACTACAATTTGGAACAAGTTCAAATTTTGCATACATGGTTCGCAGTTCCAAAAAATTATGCGGATTCAATTTGCTTCTTAAAAATATTTCAATGAATAATGTGTGTAGTTACTTATGGTAGTAATAGTAACTCATTATGGGAAATCAATGAAATAATTGTTGATATGAATCAAAACTTGCATTTATAATTTTTACCTTATTTCTTCTTTGATAGTAGGTAATAAAATAACTATTTATCAAGTTGTTTATAAAGTATAAATTTGACTTGTTTAAGTGCTTATTTTGTAAGTCTAAAGGTTTAGGTTTATATAAACTTTATTCTCAAAAGAATTACATAGGTATTCACTTATATGAGAACACAAAAGTTATACATAATACATATTACGTACAACTAAACATTAAAGTAAATTCTAAACATTTTTTTAACAAACATAGATGTGTAAAGGAATAAACGATTTGACTCTGAATTAAAACAATTGAGGTAACTCCAGACTGTTGAACGCTGGTGGCTGTATTGCCCCGCTGTAAGTATGGAAATGCTGATGCGTCGCTTCGACCAGATGTTCTGATAATTTTTTGAAAACCCGGAGTGTCTCGGTACCACGTAAGGAAGTGCTAATTGATTAAGTTAAATTTATTATCATAATTTTATTTTACTATGCCAAAACAATTTTGACGTATAATTTGACAAACTATAAATATGATGTTTATCAGTTATCATTTTTTTTACCGCAATCTCACCTGATGAAAAGCGAAGATGCGGCTGACGATGTATCACGAAGGTCTAGAAGATGGCTACTCCGGACCACATTCCGAAACACAACAGAGTTGCTTCACGGACTGGCTTAGTCCAGAGTGTGGTGATAAGCCACGGCCGAAGCCTACCACCAGAGGGTACCGCTCTTAGCACCACCCAGAGGACACGTGTAGGGTAACAGAAAGTCAACACCTACGGACGTGAGCGATACTGTCCCCCATAATCTCTCAAAATCTGTTTATTAACCTGCTCCAGTAAGAGATCCACGACATTTCAATCAGCTACGGTAACGTTCTCCATCAAAGTAATTTAATATCGCCCGTGACCGGCAGAGTTGAATTTATTGGCTGCAAAGCTGCGAATAAGCCTGAACTTTTGAAGAACAACCGCCGCTATAATACGGCCGTAAAGTTAGAGTGGTTGGTTGGTTGGTTGGTAGAAGTACTCCTATTTCCGCATTTGGACTCTCACTAGGTCCATTATGCGTTCCGCTAGCATAGCCAGCCTAACTCCGTCCAGAAGCGCAGAATCTTCCTGGGATCTTCACAGGCCTCGCGGAGTGACCTCGGCAAGTTGAGGATTTCTGTTCGTTGCGCTGTTACTCCCTCGCATTCCAGGACTACGTGGGCAGCCGATTCGTCGTCGCTGAGGCACCCTCTACAGAGAGGGCTATCCGTTGCTCCGATGGTGAATAAATGTTTGTTAAGAGGGCAGTGACCTGTTAAAGTTCCTACCAGGATACGCAGGTCTGTTCTATTTAGGTTGAGTAGGTGTTTCGTAAGCCTGGGTGAGGTTGATGGAAGCGCCGCTTTGGCTTGTCTGCACTCTAGTAGGCGTGACCATCGTTCGTTGTGTATTTTTCTGGTTCTTTGCCGTATCCATGACTGGAGTAGTGAGAATGGCAGGGGCAGGAAAGGTGCGGGACCTTCTATGGTTGTTTCCGATCCCCTCCGTGCCAGTTCGTCGGCGGCGTCGTTTCCTAGTGATCCGCTATGTCCCCTGATCCATTGAAGAATGATCCGATTAGCAGTGGATATTCTCTCTAGTGCCAGGTGACATTCGTGTACTAGCCTGGAGTTACAGCTGTTGCTCTCCAGGGCTTTGAGTGTGGCAGCGCTGTCAGAGAGAATGCGTACATGTTGGCCATTTATGTCTCTTTTGTGTATTGCTGTAGCTGCGTGGGTTATTGCTGCGCATTCGCATTGGAATATGGAGCTGTGTTTTCCTAGCGTTATCGATATGTTTATGTTGAGGTCCATTGAGTGAACCCCGGCGCCCGTACCGGTGTCTGTTTTAGAACCGTCTGTATAGATTCTTACTTCGTGGGCGCCTGATTGGTCTTTCTTATCCTCATAGAGTTGTATCTGATAGTGTTTATCTGATATTGGTTTACTGGTCATTCTGTCGCATGGAGCAGCTATGAGAGGCTCATATGATATAGCCCTGTCTAGTATCTGAGCATGTGGGCTGCTTGTGACTCCCCAGAGCCCCATGGTGTGCAGTCTTAGCGCCGACATTGTCGCCTCTTGTTGTATGTACAGGTCTAATGGTGCTAGGTCTAGAATTATATTGAGGGCTGGACCGGGTGTGGTTCTCATGCAACCTGTAATCGCTGAGCATGCCATTCTTTGGAAGCGTTGTAGTTTGGTTATCACGGTGTTTAGCTCCGTTCTAGTCCACCAGACTATCGCTCCATATGTTAAGGTTGGTCTTATGATAGCAGTGTAGAGCCACATGGATATTTTTGGAGAAAGTCCCCATGTCTTTCCTAGCATTCTGCTGCATTGGTAGAAGGTAGCGGTGGCACGCTGTAGTTTGTAGTCAAGGTGTTTATTCCATAGCAATTTACTGTCTAGTATGACCCCTAGGTACTTGACTTCAGTTTTCAGTTTGATCTCTGTGTTGAACAATTTTGGTAGTGCTAGGTTCCCAAGATGTCGCTTATTTGTGAACATTATTAGTTCTGTTTTTGTTGGGTTGACTGTGAGTTCGTGATCGTTGCACCATGTTTCAATGATTTTGAAGGCTAGCTTGATCTGGTCGCATAGTGTATTCTCGAAACATCCAGTCGCTAGGATAGCGAGGTCATCCGCATATCCTACTGTAATCAGTCCGCGGCCGTTTAGCTTGCGGATTAGTTCGTCTACAACTATGTTCCAGAGTAGGGGCGAAAGGACACCGCCTTGGGGGCAGCCCCTGACTACTACGCCTCTTGTGGTTTCATTGATGGTGACTTGTATTGCTCTATTCTTGAGCATGTTGTTTATCCACTCAGCCAGGGTCGGCGTGACCCCATATCTGGTGAGTGCTCTGTGTATGCTGTTGAATCTGGTCTTGTCAAAAGCTCCTTCGATGTCTATAAAGGCCGCCAGTGTCGGCTGTTTCGCCGTTAGTCCGCCTCCGATTCGTGAGACTACGCTGTGCAGGGCGGATTCGGTTGATTTGCCTTTGCTGTAGGCATGTTGTTGGGGATATAGTGGATTGTGAGAGAGTGTATTGTCTCTTATTTCTCTGTCACAAAGTCTTTCTAGTGTTTTTAGAAGAAATGATGTCAGACTTATGGGTCTGAAGGATTTTGGTTGTGTGTAGTCACTTCTTCCTGGTTTTGGTATAAATACAACCTTCACTTCCCTCCATTTGTGCGGTATGTATTTGTTGGCGATGCACGCTCTGAAAATTCTGACAAGGTGTTCGGCCAGTATGTTGCTGCACCATCTGAGCATGCCTGGAAATATTCTATCCAGTCCTGGTGATTTGAAGGGAAGGAAGCTGTTGATTGCCCATAGAACCTTCTCGCGGTTTATCATACTTTGGGCTGCTGTCCAGTCTAGGTTGGTAGGCGTTTGCTCTAATACTTCCTCCCAGGAGTCAGTGTCTGTTACTAGGCACCCTGGGAAGTGTGTGTTGAGTAGTACTTCGCTGGTTTCTGAGTCAGATTTGGTGTAGGTGTTGTCAGGTTTTATGAGGCACCCGATAGTGCTTTCAGGCACATTTGCTAATAAAGTTTTTATGCGGGCTGCCTGATTGTTGTTTTCAATGTTGGTGCAGAACCTTTCCCAACATTCAGTTTTTCTTAAGCGAATTTTCTTTTTGTAGGTTCTTTTCGCATTGTAGTATTCCTCCCAGTCTTTGTCTTGTCTGGTGTTCATGGCTCTGTTGAACAATTTCCTTACTTTGCGTCGGAGCCTTTGCAGTTCAGGGCCCCACCATTGGCCTTTCGCCCCGATTTTGGGCGAGACCAGTGGGCAGGATTGTTCATAGCTGTTGGTAAGAATTTGTGTTAGTTGGTTTATGTAGTAGTCTATGTCACCTACTGCTAAGTGGTCTGGTGGGTTGAAATTGCTGGTTAGTTCCGATTTTACCAATTTGAAGAATTTGGTTTTATCGGTCTTACGTGGGATGCGCCTTGGTTGTGGTTTCGATATTGTCAGATCCAAGCCAAACCTGATCCATCTGTGGTCCGAGCATGAGGCCTCGTTTGAGACATGCCAGTCCTTGACGGAGTGAGAGACTTGTGAGGTAGACAGTGTTAAATCGATGATGGTTTGGGCTCTGGATGTTACAAAAGTGGGTTCAGAGCCTTTGTTTAGTAATAGGAGGTTAGTAGTGATAAGATAGTTTACCAATTCATCTCCTCGGTCGTTGCACCTTGGGCTATTCCACAGCGTGTGATGTGCGTTGGAGTCGGTGCCAATGATGAGCTGGAGTTTCTCCCTCTCGCAGTAATCGATCAGAGACACCAGCTCTGGTGTTGGTATTGCTTCGTCGCTTGGAAGGTAGGCCGATGCTAGGACAAGCTGTGGTATGGGGCCGGTGTTGTTGGGAGAAATGAAAATCCTAGCAGCTGTTAGGTCTCTGGAACAGAGTTCGGTTATTAGAAGTGTTTTAGCGGATCGTGGAACCATGATACAAGTTCTAAGATTGCTTACAGTTGTGTTGGCGAGAAGCTTGCTTCCAGGTGTTTTAAGGCCACAAATTTGGCCTTTCCTGATCCACGGTTCCTGTATCAGGGCCACAGTGCCAGGATGTTCCTCCAGCATTCTGCGTATGGACGCGGTGGCCGTGAGGCTATGCTGGAGGTTGGCTTGGATGTAGGGTGTGGCGGGGAGTGGTGGATCGGGAGTTGGTTTGGCGGGTTTAGGAGCGCTTGATAGGGGAGGAGTCGATGTCGCTGACGCTAACATCGCTCCCCTCCGTATCGAGAAAGCGCTCCTCGGATAGTGGGGTTGGTGGATCCTGGACATCCATCAGGTCCAGCCCCTGGGGTGGTAGTGGGGCTGGAGAAGGGCCCGCTACGAGCCCCGTACTGGGGCCCGGTTGCGGGTCAAGGTCAGCCTTGTATCCCGAAGAGGGACCAGGCTCTGGACCGGGGTTGGGTCCAGGATCGGTCGGGTCGGTGTTGCGGTCGACGTCGTTGTTCTCGCCCTTGGGTTCATCTTTCTGGAGGATCTTAAGGTAGATGTTCCCAAGGAGCCAGAACACGCGTCGTTCGTTTTGTCGGGCTTTGACAACATCAGACTCGGGAACGAGGAGTAGCAGGTATGTACCAGCTCCCTCCTGGTCATTCCACTTCTCCGTACGGATTGGGTTCCACGAGTTGATGTTGTAATCGGGGTTGTGGTTTGCCAGAATCCTGCGGATCCGGTCGGCCTCCATCGGCATCCTTGCCGGTGTAGGCACGAACAGACCACACAGGATTCTTCGCTCGAGATCAGCTTGTCTTATCACGACAAGCTTGGTCCCGGCGATGGGCGATGTAAGGGTTTCAGTCTTTTTCCGGAGCCACGCTAGCGAGTTGTCGTCCATGCACCAGAATTTTAGGACGCCCTCGCTATAATGCGCACGGCCACGGAAGTGGACTCTCGAGGTTTGGGGAGTGTTATCGGGATCAAGGAGCTCCTCCACGATAAGCACCTCCAGAATCTCACGCACTTCCGTAGCTTGCTCCTCCGTTAGGTCCTGGTAAGGCTCGACTGTAACAGCCACGCAGAGGTCATGTGACCTGAAGGCTGCTGCGTAGCTCACAGAGTTGCTAGTGTGACCCGTTCCCGCCCTTTGACGTTTGCAGTCGCCAGTTGGCGTGGTACTGTCGTCGGGCCTGGGTCGCTTGACACTCTGTGGCTGAGCTGGTGGGTGTTTATTTTTGCGAGCCTGAGCTGCCAATCTCCCTGCGCGTTTCCCTCTGGGTTTAGGCCGCTGGGTTGGCGTTTGGCTTCCGACGACGGACACTGGCGCTGCGTTCGGCTGCGCCGGTGCCTGGACCGCTTCGGCGGGACGAATCCCTCCTACATAGGTCGTGGACTTAGCTCCGTGGAGCTGCTTACGTCCACCGTCTATTGCCGTCGGCCGTGTCTGCGCCCGCACCTTTTGGGATGTGCTTGGGGGATTGGGGGGCTTTTTACCCTTCTTCTTGTCCCTCCGGCTGGAGGGAACAAGATTCCAGTTGGGCCCTGGGTCTGGTATTGCGGCCTTGAGGTCGGACATTTCGATTGCCGTTTCCCGCGGGGAAGCCCCGAGGGGCGCCCTGACGGTTGAGACGGTCGGTGTCGGTGCCTCCAAGGAAGCGGTCTTGGACGTGGATGGTATGGGTCTAGAGGCTTCCGAGGGTGCAACCGTTGTTGGTGCTTGTGGGCCCGGAGTTGCTGAGGATGCAGCCCTAGTCGTTGTCGGTAGGTTTGGCGCTGATGCAGCCGTGAAAAAGTTGAGCTTGGGCGCTTCCGAGGATGCTGCCCTGGCCTGTTGGTTTGGTCGTTTTTGTTTTTTATTTTTATAAAAAGGCAGTTCTTTGCCCCCCCCAGAGTACGAGGGGCGGCCCGAGCTAGGCTCGGGGAGGGATTCCCCGGTAGAACCGGAACCTTAGAAAGTTAGAGTGGTTAGTTTATTATAGGTACGTTGCGGTTTATGTTTATGCGATGCGCTGTCACAACTTGTAATAACTGCCCATACACATTTTTTCTATTCCTAGATTATTCTACTCTACATACCGTACCCACAAATCTTATAGGTGTTTACAAACTAGATTTGTGGGCAAGCTACCAAAGCCTACACGCAACATGTTTAGTGTACTCGCCAATACGCAATACGCATCTTCGAATATTTCATACATTGCATAATCTTACACCCGTATTCAAGAACAATACTTAAGTTTGTAAGGTAACAAGCAACTCTAGGGCATTTCTTTCTGTGTACCTCTACTATTACTATTATTATGACTATTACTATTATTCGCGTCTATTCAGTTTCTGCAATCAGCATCTACAGAGCACACCGATAATGCGTTGACGGAAACGTAACAGACGCTGTACGCTCGACGCACTAGCGCATCATCGTTTAAGTGTGAAAGGTTGAATGTTTTCTCATATAATTGTCTGTTTTGGCGTAACGCGACCGATAATAGCATATTTCGTAAGATGTGTACCCTAAAGTTTTTTTTCTTAATTACAATAATAAGATTTAGTATGGTGATTATTAATATTCTTTATTACTATTATTTTCTTAATCCTTATATGATGATGATGATGATGCTTCCAAGCCGATTTCGGCTACGGCGACTGTATGCCTGGTCAGGCGTTTTAACTTAAGACATCAATCTTTAGGATGTAGCTTTTCTGCCCTTTTGTGCGCTCTTTCGTGGCTTGCGTACCCAATCCTTATACTTATATAAGGAACAAAGAATAAATAATAATTTTCAGAAATTATTTCTTCACCGTAAAATTCATCTGCCGCTTTTACAGAGACTCTAGATTAAGTAGATTTTAATATTGGAGAGTTCAGAAATAAAGTGGGTACAAGTGAAATGTCCGTTGCACCTGTTCTTTAGATAATTGCATTTCGCAAGTAGAAGAGGGATGCCTAAAATAATATTATAATAGGGACGGACTGATGGAAAATAGGAAAAGTTTAGAATACTATTAAAAATTCATTAAGTTCGTACCTACAAAATAAACCGGCCATGTGCGATTTTTTTAGATTTTTTTATGTCTGTTACCTTAGAACTTTTGACTGGGTGGTCCGATTTCATGATTCTTTTTTTGTATGGAAGCTGGTGCTTTCTATGTGGTTCCATATTAATTTTGTTCAGTTTTGAACAACATTGGGATCCATGAAAATTCATGAAAAACCCAAAAAATTTAAGTCTATTTATAGTTTTTTAAAACAAAATTAATTATTAGTATTTGTAGTTAGAGCGGAAACAGAAACACAATTATCCGTGAAAATTTCAACTGCCTAACAAGCACGGTTCATGAGACAACCTGGTAATAGACGGACAGACAGAAAGACGTACGGACAGCAAAGTCTTAGTAATAATCAATACTGCTTTTTTATCATGCTGTGCACACATGTTTAGGGATACAGTCTAGTTTTTCATTATCGTGTTTGCATATTTCTTGATTGTATTCTGTTTTGTGTGCCAAATAAATAAATAAATAAGTAAATAAATAATAGGGCCCTGTTTTACCCTTTGGGCACGGAACCCAAAAAAAAATACGATTTATTAATTACTGACACAGAAAACCTTTATAAAATTAAAACAACAGTAATATATTGATTTGTATCTCAATCCGATTTTTACAAAAAAATCTGTTTTGGTCATAATCAAAAATAATTGAAGGTTTCAAACTTTGGTGGTTTCGAACCTTATGTGAAGTAATTATGACCATAATTAGACGAGAAGCTGCATTAGAAATTTTGGCCACAGTGGCCTTATCACGAAGTCCAGCCTTGTTGTGCGTGGGACAATACTTAGTTTATAGAATATTCCGTTTGTAATTAATTAAACACCTTCAGTAGGTATATATTTAAGTTCATGCCTTGGTATTCTGTACACAGGATTACGTCATACCACACAACAGCAATAAAATGCCTTTAACCAACTCAAAAACACTGTTTTCCATATTTTTTCTGGTTTAATCACAAAAGTTTCTTGGAAATAGCCTAGTGCTGGCTGAGTATAAGCATAATAGAAACAAAAGGAAATAGACGGGCTACTTTTAGTGGCAACCACTCGCCAAACAGAAAAAGTCACCCACCCAAACATACTGGACGATGCTACAGACATAAGTTGTTGTAAAATACGACCTGTAACTAGACTTGAAGAACCTTGATCACTTCGTTCGCTCGGTTAATTAAATAGTTTTGGTCATTAAATTATTAGAAACAGAGAAGCAAACTGGCGAATTCTAGGTTCCTCCTGAAGGAACAAACAGAAATGAGGTTCTGGGTTACTATTATTGTGACAGAATATGACAGCTTTAATGAAATATCTTTTAGCATTACGCAAAAAAGCGAGGACTTTTAGTTTAGACATTTAATGTCTGTTTTACTGAAACCATACAATAAAACCAAAAGGGTTGATCCTAAAGGTTGAATAGGTAATTGTAAAAAAAAATAAGTAAAGTAAATAAGTAGATATTTTTTTGTTACAATAAGAAACACTTAGGGCACCAGTTCTACTCAGCACAATAATGCATATTATTATATGCCTGCTACGACCAAAAAAAATTGTCTAAATTTAGAATTTATTTAGGAAAGTTAGTTATTATGTTGTGTAGTTTTAAGTCAAATAGTTTATTGTTTCCTTTCTTCCTTAGAATAAAATCCGTTTTTTAAAAAACGGGTATCACTCAGCATGCGTGAAGAAGCAATACATATCGCTACTGCGCGCTGATTTTGTGCGGCGATATATCGCCGTTAACTCACAACAGTTAATATAATTAGCCTACTCAAAAAATATACTAATTCAAGTATTGACATTTAAATCAACAATAAAGTCAGGGTCAGTTTCGTCACTAAGCTTCAGCCCCTTGCAAAGGTTTGTCCTTGCAGGACCTAATCACTTTTGAAAATGTGGCCAGTTTGCTCCAAGTCTAAAGTTATCAAACTTTCGGCATTTGAAAATTTTGCCTCTTACAAAATTCAGGTAAAACAAAAGTTGTGGTTTTTGTTATTTTCAGGCTTTCGTTGGATATGGTTGTGGACCAAGTTTGTTTCGTGAATGGGCTATGAACCGATTTGGAACCATACTTTCTTAATTCTTTGTGAGGTAGAGTCAGGAAGAATTTGAGTTTTGTTTTGATTATATTTTCGACGGCATCAGTCGTTCGTGTAACCAGTTGACATTTTAATATAGAAAGATCTCTCAACATTAAACAGAGGCCTGATTCTACTAACACAACCGCCTCATTATGACAATATTATCGCTTCACTATCGCGTATCAATCACCGCCATTGACACCTTTTGGTATTCTACTAACAAGATTTTTTTTTGCCATAGCTATGACTATTACGATAATGACAACCGTTTGGGGTAGGGCAAGGGTGGGGCAAGTATGGCTATAGACATTTAAATAAATTATTATACAGGGCGTTTGGTACAAGGCTTGCCATATAAAAAATTTGGGGTATATGGGATCAAAAGCAATAGCTTGGCAGCTAAATAGTTCAAATAAATAGGCAATGTTGTATTAATCACCATGTATAATAATTTATTCAATGATGACTATGACCACACTTGCCCCACCACACCATTGACACGCTATTATAAGTCAGAGATTGTAATCTTATAGTCATAAAATACCAAATAAAGTTACGACTAAATCTCTATCTTAATCGTTATATGGCAGCATTTGTTTAAAAAAATAGTGGAATTAGGCCCCAGGGTTTTGACTTCTCTCTCTCTCAGAGTTCTGTTTTGAAGGTTTACTGGCCGCCTGCATGAGGATACTGCCATATGCACCGTCCTCAGCTGACATCCTGATCGTGTCATCTATGCGTAGTCGCCGTAACCACAAATTAAGTTTTTATATTTTATATACCTACGATCATTGATTTATTAAAAAGGGAAGATGAGGTACTGGTTTCTCGAAAGTGGCAACCTCAAATTGTGTAAAATTGTGTGCTCCCACCTCAGTCACCGTCTGACCGGCGGCGGCATGGGCGGTCGTACTTCCGAGAAATATTGTTGTCTCGGTCTCACTTCGGTCTTAGGTACGTCTTTCCGTCTTTGTTGTTCTTTGTATAGCACAGGACTGGAAATATAACTGTGAGCGTATGTGTTTGCGTGTAGTTGTAACACATGCCATTTTATGAGTAAGCGCTGGGAGAACGTAACCTATCTTCCCTTTTTAATAAATCAATGCCTACGATAGTTTTAATTGCTATGCACCGTCGAATAACTTAAATAAGATCTGTAACTTTCTATAGTCAGATATAAATGAATAATTATTACATATTTTAATGTTGAGTGATCTTGATGAGTTGTAAAATATACATACTAAAGTTAAAAAATACCATTACCATCAAAGTAATTTCGCTAAAAGCTGCGTCAACATTTTTACATTATGTCCCGAATGTCCCGATGTGTAAACTTCACAAGTATTTGATTAAGAGCGCTTCTCTGAAGTGGGTGGGTCTTTAAGGACCCTTCAAAGAATAAGTTAATCAGGCAAATTCATAAAGTCCCTAGCTTATATAAATAACCTATGTTAGGTAGATACCTGTAAGGCCCGTTGGTACCTATTGGGAACAAAGCGTAGACGAACTGGAATTAGTTTAACTCTACTAACGCTACTATTTACTTTACTCAACCGCAACGCAGATTTAAGAACGAAGTAACTGACGATATTCACAGAAAACTGTCATTAAATCGCCATTTAAAGATATTGGTAATTATAGTTTTACACTGGGTTTTTGGTTATTATAGTTTTTCATGGGTAATTTCTAAGAAATCAAATAAAATCCTATAAATTTTTGGCTTAGGCGGGAATCGAACCCATCCCCTCATACGGGGATGTCATAACCTCTAAATTGGACAAACTTCAATGTGTAGGTGGAGCTAATGGCAATATTCCAAAGATTTTCGGATCGATGAGTATCCGACTTCGTGGTCTAGAGGTTATGCCATCCGTACTGAGGAGAGGACACGCGTTCGATTCTTGTCAAAGCCAAATTTTTGGGATTTTATTTGATATCTTATATCGTGATGTGCTTAAATTAAGGATGAAATTGAGTATTCAGGCGGAGGAAACCCAGTTATTTATCTCGACGGAATAAATAAATAATGTAACTGTAAAATGCAGATGCAAGATTAACTAAGACGACCTCAGAGGCGCAACTGGGTTTGATTCCTTGATACAAATGTTTGCACAATCTGCAGCTGATGCTATGTTCCGGATCTGAGAACTTTCTATTAATACTAATAAAAAAAAAACGTCTCGGAAATTTTCTAGTACTCATAATCAAAACGCAACCTCTGCTAACTTAACCAGCTACGATTGACCAGCGTTACAATTGCTATACTAAAACACTAAATAACCAACTATCTACCGGACCCTATTTTGTACTTGGCCTACACTTTTCACTTTAGGAGCATTGATTTAAAAAGGGGAGATATGTTACGTTCTCCCAGCGCTTACTAAAAAAATGGCACGTGTTACTACACGCAAACACATACGCTCACAGTTATATTTCCAGTCCTGTGCAATACAAAAAAGAACAAAGACGGAAAGACGTATCTAGGACCCAAGTGAGACTGAGACAACAATATTTCACGCGAATCACGACCGCCCGTGCCGCCGGTCAGACGGTGACTGATGTGGGAGAACACAATTTTACACAATTTGAGGTTGCCACTTTCGAGCAACCAGTACCTCATCTTCGTTTTTATTAAATCAATGTTTAGTAGTTCGTTTTCGCAAGTGTAATACATTGAATAAGAATAAATCATCTAACGTCCTTCAAGCGTCACCTGCCGATGACGCGCACTCAGTACTAATTACCTAATGACCGGTCAATCTACCCGCATCAGATAACTCAACCTATGTAGGTAGGTAGGTATAGGTACGCTTAAATCACATGCACGATAAGACAAATACGTTCTGGTTCTGAATTCTGCTAATGAATCCATAGATTTAAATCGTTAGATAGCCCTAACCACCAAAAACTGTAGCAATGTTTTGAAATGTGTCGCATCATGTCCAAAACATGTGCAATCTACACAAACAAAACAAGCGTACTGAGAAAATAGTGTCATCTCTTTTTCTCACACATTACTGCAAACACTACTTTCTCTTTCGTGCATTCGCCATTTAAATTTGTTATAATAGTCAGTTTTGACAATGCGGACGATAAAATAAAAGTTATTTCATTAACTCGCAATACCTACGAGTGAAATGTTACCTCTGGCTTTGTTTGTGTTTCTAGAATTGTTGTTTCGCTTTCGAAAGGCACACGTCATTTTGTGACGCTATAAACTGCTCGCAAACGTACTTCACAACACGTCCGGCTAACACTGTGCTTAGATATTTACTCCAAGTTTATGCATGCGTAAGGTTCGACTTGGACACAACACGGCGCGGTCTCACTGCGGTAAGGGCATATCTAACAATTTAAATCTATGAATCAATCGCTTTACTATGACAATGGTATCATCAGAATCGTCTATAGATGGAAGGTACCTACTCGATTTCTCTACTCGATACCCGAAGATCGAGATGGTGCGTGCGATGCGAAGCTGGGATGCATAGAGTGGTGTGCGACAAATTGAATCACAATATAAGTTATGGCGCTGGGTAAAGTCAAAAACATAGTCATGTTGAATTGAGAAGTTATGGCTTTTTGCAATGTCAAAATCATCAGCATGATGGCTTTCGCTATGTTAGTATTACTTCGGTTATATTAAAATAATAGTTATTTTTATTATAGTGCTTAAATCTTTCCACTCAGGGTTTTTACTAAGCAATCAAATGATTTTTTGGGATATTATTTGATGTGTTAGAAATCAATTACAATTTTATAATTGTCTTCGGCCCGCACGTCTGGTGTTTTTCATTTTTAGCAGAACCAATTACAAATTACAGGCAGCGTGGTCCCTTGAAATAGAGTTTCTATTCATTTTCTTTGACATACATTTTTTTGTATCCTCATGATCTGTCAGCTCAATAAATATCTTTCGTTTGTCCCAATATTTTTCGAGTTGATAGAATCGCATCACTTTATTCTTTAAGCTATCTATGAGGTAGGTATTGCATTATTTAAGTCAGTCAAAAAAAAATCGCTAACACAAAATGATCTGATAATTTTTTATTTAATAATTATGACTTAATAATAATGTATGACCAATCACACAGCATTATCTAGCCCCCCGCTAAGCAGAGCTTGTGTTATGGGTACTAGATAACTGCAATACATAATACAATACACTACATAGTTTTTTTTTTATTATAGTTACATAAAACATCCAGAACGCTCTGAACAAATATCTACAAATCTTACAAACTACAAAACTTGACTACGAAAGCTAATTTCAAGTTTCTATCAACAATCACATAGCTTGGTATAAACTTAAACCGTCTACACAGTCTATTAACTATGCAGAATTGGAAATGTAAGCCAACCAATAGCAAACAAATCATTCGGTAGTACAGAGGCCCCGCATAGTTTACGATTAGACAATAGCTGTCCTACGCGATCAATTATACATCTGTCTTAGCCTGAATAGTGGAAACGATATCTATACACCGGCCAAACTCAGGCCCATACACCAGTGAAAGTGGCGCCCCCTATTATTTTATCTTATTATTACGTTAAACGCAGCAAATTGGTTTTAAAAATCCTACGTTCAGTTTGTGGTATCTATTATGATTATGAGTGATTTATTAATGCCTCTGTAATAGTTTCATTTTGTAAAGCTTAGGCAGAGATACGAAGTTGCGCTTTTTGGCCACCAAACTCTATTTTCGCATCTCCTACTAAACTATATGAGATAAAATTATGAAAGATGTATTAAAAAATAGCTTATAATAGATACCACAAACTGAACGTAGGATTTTTAAAAATTCCTATGATAAACGTAAAAATATGATAAAATAGGTATCGCTGTCAGATTGGCTCGGGTATGCGCCTTAAAAGAGGCAATATTTGTAAACCCTTACTAAACCCCTGACAAGGTTTTTATTCATTGTGTACTTATTTAGACTACTTACACCTAAGAACAAGACCTGTACCTATGCATAAAATGTAAAAAAAATGAATATGAGAGTTTAATGCGTATCGTCATTGACCAATCTGCCAAAGGTGCGGCCGTCAAAGGTTAGGTTGCCAAAGAAAGTAGGTTAAATAGATGAGAACCCAGTGCCTGGATAAACCTAACAAAGGTTTGAAGGCTAACCAACCTATGTAACAAATATTCATGAATAGATCTATCTATCTATGTATGGTTAAGACATTTTCGTCAAAGTAAGCTTTTGGTCGAAGACAACGATTTGCCATGAATAATCGTTTACTTTCTCGTTGTTGTTTAATTTTGAATTTGCGCTAGTACTTGATTTGAAAACTTTTCTACTATACCTAATAGATGCAATAATTTTTTGCTTAATTCGGAGAACAAACAGTTTTACACACTTTATGAATAAACTTACATACTCTACACGCATCAAATACCTACCAAGCTAAAAGATTTCTTGCTTATGGAGAAAGATTAAAAAAAAACATTCCTGTCCTCTGAACAAAATAGTTATCTATAAGAAATTAAATTATGAAAAACTACCTGAACTTTAAACAGCGCTTTTCCAGGAGTCTCTTTGTTTTTTTTTAGTTGAATAAATCTAGGTATTTATAGCCAAGTGTACTCGTCTTAGACCAGTTTCTCAGTGCGTCACGGACACTGTTAGTTTTGTATGCCGTCCGAATGTGCAGATGGACACATCTAGCTTCAAGAACCAAGTGAGGGTATTTTCAATAATTTTGCCCACGCTTCACAGAGGCTCCAATACCCCGGTCATCCCGTGACCATGACCGACAGTGTGTAAACCATCACAACAGTGTGTAGACAGCTTAATAAACGCGAATAATTTCACTATAATAAACTCTCTTAAGTTTATTAATATACTATAGTAAGACTATAATATAATAGCCAGCAGTGTTTCCCGAATCGTCATTCCATCTGACCACAAATGAAATACTCATACAGTGTTATAGTGTTATTAGTCTGGTAGTAAGATGATCTAACATACTTTGATTTGCATAAACTAACAACAATCAGAATCCAATACCTAGATCTGATATCGTGAACCAGAGCAGTCTGATTGGAATCCAACATCAATTCAATCCAAGGCGGTCCTTCGTGATTCAATGTATTGTAGTGCTTTGGTGAAAGCTACTCTAAAATCGAGAGATAGAGCTGAATGTTTGGATTGTGAAGCGTAACCTAATATTGGTGACTTTAGTTTCTTTAGTTCCCAAATAATAGATATTGGTGTAGGTATATTCAGATGTTGCCAAAACTAGACTAAACTAATCTGACAGGACTAAAACTGATGCTATCCTTATTATTTTGATCGTTATGACAGGGACAGCGACATTTTTAATACTGTCAAATAAGTTTAGTTTAGTTTTGGCGACATCTGAAATTTTACGGTACATACTAATAACAAAACAATAAAATAAAAGGGTTACATAACATTATTAAGTTATAAGCTTATAAGTCATACTAATATTAAAAATGCGAAATTTATATTTTATTTATTTTAACAATATTTAGGAAATTAACAGCTAACTTAATGAATAGGTATAGTGACTAAATACTGAAGGCTAATTAAAAATTTCCACAAAAAGCGACTGAAATAATACTAATTTAAACAAAGTTACAGGACGACTACTTATAGGTGAGAAATTCCTACTAATTTTGTTTTAACAAATTACTTAATTACGAAGATAAACAAGAAGATGCATCAAAAAATTTACCACTCACTATTCTTTTTATTTTAGTGGAGGGATTAAAGAAAATATCTATATTTACCTCTCTAGAAAGAACGTTAAAACATCTGCATGATCTTATCAAAAATGTGTTCTGCCTGTAGTTGGTTTTACACGAGGGAAGATGAAAAGTTTTAGGGTATCTGTGAGTTCTAAAGTTTGTGTTAAGTCCGAGCTGTTGCAGCAGCTCCGCGCAGTCTACCTTACTATTAACAATGCCAGATAGATAACTTAGATCCGCTATGGCCCTACGTTCCTGGAGAGGCAAGAAATGAAATTTCCGACATCTCGTATAATAATCGGGCAAAAAGATTTTTGCACGAAACTGCACGTAACGTAGGAATCTTTTCTGTATGCCTTCCAAGCGAGAGATATACATATCATACCTAGGGTTCCATACCTGCGAACCGTATTCCAAGTGGCTGCGCACATAAGAACAGTAGAGGATCTTAAAGGTTTTTATATTTGAAAAATCGCGGGACATTCTAAGGATGAAACCTAATGCTTTCGATGCCTTGCCTACTATTAGGTTGATGTGTTCATCAAATAAGAGTTTGCTATCAAATGTTACGCCCAAATCTTTTATCTTACCAACTCTAGTTAAATCTGCGTTTTGTAGTGTATAATTAAATTTAAGGACATTAGGTTTACGGGTAAAAGAACAGACGTAGCATTTAGAGACATTTAAATCGAGCTTGTTGAGAGTGCAATAGTTTTGAAGTCGGTCTAGATCATCTTGGAGGCGGGCCGCATCGACCACGTCTTTTACAGGGTGAAGGATTTTCATGTCATCCGCGTATAGCAGAATCTTTGAATGAGCGAAACATATCATTGACCATTACTGTAAAAAGTAAAGGTCCCAGTAAGGATCCTTGTGGGACACCAGAAGGGACACTCATCGGCGAAGATGAGTACCCACTGAGTACGACAGTCTGACAGCGGTTACGAACGTACGACGAAAACCACCGAAACAAGTTGCCGCGGATACCTATCCTATGCAATTTTTCCATGAGAATCAAATGGTCTATACGGTCAAAGCATTTACTATAATCTGTGTAGATAATATCCACCTGAGAGGGCTCAGACATATGTTGAGAGAGATATTCACTACATAGCAATAGGTTCGAGGTGGTAGACCTCCCTCTGAGAAAGCCGTGCTGGTTCGTATCTAAACTGTGTTTAAGTGTTGGATAAAGCTGAGAGTACACTAGCTTTTCCATGATTTTAGCAAATAAGCATAACTTAGAGATAGGCCTATAATTCTCAACCATATTTCTGGGCCCTTTCTTGTGTATCGGTGTTATGTGAGCAGATTTCCAGACTGTTGGTACAATGCCTTCGTTGAATGACCTACGGTATAAAATAGATAGGGGGGTGGTTAAGCTACTAGCACAATTTACAATAAAGACAGCTGGGATATTGTATATTGATATTGATTTATATGGATGGATGGATGGATGTTTGTTACCTCTTCACGCCAAAACCACTGAACGGATCAGGCTAAAAATTTGCATACAGTTAATCTTAATCCTGGAATCAAACGTTGACTTTTTATCACATAATTCAGTTCCCGTGAGATAGAAATCACCTTTTAACGTTTCCATAGGATAACGCGTGCGAAGCCGCGGGGCGCAGCTAGTAGTTAATAAGATTAAATTTATTTCGGTGACCTTTGAATTGAGACCAATCCAGTTGTCCAGACTCGTATCTTCATTATAATAAACTCCTGGATACTCAAACGTCACTCATATTTAAGGTCGTCTCAAGTGACGAATTTCTGACAGATTTTCTTTGAAAACTGTAACTAGCCGCTTTTTCAGACAAAGTTAATTTTTATTTGCTCTTGAGTATATGCCAAAAGAGCTGTCGATATTATCTATAAAACTATTGTACGGGTATTTATAAGGTCAAGCTGCTTGGGGAATCCCCAGAGAATTGTTAATTTTTTATTTTTGTTTTTTATTTAACAACAACAGAATTGACATCATCTTCGTTATCAAATGGTTTTATATCTCATCGTGTGTATATAATTTCCGAAAAGAGTTTCCTAAAAGCATTGTGTATGTATTTGATTGTTTTTTTTCTATCATCCGCTATAATTTTCTGGTAGCGCTGTGATGTTAACGCAATGATTTTACTATGTATTGAGAAACCCATAAAAGATGTACTTTTTTATCGGGAACATGGCTTTGTTTGACCACAATATCACCTGTTGAAGTGAAGATGTAGGCTGATGTATCATAAATGTTAAGAAAACACCTTTTCACTCTTGAAAAGACCCAGGGTAACCCACTTATTATAAGGATCCGAATGAATACCACAGAGAAACGTTTCCTTCCTACCCAGGACATAAGTCTGCAATCAAAGTTTCTAGAACAGTCTTTTTAAATTCCAAGACAATCCCGAGTGCAATACCAAATGGATTTAATTCGAAACGAGATGCGTTCTATTCCCAACAGACGTACAATTTATAACAATTGCGGAGACGGCTGCCGTCACTCTAATACTGATGAATCGACCTGTCTCCACTCGTGAGCTTGTGGGGCATTTGATGTTCGGCGTGGTCACTTTGTTCTAAGCTACTGTATCTATTGTATCTGTTTGCTTACGTAAGTAACGTGAACCATCGTTTCAGGGCAAAAATATCTGTAGGTAGCGACGTATAAATTCGAAAATTTACATAGATCGATGGTAGTGGTGATTAGTAAATAAAATAGATTTTGTGGATTAAGATTATTTTATCTACGATGGATGAAGTTTCTTAGTAATCGCTTCTTAAATGAACTTCTTTATTTCAAAGGTGTTTTGTAGTTTTGATAAACATGTTTACGATTTAACCATTGCAACAGGTATATAACCATTTTATAAATTATTGATCAAAAATCACCAAGGTATTACGAATTAAGATTTTTACTAGTAAACCGTGGTACTTAATGCTTAAATACTAGCTATGTACAAATAAAGACATTTAAAAAGATTTATAATCATATCCCCAGAGAAAAAAGTCATAAAAATGTAACAACAGACCTTTTTGTTAAATTTGGTGTTCCACGTTTACCCTTAGGCCTAACATATCACGACTACATACAGGCCGTAAAGCTTGCTATTCATGGGCGGGTTGAATAATGTTCTAGATACCTTCTTACCGTACAAAATAACCGTAAATATAAATTTAGGTAAAATCCTAGTCTATTAAACGGAGGTGGGTCGACTATTTAAACGACTTCAAAAAAGGAGGATGTTGTCAATTCGTCGAGTATGGTTTTTTCTATCTATGTATGTTACTTGATATCTTCGCCTATGGTAAACTGATTTTGCTGATTATTTTATTAGTATAGAGAATGATGATCCCGAGGTAGTCCCATAGAAATTAGATTCCCAAGGGATTAGTATTTATCCTGTAAAACTTAAAACGCTAATAATTTTCCCAATCATTGGTAACTAATAGTGTCCATGGCATCGGGTGTAAACAAGAGACCTACCTAGAAAAGCAAATTACAAGGTTGACGGATAGCGGACTGCATAAAACTAAGAATGACCGTTTCTTCAATGACCCTTCTATGAAAATGAATATGACATTTATTTCTTAGAGATCCAAAAACTTAATGAGAGTCAAATTTTAACTAGACGTGGTGTCTTGAAGAATTATAATTCGGTTAAAAATAAAGTATACAATACAAACCCAATTATGATATGAATTTTTGTAGCTTTTTATGCCAAATGGTCAGCATTCTTATTGATTTACTTAGCTTCACCTGTCGTTTTCGGAATCCTTGCACTTTCTATCTTTTCGCCTTATAAATGAAAAGCTCCCGACGACAATTTCAATACTTTAGTTAGTATATATATATATATATCCTATAGTAACTAGATCAACATCTCACTGTATATTACGTAACACTTATATTATAAATGCGATAGTTTAAATGTTGTATGGATGAATTATTGTTTGTTGTCTCTTTACGTCCCAACTACTGAACTAATCAGGTTGAAATAGGGCCTCGAATAAAACATATGCTACTTTTGATCCCATAAATCAGTTTCCATGCGATAAACAAAACCTTTTATCGTTTCTTTAGTCACAACGCGTAGCCGCGGCCATAAGAATAGTCAAGTAAAATGTCGAATTGACAAAAGCAAGCCATTTTATATTATTTTCTCATTTGTCATCCCATTTCTTCTACAAATAATGAATTACCAATGTCAAAAGCTATCCACGTCAATTATATCTTTGACTGTAGCGATCCTAAAACAATAAAGTACCCTTATTAATGGGAGCTTTGTTGTTATTCCATTTGGACATTTAATGAGTGGAATAACGAATTATCTATTTCAAAGAACGTTACAGGAATAACGACTATCGAGTCTTCAAAAATGTGATTTGTCACTTCTTCCGATAGTGGACAAAAAAATAAAGTGAATTAGAGTCAATTACACCTTTTCGATATTATTTACCATTTATCGAGCTGTTTATATTGTAATAAAAATTGACTTGTTTAAGTGTTTATTTTAAGTCTAAGGAAATAAACGATTGACTCTGACTCAATCGACGAATTTACATTGTGGCAACTCTACAAATCACTTTATCTCTCTTGTCATATTGAACAGGTCATAGAGGAAATGGATGGCTCGATGGAGTTCAACAATACCTAAAGGCAATCGGAGTGATAGCGGCTAGCAGGAAAAGGCCAAGAATGATCATATAATGGTGAAATTTATTTGACTAGACCAAAGCTACCCGCGGTTATTGAGTCAGGATGATGATGATAGAGGGAAACACGGTATTGTCAGATCAGAACTCATCATCCTCCGTTAATGAGCGCCATAGCACCCTGTCTCCAGCTTGACGCATCCAGCATCTGCATGCAGTCTCTTGCAGTTCATCCCACCTTACCGGAAGGCGTCCTGTACTACGCTTGCTCTCTCGTTCGCTCTTCTGATAATGTATAAGAGATATTTGCCGCATATTTTGGCTTCTCCGCGATTTAATCTATTCTTTTTTATGAGAGAGAGTATACCACCTTTAGTCCTATATACATTTTGCCGGTTTTTTTTTTGGTAGTAAGTGATTATATCAATGTCGACAATAGAATTTTCATCGAATGCCGGTTTCTAGCGACCTTGTTGGTCAAAAGCAGTTTTTCCGTGAAGGTAAGAAGTAAGAACCGGTATTGCTAATCAAAGCTTACTTCAAAAGGTTCATTTCCTTTGTTCCCGGAATTCGCGTTTCCTTTTTCTTTTGTGATTACAGTGAAGTAGCTCAACTAAGATAATCATTTTGCTGTTATTATTTTTTGGTTGAAGACAGTTCAGGGGAAAATTGTGGGTGTAGAATACCTCTTTATTATGACTTTTCCTTAGGAACCCTGGTCCTCCCAACGCGCCGGGTCAATATCGCAAGCGGTCAAGTGTCAGTTAAACACATCCTTATAGCGCAGATGCTGACCGCCGTGTTTCCACTTACCTTCTGCCAACTCCGAACAAAAGACAGCTTTAGGTAAACGGTGATTATCCATGCAGAGGACATGCTCTTGTACGTTAGGTGTCGTTGCAGTAAAAGTGCTTCCATGCTGTACATTCCGGATCGATGCATAAATAAGTGTCTACATGGCGCTCATAATTCCAGTTCTGTTCTATGGAGCAGAGGCATGGTGCCTCTACAAACCGGATATTAATGATTCGATTTCATTTGTATGTGGCGTCTCTAGGGTTAGGATTATGTCAAGCGGTGGACATGTGTAGGCTGATAATGATGATTACGAATCATAATGTAGGGTGTAGAGGAAAAATTATAGGATGATTTTATGTAGAGACATATTAATAGAGACAAACCTTTCTAAAAATGCACGCCGTTTGCATGACGTTTAGTTGAATGGGGGTGCATTTTTTAGAATAATTTATCTCTACAGTCAGCTGCGAAAATATGTATTCACTACCAAGTTTTCAATTTGACTAAGTGTATAGTAATATAGTGTATAGTATAAAACAATTATTGTGATAATAGTGTCTATTCAGATGTCCCCAAAACTAAACTAAACTAATTTGACAGTTCTAAAAATATATATCGCTGTCCCTGTCATAACGATCAAAATAATAAGGATGGCATCATTTTTAGTCCTGTCAGATTAGTTTAGTCTAGTTTTGGCAACATCTGAATAGACACCATTATCTGACAAGCACGATGAAATAATTTCTACTACGAAAAACTTGTACGCGGATATTTATTGGAAAAGTTTCGAACGAATAAAAGTGAAAAGCTATACCTAAGTGTTTACCTAAGAGTCTTAGCTAGATCAATTTATCGCCCCCGAAACCCGTGTATACTAAATTTCATGAAAATCGTTGGAGCCATTTCCAAAATTCAGATTATACATTCGGATTAGATATACCTAGATTCAGATTATATATATACAAGAATTGCTCGTTTAAAGGTATAAGATAAAATGAAAGTACAGATCCTCGAATCCCACTTGTTTGCATTCGCTTGATCTCGCTCACTTATTCTGTAGCCACCATAAGACAAAGCACCAACTAACAGAGCTCTGTTAATTACAACATAGGCATTAGTATGCGGCCAGCGTCTGTTTCCCTCGACAATATCCCTCCCTAATTATTACTATTGATCAATGGGACGTCCGGATCCGGACATAATCTTGTTTTATTATTTTTGCTTATAATCGGATCGGTTAGAAAATTCTAGATTATTTTTTGCTTACATAGGCATTTGGGCACAGTCATCTGAAATAAAAGAATTTTAATGTAATTAAAAGGGTTACAAAACTGGAGTATTGTTCGTGGATTTTTTTAAGACACTGTTTTTTTGGGTTATTCCGAAGAAATCTTATTGATAAGTTTGTGGTTGCATCTGATCACATAAAAAAATGAACTTTTTATTGGAGCAAATCGCAGTAGTGTAAGATGATTTTAAATCTAAGGTCTAACTGGGTACGTACACAATGCATAAAAACCCTGATGCAAAAACGACTTAGGGCTCGTTTGTGTTAGATTTAATCTGATAAGATAATTTATATAATTAATAAAATAAAAAATGTCATTACGTTTGTAACGTGTTAAAAAGCAAGAATACAAAAGTTAACATAATTGAATTCAATAAAATAAGTTTTGTTCTTGTGGTGTTTTCGTGTTTCATTTAATTTTCTTTTTTTTTCAGATTATAACTGATGATGTTCCATTGATTTTTAAAAGGGTAAGCTTCTATTATTTTCACGGTACATTCAGACGTTATTTTTTTATTTACTAATAGACTTTACTTTTATATTTATCAATTGGGTTGATTATCGTTGGTGTCGATAAATTAAGATTTTGGAATGTCAGACGTAAGCATAACTATCATCTATTTCATATCATAATTAGCTAACCTTTGTATTTTGGAATCAATTTAGAAATCGAAAAGTATCGTTCGACATTCCCAAATCATAAATTTAGCTAATTCTAAAACAACAAAATCGACACCTGACTAGATATTTCACCTTAATTATGAAACCTAAAACCATTGGGTACATAACTCGATAACTAATATTGCTAATACTAACAAGAAAGCAAAAAACGTCTGGACGAAACTGCCAATCTTTTTTTATTCTTTATCTTACGAGGACAACTTTTATGGCAAAGCGGAAACGGCTGCCAAGAAATAGTTTAATCACCATCAAACTGCTGGCAACGACTCATCGATTTCTTTCTCGAATTGAGGCCATTTTTTATCAGATAAAAGTCATAAAGATGGCAATTTTGTTGCATAAAAAATGAATTGAAGTGGAAGAAAGGAAAAATTTTAATGTGGTTTTTACTATTTGTTCACTTTAATTTTCCCCCTGAAAAAGATTTTCCTTGAGGGGAAAAGTGGATAAGAAAACATAAAAGGGGATTTCAGTTCTTTAGGTACTTTTAAAATTAGTGTACAGTTTCTCCTTATAAATTAGGAATTCGGGGGAAGCTGTAATAAACCGATCTTCAACTTTATAGAGCGTGCATTAAATATTATTATGTATTTTCATTAGTATTCACAAGAAAACATTCATTTAAAACCAAATAAAAAACTTCACATATATACAAATTATTCCATAAGGAAATTTTAACTTATATTTTTGTATTCTAATTAAGTGTTGCCTGAAATAAACGATTTGAATTAAATAATGAAAAGTCCGGAATACTAAATTAATAATTAAAAATAAAGAAATTAATAATATTTTAAAAAATAACCTTACATATGCCATCGCCTTATGTTCATTGAAAGACTTAAGTCTAGTCTTTCTACTCAAGGATATAAAATAATTTCTAAATATATTCAAGTATTAAAAATTAAACCTAACACCGCTTTTTATTTTATAGCTTAACAAACCGAATCGGATCCCAGTATCCCCGCGATTTGTTTCAACTTTCAAATCGTTTATCCGAGAGTTTCAGCCGAAATACATTAATACATGTCGTGTTAAAGCCCGGTGGAATCTGAGCAACATCTGTACTTGAGGGACCCACGTCGGGGTCTAAGGGACCCCTTTTAGTGGTGGGGTAATAAATCAAATGGTAATGATAGTCACGTTTTTACTGACGGCATCGTAACGTAAGGGTACTTATTTCTCCGTTCCTGAAGTTTTACTGCGACTTGTAGTGGATTTATACGATTTTGAATAGCTTTATGTGTTTAGGTATCCTTTATTCATTCATGAAACCCCTGTATAATGTGTTAGGGGGTTTATTTATTTAAAAAAGGGCTTCTTACGTAATAATGACATTATGGCTTAATTATAGTACACTAGTTTCTGCCCGCGGCTTCGCCGGCGTTATTTTTATGGAAACGCTTAAGGATAGACGTGTAAATCAGCTGATACAAATTTATTTTATGTTTTTAGTGGATATTTGAGCGATTTAGCTAATTCAAAGTGTTTTAAACAAGTAATGTGTACCAATTACTTATAATCAAGTGAAATATTCAGCAAAATCCCGTCAAGAAACTGTGTACATTGCTACAAAGTTTGCAACGGTCAACCGCCAAAAAATATTCGCTTCTGCCTCAAAGAACACGACCAGGGCTCAAGAGTTGACAATAATTAACATTTTTGGGGATGGACCTTCTCACTCACTGATTCATCAACTGTTGGACTCGCGCATGATCGAATCTGTGCGAATCCGAATCGAGCGGCAGTCGACGATTGTTTGGAAACTCAATCCACAGTTTGGACGAAGATACTTCCAGAGTCAGCATTTAAACCTGGGGAGTATTGTTATCTAATTATCCCATTGACTAACCTACACACATACCCATCTGTACCTACCTACCAACAACAGATACACAGGTACACTGCTCACTCTGTGAGTCTCTTCACAAATCACACACAGGCTTGTTCTATCTCTCTTAGCTTGACAAAAAGGTGGAAGTTAAGTTGTAGACGAACCATTTAGTCTCAGACAATCATTACACCTACAAGACACTCAACAATATACTATACAAATAACCTCCCAATGTTATGTAGGTACTTTGTATCTATTGCAGTTTAATATAATTACTTTTTAGGCTTCTACAAATATCTGACTTAACTATTTGCCTAAAAAATAAAAAACCTAGATTATTTGCTCTCAATATTATCAAAGTTACCTCAGTGAATGTTCTCCGAACAAGTTACAAGTAAACTTTAAATATCTATTGAACTATAAATGTTCTAGCAATCCCTTGGTCCTAACTATTTTTACTATTTTTATTATTCTACCTTACTCCCCCTACTCATATTTCAACTGGGTTCTTTCACCATTGGTCACTGGGCTCTTTTAGACCCATCACACCTCAACTTGGTTTCTCACCATCAGAGGGTGACCTTGGAAGAACCAGTCTCTCATCACCTGCTAATCAATTTAAACTTAATTTTCCATTCACTTCTTATTTCTTAAATTTATTCTTATACTATAATTCTTATACTAGCTCACTTTATACTGCTATTTTTCAGGGACACAATATGATGACCAGAAGGGCATGTGACCTGGAGGCTAAGCTGAAGCTCGCTACAGCTCAGTTAAAGGAAGTCAAAGAGGACCGAGACAGGCTGCTTCAAGAGCAGGAGGATAGTGAAGCTGAGTTCCTGGCTAACCTAGGCAGGATCCAATCACTGAAGGGACAACTCGCTGAACTCCATGCTCACCATGAAGATGCACTGTCAGAAGTGGACCGCTTGAATGCATGCCTTCGTTCCGTGGACAATTGCCATGAATCTTATGAACTGGTGTTGCAGCATAATAAAGACTTACAGCAAGAGCTTTCAGAGTGCAGAATAAAACTTGATAGGCTAGAGGCTAAGCCGTTGACTCCAGCGACAAGTGTTTGTAGTTTAGATCTACGAACAGAGCTTCGGACAGAGCTTATGACTACAAATCTTAACATGCTGAATGTAGATCTCAGTACACCATGTCGCCATGGTCATAGCCAAACACCCGTCATGAAAGGGACTAATAAAATTAAAAAATATGTTAAACTGAGTAACTTCATTAAAAAATCAGAACAAAAAATTAAGCGACAAAAACAACTTCTCAATAATGCAAAATTGAGCAAGGAAAAGTCTAAATCTAACTTACAAGAAGAATTGGACTCTTGTTATACTTTATTAGGACGGAACTCTAAGGATTTAAACTATTTGGCGGAGGAAATAGTTAAATTAGAAAGGGCACTTCATGATGTAACCTGTAAATATAAACAAGCCCAAAAGGATGCCAATGACCACTGCCAGAAAATGCTGGAAAGCGCATATGTTGAAGTACGGCATAGCTACACTCAAACTGATCTCAAGACAACTACTACACATAGTAACACTTTAACTGGAGATGGTTCTGTGGAGGTAGTGTCCCAGTCACCGCTGGTGTTACCATCTGCAGAGAAAACTATAATGTACTCCGATGAAATTGGCATAAACATGGGTCAGTTCTTAAGTATGAGTATGAAACATCCTGTAATAAATAATTGTTTTCCAAATTCAAACCTGCATACTATTATGAAAAAAATTAATAATGAAACTTTTAGTAATTCAAACTTAATAATATGCCTGGGTAATAGGGGTAATGTTAACAAATCGGACTTGATTAAGTATGTGGGCAAACTGTGCACACTAGACTTAAAACAAATTGTGATGTTCACATTCCCCTATAGCGACAGCTTGCCACAATCAGAAAACAACCTTAGATATAAGCTTAATATGATGTTGCACACTATCTCGTGCAACAACAATATACATGTGATTGACATTAACAGTATTGTTAGTAAAAAATACTATTTGACTCAAGGTAATTACTACCTTTCCAATTTTTATAAAAGACAGATAGCAATTTCGCTATCTTTTTATTTTAATATAACAGCCAAAAACTTGGCTATAAAAAATGCTTCTTTTGAGCATTGCAATGATTTAAAAAACAAGACCTTGGAAGTTGTTCCAAGCCATTTAAATTAGAAATAAAGACAATAGAGGAAGTCTCTAGCCCTAAACAGTCAAATATTATTATTTACAATAAAAAACAAAGAAAACCAGATTGTAAAATCAAGGCAAAGTTTACTAACCTGGTGCACCAAAATATTCAAGGATTGAGATGTAAATTACTAGAATTAGAATTGTACATGAACTCATTTGATATTGACATCATCTGCTTAACAGAACACTGGCTGAAAAGCTATGAGCTCATGTTTAACTTCAGTAACCACCAGGTTGGTAGTTCTTTTTGCAGATCACATGCTATTCGTGGAGGCTCTCTAATATTACTAAATAAACTCATAAAGTTCAAAGAACGTAAAGACATAATAAACTTATCCGTTGAAAGCCACATCGAAGTAGCATGTGTTGAGCTGGAGCAAAGTATTGTAGTAAGCGTATACAGCCCACCATCCGCCTCCTTTGAAATATTTGAAAGAATCATGGATGATATCTTGTATAAAATATCAAAATCACATAAAAATGTCTTGGTATGTGGAGACTTTAATATTGATCTTTTAGAAGTCTACTCCCTCAGTAGTAGATTAACTAATTTATTTAATTGTTATAATTTAAGGCCAATATTTATGGAACCAACTAGAATAACTGAAACCTCAGCAAAATGTATAGATAATATATTTGTTTGTCAAAATGAAAAAGTATTAGGTAAAAAAATTATAAGCAATTTAAAATCAGACCACTTGGGTCAACTAATTAAACTAGAAATACAAGTTAAAAACTATAATTGTAAACAAAAAATTCAATATACACCTGTGACCACAAGTCGATTTGAACGGTTGAAATTGGATTGGGATTCTAAACCATCACCTGATTACTCACTTAACAACCCAAATGAGTCGTATTGTAGTTTTTTTAATAAATTCACCAATGCGTTCAATTCAATATTCACACCCAAATTGAGGATGGTCTCAGAAAAACTTAACTTTAGTGAGTGGGCAACAGTGGGTATACATAAAAGTAGAGTAACTTTGTATGAACTATACAATGAAAAACAATATAATTTTAACAAGGACTTCAAAGAAAAAGTAAAAAATTACTCAAAAATGTTTAGAAAAGTTTGTCAAATAGCAAAATCAAATTATATTAGCTCCAAAATTAAAAACAGTGAAAATGTAATAAAATCAACATGGAAAATAATAAATAGTGAGACTGGAAAGGTCAGTACCTACGATAATGATTACAATTTAAAGATTAACAGTTGCACAATCAAAAATGACATTGAAGTAGCCCAAGCTTTTGAAAACTTTTTTACTGACATTCCAATCTCTACCACAAAGTCCCTAAATTCTTCTCAAGCAATTGCCGAGTCTTTACTGATAGAAAATGTACCTAAATGCGAAAATAAATTTAATTTCAACCACGTTAATGAAAAAGATATTATAAAAGTCTTTAAACTTTTAAATATAAAGAAAACTGCAGATCTCTGGGGCATTTCCGTTAGAATTATTAAACCTTTGATTGATACCATTGCACCAGATCTAGCTTTTATATTTAATGAGTCTATTGATTGTGGTGTATTTCCTGATCTAATGAAATGTAGCAAAATAATCCCACTGTTTAAATCAGGTAGTAGGTCTGACCCCACTAACTTTAGACCAATATCAGTACTGCCAACATTCAGCAAAGTTTTTGAAAAACTTATTTTACATCAATTGCTCAGTTATTTCAATTGCAATGACCTGCTTCATAGTAAGCAATTCGGGTTTACTCGCGGCAGGTCAACTACTGATGCCGGTATAGAGTTAGTATCGCATATTTTTGATGCTTGGGAGAAGTCGCAAGATGCCTTAGGCATTTTTTGCGACTTGTCTAAAGCATTCGATTGCGTACACCATGAAACATTAATCAGGAAACTACATCACTATGGAATAAGGAACACCTCCTTGGATCTTCTCACATCTTATTTGAGTGATAGGATACAAAGAGTTGACATAAATGGGAAACGGTCTTCGGGGTCTGTAGTTACAATGGGTGTACCGCAGGGATCTATCCTCGGTCCTTTCCTATTTTTAGTTTATATTAACGACCTGCCTCATCTTGTCAAGAATAGTCACGAGATTGTATTGTTTGCTGATGATACTTCATTAATTTTTAAAATGAAACGACAAAACACTAATTTCGACGATGTAAACAATGCAATCTCAAAGGTAGTTCATTGGTTTAGTGTCAACAATCTTTTGCTTAACGGAACCAAAACGAAATGTATAAGATTTACTCTACCTAATGTTAAACAAGTTAAGGCTGATGTAAACGTTAATGGAGAAACGTTAGAAATTATAGAAAGTACCGTATTCTTAGGAATCACCTTAGATAATAAACTTCAATGGGGCCCACACATAGATAAGCTATCGAAGAGACTTAGTTCTGCAGCATATGCAGTCAAAAAAATCCGTGATCTCACAGACGTGGACACATCTAGACTAGTTTATTTCAGCTACTTCCATAGTATTATGTCTTATGGTATACTGCTTTGGGGGAACGCTGCAGATATTAACACCATATTTGTGCTGCAGAAGCGGGCTGTTCGTGCCATCTATAAAATGGGTCCCAGAGAATCCCTACGTGATAAATTCAAAGAAATAAATATAATGACAGTACCAAGTCAATATATTTATGAAAACTTGTTGTATACTCATAAAAATATCAATAGTTTCCCAAAAAATTGCGATATACATAATGTAAATACTAGAAATAAACATAAACTCGCTGTACCCACAACAAGGCTACATAAAATTAATGTATCTTTTAAAGGGCAATGTATACGCTTCTACAACAAAACCCCTACTGAGCTGCAAAAATTATCAGTAAATAAATTCAAACAAATTGTCAAAACTTTACTATGCAAAAAGGCTTACTATAAAATATCAGATTATCTAGAGGATAAAAAAGCTTGGGACGGATTTTGCTCCAACTCGAAAAATAACAACTAACAGGCTAAAGGTTTCTTCGTCGTTTCTTTACTTTAGTCTACATACCGAAGCGATCGAAATCAAAAATACCACTTTATTTCCGTGTCAGTGTATTTTTTACTATGATTTGACCTTTTCTAAGTGTACATTTATTGTATTTATGGAAATAAAGCATTTTTGAGTTTGAGTTTGAGTTTGAGTTTGATACCTAAAGGATTTGTTAAAAAACTACTCAATAATCACGGGATCCCCGTGGTAAAAAACAAGAACTAAGTACATTAATTTCATGAAAAAATCTTTGGTTTCTTAGTTGTGAAAACACGATTAATCAAAAAAAACATAATTAAAAAAACATGTACATGAATGATACAAACGAATTTTTTAATTTTCCGTTATTAAAATTATAATTTTATTTTGTATATTTAATTGAGTGTATGACATGTAATAATGGTATAACGAATAAATTCTGTATTTCTGTATTTCATGAAAGTGCACTGTTTTGTACCTAATTTGTTCTAGATCTCAGGAACCCCGAGGTCTATAGAAAAGATTGTTGTTTTGATGTCATTACTGATTCTTTGGTTCCTCGGTTGGGTTTTTTCATAAGTGGTGTAGTGTTCTTGTAATGCAAAAACATGATTTTTGCGCCTACGCCATTCCAAATACGTATTATGCTCTGTCCCGCTCCTATGAACGCCAAATCCTATGACTATCCTTTTCTCAAAATGAACTGGTTCTATCTCATGGAAACTGATTAATTATGTTTGATTCCATGATTAAAATTAACTATTTGCATTTCAGCCCGATCCGTTAGTAGTTTTAGCGAGGAGAGTTTACAAAAATTCATCCATTAAATCTTTCGCATTTATTTTATTAGTGTGATTAAAGCTCTTACTATCCATGTGTCAAACATGGGACGCCGCATCGTAACAGAATTTTTACTCAACTAATTTGTTACAAAATTCTTGTTTTCGACATGGGGTACCTAAACCAATATCGAAAAGCAGCCAGCAGTTCTCAGCTTAAGCGTTTTTCATTGTTACTTCTTACATCGTTCTAAACTTGTCTATGAACTCCCTAAAATCTTCTCTAAGATAGCTTTATTACAAAATAGAAAAAGCGACAGCTATTAAGTGTTATAAATCTCTAGAGCTTATAATAATCTACTTTTAATCGTATTTTCTTGAAGAAAAATCTTTTAAAGCTTGATTTTATACGGCATCTCGTAGAGGAAGTTTCTAAGTAGACCTTGTACTCTAGAATTAGTTTGAAAAATTACGCCAATCTCCGGAGTATTAAGGTGCAAGTTCCAAACTATGTTTTAAGTATAAAAAGAAGCCAAATGAGAGTTTTCACTCATAAGTTTTTATCGTTGAATAACAGTTTTCACGTACCCACGTAGCTTGTAGTTAAATATATTACGAGCTTTTCATCTTCATGAAATTCTTCAAAACAGAGTACGCCGCGAGGCGTAGGTTTTGTATTTCTATTGTTTCTTTGTGAACAGTAGACACCCTTCACTTATTATTTCTAACGGCTAAAGTGATTTAGATAAATGAGGTACCTACTCTGGTCTCATGTTGTTTACATTTATTAAGACCTTGCTCTATCATTTCACGAAAAATAGAAAAAATTGAAAACCAAAATTGATATTTATAATTTTAAATAAATCTCTACTTTGCGAGACCGACGATATAATAATTTTAAGCCTTAAATATTTTTCCATGAGCGCTATTTTATATTTTTTTAAATTTCTTTGAAACTAAAAACGTATTCCCTAAAACAAAGTCGCGAATGATTCTATTAGGTACTAAAAGCTTCATAAAATATATATTTTTCTTCTTTCTAGTGTTTTTAAATTGTAAACTTGTCTACTAACAAAGTCTGTGTATTAAGCTCTAGAGAGCGACTTGCATATTTAAATACCTAGAGAGAAATAACAGTTGAGAAACTTCAGTACTATAATAATAAGAATAATAATTAAAATTGTTATCAATGCGCTTAGCTGCAAACAACTATATTAATTAAAAAGTTTTATTTAAATAACAGCATCCTGAGAACCATAGTAGATAGGTACGCATCACCGTTGTGGGCAAGTCTGGTTCGCAGAGTGACCCAGCAAACGTATCTTTATTATGACGATCACTCTGGGAACGGGGCATACTATACCTACCTAATTAAGTATTTTATTTTTAAGGTTCCTGCTGACGCTTCTTAAATTTTTATATTCTTTGTGTTCTTACTAACAAAATATGGATAAAGAGATTTTATTTTTTATTTATTATTTTAAATAAGAGCAGCGTCAAAATAATTCTTTTTCCTCTCTAAATAGTGAACAACGTAAATAAATAAATCATGGAATGTTATCAATCTACCTTACTAAATTTATTTATAGAAATTACTCCCAACCGAACGGTCTGCCCCGGGGGGGATTGGTTGGGCCTATATTGTAGCGTGACTACGGAGACGATTGGTAACAATGCCGACTTGAGATCTCCTTATACACAACTATAATGACGTCAGACGGCAAGACAAAAAAAGCAAATGGTAGATGCATAAAAGAAAACGGCGATTTTAAAGACAAAATTATGTTTGCAGGTTTATGAGTCGTAATAAATTTAACTCAAACACACACGTAATCTGCACATTATTTTGACAACTTTGTTTGAGAGTAGAATTTTCCGGCCTTCTCGAGAGTGTTCCGAATTCGTTTCAGTTCTGACAATGGCATGCATTAGAAAACTATGTAGTATTAAAAAGAAGAACCAATAACTAACACATGGCGTCGACGGCGCTAATTGCGGCGATCTCATTGCCAGCTAGTATCGCTTTCAAAACGCTAGAAAAACGCAAGTGTGATAAGACTTTTCTATCAAATAATTCAATATAAGCGATAGATAAGTACTACTTAGCTATGGCAGTCATGGCAAAAGAATTCATTGCTCCAACTCTGCCGTGGTAGCCAACCAAGATACTTTTATCTTGGTAGACAACCTACCAGAGGAAAGGCAGCGGGGTCTTATAATATAACTTTTAAATCCATCATGGTTATTAATACTAAAGCCAACAGTTATTCCGTGAATTCAAATCATGGTTTATATCCCGTTGTAAATAACTTTAGTTTCCCTTGTATTTTTAATATCTCTATTACAATTAGCCTAATAAGCGAGGTAACTGTCGCAAAACCTGCTTTGTTTGGCGGATGCATGTTTTAGTGGTCAGTGGACTTAGGTATTGTGTGGTCACAATAATTAAGTAAAAATGTTACTAACTAGTGTAACACACAATATGACTTCATAGGCTCCTGAACAACTCGTAGTTTAAAAAAACTGTGGTCAGATAAAATCACTGTTAAGATTAAGATCAGATGAATTAAGGTACATTCTGGAAAGTGCCCTTTGTTGAGGTTAGAGTGGAAAGTACGCTACTGGTCAAATCTCTCTGACCTATTTGACTGTGATCGATAGAATTGGATTAATCCATCAAACTTTTAAACCCTTGGACAGAGCGCCAAGTGACATAAAGTTTTAATCTGATTTATCTTTGAAAAAGAGATTGGATGAGATGACAAACGACTTTACAGGAGCCAAGCTATTGGTCACTTGTTTAAATTTAATAAACGAATCTCCAAATTACTATGAAAACCTAGTCAATAGTGAGTTCGATTCGCGCACTTAGTGATCATCATAAAAAAACTTTTACTATTTTTTTACGGATATATCTTTTTGTAGTGGTTGTCATAGTATTTTTATGTGTTTGGTAGAAATCGCTACTATATTAATATTACAGTGTAAAAGGACGGACAGACTCACTTCGACAAAGGTTTATTTTTACCTACTCAAGTGTCATTAGAAGCCCAGAAGAGTAAAAAACAATAGACAGACGGACACATGAAAATTCTTGATATCACTTGGTTGGTAGAAATAAACTATGTAAGTATATAAATATGATAAAGATTTTTTCTACCATTGATCTATGTCCAGAAAAATAAATAAAAAAACCTTTTTTGACCAGAGATTTAAAAACACTGGAAGACCACACTTACGTCTGGCAAGCAGGACGGGAAAAGCCAGATTAATTTGGATATCTTCCAAGAATTAATCCTTAACGTCTAGGGAAATCCAAAAAACCTAAGTAACGCGGCTACTGGGAGTCGGTTTTGTAAATTGAATTTTTCGAGTAATCTTCAGTAAGTGTCTACTTGTATTTATTATTATGGTGATGAGCTTGAAATTTATACCAACTTCTGCCTTAGCCAGCGAGAGAGCCGAGGGGATCTTTTTGATTGTATGTAAACATGTAGTACATGTTTTTAAAGTAAAGTAGTAAAGTAAAAAGGCGTTTATTTTGCAACCATTAATTACACATAGACATACAAAATAGATGGGTACCTACTCAAGATAAAGGTTACAAAAAATGGCCATCACTCAGCAAATGCTATGGCAGGATGTATCCTGCCAGAGCGCTGGTCTTGCATCTGCGTTTTAGGTTTCTTATATGAAATTGTGTAATGTAAATCACTCTGAGAGCGATACCTCTCGTCGCGGATCCTGGTGTCACACAAATTGGGCTAGTCTGAAAACCAGCACTGTTTTATGCCTATCCTGGTCTAAAACTGAGACTGAGCCTTTTGGGCGCACCACGGCAGCGCAGAGACGCGTAGATATCCCTCGCCCTGGGCGAGCGGTGACTACCTACCCACCCGTTGATAAGGCGAGTGCACTGTTAGATAGGTGCCTGTGCACTTGGTTTTTGACTTTCACTTTCTTCTTTTTACCTAGCGCACAGACGCCCAATTCGACCACGCCTACGACTACCACGCCCACGACTACCACGACTGACGACGGAACCGTCATCTGCAATACAAATTTTGCAATCTATATTACAGTCTTCATGAGTTTACGCGATTCAAATGACTATAACTATCTCATACAACAAATATCCCATGCCGCATGCGTGGTGGCAAGAAGTAACGTGGTGGTTCATATCAGTGGGACCGAGATTGCCAAATTCGTTTTAGGGCGCAAATGCAATGGTGGGTCTCAAAAACGCTGCCTCAATGTCAATGGATACAACATCACACCCAAGACGCATATACCGTCTCCGTTCCGTCGCAAGTAAAAATACATCGGGAGATAAGTGCCATAATAGCAATACGTTACATCAATAACAACATTCACAAAATACTTTTACCTTTCGAAAAATACTAAGCAATTTATCAAACTTTCAACCCTTTTCCGCGAATCCTAGTGAACGTACGAGATTCAATGCAAAGATACCACAGACGTGATCTTATTAAAACTTCTTCCTTTACGGGTTGTTTTCCAAAGTACGTATATCATCATAAGGACGATATAGACGAACTACTTATAGGCCTGTTCAGACCTCGCGGTGTTCGTATTTGCTACCCAGGCCGGTAGCCAAAACCTAGTTCATAATTGCAATCATTCTACTGTCAATTTAAATATCATCATCACGTCTAAAACCTACAAGCGATTTGTCCACTATTAAGTGCCTTATTGGCTTTTATCACAAGAGGGGTAGTGCTTTTAACCCCCATGCTGGCAGTTCGGTAGTAGAATTTTTCTACAGAGGGCGCTGCTGACCTCTGTGTAAATCCGTCAGTCGCCTCTTCAGACAGCCGCGGGAAGTTGTTGGTCTGAACTAAAATGTGGTTCTGTTGATTATTCTACGTGGTGCTATAGTCAAACTTAAAAAAAAAACCGGCATAAAAGGTCGCTAGCTTAAGCTTCTCATTTGTTAAAATTAAAAACTAAACAGCAAAAGTAATAATGATAGTTAAATGTCGAGAAAGGCGTTTTCGATGAGCTGAGTGTAAAACCTGTAAAAACCTTTACTCTAAATTGATCGTCTACTCTCATCCTTACACATATAACATGTTTTTTCAACCCGTCGGAAACTATTTTAATAACAAGGCTTTCTGGTATTTTCTGCTGAAATATTACAACCGCCTTTTACGAATATTTTTGTTGTTCTCAGAAAATATTGTAATTGTACCTACATTTGCTTCGTAGCGAAAGTCAAACTTCTTAGAAACCAGTTTGTTATGTTTTTCTTATTTCCCCAATATAGGTACCTACCTAATTTGCCTTTTTTGCCTTTTCCCCGTTAATCTGTTTTTGCCAAGTTTCATCGACATAGCTCAAAGAATTAGCAAGTTAAAGTGGCCAGCAATATCTCCCGAAGAACCGACAACCACTGGGGAAACATATTCTTGAGTGGAGACCATGACTCGGCAAACGTAGTGTAGGATTCACTCGGGCAAGGTGGGATGAAGATATGCGAAAGACTGGAGGCAGATGCTGGATGCGGCAAGCTGAAAACAGGGCGCCATGGCACTCAATAAGGGAGGCCTATGTCCAGCAGTGGACTAGTTTAGGCTGATGATGATAATGATGATTACATTTCACGTGAGATGCTAGGAAAAGTCATGCTTGAGACGTTAACTCAGAAATATTTTTTCCGAGGTTGTTAAGAACGCCTGACGTTAGATGTTGGCAATTTATATTACCCACTAGACCACCCCGTCACGTTTATTGCAAAAAATAGACTGTTTATGTTTAACCTGAATATATTAAAACTAGAATCTATGATAGAAATGAGGTGAAATTTGTTTTATTAGAACAAAAAAAGTTGTATTACAAAATCCAAAACTAAAGATCCCCATAAATTTCGGGCTTCCTTAGAGGATGTCTAATTTTTCAGAGAGTATTAAAAAAGCTTACCTCTTAAATAAAAGGATAAAAGAATTAGGATTCGGCTAGTACTCCACGCTAGTAAGTTGTTTCTAGACACGTTTCCAGGAAATTTAAATAATTCTTACCTTATTTTCTGTCGTAAAACGTTTTACCCATTGACAATTCAGAGCAGAGAAGTAAAACTTTGCCAGAACTGGATAAACAGTGAATGTGATAAAAGTTGCGCGCCGCGTTGCTTACAATTTGCACCACCTCAAGGGTGTTGTAAGAGGTGACTAAAAGATATCCACCGGGGGCGGGTAGGTGCGCCTCTACCAAATTCTACCAACAAACTGGATCCCCAACCTGCATGCCCACCCTGGAGATTATGGGCATTACCCCCATGGAAAAGCTAACGAGGTGCTCATCCGAGTTTTCATTGTTGGTTTTCATTATTTTTTATTATTTATAGCATTCATGTACATTAGGTTGTTACCAATTTTTAGGTATAATCTATATGAACCCTGTAAGATCGTTGCAACATTCGCGGTGAGAGTTCTTATATGTCAAAGTTACTACCTTACAATTTTATAATAATTATTAATTTGGTCCTCATATAATTTTTCTAGTAAGATGCGATACAGGGGAAATGAAAAACATATGTCGTATTATGTTTGGTTGAGTCAGCAAAACCTGTTCCAAGTCAAAAATAACATCATATATTTTATTATGTGTATTTTCTTGATTATTTTCTTTGGAACTTTCATAATAAGATTCCAAGATAACACATTATGTGGAAAATCTTCTAATAAGATTCTGTTACAAAGCTTCTTTACCTAGTTAACAACCATTAGCCTTGCACATTATGGTTAGATTTTAATGTAAGCGTAAGAACTCTAACCAGAAAATGTATGTAACATGTATTCACATATTTTAAAGAAAAATATTTATATACCCCTTCAAAAAAAAAACTTTAAATAGGTAATAGAATCAAATTAGAACTAGTTTTTATACTTCAAACATCTGAGCTAACTGCAGACATTCGTTGTATCGTTGCTAATAGTCGAGAGGAAGTTCAATCCATATCGAAAATAGTTTTATTGCCATTATTAAAATTATCCCGCATCTCGAGTCTTTAAATAAAACATTTCTACAACTTCAAAAATGTTAATTACAAAAGCTTTTGTAAGTGTGCTTAAATATTATGAAATATCAGCAACAGAAAATATGCCTGGCTAAAATCCGGTAAGTGTAGAAAAGTTTGTAATTACAACATCTTCGCCCCAGTTGTTTGTTTACACATAGGCACTATGAGCGTAGGCGAAGCATATATTACCAAAGCTACCTAAGTTAAAGCTAATATTATGATGGCCTTCAGGTAACGCTAGAAATTTAGGAATCTACAAGACGTTGCTTAAAATGCCTTTAGATTGTATGTGACTCAAACTGCCTACGAGTCAAATGTAAATAATCTAACAATAAATCGTGCGGTGTTTCAACTCGTACAGCGTGGGTACAAACCAAGCAAACGAGAGCGTGCGAATGCAAACCCGAATGCGGGATTCGACGATCGGTATGTTTGTTTAATTTTTCTTTGATGTAGCGACAGCCGTCGGAGCCCAGCCGATGACGAACCAAGTACCAACCAATCATTTGGGCTTGCTGACTAATGCCATACAGGTTTTATCGCGTTCGTTTGTTATCCTTCGCTGCTTGCTCTCGCTCGATTGTGTACTTGGTAGGTACAAACAAATGTTAACCAAGTTGGTATATCCATGTAGAGACACGTTCTAATTCTAATTTTAAGTAGGGGAACTAAGATCTTCACGGACATCTCGCATAGGAGTGTATTGTGCATTATACCTATGCCTAAGTAGGCCCTAACCAGCCCAGCTCCTTGAAGTATCGGAGCAGGACTTTTGGTGACTGGCAGCTTCGTTTCAGCTTTTCTGTGGGTGTGAATGGGGTGCCTCAGTAGAGACATGTTCATAGAATTGTTGGTTACCTTAAGGGAGCAGATAAGTTTTTAGTTAAATTGAGCTTGGTGTGCTTGCACGTCTATCAGAACATTAGATCAATAGAGCTTATTCTTTCAAACTTGTCTTGGAGCAGCGAATAATATCTCCGTAAGTCTTGAATTATTTATAATGTACTGGTTTATTACCTATATTTGAGTACCTACCTTATTATTCGATGACAAATCAGTGACACAAGCAATAACTAGCTACCACTATTACTACCCTGTGACAAGGGTATCTAGTTTTGCATAAAGCCATTTAACTTTATTGCCTTAGAACCTTTGTGAACGTGACTACAATTGTGACATGAGCTATGTGTACTGGCCTTACTCAGCTTTTCAAATTCTTGGTGTATGGTAGAGGGAAATGCGAGTTGATTTGTTACGCCTGGTTTTAAAAGTGGACCGGTACGGTGAATACAATGTGTAGAATAGCCAATTGCAGCAAGATTATTATTGAGGGTAGAGTCTGTTCAAAAAGAGAAGAGTCGTGGCGTTACACTGAGCTACCACTTTTAGTCGTACTGCAATGACAGAGCAGTGTCGTCGACGCAAGAAAAGTTGTCAATTGACACATGCGCAGGCTCAATTCCCACGGCTGTTCTCTTTTTGAACAGACCTTAACCTAAATGTCAAAGTCACGAGATATTTCGAGATTATGTTTAGGTAAAAACTTTCTTCCTCATCACTCTAATGTAAAAATGCTTGAAAACTAAATTTTTGTTAGAGTCCTTCCTTTTAGTACATTATATTCTATATCTGTGATAAAAATACAAGAGATCAAGATAGTGAAAGTATCTACTCGAAAATGTTCCAGATCGAGTTACAAAACATTTAACAAATTGGATCTGGGACTCTTAAAACTTGTAGTATTCTCTTATAAAGTGCGGAATATCCTCTTAATGCGTTCAGTACCATTTCTTACGTACAAAAGGGCACTTTTTAAGTTCTTTGTCTCGTTACTGCCAAAGTTTTGATATTAAAAAGGACAACCATAGCGGAAGTCCCTAAACTGTAGTACAGTACAGTCATCAAAATATATGTTGAAAAAGTCGGCATTACACTGAAAAGATCCATTCAATTTCTACTAATACATAAGAGCCATCTTATGTAAGAGACCAGCTGTACAGACACTAAAAGAAGGAAGAGAAAAACAATTGTTTGCCTAGACTGAAGATAAGCCCCTATGAGCGCGGCACCGAATTTGTGTCAAAACATGACATAGATTGTGCTTAGTTGACTTTTGGTTTACGTAACATGACATTTAAGCAGTCCTAGAAGTCAAAAGACACCTATGCCATACATTGAGTTTTAAACTTTACTGCAAAGTATTAATAAATTGTTTATCTATTGTGGAAAACGCCTCATTCGTTTACTAGCCCGAGCTACTGCCGCCAAAGACTTTTTCATTATGACTTGGAAAAGTTTTGCTGACTGTACCAACAACAAAATAGAAGTTATCCTAACTCCGCAAAACAACCGGGGTCGGATCCTTTTCAATAACAAGGGGATGTTCTTGAATTATAAAGTACCATTAATTACAAGACAATACATAATTATCAGGTGGATTTGAATAAAAGGCCCTTTTGAAGGCTTTTATTCTCGGGCTTTTGGTTTTACTTTGTGATCGATTTTACTTAGTGACCTTTTGGCCTTCAAATATATTACTATCTCTGATAAGGTGTTCTGATTTTTATAATACAATGCATTATTATTATATTTTTTACTGAAGACAGGGATTTATTTATATCACAATAACATTTATTTAAATATTTCCCTTGAATGTTGACGTTCATAAATCTACAACGCAAAAATAAACATTAAAATAAGTAGGCACTTTACTATGCTAAAATCTTTTTTATACTCACACAATCATTCCATCAATTGCTTTCTCAAGTCAATTTACATACCCATCTATGGTCCGGCGATTTTCTCCGCCTACCCACGGTCAGTCCGAATTTCAGAAATATTATGCGGATATTCACAGCTTTTTCATAACAGCTATAACACTTATGAATGTAAATTTGTAATTATATATAATATTATAATATGCTTTTTCCTAAGGCACTTGCAAAATATGGCAAACCTAATATATAATGAAAACAATTTTTTGAATGATAATTTCAGATTTCACACTAAAAATATTTTACCCTTTTTTGCGATTTAGCAATCGCTTTCAATTCGACCAAGTAAGCGTATTTTTTTGGTATATACCTAATAGGCTTTTCTACTAAAAAAAAATAATTTGTTCGTGATTTAGGTTGTCAGAAGATATTGGACACGTAGGTACTTTTTATGTCGATTAATCAAAAAATGACGAAGATATAGCCAGATAGAGTCAGAGTCAGAGTCAAATCGTTTATTTCTTTAGACTTTGACAAGTCAAATTTTTACTATATAAACAGCTTAATAAATAGTTATTTATAACTATCAAACAATAAATAAGATGCAATTGACTCTAATTCACTTCAATTTTTTGGTCCACTAGCGGAAGAAGAAAATATAAAGTTCCACGTGATGCTTTTTACTGAGCCTCGACGTCAGTAGTCCTAACTATCAAATTTTAACGCGCTGTATTTTTGTAATTTTTTGTTGGATTGAGAAAAAAAATGTGTCTAATATCTTCTGATAATGTAAATGACAAACTGATTAGAATTTTTGTATCGTCAGGCCTATTATCTTGATGTCCTATATTTGCATGATAGAGTAACCTAACCATTACATCTGCCCTGTCATGTAGTCCCGGGCTGGCCTAACACACTCCATTAGTGCCTGATTTATTGCAGCTCGCTAAAAGGGTCCCTCAAGGAACGATCCTTGGGCCCTCTTTATACGTATCACTCACATTAGTTGTATGGAAATTCTGGCTTGTAACGTTAGTTTCGTAATTTGTTTTTTTCCGTTGACATTTTTACTGACTAATGTATTAAGTCTCTTGCACGCAAATATTTTTTATTTGTTTTTAAGGGTGAGCTAGTATGTAGGTAGGTTAAGTAAGTCAATCAGAGTTGGAATATAGAAATATCTGTACGAGATTTTTTGTTTGTAATAAAATGTCTTATCCAATTTTTGGGTGTATTTTGGTTTATAATACTTTAAAGGGTGTAACATTTTTATACCTCTATAAGTCTAAAAAATTGTTTTACTTTCGTAATAGCCGCGCACAAAGTTTTTTTATTGAGATATAAAAATGAAATATATTTTTCTTCAGATGTGAACTTTTAGGGTTCCGTACGCTTAGGGTAAAACGGGACCCTATTACTAAGACTCCGTTGTCAATCTGTCTGTCCGTCTGTCAGTAAGCTGTATTTTACGAATCGTGAGTAGTTACAGTTTAAATTTTCACAGATGATGTATTTCTATTGCCGCTATAACAAATACTAAAATACAGAATAAAACAAATATTTAAGAGGGTTCCCACACAATGGATCTGATTTTTTTTTGCGTTTTTATAGATAATGGCTGGTTTTATTCAGATACCTGAACGCATAATTTCATAGGATTTTTATTTTTATTAGTATTCTCTATAGGTAACATTTTTATTGTGCTCGGTATTTTAAAAACAAAAAATTGGTGATCAATGTAAGGGCCAAATCATCATTCATCATCAGATCTTTAATCAACTTTTTGTTTAATATAGCAGTTTTTTGTACATTTTAGGTTTTTAATTATTTACTAGATCCTAAAATAGCTTTGTATCTTATTGATTGATCTCTGAAGAATACATAAAACTCTGATGATCTCTGAAGAATGCATAAAACTAAACTTCTCGACAGCAGCGGAACTAAAAAGGAGTTAATTAATGTCAGGCGTGTCACTTTCCAAAGAAATTACACGTTCTTTGAAGATTCAGAACTAGGACAAATAGAACTGTAACCAAGCTAACTTTAACTCGTAACTTCTCGGTAGCGCTTCATTGTGAATTTGAAGTAACTTTGTATAGACTTATTTTTTATAAGATCCATGTATATGCCAAGGTTTTTTAACCCAATAGAAACAAACTGATAAAAAAAATAATCTTTAAAGAGCCAGTTTCTCTAAACCTGTCCTGCCGTTACTCTCAATCCCATTCCTTATCTTCACGATTTATTTATTAGATTCGATTTATTATATGGACAGTAACTAAATCATCAAAGTATGGATATAATAAAACATATGTTAACAACTGCAGCTATCTACTGATTTTATTAATGAAACTAAATTACTCGTAGTTTCATAACGTTATAGGTACTATTACGTTATGAAACTTTTTAAACTTACGCGATTTATGACATAATTTAATGATTATTTATTGGGTTAGATCGCGTACCTTTGTTATTATTTCTCCTACGTTTCTACCGCAATACAGCGATCGTGGTCACGGGGCGACTGAATGTAATTGGAGTTACAGCCAATAATTGACGGCAGTACCTATCGCTGTAATGCGGTAGAAACGTAGGGGAAATAAAAACACGGTACGCAATAAATAATCATTAAGTTATTACGTTATCATCAAAGTCAATGGTTTCAATCTACGTCTTTACTGATGACCCAACTGTACTGACTATAACTTTTTCTTCCCTAAACCAAGTTGAAAGATCGACAAAGATTATGACGTCATCATCATTTGTACCCACCGCGTTCAAATTATTGTAGTTTGGGGAATGCCAGCGTTTACTCGTACAATTTTCTTTATTGCCTACTTAGTCTGTGGGTTTGTCTGGCATTCACGGATTTTATATAACTCGACTGCCCAGAACTATTGGTTCATGATTTAATTACCGAACTTACAGGTAATATTACTTTATTGAAAAAGAAAATTACCGTCAATTATTAGAAATAAATTGAAATTTGTATTTACAATTGAATCAATTGACTCATATGTAAATAATAAGACTTTTTATGACTGTGTGTGGACATTTTTTATATTTTATTCTATATATTACTCTCTCCTGCGTAAAATCCCTTATGGTGTTTCCAAAAATATTTTGTTTGTTTTGTACTCTTACAATAAAATATTTATTATGTTTAAAATTAGATTATAACGATATCAAGTGTATATAATGAATGTACCTATGGTGGAATAAATGAAATGAAATGAAAAAACTGAAAATATTAATGTACTTTATGTCCTTTACCAACTAAAGAATTCACTAGATTCTCCGAGTAAAAATATCAAAGCAAAAAGCGTCGTTATCTTTTTGCATTTAGTGTGACTTACAAAAGTTCTCGACGTAAATTTCTAATTAAAGTACTTGCTTTATTTATAGAAATATTTATAAATAAAGCTCACTGGAGATCTTGATAATATTTTATGATGCTACAATTTTATTCTCAGTGAAATATGGTAACTAGGTAACATTGCTCTGAAGAGACAGTTGGCATCTATAACAGTAATGAAAGATTCTTATTGCATTAAATTACATAAATCTTGCGATGAAAAATCCCGATCGAAAAGGTATTTTATAAAATCTGTTTTATATTTTTTTGACTTTGGATGCTCTTTATATTTTTTTCAAGTGAATTGTGTCAATAATTTAGAACAGCAGTTTCTTGAGAACATTAAAAAAAGGTATTTTGTATTGTGACAGCCACAAATGAAATAAAATGGTTTAATAAAAAAACTTCATAAAATCATGTGTCAGTCATGTCATGATACATAATAAGCTATGAATCATGGTATGACCATTGATTAATTAAAAATTAATTAATTAATAAATCGATGGGTATGACTCAATTTTCGATCACTAGTCATGATAAATAGGGTCATGATAAGAAAAGATCATGACTTGTAATCGGAAATTCGGAAATCAATGTCCTATGTATTATACATTAATTCTACCAGATATATGTAGCTCATGATGATCCAAGCGACAGGCATAATTTTTTGAGGTTTAGGCAGGGAACTTCTCCAAAAGTTATGTGTGTCGCAACAACAAACACTTCTTTAATGGATATTTAGGGCATTCGTTTTAAGTTCATTATTGAATTATAATAATAAAATAAATAAATAAAAAAATAAAAAAGCCTTTATTTTCCCATAACCTATTTCTATAACATTTTTAATAACAATTGTTTGTGTTAGTTTCTAGTGATATAACTTATTTCCTATTGTTAGTTTTGTTGGTTAAGGGCCCCTCCTCGGGTGAAGGCCTCCTCCAGTTTCTTCCACGCTTCTCTATCCTGTCCCACAGACTCCCAGTCCTTTCCTGCTGTTTCCTGAATGTCGTCAGCCCACCTTCTTTTTGGCCTGCCTACTTTCCTTTTTCCTATTGGACCTTTCCATTTTGTTGTTTTGAGTGTCCATCTATTGTCTGTGTATCTAGATACATGGCCAGCCCATTTCCATTTAAGTTTTAGGGCTTGCGTGAGGGCATATGTTATCTTGGTTTTTTGTCTTATAACATCACTTCTAACTTTGTGTATTTTTCTTATATTCAGTATGCTTCTCTCCATTGCTCTCTGTGTTGTTAAGATTTTTTGTTTAGCTCTTGATGTGTATATCCATGTTTGGCAACCGTACAGCAGGCAAGGCAGTATGCAGGTTTCTATTACAGTTTTCTTCAAGTTTATTGAGTAGTCTCCTAAACTTTTGAAACATGACAAACAACTCTCCTAAATTTGAAAGATATCCTATTAAGGGGATGCTACTTGGGTAGATAGGTATGCTCTTACTTTATAGCTCGTATAATGTTTCACTCTGCGTAAAAAATCACCATTTAAACAGTCTCATTTCTATAGAAGAGTCAGCAAAATAAGTTGAGTCACATGTAGTAGATAAGCTATTCTAAAAATTCACCCGCTTTTCACTAAACATCATACAATTGGCGTGCATTTTAAGAATGGTTTATCTCTACCAGCTTAAAGTTTTGTAAAAAGTGTTGTATTATGTAGATATACCTACCATACAAAATTTCCTAGAAGAGCCCTTGGTTTCACTTCATCCTTAAAGTTAGATCGGATAAGAGTCTATGATTGACGTCACGAATAAAAAATTTACAACTTAATAATTAATATTGTTTTAAAAAACTATAAACCGACTTAAATTTTTATAGTATTTTCATGAATTTTCATGGATTCCATTATCCAAATTAAAATGGAACCACACGAAAAGCACCAGCTTTCATATAAAAAAATATCATGAAAATCGGACCACCCAGTGAAAAGTTCTGAGGTAACAAACATAGAAAAATACAGTCAAATTGAGAACCTCCTCCTTTTTTTTGAAGTCGGTTAATAAAAGACTAGATGCAAACTTATGTGCAAATATGATAAATTTTATGCTGACCGTACGTAATCTAGAAAATGGCCGCGTTTGCAAGCAGCGGGTAGATACGAACTTCGCTTTGTCCTTTGTATTATTTACAGAGTTAGAGGGGATGTGAAACCACTTAAAGTTATATACGAGCATGTAAGTTGTGTAATGAATATGTAAGGAAATATTACGAATGGTAAATGGGGTTATGAATTCTTGGGATTCGGGTTACGTGGGGTTGGATAAAGTAGCTTCTTGATTTGTGTATTTTTTCATTTGGCGAGAAATTGGGCAGCGCGGCCGTTTAAAACAGATTATGCATGAGGATATATTAGCCACATAACTACAACATCAAATCATGGTGATTTATAAGAATAATAATATCAATATTCACCAAGAAAGTACAATGGCATGTACGATTTAAAAAATTGAATTTAGATCGCAGGCAGCTATTGCTATTTGTGGCGTCCGTCCTCACATGGAGAGGTCTATCTGTGGACGTTTGTAGGCTAATATGGAAGTTGTGAAACGGATTTATTGATTGTGTTTGTTTTAAAAACTATCTGTAACTATCTATCTCCTGGATGCCACTGTCAGAACTAAACCAAAATGGGAGCAAACGGGATGTACCAACTTTTAAATAGAAAAAGAATCAGGTACGGCTTATTATTTTGGGGGAACTATACCGACGTCGACAAGGTATTCAAGTTTCAAAAAAGGTGTATAAGAGCTATGTTCCGTATTAAAGTAACGGATTCATGTAAACCCTTTTTTTAAAAATACAACTTACTTACTCTCCCTTCGCTGTATATTTTGGAAACGGCTATGTTTATCAGACTCAACCCGCACCTATTTTGTCGGCAATCTGACGCCGTGCAACGGAATAGACGAGAAAAGTTAAAAATCTGCACCCTTAACTGTAAAAAAGAGATCCCGCGCAAAAGTTTTTTTGCTGTGGCACCATCCGTCTTTTACAAAATTCCGCTACTCATAAGAGAACTGCCTACCACGGTGTTTCAGAGAAAGCTTAAAACATTACTATATAATAAATGTTATTACACAAATAAAGATTTAATGAATGACAGGAATGTTGACAAATAACCAAATTAATTATTATTTTATATTGACTTATTATGCTTTTTTGACATAAATGTACCTACTTTTATAAAAAAATATTTTGGTTTTCTAAGATTTTAATTTATTATTTCATAATAAGCATGTACTGGACAAAAATTGCACGCCTATAAAGGCATTACATTGCTACAATATTATTTCATTCTACCATCTATTTCACATGTAATTATGCAATGAATGAAGATTTCATTGCATAATTACATGAGCGATATTTTAAGATATCATAAACGTCTTTAAGTACGGCTATAGGAATAGGGCATACATGCCTATGATGCGCATGGCATAGAAAAAAGCTGTCAAAAGCCAATGGAGGCCTATATACCCAGCAGGGGTGATCAAAGGCTGGAATGATGATGATCATTATTAATATGTTAATTTCCAATATAAAATCAAGACAAGATGACTTACTCACCCTGAAGAAGTATCTTGTTAGGGGATGAAACGTCAGTGTTTTTCCACACATACAAGGTTCTAAGGTTTTAGTTAAGTACTATAGTTTATTTACACTATGGGTACTTATTTGATTTTCTAACAAGGTTCTACTAGGAATTAGAATAAGAAGGTTCTAGTTAACCCGCTTACAGTCATAATGAATTCAAGATACGATTTGTATCTTTGATATATTTCCGGCATGAAAATTCGTTCCTACTGGATAAATGTCTAGACTCTAGAGTAAATGTTCTGTATCCTAGTTTAGCTATTCTGTGACTGAAGGCCGTTTCGAGATATTGATTAGTTTTCCCGGTAAATGCTAGAGGAGAAATTGGTGTCGACAAAATTCGATCCATGGTTCTTTGTTCATGTTTAAAACATGTTATTTGTACATTGTTTTTTGTCCTTGACGTTTAGTTTTACTATGGCAAAGTAAATAATATTTTTGTGGATCTTTTGGCATGATACAAAATCAAAGACCGAAGAGAATCATGAATATGTTCATCATTCTTCACCCGAGGAATAGGTTGTATGGGGTGTATTTTGTCCGGTCGTCACGAACTTTTTGACCAAGTTGGGTTGACCAAATAACCGAGGAAACGTAAAGTAAAGTTGAAATATTTATTGACAAAGTTTGGGGCTTTACCCTGCATTATAACTTCAATCAATTTGAGCATTACTCACTTATAATTCAACCTCAACCTCAACAGCCTGTATTGGTCCACTACTGGACGCAGGCCTCCCCTTGATAAGCCCTTATTGGCGTCTTTCTCACGGGGGGGTAGTGCCCATAATCTCCACGCTGGGCATGCGGGTAGGGGATCGTAGTTTGGTGGTAGAATTGTTCTACAGATATAAGTGAGCTTATTGTTATTCTTGGAACCCATTTATTATCATGTTTTGGTGGGATTTCTATGTTAAATTGACATTCTTTCTAAGATTCCAAATCAAAGATATTTGATAAAATGATTTTTCATTCACTCCATCTCGGAAAGAGTGTTTTTGCTCTTCGATATCTGAGTGCAAAAGCCGTTTTAATCCGCTGGACAATAGAATATTGTTTGCACTAAGTGTGTGAATTCAAAACATCAATATACCTATTTACTTTTATGTCCATGGTGCCGTTATCATACAACGTTTTTAAATTTCTTAGAAATTCAGACACGGAATCTTCTTGGTGTACAAGTATCTTGTGATCAAACTACGGAAGTTTCTATAGAAAAAAGTATGTTGTAATAATTCTAAATGTTATTTTTTGCATTAAGTTAGTAATTTCCTCGCTCAGATGGTATGAAAAGTTACGTGTTGCACTCGAGTGCAAAGAGTTTTAATCGTGCTGTCTTTTGATTATCGGTTAAACAGCAACTTTGCACTCTTATATAACAAATATTTATCATTACCTTCAATTTCATTTTTTTATTACAAAGAATTTTAATTTTAATCAACCTTGGTTTTGTTAATTGACTTCATTAATTCAAAATCTACTGAAATCCTCAACTTCAATTTAGGGTTCGGCGATTTAATAACTTTCTTTCATACCAAATCATTACGTACGTAAGTTTTTACTTGCGTTATAAAATATAGTGAGACTAAATTTGTATTTTATTGTTAACGTTCATTGGACTTTGACTGCGTCCGACTTTCAGTGACTTTCAATTTAAAAGAAAGTTTACAGCCATCAAAAGAACTTTTTGCGTAGTCTTTGTATTGTTCTCTTTATACATTACATCTTGAGTAAAAGAAATTCAGAAGAACTAAAAAAAGAAGTTTGCAGTGACTAATAGGAATATTATAGAACTAGCTGCCTGACCCGGCTTCGCACGGGTCGACATTTATTTTTAAACACACATTATATAATATATACTCGTATATAATATTATAACCTATGTTACTCAGGGATACTGTAGCATTCTAATGGTTAAATAATATTTGAAATCCGTCCAATACTTTTTGATTTTATTCGTTACAAACATCCAGAAAAACAAATATTTAATTTTTTTAATTAGCAATTTAAGATTAAAATATGTATTTTTGGAATCAGACCACCACACTTTTTTATAACTTAAAACAACATAATAGATTCTAGTCTTCTAAATGTAATCTAGTTAAGCTGAAAGCTGAGTTTGATGGGGTAATAACAACGTGCAGTCAAATGGAGGTTCCTTTTTGAATGAGGTTTGGACAGTGCCTCAACCATGCAAACAAGTACTACACGGTTTTCCATACAAACGAAGTGACGTCTCGTCGTCGAGGCGAATACTATCAACTCACCAAATTTAGGCCTCTTCTACTATCTATTTGAGTAGGCTGTATCTATTCTATTATATACAGCCAGTATCAATAATATTACTTGTTCAAAAATTTATGCTTTATGTTTATAGGTTGGGCTACGCGATTTTTCTGGTAAATATAAATAGCCCTTATGTTATTCCAGATTCAGAACTACGTGTATGCAATACCTCTAATCTGTTCACTATTTGTTTGTTTTTTACGGTCCTTGTACCTACTAGTTTGTACGTGACGAGATCAAACATCCATCCATCCAAACTTTTAATACTACAAAAGTTAAAACACCAGTAACTTGACCCAAATTCTTTATGAAAAGAAATTATTTCATATTCTCCGTTTTCCCCAAACTTCGCAGCTGGAGCCTTGAGAACATATTCAGGCAATAATTTAGCGATATTCAAATTGCATTTTCCGCCATACTTTTTAAAACTTCCCCCAGAGTGTGAGATATCATATGTAATATCTTTTCTTAGTAACTTTTGCCTAATGCAATGGCTATCGTGCAAAAAGATGGAGGGTTTTGTAAAAAACATTAAGGAAGAAAATATAAATAATTCATGATATTTTTTAAAAATATTTTGTATATTTTATTTCTTTCACTATTAAGACATTATCTTGTGAGGGTATCTCCAAGCCTGTTAATCGAGGTTCCGTGAAATCGTGAGTGCATAATAGAGTTGACTACATAATTTATTTGAAACCTATGTAAATATTGGCAATAAATAAATAAAATTAAATGAAAGCTTTAAATTGTTGTGGGGATAAGCTTGCTGGGAAGCCCGCTGCATTCTCGGGTCTTGCCTTCCTGTCCGGCCTTCCGAGGTTTCTTCAGAGAAAAACCATTCCTTTTTGGCTCTTTATTATTCACCAGTAAAGTTACATAATCTTATCGTTAACTACATCCCGTATTTCTCACAAACTAATCTTGCAATATTATATTACAACATTACGGCACACTACCACCCTAATCATGTGGATTTTCCTTTCACTCGTATAAAGCGGCTTAAAGCTCTCCTCTACCTCTATTATTCGTACCGCTAAGGTTTGGAACTTCTGTTTTCTGACAAAATACAACTGGGGTCTCTTCAAAACTAGGGTAAGTGGAGTCTACATAGGAAAAGGTGTCTTCTAGACGATGGCCCTGTAGTCGCCATCATGTAAGTTTATAGTCAAATGAAGGGCGAGACATTTAACTAAAATCCGTGATTGAATTTTTTGCTGTACCTGCATTTCAAACTCCTGTAAACGATGTCCAAACAAGGCTTTTTTATCACTTACAAAATCGAAAATATCCTAATTTCACATTAAGTCTTTTCTTGTTTTAAAAAAACAAGGAAAAGCACACGAAGAGCCCCGTTACGAATACATAATTCAAATGCGAAATACACAGAGCCAAAACACCAAAATACCCGCAACAGCCTCCAGTCAGATTTAGGGGCATCTTAATTCGGTCAGACACCGAAGAGTTATTACGCAGCTAAGGGCAGTGACACAGAAAAAAAACGCTTTCATCAACAGAAGCTCTACTGTTTCAAATACTTTTTATGCGCAGGACTCTAACGGGACGTACATTTACATTTTAGCACCTTTATGAGTTTGAGTGAACTACGAGTATGTGACAGTATTGGGTAATGTTGGAATAATTATAAAACTATAAACTAATAAAACTAGGGTTATAAAAGCACTAAATTAGAGTCGATGGCACGTTATTTCTTATTTAACATTAATTACTATATATCAAGTTGTTAATAGTAAAAAAAATTACTTGTCTGTGCTTATTTTCTAAGTCTAAAGAAATAAACGATTTGAGCCTGACTCTGACTAAAAATAACCTTTATCGATAAACAAAGTTGCAATCTTATATTTTTAATCTAAGGTTCGATAAAAAACATACCCCCGCATATTTTATTAAATAAGTTCATACTTTGTATAATTAGTGTGTACAATAAAAAGTTAACAGAATAAATTAATTTGAATTATAAGAGTCATTTCCAACGGGATATTGACTGAGTTTATAGCTTTCCAATGGGTATTTCGTCAGTATTTCATGCGCCATGATCACGGTTGTAAATTACTTCGATATGTATTACTAGCTGCGCCCCGCGGCTTCGCACGCGTTGTTCCTATGGAAAAATTAAAAGGTGATTTTATCCTACGGGAACAGATTTGTGGGATAAAAAGTAGCCTATGTTTTATTCCAGTATTAGAATGACCTGTATGCAAAATTTCAGCCAGATCCGTTCAGTAGTTTTGGCGTGAAGAGGTAACAAACATCCATCCATACATCCATACAAACTTTCGCATTTATAATATTAGTGTGACTGTGTCAACCATGGTGGGTTGAAAATTATTATTTATTTAGTCGCCAGAAACATAGGCGACTTTGACTTTCTATCACACTTATATGAATTTGGATTAATGGATGGATAGATGTTTGTTGCTTCTCCTTTCTTAAACTACGGAATCGATCGGGCTCAAATTTTGCATATGTTTAGTTCTAGGCCTGGAATTAAACAAAGGCTGTCAGCCTTTGATATTCCAGGCAGTATGTTTTATCCCATAAATCGCAATTCCCATGGGATAGGAATTACCTTAAAACGTGTTCGTAGAAGCAACGCGTGCGAAGATGTGGGCACTATTAGTTTGATAAGAATCAGTAATGAGTACAGTTTTATATCACAGAAATTACCTGAACTTGACGTTTTCGGAGACTCTTTACCTGTCTATAAAAAAAAACTTAACTCGTACTTTTCTGGTATCACGCATGTCCCACAGACAATAACTGTGGGAGGCTTCTTGTATAATACATAGTTATCTCACAGTTTATACTGTAAATAATTTAGTTTTATTTTATCTAGTAATAAAATTTGTATTTTCAGTTTTAATTTGTTTTTGTTAGTTATTTTTATCTTTTTTAACTCTCATCTGTATTTTTGCTATTGTTTGTGCACTTAATGTAAATGTTGTGCAAGCCTGTTATTAGGACACATTCTATAGTATAGTCTTGAAATTGTTTTTAAATAATGTATTATTATGTGTTTTGTTGGCATTGCCTTAATAAATAAATAAAAATAAAAATATACATAATGTGTTTATGCGTAGTAAGTGCGTAGAGACCTCAGCCTTATTAGTTTTAGTCGCCAGCCGCCAATGACGGCGACTGGCCGAGGCGCCATTATTGGCGGTTTTGTTCGCCGTAGATTTTTTGTAGATTATGAATCCTGTATGTATGCATTCATAATACAAGTTGAGATTGATTGGAATTGAGCTATTAGCTAGTACAACAAATCAAAAAACTATAAATTTCTCAGTGTGCCTTATACGTCAGTGAATCGGATAAAACCATATTGAAAAGTGAACTCTTCTTTTCTATGTAAGTAACAAATTCCGAGATCTATTCCAATTTAGAAAATTCATTCAATATTTACAAAACCTTTTCTTAAAACAATGTGTGTAACATGCCCTGACCTTCTATAACTTTCGCCTGGTCTCGAGGGTTCCCGATAAAATGTTCCACTTGAGTAAATACTGAACCCTAATTCTGTTACTTCAATAGAGAGGCAAACAAAGCCCAATGAGTTTTTCTTTGTCTTTCATAATTATTTAATATTGCTTCGTTTGTTTTGTAACATTAATAATTAATTAAATGAAAAATTAACAGTTTCCAAATTTTAATTGTTCTGAGTATTAACATAGTACCCGAGCCAATAATTATTACGTTTAACAAAGGAAATTTCAAAAATCCATCCTACAGTTCGTGGTATCTATTATAAGCCATTTTAATACCTCCGGTAATAGTATAATTATATTGTATAGTTTAGGAAGAGATGCGAAATTGAGTTTGGTGGCCAAAAATGGCATCTACGTATGTAGCTTTAAAATATAAAACTATTACAAAGGCATTAATAAATAACTTATAATAGATACCACAAACTGCACGATGTATTTTTAAAATTTCCTGTGTTAAATAAACGTAATAATAAGATGAAATAGGTGGGGGCGCCATTTTCACTCGTGTATGCGCCTGGATGACGATAAGACTCGACGTTGTTTTCCAAAAGCCAAAGCCTAGCTGGATCCCCTCTTGGCTTTTGTCTCAAAATTATTAAAACCAAATGCAGTATCTACTCAAGACATGTATACCTACTTGAGCCACTGGCACTGACTTAGAGGTAGAACACAATTTTGTAGTTCAGGAGCCTATGGAGGTATGGCAATAAAACAATTTTTACCTTAATTTTATTTTACTTTCGCGGGAACAGTGCCTACAGGGCCTACACGTAGTTTCTGTTTTTTTTTATATTTATGTTCAAGCAAAACTTACTCATATTTCACCTAAATAAGATAGCGTTTTGCAAAAACTAATCAGAAACTCCGATTTTCATTTTTAGGAGAAGCTATAAGTTTCTATAAAAGGCCATGTATGGATTTGGATAAATCTGGTCATAGATCAAGACTAGTATTAGTTTGTCTATGGATTTCCAATACATATTAGGTCCTTACATATGAAATTGGCGTTTTTCGTACTGGCCACTTTAATCGTTAGCTAGGGTAATCCCATAAAATAATGTGAGATTTACAACAGAGGAAAAAAACTGCTTGGTTATCTACGCCTTTGTCAGTGTAATCTTTTGAAGTTATGTACCTATACTACCTTTTTCTGTATTTTCCCGTTGTTATTGGTCAATAGCAAATAAAGATGTTATCTATTTAGTAAATGTTACCAAGTTGCGAGAGAAATGTTGGTCAGGAAATGTTTGACAAATACATATGAGCAGGACATGTTTATCTGATATCGTTAAAGATCAGGGTTTTTATTTCGTCTTGTTGTTATGCCTGTATGTTTTCTTAGTTCTTATTTTCAAGAACATGTGTACTTTTACGCATTATTAAATGTAAAGATCTATACGTATCGTAAGTACTATATATTTTCTTTTGTGATTTAGAATAAGGGCTCTTGTCTACACATCGCTTTTGCCGTAAATATCTATAGTTAATTAAAGAAGAACTCTGTCTGATGCAAAATGCGATTTTGATTATTATCATACATGACGTTTTAGAAAAATTCAGGCGGAAATATTGGCAGGTACGAGGCAAAATCAATCCCCCTTGTTTGTTCGCAAATAAGAAGGGTCGTCAGTAGTGGACGTAAGTATACCTACTTAATTTTGACAACTACGTCATTAGGGCAAACTTTAAGTTAGTCAACTGAACAGAAGGTTCATATATTTACAGAACAATCGTTTCCCCTACCACAGATAACGTAAGCTACCTTCCCTACCCCAATAACCTTACGCCGGTGATTGCAATATTTAAATTATGGTAGGGGTTTTCACTCAAGCTCTCATTCTAACCTTCATGACTTAAGAGGAATAACTTTATTGCCTCTGTTTGAAGTCGTTCCGATGGGCCGTGATGTGGCCCGTTTCGATAGATCAACATTATGAATAAGGATACCCAGATTAGAGTTGAGGCCGCTTGGGAACGTTCCCTTTATTTTATTAGGTTTGGAACCTTGCGTAAGTGACTGAAAATGTTTGAATCTTATTGATGTTACGAGCTTTAACCTCCAGGGAGTTTTTTACGGGTTTTAATTGAAGCTTCGGAAATGTAGGCACGTTTGCAAGTTTTAATTTATCTGTAATAAACCTTTATTTAATCCTGCTTGACCATCCGTGGCGGATGGTCAAGCAGAATTCATCATTTACTATTGTATTTTTCGGGTGTTGAGTACAAAAAGTAGCAATGTTCATGATATGTCACCATGAATATGTGACCACATGAAGATATGATATTAAATCAGAATTAAATAAAAAAAAAACAGACTTGGGAATCGAATACGCAACATCGCAGGCGGAATTTTACCCGCTGCACCACATGAGTCGTCATTATTATAACAAACTAGTTGCGCCCCGCGGCTTCGCACGCGTTGTTCCTATGAAAACTTTAAAAGGTGATTTTTATCCCACGGGAAGTGATTTATGGGATCAAAAGTAGCCTATGTTTGATTGCAGGATTAGAATTACCTGTATGCAAAATTTGAGCCTGATTCATTCAGTAGTTTTGGCGTGAAGAAGTAACAAACATCAATCCATCCATCCATACATCGATACAAACTTTCGCATTTATAATATTATATAGTGTGATAGTGTGATGTGACCAATGTTACAGCAATTTGTTACCCTTTAGATTATTGTCTAAATAATCTGAAATATTAGGTCCTTACATATGAAATTGGCGTTTTTCGTACTGGCCACTTTAATCACAAATTTCTCCTCTTTGGTAAGGAATTCCAAATTCAAATTTATACAGCTATAGACTCATGTATTTGTGCTTCGATGATCGTCATTCATTTGTTTTTTTTCTTCTGTTTTTTTCTGTTTGCGTCACTCATTTTACAAAATGGAAAACTTAAAATATCGCATTATTTACGAGTACGAGTTCCGCCGTGGCACTAGTGCTGCGGAAACAACTCGAAGGGTGAATGATGTGTATGGCGGTCGTGTTGCAAAAGAAAACACAGTTCGTTTTTGGTTCCAACGTTTTCGTTCTGGAAATTTCGACCTGCAGAACAAGCCCCGTGGACGGCCTGAGACTCAAGTTGATAATGAAGAGTTGAAGGCTATTGTGGAAGCGGATCCATCGCAAACCACGTCCGAGTTAGCTGCAGGCTGCGATGTTAGTGATAAAACTGTTTTAATTCACTTGAAGCAAATTGGGAAGATTAAAAAGCTTGAACGGTGGGTACCTCACGAATTGACTGAAGCAAACCGGCAAACGCGCGTCGACTGCTGCATTACATTACTAAACCGGCACAATAATGAAGGTATTTTAAACCGAATCATTACCTGTGATGAAAAATGGGTTCTTTACGATAATCGGAAGCGCTCAGCGCAATGGTTGGATCCTGGCCATATAGGCATATAGGCCATATAAGTATAGGTACTTAACGGTTATATTAAAATCGACCGTATTCATACTACTCAAAGGCTCACATTCAAATTGCTATCGTAAACTTGCGAATGGTTTAACAATTTTCTATCTTGGTTCAATATAGGTGGTCTACATTCTGTATGGATTGGTTAGATCGCGTGACATACGGTTATAGAGCTTGGCAAGCTTTGGCTGACGATGCGGGCTGAGGGGTGCTTAATATTTGTCGGAAACAACGACCTTAAATACACTCTCTTCTGGGACAACTTGGTTAAAGGTTCGTAATCCGAGATATATTTTTGTAAGCAAACGGAATACGAAAACAAAACATAAAAGAAAATATTTACACGACATCATCGGAACAAACCACAGAAGTCTGCAAAATTTTGGTTTTAATAATTAAAAAAAAAGAAACCAGTTTACAAGTCAGCTTGTCCTTTGACATAGAACCTTGTTTCTTCCAGTCATCTCTGTCACGAGCTAACATCCTCTTACTTTTTAGTAGACCGTCTTCCTATCTCTTGATTTGACGACCCTTCATCTTTTTCCATTCTTAGGATACCATTCCATAACGTCTTTTGTCCACTTTTCTCTATTCGTTTTCATAATCTGGCCAGTCCAATATATATACTGAAAAATTATATTCTTCAGTTTTTGTTCATATTTCATAGTGTCTATGTTATACCTACATAAAATTACTAACGTGAATTTAAGAACCGAATCATTGATGATTCAGTTTTACAATTCAAACATTTTTTTTTGCTCTAGTATTATAGCTATGTTGCATTATGTAGTTCCAAGATTACCTGCCTTTTCTAAATTCTATCAAATTGTTTAGTCCCGTGGACCCTAGAACTGGTATCTGGAGCAGCACATAATGTTATTATACGTAAGCTGCGCTTTTTAAAATAAATAACATACATTTTTATAAAAATGGCCAATAGTAGTGGCATCGTCGAGCATTTGTACGAACCATGAATTACTAGCCATTTACAACACAGTCCAAAACTTTATATCAAACCTAATTTTCTTTGTCTGAAAGTGAGTTAAAAGTGAACATTTACTAGTTCGGAAAATCGATTTTTTTCGTATCTGCAGTCAGCACACAGATTTTTCGAACATACATAAAAATTCAAGAGCTAACTTATATTTTAACCAACAAATAATGTCTTTTCTAGGCCAAGCGCAAACCCAACTTGAGCTAGGTTAAGTGACTGCCACTTATTGGCATAAAGTGGTCTGGCTGGCCACTTACCACCAAGATTGCGTGAACTAATGCTATCTCTTCCTTTCCACTACATAATAGTTTTGAATAATATTCTTATCCCGCTTTAACGGACTTCAAGGAAATTGCGTTTTCAAAGCTTTAACGGAAGGACAATCGTATTCTAAGGATCGGGAATATATAGATGGTTTATTTGGTTCCCAACCTCAACCTCAACAGCCTGTATTGGTCCACTGGTACGTGGACGCAGGCCTCCTCCTGATAAGTGCCTTAGTGGCGTTTATCTTATGGAGGGTAGTGCCCATAATCCCCACGCTGGGCATGCAGGTTGGGGAACGCAGTTTAGTGGTATAATTGTTCTGCAGGGCGCTGCTGCCCGCACCCCGGTGGATATCCCTTAGTCACCTCTTACGACATCCACGGGAAGAGTTGGGGTGGTACACATTCTAAGCCAGCACCGGTACAGGTACAGTTAGTATTAATCTGTTTGTATACAACTCTCGTGCCCTTAGTATTTAAGCGTAGATTTAAGATAAGTTAAGTCGTTCAATTCTGTCTTCGACACAAGCACAAACTACTTCAAAAGCCAAAAAAAAGGTCGACGTACGCGAACACGCATACACTGTGTCCATAAATAATAATATTTTTTAGAGTAAATACCTCTTAGACTGTTTATACTGTGAGTGCGACGGAACCGTGAACGTTTGGTGCCCCAATGTGAGTGTCGGTGTAACTGTGGCCAGTTCTAGACTGCTGATAATTCGTAATAAACTCTAGATCACAAACCAGTGTCATTTTCGCTGTGAGGGTAGCGCTACATTATTCTGTCATAGCAACTTGTGGTTAAAACGAGAATATATTTGCTAATTTGGCGCCACCTGATGTCAAGCAGCGGAAATACTATTGGTGTGCATTACATTACACTGTATTCTTATATTTAATATATCCAACGAGCGGATTGACAAAAAATCATACCCTGCAGCGCCATCTAGGACCGAGTAGCAGAACATACATACTTTAGCGCCTACTTACTATTTGCAAACTGCGGAGATCGATTTACTGAGCAAACAAATCGCCATACAAATATCCATCTTCCGATGAATAGCCGTAGCTAGCTAGCGCCACCTGTTGAAACTTCTTCGAACGACTTAACTAATCTATCAATATCAATAGGCACGACTCGTAGAACCATTTCTTGACTCAACCAACATGTCAAACAAATGTAAAGCTTGTGGAAAATTCATCTCACCAACAGATGCCGTTAGTTGTTGCAAGTGTAAAGGTTTTTACCATAAGGGATGCGTGTCGCTTCCCGAGTCATCGGCTACGGTTAAAGGCTGGGTGTGCCCCGAGTGCACCGTAAAGACACGGAAAGGGGACAACACCCCCGTGAGGCAAGCTGTCGGCGCTCCTGCTGCTAAGAACGATATGCAAAAAATACCCGTGCAGGTACAGAGTGGAGTTCCCGCCATCACCCCGCGTGCAGAGGAGGAACCTGCCCTGAACATACATGATATGCACCGGGAGCTCGCTGAATGGATTAAGGAAATACGCGAGTTCAGGCGTGAAATGACTGAGTTTCGGTCCTCTATGCTGGGTCTCTCTACTAGAATGGACCTTATAGAGCAAAGGCTAGAAACGGTCGAACAGGAGCGGGAGGCACCGTCCTCCGAGCTTGCGGACCTGCGGCGTAAGATTGTGTTGTTGCAGCATGAAATGGATGAGCGGGATCAGGACTCTCTTCTGTCAGATTTGGAGGTCGGGCATCTTCCGGAAGAAAAGGGCGAGAACGTAGTGCATACTGTGACTATTCTTGCTTCTAAATTGGGAGTAGTTCTGGAGGAGAGGGACATCGTGTTCGCCGAGCGCGCCGGGGTCGCGCAGGTGACGGACGCCGGCGGTGAGACACCGCGGCCGCGCCGAATCGTCGTGCGACTCGCGCGCCGTCTCCTGCGGGATCAAATGCTGCAAGCTGCGCGCGTTCGTCGCAATCTCACGCTCTCGGACGGAGGCCGGGACCCCAGTGCCATCGCCGGCGCTACTGCGCCACCGAGGAATCGCATATTCCTGAATGAGCGCCTTACCCGCGCAAATCGACAGATCTTCCACCGGGTTCGCGAGGAATGCCGTAAGCATCACTGGCGTTTCTCTTGGACCGCGAGGGGGCGGGTCTTCGCGAGGCAAGCCGAAGGCAAGGAGCGGTTCTTATTCCGATCACTGGAGGAAGTGAAACGTGTTTTTGGATCTGAATCAGTTTGAATTGCATACTCTGAGGACTAGTTTAAAACTACATAATTTCTATAGATTTTGTTACTCACTCATTATGCTGTCCACTAAACCAGTTATATCTCACATGAATTACGCAATGTACGCATTAATTATTGTTAGCTACTATTTAATAAGCAAATTTTTAGGTAATTATTTAAACATTTCTTTTCACATCTTTCAAGCTCCCAGTTGTATTTCGAAGTCCTTTAAAAGTGCACCTTGTGATCCAGTATTTAATTATTCGTTCTGTTCAAATTGTTTGTCCTCTTGCTATTGTTGTTATAGCTTATATTTTAAAATATTATTTTGTGTCTGCATCGAACTCTCGCAGTATATTATAATGTATAGTATTTTATCTAGGAAATGTTACCAAGTCAACAGAACATATATACTTGCTACTATTATCCTTTTTGGTTATGTTAGTTGCATTAGTATCTCAAAGAATCTAAGACATTTTAAAGTGTTCTCGATGAATAGTTATAAATTAAATAATGTAGTATGGTAGTAGACAAAAATTTGAAAATCGGTTTGTATAATCCGGGATCATTAGGCACGAACCATGACAACATTATCGCAGCATTCGGTCGGTATTCTATGGATCTAATAGCTATTAATGAGACATGGCTCAATTCCAGCGATGATAACAGAGCACCTACTATCCCTAACTACCGACTTCGCCACATACCTAGACCATCCTTTATTGCTGAACGAGGTGGTGGAGTTGGTTTTTATGTAAGGAAAGGAGTAGCAGTACGTACCTTGATTCACCCGGTCGATCCATTGCATGCCTCGGTAGAGCAGATGTGGGTAACAATGTCAGTGAAGGGGAAAAAACTGGTCGTAGGAACCGCCTACAGGCCGCCGCGCTTGAATACTGACTTGTTTTTTGATGCCCTCACTGACTCTATAAATGCGTTTCCTAGTTGTGACAATTTGATTTTACTCGGGGACTTCAACATAAATGATAACTATAAACTGCAGAAATTTCAAACATTCTTAGAATGCCTAAGTTTGTCCCAATTGGTCACTATGCCTACTCATTTCACTGACTCTACAGAGTCACTCTTAGATGTCGTATGTTCCAACCTACCTGTGAAGAATATTATAGATGACTCTGTTGGGCGATCAACGGGGCACCACTTATTAGTTTGCGAATTTAAAATTAAGCGTGATAAAATACCCCCTAGATTTTGCACATATAGACCTATTAACAATATTTCCAGTGACTTATATAATAATGATTTGAATGCTATCCAATGGAGGACAATAGCTACGCAGTGCAATGTGAATGACATGGTAGAGCAGTTTACCTGTTGTGTGCTCGCCTTATTTGACCTCCACGCGCCTCTAAAAACTACGCTTCTTAGGGACCGCAGCTATCCATGGATCACCTTTACCATAAAAGAAATGATGAAACTCCGAGATGAAGCTCTACGCACATACCGCATAACTAAGTTAGAGACAAAGAAACTATATTATAAAGATCTTAGAGCTGAGGTTAACCGAGCTTTACATTCTGAAAAGACCGTCTTCTTTAACCAAAACATAAATAATAATATTAAAGACCCTAAAACCCTATGGAAGAATCTAAAAACATCAATTCTGCCCCCCAAAACCAGTGAACTGCCTCCCCAATTTAGTGATCCAAATACAATAAACTGTCATTTTCTTAATGTTCCAGGAGCTCCAATTACTGACTTATCTTTGCTTACCTTTTTCGAATTTTATAGATGTGGTGAGGGTGTGTTTAATATCAATTCAGTAAGTAGTCAACAAATAATGAAAATTATCACCTCACTTAAGTCCAACGCTGAAGGCACAGATAAAATAAATCTCAAAATGTTACTCTTGACCTTACCGGAAACTCTCGAATTGATTACATCCATCGTCAACACATCAATTATTACGTCAACCTTCCCTGACTCCTGGAAGACAGCTACTATCTTGCCTTTACCTAAAATCTCACAGCCGGCCATAATCAAAGACCTTCGCCCGATAAGCATCCTTCCTTGCACGTCAAAAATACTTGAAAAAGTTGTGTGTAACCAGTTGACCGAGTACCTCGAGAAAAATAAACTTTTGCCAGAGGCTCAGTCAGGCTTTAGAAAGGGTCGTAGCACCACCACTGCCCTTTTAGATATTACGGACAATATACTTCATGCACAGGATGATGGTTTAATAACCTTGCTAGTTCTTCTCGATTTTTCACGAGCATTCGATTCGATTAACATCACCCTGCTGCTCTCTAAACTAAGCTACTTTGGCTTCAGTGCCGACGCTGTTAAATGGTTCAATAGTTATCTGAGCGGTCGTCGACAGCATGTCAAATTACCCAAGCCAGATGGAACTTACAGTGTATCTGATGATTTACCTGTTGAGCGAGGCGTGCCCCAAGGATCAATATTAGGCCCTATCCTGTTTATTATTTACTCTGCGGATATAACTCACTGCACAGAGCACTGCAGATATCATATATACGCGGACGACGTTCAACTCTACATATCATTCAGATCGGAGGATGCTGTTGCAGCTATTCATAAGCTTAACGAGGATCTAACTAGGATTGCGGATTGGGCAGGCCAAAACAGTTTGGTACTTAACCCCCTTAAAACTAAATACTTAGCTTTGGGTACAAAACACCAACTCAATACCTTTAATCCACCCTTAGATATTTCACTGATGGGAGAGCCTGTTGAACGAGTTTTTGAGGCACGCAATTTGGGTCTCGTATACGACTCTAATTTGAGGTTTGAGAAACACGCTACTGAATCCGTCAAATCCTGTTTTTTTAAGCTTAAGGTACTTTACAACATCAGACCCTACTTAAGCGAAGTGCTACGAGTACAGCTGGTTGAATCCCTGATACTCTCCAGGCTCAATTACGCGGACACGGTAACGGGACCTCGACTGCTGAGCCGTACGCAACGTCTGATCCAGAGAGTGCAAAACGCGTGCGCTCGCTTCTGTTTCAAAATTCCCCCCCGGACTCACGTGACCCCCTTTCTGAACCAAAACTCTATACTCAGAATGAAAGCGCGACAGAAACTCCACCTCGCCTGCTTACTCTTTGACGTGATTAAGTACCGTACGCCTGTGTATTTATACGAAAGACTTAGTTGGGTGTCTAGAACGAGAACATTGCGTAAATGCTCGAAACAGCTGTCGACGCCACGTCATCATTCGGCAGCCTTTAGGGGCAGCTTCCGATACGCTGCAGCAAAGTGCTGGAACAATATTCCACCGCCAATTAGGGACCTTCAGTGCTCTCAAAATTTTAGGGCTAAATTAAAAAAGTTTATCTTAGAACATCAGAAAAGCACTGAAGATCTAAGAAATGAAAAATCTTTTCTGTAGTAAGAAGGTTCTACTAATAGCTCTACCACCGCCTCTTCCTCCTTCTACCAGTACCCACTCTCTTCCTTTCTTCCCTACCACGTTTTTAAGACATCGGTTATACTGGGTTTCATATTTGCCCGACTGCGTAAGTATGAACGTCGTTTTGTCATACTTCTGTATTTTGCTGTCATCTTGTGTTATGAATTCTTTTGTTGTATTATTAATTCTACGTGTTTGTGTTAAACTTGTTAGTGTAGGTATTATCATATACATAAATTAGCTTAGCTGGACTTTTTTTCTGTACTTCTATTTTATCTTTTTATAAATTGTGTTTCGTGTACGTGACGCGTTGGCTCCGACGGAAGATCAGCGTTGGGATAGCTATGCGTAGTAGCTATTTCAACATAATGCTGAGTCGGACGCCATTTCATAGCACTAAGCCTTATAATTGTTTACTGTTGTTTGTTTTATTTGTAGTTTTTTACGGTGTAGGATAATTTCATTAAGAAACTCACTTCAGTTTATGTATGTAATAGGGTATTTTTTAAGCTATGAATAAAAATTTCTTTCTTTCTTTCTTTCTTTCTTTCTTTCTTTCTACTTTGGAATTTTACAACTCTTTGTAAAATTCCAAATTCAATAAAGTCTTATTTTTAAAAATGTTTTGCAACGTAACGGATAACACACCTTTCTCGGTTTTAGACCACGACACTAGATAAGTACTTGAAATAAAAGCCATTGCGACTAGAATGCGGAACTAATTAATTAAACTTTACCTGAATGATTGTACTATGTTTAGGAATGTTTGACAACCTAATTTTACAAAAACTATAAAACTCCGAGAGTCAAACACAACATGCATCGATTTTTATTACAAAAAAATAATTGTAGAATGTTTTTAGAAGCTGTACAAAGCCAAAGACAGAGATAGATACACCGGTACGGAAAAAAATTAAGGAAATGCATAACACTTTAACACCTTAAAAACAAGGAGTTAATCTCAGTCAGTGATAAAAGCCATTGTGGCTAGAATGCTACGTACTCAACCAGGATTAACTTGGCTAGATTATTCTCATCTGTCACCTTGTTCTGCCCCAAGGGATCTTGCTGGTGTAAAATAATATCTCAACTGTCATCTCTGTTGAGGTCGCTTGCAGAGGAAGAGCGAAGGCGGATTTTTGTCAGTTTCTCCTATGGTTTATCCATTTTGAATGAAGCATTAGTTACAAAGTTAGTAAACAAAGTACGACACAAATAACAAAATCTCACTTGCTTGGCGTCGAGTTTCAGATATAATTGTAAGCAATTTTTATTGAAGGGAGGATCTAAAATCGACAAGTAATGTAAATTACACAAATAAAAACAAAGTGAATTTTAGGTTAAGTATGGGCGGTTTGTTTACGTTTATGCTACGTCTACAGATATTTTGTTATGGATGTTTTCTATATGTTTTAATAAATCATTTCCTTTCTTTCTTTCTATATTTAATAAAAAATATTTACTTAGTTTACCCAGTTATCTAGTATCCATAATAAATCCATGCCTAGCTTGAGGCTACATAATGCCGTGTGAATTATCCAACTTCTTTTTTTTTTAATACTGCGTGGTGCGGATACTGACACAAATCTGCTTCCGCTCTCGCTTTCGCTTCCTACTAAAAACACAGCTTTAGTGTCGTCTAAGAAACGGGTGAGTAGATATCATTCTGTTTGTGGCATCAATGAGAAATTCCGTGAAAACTTGACCATAAGAAACTCTTTTTACCTACAAAAAAAAAGTATTATTTCGCTTTGCTCAGGGGATTTACCTGTCTAAAATCCCACTGACGAAGTATTTTTTTACATTATAGGTTGAATAGTGTGATTCTAGGTAATAAATGGATGAATAAAAGACAATAAGATCGATGTACATGAAATTCCGGAGATTGGGTACTAGAAAGAGAAACGCTCAAATAAGGTCAAATTAGGTTCACCCACCTCCATCATAGTTGAACCGGCACCACCGGCGTTCGTGTTTCGCGTGCGTATCGCTCTCTCGGTCGCTACAATATTCATTGTGTAGTTGAATTGCAAGTGATTAGAAATAGCGAGTCTTTACGTTTATTTCTTTTGTTACGTTACGTTTACTTTGCGACGCAGGAGGTTGCGGGTCCGATTCCCGCCTCGGGACAAATATTTGGACGATCTGCAGATATTTGTTCAGGGCGTTCTGGATGTTTTCTATGTATAATAAAAAATATCTATCTATGTAGTGTATTGTATTAAGTATATCAGTTATCTAGTACCCATAACACAAGCTCTGCTTAGCTTGGGGCTAGATAATGCTGTGTGAATTGTCCAGCATTATTTATTAATTTATTCTAAGTAAGTTCTTAGTTTCTAAGTATGAATTTAACCAATGTTTTAAAGCAGAATTCATTCGCAAGGAAAAATCACTTCAACAGTAGTGGTAAACGTGAAAACGAAAGGGCAAAAAATACCTACTAGGTCAGTAGGTAGTAGGTATTTTTTGCCCTTTCGCTTACAAAAACAAAAACAGAATACGCTGCTCAAAGTCGCCAGCGTTTTTCCAGTTTTCCAGTTTTCTCTCTGAAAAAACACTGGCGGTTTCTCAGTCTCTCTCACTCACTGCTCACATCCCTTTTTACGCGTACTAACAAAAACACAACTCGTTGTACAAGCTGTAGAACTCACACGTAGAGAAGTCTCTTCTGAGACAAAGTGGTTCTATTTCTAAACTGCCTGTGATCAAGAAAAGTCTTGAATAAAGCATAGTCGCTATATTTCAGAAAAGTTTGTTGTATAGTAAGACCCCATAACATCCTGAGCTTGTGTTTTGGGTACTAAGTAACTGATATTAGACAAGAATTGGTTGCCGTAATAAAGTCAAAGTCAAAGTCAAATCGTTTATTTCTTTAGACTTACAAAGTAAGTACTTAGACAAGTCAAATTTTTACTATATAAACAGCTTGATAAATAGTTATTACTATCAAACAAGAAATAAGGTGCAATTAACTCTGATTCACTTCAATTTTTTGTCCACTAGCGGAAGAAGTGAAAAAGAAACCACTAGCAAGTTTATCGCTTATCAACTAATACAATCTTAGGATAACTTAGTCTAACTGGTCTTACATACTATTGTCTGTGGAACTGGGCGACATCCGGCCAAGCATTAACATCATTGACGTAGTCATCTACGGAGTAATAGGCTTTCTTATTAAGATTTCGTTTTATGTACAGTTTAAATTTACGAAAAGAATCTTACGCAATTGCCCACAAATGATTTCCCTACCTTTCGTAATCTATATGATGGGATGTGTAATTTGTTCTTGTTTCTTGTATTTTTATTGTGAACATCACACCTTTTCATAAAGTTATCTCTGTTTTTGTGTGTATACATTAGATTTTCATAGATATATTGCGATATTACTGTTAAAATATTTATTTCTTTAAATAATTCCCTTAACGAGTCTCGTGGATTTAATTTATAAATAGCGCGTACCGCCCTTTTCTGAATAACAAAGATAGTCTGGATGTCAGCTGCCTGTCCCCAAAGCAAAATACCATAAGACATAACACTATGGAAGTAACTGAAGTAAACTAACCTAGCTGTATCTTCATCGGTAATATATCTAATTGTTTGAACCGCATACGCTGCTGAACTAAGTCTGTTTGCGAGAGCATCAATTTGCGGTCTCCATTGAAGAGAGGAATCAATATGTAACCCTAGGAAATCAGTTGAGTCTACAAGGTGAACAATCTCATCCTTTAGCATTATCCTAGTTGGGAGCTCTCTTACATTTGGTAACATGAATTTTATGCATTTGGTTTTTGAAGCATTGAGTAAGAGGTTATTGGCGGTGAACCAATCTAGTATTTGTGAAAGATAATTATTTACATCGTCATAATTATGTTTATTTCTGTCAACTTTAAAAATCAATGAAGCATCATCAGCAAATAAGACTATATCACAGAGATCTTTTGCTAGAAATGGGAGATCATTTACATATACTAAAATTAGAAAAGGACCCAATATTGATCCTTGCGGGACTCCTAAATCGATTTTTGATCCCCTAGATCTTTCTTTACCAATATCTACTTTTTGGACTCTATCAAATAAATATGATTGCATAAGGTCCAGTGCCTTGTTTTTTATTTCAATATGTCTTAGTTTATTTATTAATGTACCATGATCCACGCAATCAAAAGCTTTAGAAAGATCACAAAATACACCAATAGCGTTTTTCGCTTTATCCCATGCATCCAATATGTGCTTTAATAGAACTGTACCAGCATCAGTTGTCGATCTACCCTTGGTGAAGCCAAATTGATTTTTATGTAACAACCTATTGAGGTTGAAGTGAGAGGACAGCTGTGTAAGAATAATTTTTTCAAAAACTTTACTCATTGCAGGAAGTATTGAAATTGGCCTGTAATTGGCCGGATCAGTGAGGCTACCAGATTTATAAAGAGGAACCAGTTTACTATATTTCATGAGATCAGGGAAGACTCCTGCATCAACACAACTATTGAAAATGTAGGCCAAGTATGGAGCAACTTCCTTAATAATAGAACTCAGTACTTTGGTTGAAATACCCCAAAGATCCTCAGTATTTTTGATATTAATAGACTTAAATGTTTTCACAATATAATTAGCGTTTACATGACTAAATATAAAAACCTCGGTACATTTATCTACAGATGATTCTAATAATTTAACCGCGATTGAAGGTGAAGAGTTTAGAGACCGGGTAACAACTTTAGGAATATCAGAAAAGAATGAATCAAAAGCATCGGCAATATCTTTATCTTGTATCAGTATTGAATTATTAATTTTTAACCTTATTTCTTATTTCTCCCGCAGTATACTGCGGTCAGACAGAGCCAGTATCTGTGAACTGGGCCATTTCTTGTTTGAAGATGAATTGAGAGAGCCTACGGAAACTAGCATCAATTTCTCGGCGGTAACATAGAGTATCATGTTACCTAAATGCTACTGTGGGGTGTATAAATTCATGCGAATACCTTGTACCTAATATGTGGAATATATTATACGCATGGAAATCGTACATGTTTCAGAACATTCTCGCACAACCTTAAAGAATAGTTTTGTAAAAAGAAAAAATACGTTAACTTTAACGTTATAGTTTTGTCATTTTTGACTTTGAGTGAATCGGACTGATGAATATTAATATTACATAGAATCATTTTCACCCCTTAGAGGCTAATTTCTGAAAATTAAATAAAACTATGAGTAAATGAGTAAACTATAACTTGAACTTATATACTTAGATACCAAATTTCATCTGAATTTCAATGCACTACAGAAGAAATATATGTACATATTATATTATACTTAACAGTACTAGCGCCTCGTGGTTTCACCCGCGTAGTTCCCGTTCCAATGGGAATCAGGATAAAAAATGGCCTATGTCACTCCCTGAAAAGTAAGCTTTTTAAAGACGAAATATTTTTTTTGAATCGGTCCAATAGTTTCAGAGCCTATTCAATACAAACAATAAAGTCTTTCCTCTTTATAATATTTGTATAGACTACATGATATGTTACCCCGTGTACTGAAATCCGTCATGTTGCTTGTTGCTAGCGCTTTCTTTCTCCGTACTTCAGGCTCATTCTATAAACTCATTTCAAACCTCACTAATCTGAATCCGCAGTGAGTTTGAAGTTTTGTATTCTGTAAAACTCGATAATGCTTGTAGCGTGATAATGACGTTTGCAGTGAGCTCGGTCACTTAAAAATGGCACGGATACCTTAGCCCCCTTACAAACTTACTTTCCGCTTCATTTGGAAACTACGTCTCCGATCGTATTGAATTTTTTCATACCTAATTGGATGAAAAATAGCTATGTTTGTAGTGTTTTAGGCTTTTGAAAAACATTATGATCTCTAAATGAGAGCGAAACAATTTGCCATATTTTGACCACAAATTTGAGTCACTTTCAAGCTATTTTTTATGCATGATAGACACCTTAATTCGAAAATTTATCGCGCTACAAACATCCTCAATATATTCACCATTAGAAATAAACAAAAATATTTCTGAAATTAGTCGCTTATTCAAAATTAATCGGAAAGTACGAAAATATATCAAAAATTGTGAAATTCCTTCTAGTTTCTGCAACTGCTCGCTCACACGCGAGGGGCGATGCGACACAGGGGCCAAAATTCCAAAATAAAACGAACGCCGAATGGCCAACACGATGCGATTCTACGTGAGATCACAACAAATCCGCACGGGCTGGCCGCTGAGATTTGGGAGAGCTCCGTAGCCTTCTCCGTGAATTCGAGTTCGAATTCAAACTTCTACAGAATGAGTCTGCTGACTGCACGAATGCTTGCTGTGTAACCACGTTACATTACGCCCTGTAACGCCGTCACCTATTAATACCCACTTTTAAAGTGCCCACATACTAAACATAGACTAGTCTGTTTGGACAGTCCTGTCTAGACAGGGGTCGGCTGTATTCTTTAGAATTCAGAATTATCAAATGTTACAGCGAAAAAACTCGAAGGCATAGTTTGCTTACTATGCCTTCGAGTTTCTTCGCTTTGCGATTAAGACCCGAGTTCACCAACAGATAGTAAACAGTGGTTTTGACGTTTTTAACACGTAGTTTTCAGTTTTCAACCTTAACTGTATTCGTCCACTGCTGGACGCAGGCCTCCTCCTGATAAGTGCCTTATTGGCGTTAATCTCATGGAGGGTAATACCAATAATCCCCACGCAGGGCATGCGGGTTGGGGATCGAAGTTTGGTGGTATAATTGTTCTGCAGGGGGGGCTGCTGCCCGCTCCCCAGAGGATATTTTACAGTTGCCTCTTACGACACCCGCGGGAAGAGTTGGGGTGGTACAAATTCTAAGCCAGCACCACACAACTGTTCTCATACATTTAAATGTCAATTTTTATTTATTTAGCACAAATAAAGGGACTTTGTCGCTAAACGTCAAAGTTACCCGACGAGGCTGCCTAAATGTCCTATTATCTTTTGGTGAACACCACCATAAACCTGTTATATCTACGAGAATAATAATTGAGAGCTGTCTCTTTTTATTTTACGTTCCGGCTGATGGACGCCGAAGTTATTTGCCCTGCGGCAACGGGTTAAAAACTAATTTTCCGCAGGATAAAAGATGCGGGAATCGAGTCTCCTGCAATACGTACTGTCACTTACAAAAGCGTAGAATCAGAATAAATACCTAGTCAATTTAATAACTCAAACTCAAAAATGCTTTATTTCCATAAATACTATAAAATAATGTACACTAAGAAAAGGTCAAATCATATTAAAAAATACACTGACACGGAAATAAAGTGGTATTTTACTTTCGTTCGCTTCGGTATGTAGACTAAAGTAAAAAACGACGAAGAAACCTTTAGCCTGTTAGTTGTCATTTTTCGAGTTCGAGCAAAATCCGACCCAAGCTTTTTTATCCTCTATAAAATCTGATATTTTATAGTACGCCTTTTTGCATAGTAAAGTTTTGACAAGTTATTTGAATTTATTTACTGATAATTTTTGCAGCTCAGGAGTCAAGGAGGGAGAATTAGGAAAATTATTAGAAGTTTTAGTGAGTAGCCTCAAATGATTGCCTTCGGGTAAACTGCCTAGTGTAAAGTTTTTTTATGATAACAGAATCACTAATATGCATAAGCCTCTTATAAAAATGTAATATAATCAAATACCTAATGATGTATGGAGGCCATTTTGTTTTTTTATACTGAAATAGTCTAAAAAAACAAATTCTTATGAATTTAAATAGTGTATAATATCAAAAAAAATGTATCAATTTTAATTATCTACTAAATAAATATGGGTGACACATTTTAAAGAGAGAACATTTATATCGGTGAGCATCTGATATTCCAAAAATACAGAGCTTTATTCACTTTTTTCAATGCAATTTAATAATTCAATCGCCAATATTCAGTCAGTTCATCAGATTAAATTGAAAAATAAAGTAACAGTTCAATCGAAATTTATCACAAAAGATAAAAAAAAATAAGTTTTGACAGTACACTCGTAGTTAGCGTAATCAACTTCTGTTATCGAAAGTACAGCCGCACCAACCAATCAATGTTCCTCACTCCAGGCAATGCGAATTAAATTCTGCCCACAAATTGCTGTTAAAGTTTTTTCCTTTTCGATAATCGTTTTAAAAGAATATCCATTGGGATTTAGAATGGATAAGTTTTTTAAATCCTTCCTCATAAAAGAGATCGCATTTTATCTTTTCTAACGGAATCTGATTGGTGATTTTTTCGTTGCTGATTAAACTTGAATGTAGTTGAATATTTTGTGTTTATTTAAGGCGCATACCCGAGCCTATCTGACAGCGAAACCTATTTTATCATATTTTTACGTTTATCATAACGCTGATAGCTTATAATAGATACCACAAACTGAGAGTAGGATTTTTGAAAATTCCTGCGTTCAACGTAATATAATAAGATATAATAGTTGGGGGCGCCACTTTCGGTGGTGTATGGGCCTTAATAATCTAGCCTAAATATTATTGTGCCTAGTTTTCAATGATTGTTTTTGAACCCACCTGAGGTATATTTACACAAGAATCGTATATTTTTTTAAATGTAATGGTGTCCAGAACATATTATATGTATGGTAAACTCTACTACTATGCCTACTTTGGGGTCTCATGGTGCTGTGGAGTACAAATTTTATTAATTATAATTCCAATGAAGTAATCCCTTTTTGGTACTACCACATAATGAAAAGCTACGAGTACGTATAGGTTGTACGAATAAACATGACACCATGTTTTTTTTATGAAAATTCATTCCGCACACACACATTGAGTACATCTTCAATATAGACAAAACTTCAAAGATGTCATCTTTCACACTCTTTCCAATTCCCATTCCATACTAAAACCATCTTTACCACCTCTTCATAAAGTCCCAATTCCATCTGATTTTTATGCGCATAGTTACCCAAAGGAGATGAACCTTTAGACTTGTAATGATAAGGTCGTATTTTGTCCGCAGATGCTGGGATTCACGGTGCTGTGAAGCATGAAACTGTTATACACAGTTGCATGAGCTAGGATGGCGTTGCTCATCGGGGCGCTCGGCGCTCTCGCCCTGGTCACGAGGACAGGTGAGTTTTTTCACCGTAAAGGGTTATTTATTTCAGGCACCAGTCCCTCACAACATAGGTCATAGTCTAGATATAATAGTGGTAACAATAGTGTTTCCGTACTTTTAGTTAAGACCTTTGTGAGAGACAAATACATTTATTTTTTTTAATATGTATTACTTATCGCTACACTGTTACACATAGGTAAAGAGATAGACAGTTAACTCTTTGTTGAACAACTTAAACCTATAATATAAAACCGAGAAACGAGGAAGTATGAAGATCATCCGGCCTGCGTCCAGCAATATACCAAAGGAAGGAAAAAGTTTTCTTCAACTATGCAAAACTCATCCTAAAGCCGCAGGTACCAACAAAACTACCCTAATTCACAAACAAACTCGCAAACTATCCGTAAACATAAACCATTATTAGCTTACACTTCTATTCAGTTGGTCATCCGCCATTTTCTCTGCGCGCTAAATTATTACTGTCGTTTGTTTTTGGGCACGCTTGCAACGAGGGACAGTTTCCGTTTATTTGAAAACAGGCTTCGACCCAGATAGGAAGAGATTCATTTTTGTGAACTTTTCGTTTCTTTTTTGAATGCCGAAACGACGCTGAAACAATGAGAGAAAATTAACAGTGCCCTCTAGTTTCAAGCAATACAGAAACTGTAGATAGAAAATTTAAAAAGGACTGATAAGTAAACTAGGATGAACTTTTTCTCATTGTTTTTTGGGTTTGGAAACGATCGTTATCGAAAATCTTAAATCTCGATCTGGCTGCCCTTTCTTCCATTTTGAATATCTCAGCAACCATTAATTGTAGCAGCTATTAATTTAAAATGATCATACATTTCATGCGCATAAACAGATTGAAAGGAAATAAACTATGAAATCAAAGATAAATTCAAATGTTTAAAACCAAAATTTACAAACAGCTAAAAAACAAGTTTAAAAGGGCAATGTAAAGGTAGTTTTGACATTTCACACCAGTTTGTAAATCGATTGTTGGTTTCAGAATAAGTTTAAGAAAAATAGCTTGTTATCCTATTAAGTCACGCAAACTGGACCCAACTGTAATAACTCTTAGCTAGCATTCAGCTAGCTAAATCTCTGTTTTATTGCCAAACACATTCCATGACAGAAAAAATATTGAAACTATAATTTTCGTATTTAGGTAACTTTACTTATACTTTACATAAAATTAGTAGGTACTTAATTTTTGTAAAGGGAAAATATAATATAATTATGTTTTATTCATTATTCCTACATAACTAACCTAACCTAGGTAAACTAATGGACTCATCAAAGTAAAAAGGTATAGGTATATATATTTAGGTATTACTATCAAAAATCAAAAGACGCATACCCGAGCCAATGTGGCGCTGGCACCAAATCTGCGAAAGTAGAGTTTGTTGGCCACAAAGGGCTACTTCGTGCCTTAACTTTACAAAATATAACTATTACAGAGGCATTTATAAATAGCTCATAAACACAAACTAAACGATGGAGTTTTAAAATTTCCTGTTTTAAACGTAATAATAAGATAAAATAGGTGGTGGCACCACTTTCACTTGAGTATGCACCTTAAGGCTCCGTCCGGCACTGTAGTCATATAGTAAACATAATTAAAGACGCATCTCAGTATTTTGGTAGCAAAAACCGCAGCGCAGGCATCATGACAACCAGCCTAAGCTTTAATCAAGCCAAATACCAAAAGCATATATAAAACAAAAAAGCCTCAGAAAATCTTATACTTACTAGAATTGCTTTTTGGCAAATTAAAAAGCAATCCTCGTGTAATTCCAGTGTAGATAGAGAAAATAAGTATTTTTTCACAAGACGACGACCTTTAAGGCGCATAACGGAGCCAATATGATAACGCCACCTATTTTATCATTTTATTACGTTTTACACAGAAAATGTAATATGATAAAATAGGTGGCGCGGCCACTTTCACTAGTGTACACGCCTTATAGAACCGCGTACATCTGCTTTTTAACTACTTACTTGGAAGAATAAGTAGTTTAAGGCAAGTGTCCTAAATGCAATTAGTTCGCCAGTTAGATGATCATTTGAATTTATTGAATATGTATTTTTTCTTTTGTTGATGAAACAAAAAAATATGAAGGTTCTTGCAACACTTTACCAAGGCGTCACAAGCCCCCACACTCCCAAAATTGACCGTGCTATATTTTTGTTTTTTTTTTGTTTGATTGATTAAATAATTATATTTTTACCCAGGATACCACCCATTCCATTTAAAACCATCATAAGTCATACCTACATTATTAAATAGTAATTTAAGAAATGGTTCATTAATTTTCATCAAACCAGGATGAAATTGGTACCGATCATTGTGATGTTTAAAAAAATACCTTCGAAAAAACACCTTTCCATCGTTGCCACATTCACATTGTCACATTTTTCTGATGGATAAATGTTGTCATCGTGAACAAAAACCTTAAAACGTAGGCTTTCCCACAGAATCGTTATTGGGTCTGTGGTCATGCCATTCCATTTTAGTGACTGGCGAGATGAAACTTAGAACTGCGTTATTAGGTTTTAGTGTAGTAATTCTGTGTCAGCCTAACTTTATTAGATAGTAATCCAAGTTCGAGAATCCCATTTTTTTAATGATGTGAGAGGAATAGATAGTCTGACTATACCATTTTTATTAATATTTGTCTAAAAATAACTCCTTTACTAATAGAAAAAGTTTATTACAATAATAATCATGTTCTTCCTTTTTACACATGCGTCATACTTTATTTAACATCTGCGTCAGTTTGCAACATCGAGAGTCACACACACACGCGCGAGGGTTTCCTATCAATGACACTACCTACTCTTCCTCCTATACAAATTTGGATAATCCGCTTCCGTTTACTTGGTGGTAACCGAAAGATAAATATTGATGGGAAGGAACAAGGCACTGCTTTGTAGGCAGGGAAGCATATAACCTCAAAGGGAGAGGATTCAGAAATACTTTGTTATCATCATCATCATCGGCTGCTATTTAAGTCTCAATATATCCATAACTCCCATATTGAGATAGCGCCATGACATTAACTTCCCGCATCAGAGATATGTATGACATGTAGACTTTTATTTACCGAATTAATCAATTTATTTATTGCATTCATGCCCATTGTAAGTCAATGGTATATTCTATATTTCTGACTACTTTACAGAATTAATTTGAGAATTTATGTATTCGACGTGGAAAACATGAATTAATTTTCTTTTTGACATGTAACTTAATAGTAACGAATAAAGAACTTGAACTTACAAAGGTCTTACGATTTAGAGGTAGAATCTACAGGACTATGTACAAGCCTTGCAATATTCTGAGTAACAGTTCCAAATTTTTTACATTAAGTCCTACAAAACTCAAAGGATTGATTGGTCGTATTAACTCTTCTTTAGTCTTCTCGTCATCCAGTCCATCAGTCTTGAAAACGAAAGTTTTCAATCAGTAAGTCCCACCCGTCATGACCTACGGAGCTGAGACGTGGACACTCACGAGAGGGTTGGTCCACCAGTTTAAGGTCGCTCAGCGAGCTATGGAACGAGCTATGTTCGGAGTCTCTCTGAAAGATAGGATTCGTTACGAATATATCCGACAGAGAATCAAAGTTATGTATATGAAAGACATAGCTCAGAGAATTAGCTAGCTGAAGTGGCAGTGGGCCGGCCATATTTCGCGAAGAACTGACAACCGATGGGGTAAACGAGTCTCGAGTCGAGGCACCCTCCAGCCAGGTGGGATGACGATCTGCGAAAGACTGCAGGCAGATGCTGGATGCGTCAAGCTGAACACGGGGCGCTATGGCGCTCATTAGGGGAGGCCTATGTTCAGCAGTGGACTAATATAGTCTGATGATGATGATGATGATTAACTCTTCATACATTTAGCTCGAAGAATTTTAGCCACGCTTTAAAGTTTCTAGAAATCTTGTTCAGAAAGCAAAACGAGATGAAATCCGAGAAAAGTTGAACAACCCTGATACCCATTTACATGTTCATACTCAAGTGGTCTATGAAAACTTTTCTTCAGAATACTTAACATAATATAGTATACACATACATTTCTATATTATTTCCACTTAACACTCCACCGAGCAAGTGTACATAAATTACTTGAAGCATTCAAACCCTTTCTCACCCTTTCAGTCGACCCTTTTTATCGATATCTCGAAGACTATTTCTGGAACTTGGTAGTTTCTGATTTGCCTGCTGGCGTCCGTTGATGTTTGTCACGAATTCATCAAAATACGGTATTTTTTATAGTAAAATAGAGTATTTTCAAATCCCAGGGGGATTATGCTCTATGACCAATTCAACGTCTTACACAGATACGTCAAGATATCGGCGGGGAATCGTATTGGTTTTGAAGAAGAAAAAAAAAACTGTATTGGTTTTGTCCCATTCCCCGCCGATATCATGTCGTATCTGTGTAAGACGTTGAATTGGTCATAGAGCATAACCCCCCTGTTTGATTTATATTATGGTCTTTACACATTTATAGAGGGAGGTGGGAAATTTATAGTCGTCTTTTGTTTTTTATGGGTAACTCATTTGAAGTCAGAAGAAGTGAGAAGTGTTCGACTTTAGTGCCGTTCAAGTCGGTGTTGATCAGACAGTGTCCTTCTTTTGTAGGAAAAAAAATCTGGTAGATTGGTGTTGGCTGAACTACAGTGAGATCAGTGAAGTTTTAAGTGTCGTGACAAAATTTTTGGATTAGTTTAGCGTGGAATTGTTACTAAATATTTATATTTTAATATTTTGTAATGGATTTCTACAAAGTGACGCCAAAATCTACAATTTATTTAATCCGTAGATCTTCGTTTGACTATAACTCACCACTTGATGGAAAGTGACAATGTGGCCAATGATTAATCACTAAGTCACATCTTGAAAACACCTATTCACTCTTCTTTTGAAGAGATCCAGTGTTGTTATGCTGATGTAAAAATCTTTTGTCACATAAAACGTTGCCAAATATTTTTAAGTTGGGTGAAATTCAAGGTGCAAGTACAATAAAACTATTTTAAATATTCAATATCACTATATTTGGAAAGGTAGGAAGTTAATAAACAATTTGACGAATGCGTACGTGGGAAGTGCCCATTAGATTTATGTTTTCCAGTCGGACAATCTAAACCGATGAATTTTCCAGCCTTTGGAAAAAAACACGATGAAAACCAAATAAGCATTATGCATTCAATTAAGTATTCCGTGTGTGCTGTGTGAGTTTGCATACGTGCTTTTGTGTAATCTCGTAGTTTTAGGCTGTAATGTATTCTGAATTTTTTACTTTAAAATTATCGCAGTTTGACAAATTAATTATGAATTGAAGCTGTTTGTTTAACGAACCTAGTTTGTAAACACCTGCTCGCATTCATAATGAATTGTGATAAAGACTAATAAAATGCTTGCAGAGGTTGTTATTTAAATAAAAGTTTCTTTAATGACTCTAAAAAATATGAAATATAATATATTATATATAATATTATTATTCTGTATTCTCATCATAAGAGGGCTGAGAAATACGATTTATTATTTGGATCGTCTATTTCTTAAGACACTGTATATTAAAAACAGATATTATAAATGCGAAAGTTTGGATGGATGGATGTTTCTTACCACTTCACGCCAAAACTATTGAACGGATCGAACTGAAGTTTTGCCTACAGTTAATTCTAATCTTGGAATCAAGCATAGGTTACTTTTTATCCCAAAAATCATTTCCCGCGGGATATCACCTTTAAACGTTTCCATAGGAACAGCGCGTGCGAAGCCGCTGGGCATAGCTAGTATGTTAAATTCGTCAGTTTGTTTCTCTTGGTGTGCACATTGCATTTGACCTTTGCAATTTTTCGGCTACTAATTCAATTTACTTTTAAAGGTCTGATAGACCTGATTCTCATCTGTACAGGTACCTACGTCCTCCACATTATAGTAGACCAAACAAAGCCAAACCAATAAGAAAATGCACATGAAAACTTTAAGAAGCAAAACAAAAATGCACAGCTCGGCTACTCTCCGATATTATATCCCCCTCTCTTTGTATTGTCTGGGAAATTCTTGTTATGTTTTTGTTTTTGAACAAAGGACGTTTCATACTCGGTTTCATAGTTGTATTGCACCATAACTCAGGATGAGACAATAGCTGTCTTTAGTGTGAATAGTCGCAATGTTTCTAGGAACAAAAGTGGACGCTTAGCTATATTCTCGGAAAAGAGCTGGTCTTACTAGAAGCGGGTAGGACATTGTATTAGGGAATCAGCTTCGAATTAAGTTTTACTTGAAAAAAGCTCTTACCTAAAATGAAATTTTAGTCTCAGTTGAAGGAGCTTATCTGTCGATGGAATTAACGCAATTCTCAGAATTTCGATCCAATTTATGCTTTCACAGATTTCTGAATTAAAGCTCTCGCTTAATACCATCCATTGTTTTGTAGACCATGTTTACAACAAATAAAATCCACGCGACATTTTAGATTACAAAATATTTTAAAATTTCAGCTTTGAAAATGTCAAAATGGATCGAAATTCTGAGAATCGCACCGCTATGCTCCTTCATAATACCTACGTAAGTTTGTGTAACAAATTTTATAACAAGTAGAATACCAATAAATCTTCCAAAACTGACTAAATAACTCAAATAATGAAAATGAAATTTCCTCAATCTATCTACGCGTGAAAGTAGCTGAAACTTTGGTTTGTTCATAAATCACAAAAACGCCAGATTAGAGAGAATCCGCTGAAGTTTTCAAGTAAATCTACCACGTACACTGACTGCGCAAGATTAGCTAAATTTTCTCTTTAGGGCACTGACAGATGGACTTCAATAATAGTTTTCTATATTTGAAAACTATCATTGATGTTGTACAGTTCCTGAAAAGTTCTTTCTTCACTCTTGAACAGTTATTTTTACTCGTCATAGGTAAGAATGAGAAGAGTCCCTCCTAAGTGGTTCTCATGTAATGAAGAATATTATGGTTCTTTGACCATTTGTGCCAAATTTTGAAAAGTTACTATTAAAGTTTAGACAAAATGAAAGAAAGATGCAATCACAATAGGCTACTTTATAAGTATTCCAGAAAATTTAGAACCACGCAATCTCCCCCAAAAACCAACCAGAAAAAGGGCAACAGTTTCCTTTTGTGTATGATAACACCTCCATTGCACCAATGCACCTGCCAAGCGTGATTTTTATGACAAAAACCTCTCTTGATCAGTGAATGTTCTGCTGATGAGGAAAAACCTACGAGCCTGACTCCAGTTGATTGGAAATAAATGAACAGAAATTGGCAGTTCTATATTCGATTCTCATTTTAAACCATAAAACGAATACCTATAAAACTAAATTCAAGTTAAATCCGATAACTGCTAGAGCAATCTGAATGATGAAGTACGTCTGCTAGCTGCTTAAAGCGACGAAAGATAGACTCTCTTCATTAGACCGTCATTTACATACAAAATTCAAATTTCTTTGTTACTTCGCTTCAGTGAGATTTACGGGCGGTACGTGGGCAAACTTTCATAATTAGGTAGCTTGAAAACATTGAACGTAGGGACTTAGACTGTTGGTCGAGTATGGTGAGGCCTCATTAAGCTAAAGTGCATCTAAATCTAGGTGGTTGGTTTTAGGCTAGATTCATGCCTTTCTAATCTAGGTGATTTATGAGATCGCCCTGGTTACTCCTAACGTGCGGAGATCAAGTAAACCAATCTGTTTCGATACCATCGAGAGACTAAACTCAAGAGCTCTAGAGGCATATTTTAACTCTTTAAATTGCGTATATTTAGTTAAGTTTTTTGTGCAAATTGGTATTTCGGTGTACACTCATAAACGGTGTATTAGTGTACCAACATTTGATTAGCTGACGAAAAACGCAATTGCGAGAATTATTCGAGAAAATAAAATAGGTCTCCTGTTTGCTGAGTGTGTGTGTACTGCCATTGTTTGCTATACAGTTTGCGTTAACCTTATTCGGATACCAACACGCAAATAAAAAAAATCCACCAGACATCTTGTGAAATTGTCAGCAAAATTCATGGTTTATTTTTGTTCACAGGCTGTACAGACAACGCAAACAGCCTAAGCGCTGATGCAGTGCCAGAGATAGACTACACTGACGTAGATTTGGGTCTGGCCCAGAGAGGTCCACACTTTGACCTGGCGTACTCCAGGAATGTAACTGCCCTGGTCGGGAAGACTGCGCAGCTGAACTGCCGCGTCCATGACCTTGGGAACAGAACGGTAAGAACAAAAATCCAATGTAAAGTTTGAGGCATTTCATTTAACGCACTCAAACACGAAGACGAGTCGTAGAGTACATCTGGAGGGAGTCAGGAAGACGGTTGAGATTTCACAGCAATAACGCACAGTGACAGGGATGAACCATCGTTAAAAAATAGAGTCAGTCTAGGTAAAGCTTGAAAAGTCAAGAAATTTACGTAGGTACTCGGAGACTAGATCGATTACCTACCGTCGTTGAAATGTAACGACAGTCTAGACTAAAGATTGAAAGTTTGAGGTTTCACGGCTTCTACCATTGTAGATTATGAACAGTGAAAGAGTACGAAAAGCAATCGATACTAGAAGGCTCTTGATTTTTTAACACATGAACACAAAACTTAGGAAAATTTATCCAATCAAATATATATATTGAATTTTTTGGGTTAGCTTCACTCAATGCGAACGTATTGTTCTCTGAATTTTAAACTTCATCATTGAGTCCCAAGAATTTACTTTCAATAAAAACTATTTTATAAATATTGAATTCCTCAAAGTAGCATAGAACAAATTGGTAGTTTTACAAATAGTTCCAGCAGCCGGTCGCTTTGAAACCATACTTTAGCTTCTCCTGCAACATGACGGTCATTTGTCGTTCTGGAAACTTCGGCTTTGCAGCTCAGCCGGTGAAATACGTACTTACTTCAAATGTTTGTTTGGGAAGATTATTTAAGCAGGGGAAAAATTTGTAGCGGTAATTATTAAAAACTAAAATATAACTTTTAAAATTGGATTCAATAAAATACAGGAATCCAATATGTGTTTGTTCATTATTATGGTATTTTAGGGAGTATCGTAAAATGAGAAAATATAAAAAAGAGCTTACTTTTCATTGCATTCATCGAAAATATTAATTAGGTATACATATATCGTTTGATTCAATTTCATCATTTATTACTTTTTTTTTTACTGAAAAACATTCTAATTAACCAATGAGAACTTGGTTGTACTAATCTAATTAAAGATACTTTACTAGATTGAAAAGTCTTTAAATCACAAAAATAAGTTATATTTCTTGGTTTTAATAGCCACTTCGCTCGGTCGGTACCTACTTGATCACCCTTTGAATAGAAAAAACTCTTTAGTCGAAAGGATTATTTATTTTCTCCGGTTTTCAAACAAAAACAAATTAAAAGCAATCGCGGGTAAGCCGATTGGAGTAACGATTAATGTTCTATTTGTTTTTACTAAATCCTCTATCCAAAGCTAATGGAGCTTGTGTGTTTTTAACATTATTTCCACGTTAATTATTTCTTAGGCTAAAACGAAAATTTTGCGAAACTTTCGCCAGAGATTGGAGAACAAAGTTGAGAGACAACCTTGTGTTTTTTCATGTGTTTCTTTATCTTGTGTATTTTTAACATAATTTGTAAACTTTTCAAGGTTAACACATTCAAGTAATTGAACAAACCCTGAATAATTGATTTAAAAACCCCGAATAATTGATTTAAATCTCACCGTAGTACTCCAATCGTTGTTTTTGTGTTTTCGCAAAACAATAATGATCCTAGTTATCTCTGGAATATTTTAGGTAAGAGGTCAAAAATACACAGAATGTAGCTGCTGTTGTCTCTGGTAGGTTCCCTAACCCCCGAATATTAAAAAGCAAATCAGGTTTAAGCATATCTTAAGTCGCGGTTATTGAAGTTATTTTTATTGAGGATGGCAAACCATTTGACCACCATCTCACATATTAAAGTGATTACGGTGTGGCCAAACTTAAAGCACGTTAACAAAAATAAGGCACGCTTTCTCAGGAGAGAATTATTCTCTTGGGATTTGAAGAATCCGAGATTATACTCATCCAGAAAAACGGATGCAGAATGTTCGAAATTTAAGGCTTTTGTTATTATAGTTCACACTATGGGTAATTTCTAAGAAATAAAAGAATGCAGTTCAAGTCCCGTCGAAGTCAAAAATTTTTGGAATATTATTTGATTTCTTAGTTTTAACTTTTATTTAAAAACTGTAAAAAATAGTCCCTTGAGATGTGCCTAAATTTGAAATGCATCTGATTATTATCTTAGGATTAGCTATCGCGAGTGGATGGGGTCGATTCTTACGCCTAGAATTTTATTATTTTTGTAAATTATCTTATGACACTATCTCTTCCATTCCCAGGTTTCATGGATACGGCATCGGGATATCCATTTGCTGACTTCAGGCAGGATGACGTATACCTCGGATCAGAGGTTCATAAGCGTACACAATCCTCATACAGAGGACTGGATATTGAAGGTAAATAAACCAATAAGAAAGACTATTTTTTTCTTCGGAAAGAATAATACGATTCTGTTAGTTCTTAGTCAAGGCACGTTCTTCGCACCAAAAGTCTGCGCAAATTGTTTTTTTAAGCAATTGCATAGCTTCTATCGCGGGCCTTGAGCGCGGGGACCGAATCCAGAAATTCCGTAACGAAAAAACCTCACGTTCCCCACTCCGACCGGAACAGCGGTGATACTTTTTAGTTTTGCCATCTATCGATGAATAGTAGAACTTTTAATGACTTTTTGAAATATGACGTTTGTCTCTTTAGTTCAGCAACTCGCCTCTAGATGGCATTGCAATAGCTTTACCGCGGCAGTCCCCGAGTGCCACACGTCTTTTTTTATCAGAAATAGACCTTTGTTTGACCGCTATCTCACCTGATAGAAAGCGAAGATGCGGCCGACGATGTATCACGAAGGTCTAGAAGATTGTCGACTGAAAATTCTTTATTTCTATGTGTTTTTAGTATTTAAAGTATTTTATTAGATTAATATTAATAACGCATTAGATGGAATTTGTAATAAGTAAAGGTGAAATTGAATTTGAGTTTATGTTCCACTCCCTAAGTTCGCGGTTGGTCTAACCTCCTCCAGCAGTCACGAGCGAAAATTCTATAGGGACTTCTATTGTAGATACATAACTATTTATTAGCACACATTACCACATAGTTTAAGCTTAAACTAATCGTAAAGAAAGATAATTGATTTTGTTTTAAGTAACTATACCTACTACAGATATACCCTCTTATTCATAATGGTCTGCTAACATAAAAATCTGCTAAGTAGTGTTGTATCTCCGTCTGACTTATGTCAATAGAAAAAGACAGAGCGAGCTTTAGCAGTGTGCTAAGTTAGCAGACTATTATGAATAAGGAGGTTAGACTATAGACTTCAATTTTATAGTTTTTCATGGATCCCACTGTCAAAACTAGACTAAATTGAAATGAGCAGCAAAAAAATCGGATCACCCAGCCAAAAGTTCTGAGGTAACAAACAAAATAAAAAAAGCAGTCGAATTAAGACCCTACTCCTTTTTTTGAAGTCGGTTACCAAGTAAGATTTCATGACAAAAAAAGCAAAAAGTGATCCAAATCTAATGTAGCAATTATTTTTTTTTTAAGACGAGTGTGAGCTTGAACAAAAACCTATTTTTGATTAATTACGGATGTAAACGGGTTAACTACTAACCTAATTTGTGTTGAAATAACACCATCGTTTCATCCCTTAACGAGGGACATCATCAGGGTGAGTGCGGTTCGCGTCGCGCCTGCGTCCTTACGCGCACTACGAGCTAGTGCACTTGTCCAACACAAACAAGGTTCGTAGTTAACCCGCTTATATCTGTAATTAATTCGTCAAACTACTATTAGAAATTATACCTACATTTATAAACTACCGTAGTTTGACAATAACTTCTATTTTTGATCTATCTAATTTTCCATCTTTTTTTTACTTTTGCACATAAAACAGAAACAATCGAGACATAACATTGACTTCAAAAATTAGAACTAAGGTTCATATGCTATTTTGAATAGGAGGAAACATGCATGCATAAACATTAATACCAATTTTTGGTAGATTGTGGTTTAACGGTGCAACATTCATAAAAAAACATGTATACTTTCTAATAATTATATTTTCCAATCCGCTAAGCTTGGAGCCGCTCCGCACCTACTTCTCATATTGATGGTGATCTATCCCACAGACCACTGGTTATTACAATCTGACTTCTTCCACAAACTTATCATTTCACATCTCGCTAAACATTCGTACCCCAAATAACCAAGAGAGACATCATTCAGCCCCATTTATCTAAGAACCGACGATATATCAACCAAGTTTTATTGCGAGAGCTTGGCGTTTCTTACATAAAGCATTTTTGTGTCCAGAAACCGTTTTAGCTTTGCTTGCTTGATATATTCTTGGGGAAGTTGAAATGGAAATATTGATAGGGAAATGGTTTGGGTTTTTTCGCCGGGCATCTATTCTTATAAAATTGGACCGAATAGGGTTGGAATTAGTTTGCTGAGTGTTGCTAGTGTGAGAGATCAGCAAGGTTGGGGTAGGTATTTTAGAGTTTACACACAGCCTACTTGTTGCGACAATACTGTATTAATGAGTGTTGTATGGTGGCCGATATGACAGTGTTTTGTTTGTCGGCAACCTACTGACTCTCTGACCAACGCCTGTTTCACCGACTTTGGTGTGTAGACTCCATAATGTAATCACCACACCAAAGTCGGCTACACAACCGGTCAGGCTAGTGCGACATTTCTGATAATGAATATAATAAGGCAGTCGGCAGTGTTTGTTAGCTTGCCGGCAGCCTGACCGACTTTAGTGTGAAGTAAGATTTAAACGCACTTATTTATTTTTATAGAATTTGAAAATATTATATACTGTTGTGTTTAGCTTGATTGAATATTAGGCAGTGCATATTTCAATTTGATCGTTTTCAGATTATATTCCCATCCGCTTATTGAGTAGGTACCTACTATTTGGTTTTCAAATAGATAAATTATTCGAAAAAAATATTTGAGCATGTTTTTGGAATCTAATCTCGAAAAAGAATCAACTTTCCATGATCCAATCTCGTTCGTCACGGATATAGGATTTCATTAGTTTTTCGACGTTTACCTATAGCCACGACTTTGTAGGTTGATTGATATTTTTGATTGCCTATTGACCTTTTGATCCGTAACTGACACAATTCACTCTCCACTGGTATTTTTTCCGATTTTCAACACTATTCATTAGGAATCGAGTTTGTGGTTAAGGCTCGAAGTGGATTTGTTAAAAAAACTAGGCCCAAATCCTAGTAATCACGGGATCCCCTGTTTTGCACCTAATTTGGATTAAAGCTCAAGAACTCCGCGGTCTATAGAAAAAATAAATTGTTTTGATAGGTCATTACTAATCCTTTGATTCCTCGGTTGGGTTTTTTCATAAGTGGTGTAGTGTTCTTGTAAATATACAAAAACATCATTTTTGCGCCGACACTGTTCAAAAAACGCATGCTCTGTCCCGCTCCTATGAACGCCAAATCATATTACTATTCTTCTCACAAAATGGCGCGCAATAGCCCTCTTAAAGCCCGCCAGTAAAAATGTGTTGGTTTAGAACTTGGGCTGAATTATAACGTTAGAGCGTTTTTAATAATCATTCTCATTCAGTATTAAGCCGATATTATAATTAGGTCGATTCGGCGAAAGCCCAAACTGATTCCCATTGATTAACAGGTTTTTTTGCTTCGGCAACTTAGTAACTCAAAATATTCCAACAAACGTGAGTAAGTACCTAAGTACTTAATCAGAACTACATCATAAACCTTTTCAGGTGCCAAGGTGCCAGTAGCCCTGTGAGTTAGGTAGAAAAATTATGACTTCATTGCACCATCAATACAAAAAGCAACGAAATATGAAGTGAGTTACACTTTAAAACTTGCGCAAAGATTCGACTGAAAAAAATCGGGTAACTGATCCGCCATTTTGAATTAATATCCCCGCTGCCATGACTTCAAAAAAGGAGGAGGTTCGCAATTCGACTTTATATACATTATATACTATATATTTAAATTTTAATTAGTTCTGAGGTAACAAACCTCAGAACTTTTCAGAGCCTCAGAAGAAGTTTGCAAGGTTATTTTAGTATCCAAAGAATATATAAATATAATATTTTTGTATATAATATACTATTTTATAGAATAACATTTATTTCGACACACACACACACATATTAGGTAGGTACTAAAGAAAAAAAAAACATAGATGAAAAAGAAGAGGTTTTAAGAGTTATTTTTGTTTCCAGATAAGGTTTCCCCAGCGGCGTGACTCCGGCATCTACGAGTGTCAAGTGGGCACCACTCCACCTATCGGCCACCGGATGCATCTCTCTGTGGTTGGTGAGTATGAACCTTATATAACAGGATTAGAGTCTACTTTGCATTCATTAGTTTAATGACGACTTCTTATACATAGCGGCACAATGCCGCCACTCTCCAAGGAAAGTGATTTTTTGTTTTACCACATAAAAATACACAGGGTGCCAGAGAAAGGGCTGCAGAACCGGGAGTAAAAGTTCTTTCATTTCATATTATTCCACCATAGGTACATTTATATATACACTTGATATTGTTGTAATCTAATTCAAAACACATGTAATTAACAATTATTATAATACACACCATAAGGGATTTTACGCATGACAGAGTAAAAAATAAAATAATAACAGACAGATGGTAATTTTGCATAATTCATACCTACTCCTATCTAATTATAAATTACAAATGGTTGGCTGTAAAAGAGCCTAAGAGCAGTGGCAACCACGATACAATGCGAAACGTAGTGTGGGAACACCTCCCACTCGATGGACCAACGACATTGCAGCGGTCGGAGAATAGGGTTATGCATGTGACTTCAATAAAAGCTATTTTTTTTACGTATTATCTAGTGATATAGAAATATATCTGTATAATTATTTTTGTATTTTATGAGATTTTTATTGTAAAATTTAATGATTGAAAAGTAGATATTTTAAGACTCAACAGCAAAATCTCTAAACGCAACGCTATTGGCAGCGTGACGCGTGACGTCATACTTGAACATTTTTGTATGGGCATGAAGTTTTGACTTTGAGTTTACATTATGGAACTCGATGATCCGTGACGTCATAAAATGCAATGGCTAACATGGCATCGTTTTTATTACCCGAAACTGAGTGTAGTTTTACTTTTAGGTTTTTACCTCAATAATTGAATTGTTTTTGGGTGTTATATTTTTTTTCGTTTATGTATTAACCTAAATAATCGATAAAAAAAATAAAAAAAATCCATGCATATACCCTATTGAGGAGGCTCAGGACAGCTTTTGGTGGCATCATTGGGGGAGTCCTTTGTTCAGCTGTAGACGTATACTGATGATGATCATGTTCAGCAATAGACGCTTGTGTTCTGATGAGGTTTATTTTGGTTTAAGAGTGTTGTTTTTATTTGGGTTTAAGAGTGTGCCATATGCAATTTACTTCAAAATGGTACTTCAAAGTCTATCGATTTATCTCAGAATCTGTGTACGCTAGCACATTCATATTTAGGTAAATGTTACTTCGATCTTTTATCTTGAATTACGTGTTTTAAAATACGATTGGTGAAAGTATTCTCAATAGTTAATTATTTGATAAATAGATTTTTCGCACACATTTTGCTATTTATCTCAGGAAAAGCACACTATCTATAACTATTTCTTTTGTTAAGACTTTGGATTTTTCTATTGGTCGTTTCATTAACTTGTACTTAATTAGGTAAAAACAGTTTTGGCTAAAGAAAATTCGGTGCACGTCTCTGCTCTGTAGGTACTTCTCACTCGCAATAAAACCATATCTTGTCATCCCGCTCGAAATCTATATCGTAGCTAGTTATTGCATACTGTTACGAACCTTTTGTGTCAGAGTGTACTTATGTACGTAGAGGTAGCTGTTATAAAGTGACACCAAATTCTCAGAGATATTCAAACACTTTTCGTATAAAGTTCCATCACCATCACCATTTTCATAAAAGCATCGTCTAACTATCCATCCGTTAAAACTAAAGAGCCTCACTGGACCACTGGCACTGTAATAAGGTCAAAGCTTTCACCAGAATCAGTTAACAAGCAGAATGCAGCAAAAGCATTTATCGAGCCATTTGCACCAGTTTATTGGCTTTGGTAACCAAACACTGTTCGTTAACGATCAGTTAAGCAATGTAATGGGAGCTTTCTAAAACTTCTAATGATTAGTGCTTCTAACCACAGCTTTTCATGGTTATATTTGTGTGTATATTTCAGATTATTTAGACAATAATCTAAAGGGTAACAAATTGCTGTAACATTGGTCACATCACACTATCACACTATATCACACTGTATGGATGTATGGATGGATGTTTGTTACCTCTTTACGCCAAAACTACTGAACGGATCGGGCTGAATTTTCTCATACAGGTAATTCTAATCCTGGAATCAAACATAGGCTACTTTTTATCCCATAAATCAGTTCCCGACGGATGAAAATCATCTTTAAACGTTTCCATTGGAACGCGTGCGAAGTCGCAGGGCACAGCTAGTAATATTATAAATGCGAAAGTTTGTATCGATGTATGGATGGATGGATTGATGTTTGTTACTTCTTCACGCCAAAACTACAGAATGGATCAGGCTCAAATTTTGCATACAGGTAATTCTTATCCTGCAATCAAACATAGGCTACTTTTGATCCCATAAATCACTTTCCGTGGGATAAAAACCACCTTTTAAAGTTTTCATAGGAACAACGCGTGCGAAGCCGCGGGGCGCAACTAGTTTGTTATAATAATGACGACTCATGTGGTGCAGCGGGTAAAATTCCGCCTGCGATGTTGCGTATTCGATTCCCAAGTCTGTTTTTTTTTTATTTAATTCTGATTTAATATCATATCTTCATGTGGTCACATAGGTACATTCATGGTGACATATCAATAAACATTGCTACTTTTTGTACTCAACACCCGAAAAATACAATAGTAAATGATTAATTCTGCAGAATTTCAAGCAGAATTAAATAAAGGTTTATAACAGATAAATTAAAACTTGCAAACGTGCCTACATTTCCGAAGCTTCAATTAAAACCCGTAAAAAACTCCCTGGAGGTTAAAGCTCGTAACATCAATAAGATTCAAACATTTTCAGTCACTTACGCAAGGTTCCAAACCTAATAAAATAAAGGGAACGTTCCCAAGCGGCCTCAACTCTAATCTGGGTATCCTTAATCATAATGTTGATCTATCGAAACGGGCCACATCACGGCCCATCGGAACGACTTCAAACGGAGGCAATAAAGTTATTCCTCTGAAGTCATGAAGGTTAGAATGAGAGCTTGAGTGAAAACCCCTACCATAATTTAAATATTGCAATCACCGGCGTAAGGTTATTGGGGTAGGGAAGGTAGCTTACGTTATCTGTAGTAGGGGAAACGATTGTTCTGTAAATATCATGAACCTTCTGTTCAGTTGACTAACTTAAGTTTTCCCTAATGACGTAGTTGTCAAAATTAAGTAGGTATACTTACGTCCACTACTGACGACCCTTCTTATTTGCGAACAAACAAGGGGGATTGATTTTGCCTCCTACCTGCCAATATTTCCGCCTGAATTATTCTAAAACGTCATGTAAATAATCAAAATCGCATTTTGCATCAGGCAGAGTTCTTCTTTAATCAACTATAGATATTTACGGCAAAAGCGATGTGTAGACAAGAGCCCTTATTCTAAATCACAAAAGAATATAATAGTACTTACTATACGTATAGATAGTTTTCTTTACATTTAATAATGCGTAAAAGAACACATGTTCTTGAAAATAAGAACTAAGAAAACATATAGGCATAACAACAAGACGAAATAAAAACCCTGATCTTTAACGATATCAGGAAATCCGAGTAGATACTAGCCCTCCTGCTCATATGTATTTGTCAAACATTTCCTGACCAACATTTCTCTCGCAACTTGGTAACATTTACTAAATAGATAACATCTTTATTTGCTATTGACCAATAACAGAAAAAGGGAAAATACAGATAAAGGTAGTATAGGTACAGAACTTCAAAATATTACACGGACAAAGGGGTAGATAAGCACCAAGCTTTTTTCCTCTGTTGTAAATCTCACATTATTTTATGGGATTATCCTAGCTAACCACTCATTCCTTGAATTTGGACCTCGTGTTCTGTCTTTGTTGGTTACTCTGAAGCTCGGACTTGATTCGACATGTTTTGAATAATATTAACACCTTACGAAATCAAACAATATTCTAAAAATGATTTCACCTTGAGTACTACGCACTAAGGCCCGTATTTGTATTGTTTTAAATTTTGTCGTAGTAACTCAAAACTATACATAATATGCATCACTCAAGCATAGATCGATGACTGAGCACGGAAAATCGTTGGTTTGAAAAATGTATTACGCTTGAGGGAGAATATAATGAAAAGGAAAATAATATTAAATTGTATATTAATATATTTATTTTTATAATTAACTCTATTTACCTACCATTCCGCGGACTTTTTACTTGACTGTGGATCGTACAAAAATTTGTCCCGAGGCGCGAATCGAACCTCCTGCGTCGCAAGCGAACTTTCTCCCGTTGCACCTCAGAGATGATTTCAAAGATGTTTTAACGTTTTAACAAAAACAAATGAATTCGTTAGTCAACATTATGATAATGTTTCACATAAGAGCTCTAAGACTACACAGGCTGATGCTGTAAATAAAAGTTATTTTCCTTCCTTTGAGGCCCTTATGATTAAAATTATGGCTGTCGGTGGTTTCAAAGTTTTCCGGGAATTCTTTGGCGTTGGTAAATAAATTCTTGGCTCTGTTATTTGAGAAACATTGTTGGGTTTAGGAAGAGGTGAAATAATAAATAAATAAATGGTTCATGTATATTATTTAGTTATTAGTTAGGTAAATTTAATACACTTGATTTCGGGTATAATCCATTGCTTAATTAAACAAAAAGGGTCCCTAAGACGAGAAGATAATGATGTCTATATACCGTTTATATATACCTAATAATAATTATTTATACAACATAATTATTTATTTCTATATATACGAGTATGCCTACATAAATATGCACATAGAAAAGGTCAAATTATAAAATTCAACACTGATACGGAAATAAAGTGATATTTTTGATTTCTGTCGCTTCAGTATGTAAATGTGGATTGGCAATGCGGTGATCGAAGGACTGTTAGAAATAATAATCACAAAATTGGACAATACACACAGCATTATCTAGGATAGCCCCATACGTTTCCATACTAAGCAGAGCTTGTGTTATAGGATAACTGATATTCTACTAAGTTGTGAAATGTGAATTTAATCTTGTTACGATCTCCACATCTGCTGATTTAGAAAAAATTGGGCGTACATTTAGAAAATAGTCTAATTTAGATAGTAGGCTTTAATAGGCTGCTGTGAGTTAAGTACCAAAAAGAATTCATCATCATCAGTATATATTAGTTTACTGCTGGACATAGGCCTCCCCTGATGAACGCCATAGCGCCCTGTCTTCTGCTTGACGCATCCAGCATCTGCCTGCAGTCTTTCGCAGATCGTCATCCCACCTGGCTGAAGGGCGCTCTACACTACGTTAGCCGTGTCGCGGTCTCCACTTAAGAACTCGTTTACTCCATCGGTTGTCGTTTCTTCGCGAGATATGGCCGGCCCACTGCCACTTCAGCTTGCTTATTCCTTGAGCTATGTCTATAACTTTGGTTCTCTGTCGGATGTATTCCTTACGGATCGCACAAAAATGATTAATAAACAAATTCAACAAATCAAAACCTTGCTGAACAAAAAGGCTTAGGTATTATTAATCGTATAGGATGATTGACCCAAGATTAAATTCACATTTCACGAATTAGTAGAATATCAGTTATCCTATAGACAAGCTCTGCTTCGTATGGAAACGTATAGGGCTATCCTAGATAATGCTGTATGAATTGTCCAATATTGTGATTATTATTTCTAACAGTCCTTAGATCACTGCATTGTCAGTCCACATTTACATACCAAAGCGACAGAAATCAAAAATGTCACTTTATTTCCGTATCAGTGTTGAATTTTATAATTTGACCTTTTCTATGTGCATATTTATGTAAAAAATTAAAGGTTTTACTGAAAATATGCGTATCAATTTGCCGAATAAAAACTAAGCATTACGTCTACGACCGATTTCTTTATGTTAATCCCTAGTTTTGTCCCCAGAACCGCTAACCACAATCCTGGGGGGACCAGAGCTGTTCATCAACACAGGCAGCACCATCAACCTGACCTGCGTTGTGCAGCATTCACCAGAACCACCTCCTCATATACGGTGGACACATAATGATGAGGTGAGAAGATTTACCTAAACGAATAACCTTTCATAATGTTACTTCTCTTTTGTTAACTTTCCTGTGTTGCTTGTACACACAAACAACACATTTTTATATATTTATCGACACAAATCAATAAATATTCTATCTATATTAATATGTACAAATGCACAGCTTAAAATGCTTTACTAGCACGAGAGTCCTGAGTTCAATTTGACGGTCATATCGAGACGTCATCGTGACGCATAATTTATATTGGGATTTGCGTCGTTCATAGTTCACGTTTGTACTAGAGATTATAGTTAGTATTTATTGAAATAAGAAACCCTTGTAACAACAAAATTGTAATAACAAGTGTATTTCTGTATTTACTCAATAAATGAATAAATGAAATAAATAAATTTAGAAGTGAATGGAATTTACATAGTTCCATGTCCACACAACAGAGGCAGATTTGGTGTGCAGTATACCAAATTCGTCAGGAACATCAAGAAGTCTCGAAAACGACTCAATATTATCGAGTAAATGAACTCAGGGGCTCAAAAGTATGCGAGCAGGTGAAATAAATGAAAAAAGCAAATTATAAATCTGTAACCTCGAATATGGTATTTGCTTTTCTTGCAGCTTATTGCATGCTTGATGACGGACAGTATGTTTTTAGACCCTGTTTATTTCACCCATTCTTCACCCACCGCTCGTACACCGCTGAAGGTGACTAGTTCTTGCGCCAAGATTTTATTTATGATAGCCTAGTAGTTTTTAATTTCACCATCATCAATACTAGAGTACCATAAGTTTGAGTCTCGGAAACTTCGCTTCTAACTACTCCATCTTATCTATAACTAGCGAGTCAGCGGACTAACGAGGGCCCACAGATTCTAATTGTTGCAGAAATATCTGGAGCCTCCGGCCCCTGTCAAATGGACTCGTAATGACGAAGTAAGTAACACATCTAGTATCTCCTATGAACTTATGCTCTCCTGGTAGGGCCTTACTACATAAAAGTGTATAAATCTGATTGTACCGTGGTTAAATTTTACATTCGTCAAAATGCACAACGGACATGGGTAAAAAGCTGCCCACTTTGAGCAAGACTGCGTATCGTACATAGAACAGCTACTTACGCTAGAATTTTACCCTAAGCTCGCGCGATCCAACTTATTGCGCTTATGAAGTAGGAATGACTCATTTTTATCAGATTCGCTGCCCAAATTCAGCGGTGCGACCTACAAAGGAGCAGGCACTGGTTGTACATGGACAATAGGGTATATGCATGGATTTTTTTTATTTTTAAATCGTTTATTTAGTTTATTTATTTATTTATACATAAACGAAAAAATATATAACACCCAAAAAAAAATAATTATTGAGGTAAAAAACTAAAAGTAAAACTACACTCAGTTTCGGGTGATAAAAACGCTGCCATGTTAGACATTGCATTTTATGACGTCACGGATCATCGAGTTCCATATGTAAACTCAAAGTCAAAACTTCATGTCCATACAAAAATGTTCAAGTATGACGTCACGCTTCACATGCCAATAGCGTTGCGTTTAGACATTTTGCTGTTGAGACTTAAAAATCTACTTTTCAATGATTAAATTTCACAATAAAAACATCATAAAATACAAAAATAAATATACAGATATATTTCTATATCAATAGAGAATACGTAAAAAAAATATTAGCTATTTTGAAGTCACATGCATGTACCCTATTGCGGCATGGGCATTCTTATCTGCTAAGCGTTCTAATAATTATGATCTGCGATGGAATTTTGGTCTAGGAAGAGTTTAGATTTTTGTTTGAAACTTTCAATCTTCTCATAGATTATTTTGTCACTGACTAGCAGCGCTCCACGGCTTGGCCCGCGTGGAAATCATATTAATTTCAGAAATCTATTTCACAACCCCTAGGAGGAGTTTTGTAAAAATAAAAAATACTTTTAATTATAACACCTTTCATCTGTTCCACATCTAGGGAGTGGCAGCCATCTTGAATAAATTAACAAAGGCCCATCTGTGTGCATACTGTGGCTGCCACACCGATAGGGGTTAAAAAGCAAAAAAAAACATGATTCCTCTGTATTTTTGTTTGCGAAGTCCTAGGTTTTATTAATGTCCTTTGAACCTCGTGAATCATTTTACAAAATTTTATTGATGCATGAAAAAATAATAAAAACATTAGTTTCTGTTGATAAATCAAACTTTTTTCCACGAATCCAACCGATGACGGCCGCAACGCTGAAATTCAAATGAATTATTTTCCGAATAAAACTGTGTTGGCTGATATCAAGTATTTGAATTATTGAAAAATTTATCTTCATATCCATTTCTGTAAGTTATATCCACAAAAACATAAAACACGACAAAAAACGGACCACTCAAAAAGACTGGCGAAATTTTAATGAAAAACTAATGTTTATTATGAACAGGAAGTAGAAAGTCTGACCACAAGGCAAAGTGACCGGTTGTATGAGGATATCTATACCAACCGAATAAAACCATAATCATAGATTTAAAAAAAAAAATGTACCAACTACGAAAAGGCCGACCACAGGCGAAAGGTTCCATTATTTACTATAATATCGTTTAATTCTGTTGAGTTTTGTGAGAATCAAACCAAAGAATAATAGTTTTCCGTGGGCACTTACACCCTTTTTAAATCCCTCAGAGAATATTTTTGTAAACATTGTTTTAAACTGAAAATTCCATTAGATAGAACTAGATGAGAACCTAAACTATCTTCATACTAATTTCGCCTAAATCGGTTATGTAGTTACGGAGATACGTGCTAACAAACATTCACACAGACTTTCACATTTATATATTATATTACTAGGATTTGATGAATTTATATGTTGTGCGTAACCTTTAAGCTACATCGTAGCGGTTGCTGCGTAGTAGTGTCTGCTACGGCGTAGTACATCTACGTCGTAGCGCCTATCGTCGACTTTCGCAATTAATTTCATACAATATTGAATTAATCAAATGCGTTAAATCATACTTAATCTGAATGACTAAATATTTTGTTGAGGAAATATCTCAGATCGTACTTCATAGCAAATAACATCGCAATCACGAGTTCTGAAAAAATAAAATGTGCAAAATTATACTTTATACCCGAAATAACGAAATATTTTGTTCAGATAAAATCTCCAAAACATGATTAGATTATCTCATAATTTATCGCTTATCGTAAAAAAGTTTATCCATTTAGCTGAAATGACACTTTCGTGGTATTTACAAAGTTTCTTTTCCCAGACACTGTAACGACCTCATACGTGTCTCAGTTCATTGAGTAACTAATATCTAGTAAAAACCTGACTCAGTCAAAACTAATCTTCAATAAAAACTGGGAATATCCAACCAAATTACTTACGACGTTAAACTTGTGTGAAGATAAAATAAATTGCGTGTATTTTTATCTGAAAATTGACGCTGAAAATCCATGCCAAAATAAAATGGTCTAACTTTTATCCAATGTCAAGTGAGGGTTGGTTTTGGTCGGGGTAGTTTTGCTGATGCTGGAAGGGGGAGTGTTTATACTTATACTTCATGATAAAGTGTTGTAACGGTAGCCTCATGTGAGTATTTTCCTTGTTAAGATAAATAGTAAGGCTCTTTGTTTGTTTGTTTTGAATCGCAATAAGTTTTTGGGATCAAAATGACTTATTCTTCATAAACGAAGCTAGAGTGGACTAGTTATTTGATGATGAACTTTGCAGGATATTTAACAAAATATATATAGATAGATAGATATTTAGACAGGTAATTCTTTATTCATCACCAGGTGCATACACGAGTGAAAGTGGCACCCCCACCTATTTTATCTTATTATTACGTTAAACACAAGAATATTTAAAAATCCATCTTACAGTTTTTGGCTTATATGTAGATAACAAATAAGTTATTATATTAATAGTTTCGACGATTTTTAAAAATTTCCTATGTTATAATAATTTCCCGTAATATTACGATAAAATAGCTGGCGCTGTCATATTGGCTCGGGTATGCACCTTTACATAATAAAAAATGTAATACAGAACAGTATTGATAAAGTACTGGTGATAAATAATTTAAATTTCATTCTTTACATGCATCAGTGAAAACGTATAATTGATACATAAGTAATTTATATTCCAATAAATTTTAACTTTATTGCATCTGAATAATTGTAATAATAATAATAATAGGTATTGTGATGTCGAGAAACAAAAGTAAATCTATTATTTCTAATATACATAATACCAACTAAACTATTACACGTGTACGTTTCGATATCGTTTCAAATAAAATCTTGAAATGTAGTAGGGGTTTTTTAGGGTTCAAAAGCCGTCAAGCTATTCTACTTGGTGCCTTCTCCTTTTCCCCTATAGCTCACGCTCTGCCAAACACAGGGTGTTTGGTTGTGTAAATTCAGAAGATATTCAAAACCTTTATTTCAAACTAGCAGCGCCTCGCGGTTTCACCCGCGTAGTTCCCGTTCCCGTGGGAATTCCGAGACAAAATATAGCCTTTGTGCCGAGATAAGATACAGACACTCCAAAAATTAAGCTTTTTAATCAATTTTAATCGGTTCTGTAGTTTTGGAACCCATTCCATGCAAACAACCAAACAGATCTGGACAGATCAGACTCTGTAAAATATTAGTATAGATAATAAATAAAACTTTTATGTGATTAATTTGGAACCATTTTTTATACAACAGCGAAATAATTTAAAAAATCGGCCCATATTTGATGGAGGAATCGGTGAACTTACATACAAAAAAAACACACACATACGAAAATAGAACCTACTCCTGAAGTCGGTAAAAAGGATGAACAGTCTGAGGTGACGAAGTTCTGTATAATCCATTATGAATGTAAGCGGGTTAACTACGAACCTTGTTTGTGTTGGAAGAACACCAACGTTTCATCCTGCGAGTGCGGTTCTAAACACGCGCGTTCCGCATCCCTTCGAGTACTGCGCACGAGCGCGCGTTGAGCGCGTGACGTGCCCGCCGGGGGTGGGGGTGGTGGGGGGTGCGCCGCTTGTAGATGCTGTAGGGCGTGAGAGTCATCTAATGTGTCGGGTATTGGTGTCCTCTGGGTACATACGGAACTAACAGTATCTACACCCGGCCCTAAACTCATACGGCTGTTCGACTTCCCATGGAGACACGGCTTCCAGGCGGTAGGTTCCAACCTCTGTCTCTGTTGAAGTTAGGCCATCGTTCTATCTCTATCGCCTCGCGTATCTTGCGGGGAACGAAGAATTTTTCCTTAGACAAGACACGGGCTTTGTCGAAACGTACGTAATGCGATTCTTAATGTGATTCTGTATAATCTTTGATTCACAGTAAATAAATGGTCCAATAATGTAAACTAAGTGGTTTTTTATAGTTCTTTCCCATTTTTATCATATTCATTTCAATCTCGTCAAAACCAACAGAATAAATTTCTAGATCTGAATCTCCATAAAGAAACGTCTGCTGAAAACTCCCTGAAACTCAAAATAGCTTTAAGTTGTTTTGTTTACTATTGAAATTTTCGTCCAAAGTTTTGCTACTGATTGTACAATTTCCGGATTGCATTTTAGGTAAGGGTGTAGACAGATTTGTATTCAACTTGATAAGTGAAATAATATTATGGCATATTTAGAGGTTATGTGTACAAAAGTAAGCAAAGTAGTTATTTTAAATAATATTTAAATTGGTGCCCATAAACCTTTTCATTACATCTCAAAAGCCATGTGCTCTTTTACTAGTAGATATAATTTTGTCCACGCCTGGTCCCAAGAATCTTCATAATTTAATGTTCTTTAATTAACTAAATAAAACAATAAAAATGCACTTCACACAGCATAATCTAGCCCCCGTTATCTAAACAAATTTATTATTTATTTATTTTTATTTATTATTTATTACTTTATACAGATATATTCAGATGGTACAAACATTTGTACCGAGGTGGGAATCGATCTTCCTGCGTCGCTGGCTCACAGATTTTACCGCCGCGCAAGAGTTTACCAAATGGGTTTGAACGAATTTCAGCACTCATAATCATTATCATCAGACGTGCAATTTGCTGCCATTGTCACTGGACAATTCGGTTCTCTTGGCGCGTTTATTTTATGCTTTTCTTGCCAATATAATCACATCCTTAGCTACTCGTACCTGCCCTGAATACTCAGTTCCAACATTCTTTGCAGTTTGTTTCGATACAAAACATACTTGGAATTGCCTTGATTACCCGAGTGTTTTCAACTCGAGCAATAAAATCAAAAACAAACTGCATTTCTCTCTACGATAACGATAGCGTACATACATAGTGACTTTTAAACTGGGTCTGAATTACCTGCAGTGAACTAAAATTTAAAAATTCTTTATGTAGTGTTTTCAGCCTGAATTTTCTGATAATCAGTTTAAAAATGGAGGTTCTCAATGGGATGGTACATTCTTTATGTATTTTTCTTACTCATGTTCTTCGATATTTAATAAATAAATAAATCGTTTATTTCTGAAGGTCTTACAAGTATCATAAATTATTAGAAAAATAAAATAACTATTGTGTTCAGTTCAGACCTATTTGTCCGTTTTAATATCCGATTTAACAGATTTTGTAAATAAATAAATAAATAATAATAATGCTGGACAATTCACACAGCATTATCTAGCCCCAAGCTAAGCAGAGCTTGTAATATGGGTACTAGATAACTGATATACATAATACAATACACTACACTACATAGATAGATATTTTTTATTATACATAGAAAACATCCCGAACGCCCTGAACAAATATCTGCAGATCGTACAAATATTTGTCCCGAGGCGGGAATCGAACCCGCAACCTCCTGCGTCGCAGGCGGACCTTAGCCCACCGCGCCACAGAGGTCGTCAAATAAATTGATCTATAGATGGGTTGGTACTCCCATGGCCTTACTATTGGTTTCAGTTTACTTAAAATACAGCTTAATAATAATTATAATTTAAGTTATGGTCATAATTGTAATTTTTATTAACTCAGCAAATTCAAAAAATATTTTTGTTCGTAAATCGGGAACCTACCCTAAAGTTGGGGCTTGTACAAAGTAGGTTTTTAATATTTAACGGAAATCTTCTCTGCAACTTTATGAGCAATATTTAATAGTTTATTAGCATTTATGCGCACAAATTTAACAAAGCACTGAAGTGTATTTACGTGCGAATATTCAAAGAAAGTTTTTCTGAACTACCAGAGCCTTTATCGTGCTTCTTTGAACTATGGTAATGGTGTTAAGTTCTTGGAATAGAAATAAATTACTCTACATTTTGTAGAGTTTCTTCTAAACATATTTTATATTGTTTTCTTCTTTTAAACCGACTTAGAAAAAATGAGGTTTTAATTTCGGCTGTATGTTGCCTATTTTTGTATGATCGACGATTTCTCCGTCGATTTACGAAAATGTTGTTTTATATAGACAGAGAAAAAAAACTGAAATCAAAACGTTGAAAGACGCCAACCGACTTTATCTACTTAATGAACATTTTATAAAATTATTGGCATTACTCATCTTTAATGGGACCACCTCGGGATTCTAAGTAGGAAAACAATTACAAAATCATTTTTAAAATCGGTTCACATTCAAACATCATCAACCTCAACCTCAACAGCCTATTTTGGCCCACTGCTGGACGCAGGCTTCCCCCTGATAGCGTTTTATTGGTTCTTATCTCATGGAGGGAGGGAGCCCTGAAGAATTTTATCTCAGCGCTGCCGTCTGCCCCCGGTTTAATTGCCTCTTATGACACCCGCCAGAAGAGTTGGGGTGGTGCATATTCTAAGCCGGCACCACACACCACGGCATTATTATATTACAATAGCGAAATAAATTTAACATCGGATTGACAGAGAAATCGACACAAATCTGAACTAGAACCTCCATTTTATTTTTAATTCGGTTAAACATGACTTTTAGTTAACTTAGCGTGGTAACAAAGACATCCAAGCTTAAAATAAAAGTCCAAAACTACCAACTGGCCATTACTTTCCCAACCATAAAATTATTTCCTCCCGATGTTTGGTCACAAAATCTAGAGCAGCAAATATTGCCCTCGCTATATCAAAGCCTGAGGTACTAAGGGTCGCCATCTGTCCTCGTTCCCGATTCGTCCCGCATTTGACAATGGCGGCTTCCGGTTCCGGTTTCAAAGGGTGGCGTCATCAATTTTTGGGCGTTCGGGTGGAATGGTCAACTACACACTGCGAAATGATAAGGGATTCTTTGAATGATGAACCTTTGGAACCTTTTGATTTTGAATGAAAATTATCAAGGAGATTCTAATAGGTTTCTGTTAAATCTCATGGTATTGTCATTATTATAATAATATATTGCAGGCAGATACTGAATGCGAAACGCTAAAGACAGGGCGCGCTGGCGCTCATTATGGGAGGCCTATGTCCAGCTATGGACTAACTAATTATGATGATGCAGATATGGGAATGAGCTAAACTCGTCAAGTAGGTAGTGTAATACTCGTATCTGTCAAAACATCAACAATAAGAAAGTATTTATGTTGGGTGTTTAGTATGAGAGCCACGTTTACAATAAGTAGTATGATATAATTTGGAGGTCGTACTTACCTATGTAATTTATGTATTGAACGAAATCCACAACCATTAAATTATTTAAATAATATATTACATATTGAAAATAAAGGCCAAAGACGGATTTACATTTTTATGTATGTTAAACATGTCTATGTATGTCATACTACAAAGAAAGAGAGAATAGCTACCGCAACCTTTTCACGAAATAAAAGTCTATTGTCGCTATAATGTCCCAGTTTCAATACCAACAGGAATTGGTTTTGTCAATAGCGGTGTATCTGACAAGTATTGTGAGATAATAGTAACTCTTTCTATAAACCGGAGACTGGAAAAAGCGGTGGGCGCTTTTTGGATGACGTCTAAACAACATGAATTTTGGGTTATAAGATGGAACGATATTTCTGGACGTCATATCCCACAAATGAATATAAGAATTTGGATGTTTAGATGTACCTATGGATGTTTTTGCTTATTTAAGCCCAAACCACCCCACGGATCAGCCTGAAATTTGACATAATAGGTAGTTCTAGGCCTAGAATAAAACATTAGGTACTTTTTATCCCATAGATCCAGTTCCTATGGAACAGAAAGCGTTTTCATAGAAACAACACGTGCAAAAGCGGGTAGAAACTAGCAATGTCATAATTTTGAGACGGTTTGGAATTAACAAATTTGATTTGTTTTTCCATTACAACTGTTTGTCATGTTTGTATTACGTCAACTGTACTGAAGGCCTACTCGGAAAAGAAAAATCGAAGTTTCGTTTTTCTTGTCGTGCAAAACCAACGCTTATGTCGCTTACATAAGATTAGCGTTTGAACGAAAACAAATCACAAACTTTGATTTTGCTTTTAAGAGTAAAGGCCTCGTTCATTATTATTTTTCATTATAAGATATAGTGAGTTAATAAGAAATTAAGGGAAATATCAATACGTTGCTATAAACAATAACTGCGAGTGTCGTGCATGACCTGCGAGTGTGTTTATTTGTCAACTCTTTAATTTTCTATTTGTCACCTATGTACATAATTTATGACCTACTATGTTATGTATAATGACTTCAACAGAATGGTACATAGCGAACATTACAAACAGAGAACTGCTAAAAAACCAAAACCATAAACAGTGCCATATTATACGGAAAAAATAATTTTGTGTAGATAACCTAAGACTGAAACGCTATGCTTTGGATAGCATAATAACATGATGAGTCACATAATTAATTTCTAATTCCAAGATTATTATAGTATCAATTCTGATAGCACAAAAACTAAACGAAATTAATTTTACTTTTACTTTGTAGTTATGCATGGATCAAAAATTCGCGGCCTCGAAATTTTTGATCTATGTAGTTATGTCATTTTTTTTAATGGTGGAGCGCTGTTTTGCACCAAATTTTTCGCGCCACAAGACATGTAAATTTTGATCGATTTGAAATGGATGGCAACATTTTTAGTGATGTTAACGTATTTATTTTAGTTTTTGTCATCTGCATTGGCAGTCTAGTCCCTATTTAAACTTGTACGTTTTCCTAACTTACCCAACATTACGAACGTGTTATAACGTTGCCATTTTTCTCAAACATCTACATTTAGATGGAAGCAAGTTTTCCAACATTTATTTCAGTTTAGAGATCTTGAAACGGAACTATTATTGTGGTAGAGTAGGTATTTGTATCGACTGAGATATTTTACGTTTTGTTTTTTGCAAAGCTTTGTCTGCTAAGAATGCAAGACTATTATTGTTGGTTTTGTTTTCTTTTCAGTTTTTTTCAATAAGTTTGAATGCGTTTTATATTGACGGCAGCAGTTAATTTTTGCGTTGCTAGATGTGGATGTAATGTGCTAGATCTTCAATCATCACATAACTAGCTTATGTTAGGTCTACTGCTGGACATAGAGTAGAGGACACAATTGGACACAGTTTAAGGCTGCCACTTTCGAGAACCTAGTGCCTCATTTCTCTTTTCTACATCGATGCATAACGCCTTGTGAGGATGAGCTTGCTTCACCCAGCATCTGCCATCAATCTTTCGCAGATCGTCATCCCACCTGGCCGAACATATTGTATGTACTAGCCCCCTTATTCATAATAGTCTGCTAACTTAGCTGCTAAAACTCGCTCTGTCTTCTTCTATTGACTTATGTCAGACTGAGAAATAACACTACTTAGCAGCTGTTTTATGTTAGCAGACCACTATGAATAAGGGGGTAGGTCTTTAATGTGGATATAATGTGATAGGTCTTATAGGTCTTCTCTTTAATGCTGATATAAAATCGTTGTCAATGCCCAGAATTCTTTTAACTCATAAATCAGTTTGAACTATGGTTTGTCGAAAAACCAATTCATTAATTCCTATCAATATGAAATGCCCGATTTAATTCTGGACTGAAGCCAAATTAAGCCCAATATAATTGCATTATCTCTCGTTAGGAGTGAAATACATTTTCCATGAATATCACTCGCACCAGCCTATAGTTTGGTTTTCATCGCTATAAACACAAAATATATAATAATACACAATTATTATTAACTGTATTTGTGGCTTAGAAGCTGTGTGGTGCTGGCTTAGAATTTCCACCGCCAAAACTCTTCCCGCGGGTGTCGTCCGAGGCGACTAATCTAAAGGTCGATTTACACCAAACGAGCGAATGCTCATTCTATCCCCACTACGTCAAATTCTTCTAGTGTAAACAGGCGTAGAGCATTCTTTCGTTGTTCTTAGTGCGTTCGCAAAGATTATATAGAATATTCTAAGAATGCTCGCTCGCTCGATGTAAACGGCGCTTAAGACTAATCTTTACTAATATTATAAATATAAATATTTGATCTAATGTTTGTTTGTTTATTTTATTAAATACTACTACTGAACCGAACTGTAACGAATGAGCTCAACAAACTACTAAACCAATTTCCTACAAATTATTTCACATAAAGTATGCTACATTATCTCTGAGTAACATAATATGTTACTATCTTGTTTTAAACACATAAATGTAGCATTATATACTTATTTATATGTTTAAAACAAAGATCTAAATCGTTTGATACGCCTTTACGCCCAAAAACTGTGGCATTTTCTATAAATTCGTGCGTCGACATAATGTCGCCGCGCGCACACGAGTAGGTAGATAAAATTTGTTTTTTTGTCAATAAACCTAACTGTTATTATTGTGCAATCACATAGCACGTACTTTAGTGAACAAGCACACCATAAAAACACACAATTCACTGATTCCAAATGACAAAGATAAGTTTGTGAGCTCACAAACTTCATTTGGCAACAAACACGACGGATCAAACTACGAAAAGGGCCTATCTAATGATTTCAATATTTGATTGAAGAGTGTGCAATAACGCCGCTACGAGATAGATTTCGAGCGGGATGACAAGATATGGTTTTCTCGCGAGTGAGAAGTACAGAGCTGAGACGTGCACCGAAATTTTCTATGTGCAAAAACTGTTTTTACCTAATTACATGTTAATGATGTTTTATTGACTTGTAATCGAAAAATTAACAGATACCATCACTAAATAAATAATTTTAGGTTTCTTAGCAAAACAAAAACCGAAGAAAAAGTATGCTGTTCCTGAGATAAATAGCAAAATATGTGCAAAACAATTAGTTTTCAAAAAAATAAACTATCGAGAAAACTTTCACCAATCGTGTTTTTAAAATACGTTTTTTCTTGAAAAAAAGATTGAAGTAAAATTTTCCTAAATATGAAGGCTTTCACAGATATTTACTTACTGTTTATCCCATAAATCATGTAACAGGCCGTATCGTAACGATCCTGTTATTAGCGAGAATAATATTATTTGGCAGAATAAAACCCCATCAGTGGCAGAATACTTAGTTGAGTGAGCTTATTAAAACAAAGAACAAACAAAAAATAAGAAAAGAAAAATTAAAAAAATATATATATAAATTAAATCAATGAGAAATGTTGTCGGAGCTTTGTCCGCGATTTGTCCGTGCTTTGTCCGTGAAATGTCCGCAAAAAAAATGTCTGCGAAATATAATAAAAATCCATAGCACAAAATTGAAATAAATATAAACATGCCAATAAAATTGAAGAATAAATAAAAACAAAAGGAAAAATGAAAAATATAAATTGAATCAATAAGAAGGGTTGTCGGCACTTTGTCCGCGATTTGTCCGCAATTTGTCCGCGATTTGTCCGCGATTTGTCCGCGATTTGTCCGCGCTTTGTCCGCGCTTTGTCTGCTCTTTGACCGCACTTTGTCCGCGGTTTTGTCCGTGATTTGTCTGCGAAAAAATCGGCGAAATGACGTAGGATTGAGAAAGGTGGGGCGAGTTCATAAAATAGACAGTGTGAAATTGATACTTATGGCGTAGAAAATAAAGAATGGATTGGAATGTTGATAAAATCTGAAGACTTTTGTCTATATATAGAGGAACGCAACCTTACTCGGGATGACTCGTTGATAGATTTTTGAAGAAGTAGGTCGTTACGCTGCTCAATTTGTTGTAGGGTTTCTAAGGTCCGGGTACCTTTTTGGAAGAGTGGTAGTTAAAATTAAAGAACGTAGTTGCTGGGATTGAATTAAAAAAAAGATTTGTGTTGTGAATTGTGTAACATTTGTTGGGGTAAAATTGTAGTGAATTAAAATTAAATTCTTGGGATTGTGTAGATTGTAATATAACCTAAAAACTTAGCTCGATAAATCCCCCTGTGCTTAGAAATCCAAAATTTATTTTGGTTGTGTGTTACGGCCTGATAAGTAGCCGTGAACACATACCCTCTTGATTATAGGTAGTCTAGGAATGGGATAACCTTTGAGACGGGCCCACTTCGACTATACCCGTTCCCGGGGTCGAAGAAAGTCTTCCGACTACTTGTGTAGATATTTCGTGGAGAGATGTCAGCAAGGGTGTCGGTCTTTTATTTATATATTTATAATATACATAGCCACATTTATATGGTAGGCTGTCCATGGCACCCAGCTCTCGAGCTAGTCATTGGAAGCACCCACACAGTATTTAGGTTAGGACAAAATCGAGATTTACTACCTCGTACTCTTCTCAAGGGCTAGTTAGAAGACTTGACATTGCACTCAGTCAAGTCTACAATTACACATCACACACTTAATGATAAAAATGAAGTTTTGACTTCTAAAATTGTGAACAATATATAGCCAGAATAGGTTAGGATAGGTACTCATGTATGGAAATTAAATAGATAAAATAAACTCTAGTAAGCAGTAGAAACGGGATCAAATAACATTTACCTTTAATTCCTTGAAAAGAAACCTCCTAAACATCCATTTTACTCGGGTTAGATATGGAATAAAACATAAAACAAAGCCTATAATGTATTATCAAATCACAATAAAACTATATCTTTAATATTCATTATAATATACAAATAATTGAACTAAAACAACCAACTAAATACATAATTTCCTTCTAATTAAAATATGATATAATATTCAATAAAACTCTTCATCGGATCATGCCATATTTACTTAACCAAATGGAATGTTGTTCCTGGTCTAGGATTAGGACCAAGTTTTGTATTTATTAATTGCATTAAAATTTAACTATATTTGACCTTTTATGAGAAAACCTAATTATATTTGAACAAAATATCTATAGTTGATGAAAGAAATATTATTACTTAATTACTAAAGATTTTATTAACTAAATTATCAGTGAAACTTCATAGTGAAATGATCTGAGTTCAGGTTACTACCAAACCTGTTTTATATCTAAGAGGAACTACCTCTTTTATTTGATTAGTCTGACTATAGCTTGGTGCATAAAGACACTAAATGTGGTAATTCTCTCAAAAGAAGGGAAGCCCATTTATGAGCTATGAGGCTGAGAATCTCAGTCAGATGAATCATTATACCAATATTATATCTATACTTATTGTAGATTTATCTACAAATAAACCTGAGACTTGGAAATGTTTCACTATCAAGAAGCTGGTAGTCTTCTAAACTCCCGTTTGTGGAGGTTTTGGTGGCTTGGGTAAAGGCACAATCTAATCTAATATGAGAAATATGTTTCTAGATATTTAATTAGAAATTTCATATCCAAGTAATGTTATAAATAAAGAAACAACAACCTTTATTAGCTCAGATTGTAGGGGCGGTAAATGGCGGCCTTACCTTAAGCGATATAAAATATCCCTACAAAATAAATTATAATATTCTTTCATTAACAACCTAAAATAGTTAATAAACGGATAAGGTAGGGAAACTTCTACAGGAACTGAATTATATGATAGTAATAAAATAACTATAATACTCTTATTAACAAACCAAAATAGATATAAGAATAAGGTAGTTAAATTCCTATAGGTTCAGAATCATATGATAGGAACTGCTTTAAGTAACATAAACATAATTAATAGGAAAATTAAGATACCGATCAATTCATAATAGGTTTAGAATGCTTTATGTAACTTAAATATAACTAGGGATTCGTTTGTCTATGCTCTTAAAAGGATCTGAGTTGCTATTCACAATATAGGGTCCTACCATTAACTCAGACGATCACTGGCCAAATTACTTCATAGTAGCGATCATCTAGGTTAAGACGGTTAGGTAGTTTAAGTTTTAGGGTTGACAGGAGTTTTCTGAGGGGGGCGTTACAATCAGTTCCCTTGTGGTAGAACTAAACTTAAAATATAGAGACAACGCGTGCGAAGCCGCGGGCAAATAGTAATATGATAATACTAAGATAGAATGGACACTCCTCACCCTCCACCTGCACGAGTTCGGTTTGCGGCAATCGTGATTTTTTCCAGATTTATTTAGCAGTGGTAGATATTAAAAAACTTTTCAAACTTGCGATTTGTTAACAATAAGTGATTTTATTAGTATCGGATTATTATCGCGTACCTTTTGTTATTGTTTTCCCTACGATTCTACTGCGTTACAGCAATCGTGGTTACGGGGCGTTTGATATTTTGTTGGTTTGATCATGGACATAATTGTATGTCCATGATCAAACCAACAAAATATCAGTTGAAGTAAGAATTAATTTCATCTTTAGAGAAAGTAAATTAAATAAAAAATAATTTTGAAACTAACTCAATAATACTACATTCATGAAATGATCCTAGACGTCACACATAGTTGCATGTGTAGCGCAAAACAATTGCGCGTGTATGGTTCCGAGATGCGCCTTTTGTATGGAGAAATAGGCGTGTGTTCGGTGTGTGGTAGCGGAAAGGCCTATGTCCAGCAGTTATCGTGTATTGGCTGATATTTTGATGATTTATTGCGTAGGTACCTTGTTACTTTATTACCCTACGTTTCCCCGTCGTTAACCTCTCACCACGACCGTGTGTAATGTGATGAATTACAAGGCAATAAAAATACAATTACGCGATAAATACCCGATAAATATTCATTGACACCATACATGAAAATCTAAAAATAATTAATAATATTGTTACATGCCTTCAAATCCCGGGTCGGCCTAAAGTTTTTTTTAAGCTATTGCATAGTTTTCATTCTATCGCGGGCCTTGAGCGCGGGGACCGAATCCAGAAATTCCGTAACGAAAAAACCTCACGCTCCCCACTCCGTCGGGCAAGGAGGTGTGGCTTGAAGGCCGTGCATCGTCTAACGTCGTTTCAGTTCGGCAGTCTTCGACACGGCGTTGTGTGCGTGCGATTATACGTATGTACGACTCTACGAAACTCGCACGATTTTTTATTTATTTAATAATAGAAAAATTTGTTTTCTTATCGGTCACCACGCTCAAAAAGTGTAACTTGAATTAATATCAAAGAAAAAGCAATACTGCATGAATAAAATAAATAAATAAAATTATAATTGCATAAGTTGAAACAAAATGCTATGCAATAGCTTTACCGCGGCAGTCCCCGAGTGCCACACGTCTTTTTTTGTTTTCCTAGCAAAAAAAAAATACACAGCCCGGAATCAGGTAGTTAGCGGGTGTCACAACGTTAACCCGTTGGTCATTAGCCTGATCTCTCACCGATCGTGTCGGTTTACCGTCGCATCGGATTATGAGAGTGGGTGAATAGAGTATGCATTGTGATTGTGCACTATAATAATGTCCTACGCATGTGTTTCCCTACACCGCAATTTTTTTTTATTGAATCTAAATTCTGAATGATTTCATCAATCACTAAGTGTAATTTCAACAAAAAAGATGCTACGAAAATCAGTTTCTGAAGTACCCAGGCTATACACTTATATTTTACGTTAAGGCCCATACACCAGCGAAAGTGGCGCCCCCAACTATTATATCTTATTATTACGTTGAACGCAGGAATTTTTAAAAATCCTACGTTCAGTTTGTGGTATCTATTATAAGCTATTTATTAATGCCTCTGTAATAGTTTCATTTTGTAAAGCTTAGGAAGAGATACGAAGTTGCGCTTTTTGGCCACCAAACTCTATTTTTGCATCTCCTCCTAAACTATTTGAGATAAAATTATAAAAGAGGTATTAAAAAATAGCTTATAATAGATACCGCAAACTGAACGTAGGATTTTTAAAAATTCCTATGATAAACGTAAAAATATGATAAAATAGGAATTGCTGTCAGATTGGCTCGGGTATGCGCCTTAAGGTCAATATTATAAACTATATTGCTTAACTTGTATCTTTATGACTTGTAACATGGCGTTATTAATAAAATATTGTATTGTATTGTATTGTATATTTATATGTTGGCTTGTCTCCGATGCACTGGCCGCCGTGTTCGAAATTCGGCTACGGGACATCACACTATATGTCTGTATTTTGTCCCCAGGAAATAAACTACGACTCGCCCAGGGGTGGCGTCTCGGTCATCACTGAGAAGGGTGAGACGACCACGTCCCATCTTCTGGTACAGCGCGCTAAGGCTCCAGACTCCGGAAAATATACGTGTGCGCCAGCGAACGCCAACCCTAGATCTGTTCTGGTGCATGTTCTAAGTGGTAAGAAAATCCAAGCTGTCTTTCATTCATTTGTTATAAGCCTGTGACGCAGGAGGTTGCGGGTTCGATTCTCGCCTTGGAAAAAATGTTTTTACGATCTGCAAATATTTGTTCCCATCACATATTTCCATAGAAATTGCCAGGAGACCACAGACGACATCTATCATGTATATTTTTACATGTATGAAATATGAAGGAATGTAACGTACCGTCAAATACAAACATTGAAGCTGCCGTGTGTATGTACGCCCTTTAGAAGGTTTAATATTTGTTATCCCACTCAACTCACACAAAACCTTTGTTTCCTACCTGGAAATAAACTGAAGAACAACAATGGGGGTTCTACGCCTGAATATGAAATTCTGTGATATGAAAAAAGAACAATCAAATTGTTGGTACTAAGATAAAGCATTTCTAAGGAACTGCTTGAATAAACGTAGTCGAATAAGATTTTTTTTCTTGACATACTTATCGAAAGGTAACAAAATCTAAATACCCACTATTTAGATTTTGTTATTACGACTCAAGCTAGGATATTAACATAGGGAAGTATACTAGAAAATAATGATTGGTGACAGGAAATAAAATAAAATAAAAGTCATTAGGTTCGTGATGGAAAGTAAAAGAGCTGTGTGGTGCTGGCTAGAATTTATACCACAACTGCAATCCCCAACCCGCATTCCCAGCGTGGGGATTATGGGCATTAACCCCCATGAGGTAAACGCCAGATAGGCGTTTATCAGGGGGAGGCCTGCGTGCATTAGTGGATCGATACAGACTGTTGAGTTTGAGGAATTTAGTAAAATAATAAATATATACATATTAAAAGATTATAATGTGTAGAAGTAGCAAATAATAATATTGTCTTACTGTGGTATTTGCTTATGGACCGACTGAGGTACCAATTTATTTAGCACATAGATAATTACAAAAATTGATAGATTGTGGTTTTGGTAGCATTGCCATGCTACGTTGAATTGTAATGCTAATTCGTTAAACGACTGAGGTTATCGAGAAGTTTTGGTTGTATTGTGTAGAACGCGACGGGGTATTACTAACATTTAGAGGCCTAGACAACGTAACCATCTATGTCGAAAGCGATCGCGAAGCGAAAAGTACAAAAATGTGTGGATTTGATTTATCCTTAGATATGTAACGTGATCTGTTTCGAATTTTTCCCTACGGATCTATCAATTGTATTCGATTCGCTTCATAGCGAATGCCGGTTGGCTAGACCCTCTGGTACTTTGCAATACCAACATACCTTTTGTTTGCTTCTATCAATTGCGATAATACAAAATAAATGGGAACGTGATTTGTATGTTATAAATGTTGGTGCCTTCTTACACCTAGCTTGCTGCCCGCAATGACCGTCGCTATTGCACGGCACTTAAGGCTCAATTCACATCGGAGCGTCAATACGCGGTGGCGACCATTTTCAGTGTCAAAATGGAGTCAAATAATTATGCTGCTTCAAATTTCACTCCTTGTCAACCAAATGGTGACGATGCACTGCTGACAATGCGTGCGAACTTTTCGGCCTTTTTCATATTTCATTTATTGCATCCGTATAGAAAATATGAATATTATTTACTATTCTAACAATCTTACTTGGAAGCTTATTGTCGTATACCCAATCAGAGTGTAGCATTTTTTAATTATCATGTCCTAATAATTTGTGAAAATTAATGTCGGATGTTTATTATATCAGGCAAGGACCTGTGTTAAGAATATTTAGTTTTTTAAACGATCTCGATATAACGTTTCAAATCATTTGGCACCAGTTAGACGCTGAAAGTGCTCACCGCCTTGCCAGCCGCTTTCATTCCAGCGTGAATTGAGCCTTATCCACACTTGACAGTTACATATCCCTATAAATAAAGACACACAAACGGGTGACCGAAAACTAATGTGCCGTTTAGTTAAGTGTCTGGCTATACAATGGGTATGGTTCCAATCATTCGCACCCTTGAGACGCACTTCTAACCCAATTCTAATTAAGCCGTCATCTACTGGGGTTCCACTTCAGTGTATTAGTGTGAGAGGAGTGTATTGTCGCAGGCTTTTCCGGTCATTGAAGGTCATGTGAGCAATCTATATTGTTTACTAGCTGTGTCCCGCGGTTTCGCACGCGTTATTCCTATGGAAACGTTTCACCAAACTGCGAAATATTAGAAACACAAAATTAAACAGGATTTTTGTTATTTTGTAGATCATCTAATAAAAAATATAATGTAGATTGGTCTCGTTGCCTTCAATGACCGTAAAAGGCCTGCGACAATACGCTCACTAAAGTACGTAACGTAATGTACGGTAGTACGTAGGTACTTGTATCACTGTATAACTAACTTAAAATGCATAATTTGTAAAACTTAGAGCGCAATTTTTTTTATCGGAAAACTAAAACTGAGTCTATATTCCTATAATACTATAATTTCTTCTTTCTGTCACAATATGGAACATCTTGAGATCATTATTTATTTAAATAATAAATAATGATGTAACAATCATTTCAATTAATCCACATATTTTTACACTCACATCAAAAAACCCATGATTTTCTCACTGATAAAGCTTCATAAGTACCAATCTCACCATTTGCCAGCGATAAGATATAAGGTCATATCATATACGATAAAAACAGTGAACATATAAACTTGGAACTTACAAAAGCCTTGTCCCAAATACGTCGCAGCAGAAATATCTCCCGGTATTTCGTTGTAAATCGTCACCATTAGAGCCTGTCAACGGACGCCACAGCAAATACGTGACTACAGCTTAATTAAAGAATGGGATCTCATGCCGCGGCACGTTCCTTGCGTAACCCTCCGTACTAGTCTAGAAGGCAGTAAACAACCTTGGTATATTTGGGTACACAGGGTTGACTTAAAGACAGTGTCGCTACCAGAAAATACGCTTACATTCGTGTTTTATCCTATAGTACCTACTAGTTCTGAACGAGATTTGTTTGATAGTTCTAGTTAGAACCTATTTGAAACGAAGATAAATTTTATGGTTATACGAGTATCGTAGAATCGTTGCAACCAGTTAAAATGTTTCTGAGTTAGGGCAACTTTCGTTTGGGGTTATTATTAAAAATGTATAGCTAGAATGGGGATTTGCGGATTTAACATATACCATTTTAACAGCATTTAGCCTAATTTTAAAAGACTTGTGTTGCTATCTGAGTTTCTATCAGTAGTATTGAACGGATCGACCTATTTTGTTGAACTTGATAGAGCTGACCTTAGTCATATCGTAGAAAATCGTTCCAAACCAGTCGAATGTTTCTCATCGTTCAATTAAAGTTGGTAGAACTTTTGTTAGGGGTTTTGATGAATATAAATATGCTAGAATGGGGATGTGTGGAGTCACCATTAACACTGACTGGACAATTAATAAAGTTACTAAGTTTTAAAGTCGCGGACCTTGAAAAGATGGAGATTGAAAATTCAAGGTTTCTTAAATCTATATGTATAACTTACATTTTTTGTTTTGCATATAGCGTAGGATGCAAGTAAAATGTCACTATGTAATTTATATGTTTTTTTTTTGTCAACAGGCGAGCATCCAGCTGCGATGCAGCATGGAGGTCAGCTACGTCTACAGTACCCGCTCTCAGCAGCGCTTCTTAGCGTCATAGTCACTTTCATGGGTTGCTAGTTAATTGTTAGCGTCAACGTCACTTTTAATGGTTAGTGACTGTTTAGACTAGCAACAACATCATTGTTACAAGCTGCAAGTGATTCGCTAGCGTCAACGTCACTTTTACGGGTGACTAATCTAATCACTAATATCCGGCTATCGTCAAAGTTATTTTTACGGGCTAAAAGTGACGTTGACGGTAGTATTTTCCGTCAGTCTTAGCTAGCTATTGGGCAGCTAGTGACTAGGTAGTGAGCGTCAACGTTACTTTTTTCGCTGTAAGTAATTGATCTATAGGGTGCAGTAGTTATAAGACTAGTTATAGGTTTGAGTTTAATACCATTGTGTATCATTAATATTATAATCTTTATGTTTATTGCATTCACTTCTTTTCTTTCGAACTAACCTGTATTGTTTATTATTGCTGGAATCCTTATAAAAAATCTGTTCTTTGACATCCTTTTATTTTTTTTTGAAGTCATCCTTTTTTTATCAAAAAGAATAAAATAATCCTTTAAAAATGCCAGTGAGCCTCTTACATCTACCGATCTAATTTGAACTGTGTTCATAATACAATAGAGTCGAATATTTCATCAACGTATTGTCGGTATTGTTATAAGTTTTTCAACTTTCAGCAATTCGTGAATTAAGGAACCATCAGCAGAATTCCCGGACAGGGAAAAATATTTTCAGCGGCTTTCGGATTAATGTATAAATATTTCAGGAATGTTTCACGCACCCTGTGTTATAAGGCGTTGTCTGCTCTGGCGAAAATTGCCAGCAGGGTCGAATCTGAAGGCCTTCTGAAATGCATGTTAGTTGATTTAGAAATTATTAATTAACGAACCATAACTAAGTTAGCAGTTTGCAAGACTTTTTTAAAAATACTGTCTTGTATTTTTATTTTACAGAAACCAAAAAGCTAGGTAAGGCAGCTTGATAAAGGCATTACAAAACTGCTCTCATTTTTATTTTGTAACCTTCGCATTTGATTTAAAAGGTAGCCCAGGCACTTTTGTTAGTTTGACTTGTTGATATTAGGAGAGTAAATTATGTTTGTAATTTTTAAAACGTTTTTTTACTATAATTTTATAGTATCACTTATTATACATTTATCATGTTTTGTTATTATATTCCCTATTTAAAAGTTTATAAGATGTTACACCAATCATGATCACCAGGCGACCGACGTAACAAAAAGGTACGCGATAACCACCCGACAAATAATAATCAAAAACTAAATGTATTGCCTTATCTAACTATTTGTAACAGATTATTTTTACATAAAATATGTAAAAATAAACTCTCGATTTTTTAAATTTTTCTATAATTTCCAGATAATATCACCGTTTTCTCGTAAATACAGCCTTGCTTGCCAGTAACTCCTCGCAAGCTGAATCGAGTTCTCATAAATAATCAATCGGCCGTTGTTTCGCTCAAATCAAAGCGTTCTACATAAACCATGAGGTAGCGGCTGTGTCGGTTAAGTTTTACAACCTTCAAGAGCTATAAAGGTAGAAATAATGAACAAACTTAAGGGTGCCTAAATAAAAGATGTGTCAAAATAACTTTTGAAACCGCCCTTGTATGTTCTGCGATATTCACTGGAATATCGCAAAACATACATAGAACATACATGGGGGGTTAAATCGATAGGTACTGAGGTTCCTCACCCCCCAGCCATCGTTGATCCACCCATTATGTTTCACCCTGTATAAACAGCTTGATAAATAGTAATTACTATCAAACAAGCAATAAGGTGCAATTGACTGTAATTCACTTCATATTTTTGTCCACTAGCGGAAGAATTCACATTTAGAAGATAGCCAAATATGAGAAGAATTCGATGTTTAGTTTAGTTAGACTATCTATCATCATAATATTTCCAATTAGAAAAAAAAAGTCATCAGTTTTGGTTCCTTCTCAATGTGAATAAAAAAACTGGTACGTGAACGTTTGTTTATTTATTATTTCTAAAATCTGTATTTTGATAATTTAATTTAAAAAATGAATGATTTTGCTTTTCCTAAGTACTGAAAATATCTACCTACCTACAAACGACATCATGTGTGAAAGAATGCGTCCCTAAAAGACGTCCGGTATTGGACATAGCACGATTTCCATATTTTGGTTTTGGTTATTCAATTTACCAATTTAATTGAAATGAAATATTGTCATAAAAATGCATATAAGTAATTGACTTACTTAAAAATGTTTTAATGTTATAATTATTTTTACAATACATTTAGTAAGTAACTACAATGAAATTTACTAATAAATCAAGTTCTTTAAAATAAGTTAGTCAACATATGAACATAATAATTAAAATAGAATATTATTATAATAAGCGTAATACGAATGTACATAATAATTTAAATAGTGAATTAAAAGTAATATACAATTAGTTAATTTTCTTTAAAACATTTTTATAATTAAATTTTTAAATATTGTTAAGCTGCATTCACATAACTATGCATAAATAAATTCATGTTTTCATTGAAAATGTAAGTCAAATACTTAGGCAAATGAACTTTTATGTTCATTTATTAAAATAAGCAACTAGATTTTTATTAATACTAGATCTATAACTTTAACATACAATACCATAATCCGTCCCTAAAGGCAGATTACGTTGGTATTATAATAAATAATATACTTAGTTTTATTAGAACACTGCTAATTTAAATAAGTTTTTTATCAATATAGAACAATGTAAATAGGTGACTGTCCTAATTTAACCGCAGTGTGAATGCACCTTAATCATTAGATTAGAAAATTATAACACGTTAATGTTTATACTTTAAAAAGTATATAATTATAGATAATAACTGTAATCTATAATATGATGTTATGGGATGACATAAAAATACCTTTTTTTGTAAATTTTATCTAATTGGATATGGTTGTGTAAATATTTTGTTTAAAGATGTTAAGCGAATAAACTTGGTCGTCAAAATTAAATTGCCTTTTATTTAAATTTATCATATATTTACATAGGCAACAAAAGGCACCGATGCACTAAAGGTGAGAACGATTTTTAACTGATTTATTTTATTTTTGATTGATGAGCGATACATTTTCATATTTAATCTTCTTACAGTGTCTCTCCATTACTGAAGGTTAGCGGTCATCCTCTTGAATTTCCTTATCCAGGGCAAGTCTAAATATGCCTTCTGCCTTCTTAAGGCGCATACAGGAGCCAATATGACAGCGCCAGCTATTTTATCGTATTATTACGCTTAACATAGGATATTTAAAAAATCCATCGTACAGTTTGTGGTATCTTTTATAAGCTATTTTTGATACCTCTGTAATAGTTTTATGTAGTTTAGGAGGAGATGTGAAAATAGAGTTTGGTGCCCAAAAAGCGCAACTTCGTACCTCTTCCTAAGCTTTACAAAATGAAACTATTACAAAGGCATTAATAAATAACTTATAATAGATACCACAAACTGTACGATAGATTAAAAAAAATGCTGTGTTTAACGAAATAATAAGATAAAATAAGTGGGGGCGTCACTTTCACTGGTGTATACGCCTTAATGCCAGTCCATTGCGCAGCCAGGAAGTCTTGCTACGACTAACTCCTCTTTTCCCCTGTATCTTCTCTATCATGATCACTTGCAGCAGTTAGTATCTATGTACTCTATGCTCTTATAATTATACCTAGATATAATATCCTTGCTATTCAGGCCTATATTTTTCAATATCCTAATAAGAATCTCGTGCTTAATACACTGCAGTTGAAAGCCTTTTCATAGTGCAAAGCAAAGATACACGTCTTGTTGCATATCACGTCATTTAATTATTTTTAAACATAAACATAAACATTTATTTATTGCTTAAAATTGTAACTATAGTAGGTTGGTACAATGATACTAAGTATAGGTGGTTGTATAACACTAAAATAATAAAAATAACATGAAGTACCTATTGTGTAATAATGTCATCGATAATCATTCATCATGTATGTACCAAACCCTAGTAAGGTGAATTATTATATTTGTTACCGGCGTATAATGATTCTTTCGCTTTTGTATAAAGAAACTGAGTTGGTACCAAGTTACTTATATAGTATTTCTTATATTGCAGTAAAAAATATCCGATAAAACCATAAAAACAGTGAGCTTAGTATAATCAAAGTTTATTTTTAGTTATATTTTAATGTTCTTATCAAAGTACAAAATCACTTCCTGGATCGAAATTAGTTCGTTTAACTTTGTTTTTCTCAAAGCCTTATCTTATCCCAAATTAGTTAAATGGGTTCTAAGGTAATTAAACTTTTACCAAGTATAGGTATTCGTAGAATGTGATTTACATCTACCTGATAGAAATTTCAAAATACTTGAAAACCTTTAAACAAAATTAGCATAACCCTTCTTTGAAGTGGCTTTTCGTGTACGTTTAATGAAAGCGGTAGGGGATTAAAACTTGAGCTTTACCTTATTCATGTAGGTAGCTAACTGTAGGTAAATAAATAGAAATACAAATACAAATACAAAATCTTTATTCAGAAACTTAAAATACATTATATAACAGTGTTTAAGTAAAGTATTTTACCTGTGTTAGGGGAATCTCGCTCTGCCGCAAACAATAGAATTTGGAACGTAGGTACATTAAGTTCGGCTAGTAGTTATTATAATATAAGGCTACTTAAATTATAGAGTTTATTATTTACAAAATTAAAAGTTTTTTTTTATAAATAAATAAATAAATAAAGCCTTTATTTACAATTTCCACATTTTTTTACATATTTGCACTTTACAATTCTCACACGTTATACTATGCCTAATATTAAATTTCTTTATAGGTATAAATGTTAAATTGGACACTCAGGATTGGGTGTAGGCCTCCTCCATGTAGTTCCACTCATTGCGATCTTTCGCCAGACGGGTCCATGTTGTTGTGGCAACCTGTACTAAATCGTCACACCATCTTCTACGTAGCCTGCCTCGCGAGCGTGAGGCATCTCGCGGGTACCAATGCAGGATTCGTTCGCTCCACCTCGCTTCCTGAGCTCTCGAAGGTAACTATGTATGCAATTCATCTATTGGTTACTGACATAACATCATGCTCAGGTAAAAGAAAAGAAGCTGGGGTTGAAAACAGTCGTGCTTAGCATGAAGCATTTTTTTGGTACATACCAAGCACGATTTTGTCAAGGGTAGATATGACAAAAAATACAAAACTGACATCGAATCGTCATCTATTGCATGAAATATTCGAAATTTATCCCTGCAACCTCAATAATGTACGCAATGTATACGTATATACGCTCTGGCGTAGTGTAGGATGCCCTCCGGCTAGGGTGGGATGACGATCTACGAAAGACTGCTAGATGCTGGATGCGGCAATCTGAAGACAGGGCGCTATGGCATGCATTAGAAGAAGCCTATGTCCAACAGTGAACTGATGATCCTGTCTGTTGTGGCATAAGCAAAATCGCATGCTGTTTGTCCATATTTACTCAACGGAACATGATATAAAACAAAGTTACATTATTAACATTATAGACGTGTTTCTAAGTAACATTTTAATACTGTGTTATATGACATCACACCTCGTTTTGATTGTAATTTTTGTACTTTTTGATTTTTATCTACAATGATATATCAAAAAATACAAATATTTTCTAGTAAAAAAACGAAAAATCAACGTGAAGCGGTCAACCATTCAAGTACTGACCACGCCCGACGGTGTACCTCGTAATCGGTTCTCAGGTGGTAAGTACGTTGCCCGCCTAAATTATTAAAATTATTAACCGTTTATTATTTGTTGTTTTTGCGGCAACAAATTTTAACTGTCTAGCTATCACGGTTCATGAGATACAGCCTGGTTATGGTGACAGATGCCCTGTGGTGCCGGTGGCATAGAATTTGCACCACCCCAATTCTTCCCGTGGGTGTCGTAAGAGGCGACTAAGGGATATCTTCTAGGGAGCGGGCAGCAGCGCCCCCTGCAGAACAAATCTTCCACCAAACTGCGATCCCCAACCAGCATACCCAGCGTGGGGATTATGGGGATTACCCCCCCATGAGTTAAACGCCAATAAGGCGTTTATCAGGGGGATGCCTGCTTCCAGCAGTGGACCGATACAGGCTGTGGATGTGGATGTAGATGTGGATGGTGACAGATAGACAGACGGACAGAGAGACGGACAGCGTAGGCTTAGTAATAGGGTCCCGTTTTACCCTTTGGGTACGGAACCCTTCAGAAAGTTTAGATGTTTAGATGCATGGATGAATGGATGTTTGTTATATCGTAGCGCCAAAACTACTGAACAGATCGGGCTGAAATTTTGCTTATTTACAGATAAACAGATTTATTTATAATTTTTCACATTATACGTCACATTGATTTAACATAATTAAATAAAAATAGTAAGTATATATAAATTAAGAATTGAAATAATCAGCAAATAATATAAATGTATAAATTCATCGTAGGTATAAAACGTCGTTTCTATGAGCCAGTTTTTTTTTAATTTTCAGGACTCCTAGCGTTCTTTAAGTAGTTCTTGGCCTCGAATAAAACACGGGCTACTTTATATCTCATAAATCAGTTTCCACGGGATAGAAATAACCTGTTTTTCTATAGAAACAATGTGTGCGAAGCCGCAATCATGAAATTGTTAGTGATATAACATGACATTAATAGTTAGTAAACAATGTTACATAATCAATCTTTGAACGCATCTTTACAAACGGAGAAACTTCGAAAAACAATCGAGCATCAATCTCTGCTAAGTTGGCATGTGTAACAATTTAGTGTATTGACCTATTACGAGTACAATGTCCATGCAAGTCATAAGGAAACTAAACTTCAGTTATCTTACTTTATCGAATGGCTGGAATATAACAATTTAAACTCAAAGCGATTGGTAAAACGACTGGGTATAAACTCAGAAAAAATGACGATATTATTACGAAGAAATCAATTCATGACTAATAAAATAAATCCTTCCAGCAAGTTTTTTCAAACCAAAATTAAACACCTAATATTTTTTTGTGACTCACACTTTAATTTTATTTTGGTATTTCGAATGACAGCTTTGATAAAGAGTTCTGAAGGCGGATAAGTAAGCCTACTTTCCCAGACAGGAAAAGGTTTTGGCAATACATCAAGTTCCTAACGTTTTCGCCGTGGCTTGAAAAACCAGTTTACCTGTTCTTTGATCAAACAATCTAACCTTCAACGCCTTCTAAGGCGAGTTTACACAAACAAAGTTAATAAGCACACTGTACCTACGGCGTGCAGGGCGGAAGTGTAAACGGACTTAATGTTGTACAAAATAAGCTTAGAGTTTTCACAAAATAGCTAAACGACTTTTGTTGGTGTTTATGTCCGACGTAAATGGTGTTTTTGCTTTTATCCGACTATGGTACAGTAGGTATGGTATGGAGCGGTGATTCTATTTCTAATGATAGGTAGGTACGAACAATTTTTTTTCAATATTGATAGGTATGTACTAGGAAATGGAGGTAGCTATATGTATACGAATTGTAATTTCTGACGCAGTATGACAATTACAGTAATAGTCCATGTAGGTACGTCTAAACGGAATATTCAGATGTATGGATGTTTGATTGGATGTTTGTTACTTCTTCCCGATTGAATCGATCGGGCTGAATTTTTTCATAGATTAAGCTGGATTAAGCCTGGAATCAAACATGCTACTTTTAATTCCATAAAACAGTTCCATGGGATAAAAATTAGTTTTTACAGTTTCCATAGACCATGCGTGCGAACCTGCAAGCAGAAACTATACCGTGTCCATTTTTAATGAAGCATAAACGTAAACAAACCGCCCATACTTAACCTAAAATTCACTTTGTTGGTGCGTCCTATTATACGTTACTTGTCGATTTTAGATCCTCCCTTCAATAAAAATTGCTTACAATTATATCTGAAACTCGACGCCAAGCAAGTGAGATTTTGTTATTTGTGTCGTATTTTGTTTACTAACATGCTTCATTCAAAATGGATAAACCATAGTCTATGATATTGCATCTTTTAATCCATCGCTGTTGATGTATTACTTCGTCTCAGCATCATCTTTGAATGTCCTGAGGGCCTAGACAATGTAACAATCGATGTCGAAAGCGTTAGTAGAAAAGTCCAAAAATGTATGGATTTGACATACGCCTTAGATATGTCACGTGATCTGTTTCGAAATTTTCCCTATGAATCTTTCAATTGTTTTCGATTCGCTTCATAGCGAATGCCGGTTGGCTACGCCCTCTGGGTACCTATGAAGTAAAAACACGCTGCTCCAGAGTAAGTAAATGCTTATTCAGATTTACCTATCTATACTACTTTTATAATGAGGAAATATTTGATTGTTTGTTTGTATTAGATAGATAGATAGATAGAATATACTTTATTGCACAACAGTTGTACATAGGCGAACATAATGCTAGGTATTATTCTCTACCTGCTAACCTTTGGGTAGTGTGAACAACAATTTAGTAGGTAGTGCTATAAACAGAACAAAGAAGACAGCTAATAATAAATCGTAACACTAACAAATAAATACACATAAAATATACATATATTAGGTCCTTACATATGAAATTGGCGTTTTTCGTACTGGCCACTTTAATCACAAATTTCTCCTCTTTGGTAAGGAATTCCAAATTCAAATTTGTACAGCTATGGACTCATGTATTTGTGCTTCGATGATCGTCATTCATTTGTTTTTTTTCTTCTGTTTTTTTCTGTTTGCGTCACTCATTTTACAAAATGGAAAACTTAAAATATCGCATTATTTACGAGTACGAGTTCCGCCGTGGCACTAGTGCTGCGGAAACAACTCGAAGGGTGAATGATGTGTATGGCGGTCGTGTTGCAAAAGAAAACACAGTTCGTTTTTGGTTCCAACGTTTTCGTTCTGGAAATTTCGACCTGCAGAACAAGCCCCGTGGACGGCCTGAGACTCAAGTTGATAATGAAGAGTTGAAGGCTATTGTGGAAGCGGATCCATCGCAAACCACGTCCGAGTTAGCTGCAGGCTGCGATGTTAGTGATAAAACTGTTTTAATTCACTTGAAGCAAATTGGGAAGATTAAAAAGCTTGAAAGGTGGGTACCTCACGAATTGACTGAAGCAAACCGGCAAACGCGCGTCGACTGCTGCGTTACATTACTAAACCGGCACAATAATGAAGGTATTTTAAACCGAATCATTACCTGTGATGAAAAATGGGTTCTTTACGATAATCGGAAGCGCTCAGCGCAATGGTTGGATCCTGGCCAGCCAGCCAAATCCTGCCCCAAGCGAAAATTAACCCCAAAAAAGTTACTTGTAAGCGTTTGGTGGACTAGTGCCGGTATTGTTCATTACAGTTTTCTCAAATCTGGCCAGACTATTACGGCTGATGTCTATTGTCAGCAATTGCAAACCATGATGGAAAAGCTAGCGGCTAAACAACCTAGGCTGGTCAATCGCTCCACGCCACTGCTGCTTCACGACAACGCTAGACCACACACTGCGCAACAGACGGCTACTAAATTAGAAGAGCTTCAATTGGAAAGTCTAAGACATCCTCCGTACTCCCCGGACCTTGCTCCAACAGATTACCATTTTTTTCGAAATTTGGATAACTTCTTGCAAGGGAAAAAATTCAACTCCGATGGGGCAGTCCAAATCGCCTTCAAAGATTTTATTGATTCCCGTCCGACTGGCTTTTTTAGTAAAGGGATCAATGAACTACCTATAAGATGGCAAAAGTGCATAGAAAATAATGGTTCATACTTTGATTAATTAAATATATTATATTAAAAAATATTCGACTTTTTGTTCCTCCCATACAAAACGCCAATTTCATATGTAAGGACCTAATACATATTATATATATGTATTCCCTACTCGCATAAATACTTAAAATACCTGTCAAATGTCAGACTTCCTTTAAAAGGTCGGTCTCATTTAATCAGATCTGTTGCGCCTCCTTCTAAAGGCGCCTAGTCCTGCGCCTTGTAACAATGGTTTTTATGACATTCTAAATATACCTATCCTGCTCTTACTTTAACAATGAGTAAAATGAACAATAAGGATGGAAATAAAATCAAAGGACAACCTTAAAAAAATAGTCATAAGGGGCTAGTGTAAGTTTAATGTGACGCGCTCATTCGGATGTTTACTGTTGCGGCAACTGTATTTTACAAACGAAAATAATATTAGTTTTACGTTGAAATCACAGAAAAATAAAAGGATATCACGAGTTGAAATCACAGAAAAATAAAAGGATATCATGGATTGATATGTTATAAACAGATTTCAATAATTAATCCATGTATTTAGTTGATATTTTTATCAAAAATACCTAAGTTTGTCATACATGGGAAAAAAGTCGATATAGCTATCAAGGCCGTATGTTTTCCTTTGTTTTGATGGTCAATATTCATTAAATAAACTCAGATAAAAACTGATTTTTATTTAATGTACGTGAACTAAAATTAATTTATGCTATTTTTCTAAACTACTTGGGCTAGTTTGGCGTCAAAATCAAAGTATAAACATACCCTTTCTTTTGTTGGGCGAGCAGGTAGCCGAAATAAGGCTGTAAGTAGTACTGTAAAATACTTGTGGTGTAAAAATAATATATTGAGAGGTCTGGTATTTTTTCTTATTTAATGTAGAATAATATATTTCTAAGTAGATAAAATATTTTTACTGTGAATTTTTATTATGATTTTAGTTTAATAACGACTTTTGCATAATAAAGTGGGCAAAAAACTCCTAATTTCAATTTACATCTTACATAATATTACATAGTAAATTATACATTAATTGGTATACAATCTATTAGTATATTTCATTGTTATTGCAACGACATAATTTTTATATATAACACTTATAATAAATTTTAGAAATATCGGTGTTTTCATATGACGCGCCGATTTTTCGCAAAGCCATCCGTGAGTGCTGCAACATATGCTACATTTCGTACAAATAGCCGCGACATCTAATATAAATAATAAGTATATAACGTACCGAATTATTCCTGAGAAAGAAAGTGATTTATGACTATAAATCTTGATGCATTGAATTGGCTCCTAAACTACTGGACTGATATAAAAAATTCTTTCACTAATAAAAAGCTTACTTTTCAGGAAGTGACATAGGCTATATTTTATCCCGGAATTCCCACGGGAACGGGATCTACGCGGGTGAAACCGCAAGGCACTGCTAGTTGAACATATACTCGTACGTTTGCAAGTTATTTTAAACCGACTTAAAAAAGGAGGAGGTCATTCGACTGTATTTTTTTATTTTTGTTATCTCAGAACTTTTGACTGGGTGGTCCGATCTTCATGATTTGTTTTTTTATGAAAGCTGTAACTTCCTGTGTGGTCCCATTTAAATTTTGTTCAGTTCTGACACTGGTTTCCATAAAAATACATGAAAAACTATAAAAAATTAAGTCGGCTTATAGTTTTTTTAAAACAAAATTAATTATTCAGAGAGTAGTCAGCTAAGAATCGAGTCCGAGAAAGGTAATGAAACCCACTAAACCAAATTTCAATGACCATGTAAGATAATGTAACATCCTTGTAGGCAATGCGATTAATTGAGTGTCTAACAGAATATTGTTACAGTCCATTGACCCCGATTTGCATATACATAGTGACGTCATTAATGTAAACCGATAGTTGACATCCTAGAATTACCATATACCTCAGATGAGGCATTATCTGTAAACATTTTGCGAATAAATTAATCAAATTTAACAAGGGTAAAATCCTCGAGTGTCCTGGATAATAAAAAATATAATATTCCTTTGTCAATACAATAAATTAAATAATTTAAATAACTATAAGCCGACTTAAATTTTTATAGTATTTTCATGAATCCCATTGTCAGAACTGAACCAAATTAAACAGGACACAAGAAGCACCAGCTTTCATACTAAAAAAAAAAATGAAAATCGGACCGTCCGCGTCCAGTCAAAAATTCTGAGGTAACAAACATTAAAAATAAAAAAATAATACAGTCGAATTGAGAACCTCATCCTTTTTTGAAGTTGGCTAAAAACTAAAGCGCAACAAAGTTTGATGGTGGGGCTAGATTTCGTTTGCGACATGATACCGCTACGCTACAACGGTCTTTAGACGGAATGTTACCGATGAAATAGAAATACAGAAATACAGAAATACCGATGACCGATGAGATGACCGACGCCGAATTAAATACAGGGCATTCAAAGGTTTTTGGTACGTTTTTTGGCGTAAAAAAAACCTTTTGTAACCGTTTGTTACGTTTTTAGCGAAAAATAGAAGGGCAAAGATTTTTTTTATCTATTCTGGGTAAGTTTTTTACTGTAAATTTTTTGTATGAACACTTTTTTTATGGCGAGTGGATTAAGTAGCCACCAATAAACTCAATCATACACACAATCACTTTAGATTAAACTTTAGCTTTCTAATATCAAAGTTCTTTGAATCAACCAACCACTTCACTTCACAGTAATACAAGCTCGAACTATCCCAGTAATAGTCCGGTAGTAAAATAGTAGGTACATCGAATGTGTTTCGATGAGGTTCCCTACTAAATTATGGGTTTTACGTGAGCCCAATAATATTGGACCTTCGATTACGACATTGTAGAGAAGGCAGAACGGCAATAGGCAAACGCCAGTTCACCTGTTTTTAATTTTGTAAGCTATGCTCAAAAAAAGAAACGCTCGAATGGATATTCTAGCGGTATCGGCCCCTATTGTTTCGTGCGTGACGTCACCAAAAGGCTCTGTCGGATGACCAGCGTTGGTTACAACCAGCTCATGCTGAGACCGAGACCGTTTTGTGATTCTAATCGACAGAAGCTTTGTCTCTTATTATTAAATCATGTTTGTTTTTGTTGATTAGGTTAAAAGGATCCTAAATCCGTTACATTATTCTCCAGTCTAGCAGTCTTCGCTTTATCTACATGCTGTATTATTGGCCTGTTTTACAACTAGACGCAAACTTTCGCTCATAGTTATAACCCCAATCTTGTGCTATCACTATATTAAAAAAAACAAAAGGGCATTGCTGTAGACTTCAAGTCTTTAAATCACACTTAAGTACGTAGTTTTCATTGGGACAGGGTACGGGTATGAATTCTCGTTTTCCCCCGGGGGATTTACATGGGGAAAACTGGTATAACCCAACAGCGGTAGGTAGTTTTATTTAAAAAAAAATCCTTCAGCAATATTGCAGCAAAAAATACAAATTAAAGACAGATGAACTAAAACAAACTTAACACACATGAAATAGGAATTTTTGCATAGGTAAATTAGGTAGGTATAAGTAGAATGAACATCAAAAATCTTTTCTTTTTACAGTTGTTAGACTTAATTACTTAAGTATCCACACTGACAGGTGAAATACTGAAATGCCTTTACAGTGGCATGAATTCGATAAAAGTCTATTTGCCGAAGGAAGGAGTCAGGGGTTGGACGAGTCTGATAACACCCTTATTACGACGGCATAAAGGTGAGGTATAAAATGACTCCTTGATTCTACGTTATTTTATTGATTAGATTTGTGTACGGGATTGCGTATCAGTTAGATTTATTGACAAATACTTTACTAACCGACTTCGAAAAAAGGAGGATGTTCGATTGTTCGGCTGTAAGTATGAAGGTTTTGTTTATTCAAGTCAATTTTGGACCAATTTCGATTTGTTTTTTTCAATATTTTTTTTTTCAAAACAATCAATTATTATATATATATATCATATACTCCAAGCATCAAATTCCTTTTAGCAAAATGTGTGCAAAAAGTAGTTGGAGCTTTATAATCATACTTACATAAAATTTTAATAAATAATGTTGGACAATTCACATGGCAATAATAAGCCCCAATCTAAGAGGAGCTTGTGTTATGGGTAACCAACTAGATAACTGATAAACTTAATAAAATAAAAATATACTACATAAGTACATAGATTTTTGTACCATACATAGAAAACATCCAGAATAGGTACCCTGAATAAATATCTGCAGATCTTACTAAAATTGGGAATCGAACCAGCAACCTCCTGCGTCGCAGACCGACCTTCGCTCACCGCGCCACAGCCGTCGTCAAATCTATCTCGAATCGATACCATACCAATTATTACCATCAGATACCATTTGATTATTTATACTAATAGATTATTAAAAGAACTGCATTCCAAAAACTTTATTATGTATCTATCTCACAATATGTAAATCGAGTAGCATTTGGCAAACGCGTGCGTTCTCGTCAGTGCGATCTGGCCCAGATATACTTTTACAAGCGACATCTAGTTATAAATTTAAAAAACTTCTCTCACTTGGACTCACTGCATTAATTAAGTACGCAAAATAAATACAGTCTATTTAGCTTATTAGATTAACAATTATTCAGTATGTTTATTCTAAAATCCTAACACCACATAAACAAGTTTACCCTATTTATACTAAATTAATGGTTAACAGAAACCGATTCCAAACTAGAATCTGAACAAACGGCTTAAAATAATTAATTAACACCCTTTATATGACCCGAGCTGGTTATTGGGTGTAAGTTTTAAGCCTTTTAAAGGTTAGTGCGCACGCTAGCAAAATCACAACCTGTTAATCTTTATAACATAATAAAAAATTTAAACCCCAATTAAATTCTACGGCTCGGGTTAATCCGGGTCGAATCATACTGTATAAAGTGCGCGTTAAACAAGATCGTTTTTAATTGATGTTTATAGGTTTAGTTTTAGTAAAATGAAGTCACTAATTATTCTTAATCCTCAAAAGAAAGCTTTCAGTGAGGAATGGATCATAATGGAATATAAAAACTGCAAAATTTAGTAACTTTTTTATTGTTTTGCCAAACTTTAAATGACGAAACAAAATCGAGCTCATTCAGTAACATTTGAGTTCTTAAATTATTATACATATTACCTTCGAATTAGAAACTTCAATTTAGTTTGTATACGTTCACAAAACACCACTAAAACGCAGTCGATCCTGTGTAATTGAGATTAGCGGAAGCGCTAAGTGTAACGGATAACGACGTAACGGTGCGTTAACGGCGTTGAAAGCGGAAATGGACCTTGGGCGGGCGGGATGGAGGCTATTTGTTAAAGGTTGTAGTCCTTTGTTAGATTCTTTTTCGATTCTCTATTCTGGTCATTGGTTTTGATGAGATAATACGGAATCTTGTTCGAGGTGCCTGTCGATGAATTAATTCTTGGGGGCTGCGTGATAAAAAATATATTTTCAAGAGCTTCTTCTGTATTAAACCATCTGCAAAATCATACTGATTATTTTGTTTAGACGGTCATACAAATAAGTTATATTTATTACCTCTATACCGCACCACGTTTTGTTAACTTTTCAGCACGCAAGATATCTCTTACAGCCGTTGTAATTCAGAGTCAGAGTCGAATCGTTTATTGTTTTAGACTTACAGAGTAAGGCACTTAGACAAGTCAATATTTTTTTTCTGTTTAACTAGTAGACTTTGTCTTTTTTTTGGGAATCACTTATCACTGCTGAACATAGGCCTCCCCGAAGTAAGTTCGAATCGAAAAGCTATGAATAGCGATCTAGAGCCGCCTCCATCCATCGACGTCGTTTCATCGGGTGAAAGGGCTTTGCATACACAGTCTTGCATTGCATATACATTGCGTCTTGCATTGTATAACCTAGTTATAATTGTGTTTGAATAGCAACAAACATTTTATTTGTAGTTTCATCGTGGTCGCCACTCTAAAACCTTAATTCCCTTCTTTGTGGATCATCTATTTATTAATTAATATTAATGTAGCTGGACAATTCACACAGCGTTATCTAGCCCCAAGCTAAGCAGAGCTTGTGTTATGGGTACTAGATAACACATGGATAATATTTTTAATTATGCATAGAAAATATCCAAAACGCCCTGAACAAATATCTGCAGATCGTACACATACTTGAAGGCCTCAAGGTGAAATTTGCCATAGTTTTCAATAGGAATCGAAATAAATTCCATGCCAAAAGTAAAACCAAAAACCCATTTCGTATGTATTTTACCCTACACGAAACGGATTTTTGGTTTTACTAGCGACCCCTGGCCTAATCAAGGGGAGAATATTTTACCAGGGTCCGTTTTTAGAAGAATTTAATTTTAAATTGTATACGCTTTGTGAACGAAAAGGTTCACACTGTTTATATTAAGCTAATAAAGTTTGGTTTCAATAGAAAGCCTTTGTTTTTACAGTTTGAGTGCAAAATATTTGGTTGTATGGTAAAATATACCAAAGAATACTTACTATACTCAAATTATTTCTGATAAATAATTTAGTAGATGGTTCTTTGAATAGTTTGGTAAATATTTCGCGAAATCGAGAGTTTATAATAATACTCTTATTAACCTTGTTATGCTAGCACTCTAGATAATTTTAAATTTATATTTTGCAAAATAAAATGGTTTTTGATGCTGATGTTAAATAAATTTATCTCTCATGAAATAATTATTCGTATTTCACTAAATACTACTAATATTGAAAACGGTTTGTTACTCTTCCATGGATCAGGCTGAAATTTTTCAGTTCTAATTGGAATCAAACATAGGCTACTTTTCATCCCATAAATCAGTTCCCGTGGGATATACTTCATCATTTCCATGGAAACAACGCGTGCGAAGCCGCGGGCTGTATAAATAATTTGTTCATGATTTATTTCATGACGTAACCTTTTCCTGGCATTTTACCTTGGATCGATTAAAGTGAGTAAAACATTGATCAAGTCAATGGAACCCTCACATTACTTTAGTGGCCACAGCTTGTCCTTTCATGGACCTGCTGTTGTAAGTTATGAAGGTCTAATTTTACCCATGAAGTCTTCTATTAGGGGGAAACTTTTGTGAATTATAATTTCACCTATATCTTATCCTTTTTTAAATGGAGCATAAACGTAAACAAACCGCCCATACTTAACCTAAAATTCACTTTGTTGGCGCGTCCTTTTATACGTAATTTACATTTCTTGCCGATTTTAGAACCTCCCTTCAACAAAAATTGCTAACAATTATATCTGAAACTCGACGCCAACCAATTGAGATTTTGTTATTTGTGTCGTACTTTATTTACTAACATGCTTCATTCAAAATGGATAAACCATTGGTACATACAGCTTGCTACATAGAGGATGGATGAAACAACATAAAAAACACTAAAACACTTCTGTGTAGAAGAAAACTTTAGCAAATCAATTAGTAGGTACTTATTTCCGTTATTCACACGTTACGTATAGTATACACTTATAGTATAATAGAGAATTAATAATTCTGTGTTCATATTCATTTCGCATATAACGAATCAAGAATAATAATATGTTCACATGGCCTTTGTTTGCCTTATTGCAAGCAATTTCTTTATAAACGGAGATTTAAATAGTGGCCTTTACAATTTTACAATTTTATGTGTGTATGTATGTAGTTTGTTGTATGTATGTAGTTATTGTAGTTTGAAGTCTTAATTTTGAAGCAGATATCTTCAACCCATTGAGCTGAAATTTTGTATAGGTACTTATGTCTCAGACAAAGGAATATAAAGACATCTTACGGTGAACTAAAAAATGAAGCCACTTTTTTAAAGTTGAGTGCGTGAAAGTGTTTCCATCTGAAAGAAAAACTCCCTATAATTTGGGAAGTAGTAGAAGTATTGGATAGGTTAAAGATGGATGGCGATCAGGAGAAGTCGGGTACGTATATACATATACGATTTGTTAGATAGAGATCATTACTATCAAAATGATCAGAACAAACAACGCTACTTTTAGTTGGTTCCCATCGTGGATCGTTTCGGCCCTTTCTTAGAGTCTATCCATTTTTTTTTTCTCTCCTTATCAGTTAGGAATCTAAAATGTTTACAACATTAAAAGAGTACATAGTAAAACATTAAGCGTACGTAGAAAGCAAATCATAAAAATTGCAGTAGCAATGAATCGTCAGCCATCTTGGATTTTAATCTTCACCTCATATTCCTGATTAGCACTCTTGATTAAATTTTTGTCTAAAACGATACTCATTAGGTAAAAAAATTCAGCCATCTTGAATTTTAAAGCAAACTCATTTTCAAAATCTACACCTTCGATTCAGTTACAGACGATCGATACTTAACCATAATGTAAATTGCAAATAAAAAGAATGTGAATCTTGAATTCTAATATTACTAACTAGGGCTACCTGGTGGTTATGTAATAATTGTGTATGTTGTTTATTATTTAATTGTGTTCCCCTTTTACCTAACCTACACCCTCGATTTGATCGAAATCGATAACCAAGAGAGGAGACCACGATTTAAAAATGTCTGATGAATTAAATTCGTAATCTCCACCCCAATGTTAGTCGAAAACGATACCCATATCAAATTCTTGGATCTTCACGCCGCCCCCAGCCCCCCCGGAACCCACTCCCCGGGTTCCGGGGGGGCTGGGGGCGTGAAGGATGACGGCATGGCTCGCTTCTCTCGCCGTGCTGTGCCCCGTAGTCGCTAATGCTCCACGCGAGTAAAAAGGCTAAAAACAGGCCAATTTTCGGTTTTTTTATGTTTTTTAATTAAAAAGGGGGTCTAGTGTCCAAAAGGGGAAATATTTTTCTGAATTTAGAATTATTTACCCTCCTCTACATGACTGTGAAAAAAAAATTCTGTAAAGTCACTCCGTTTGGGAGATCTCAACGGGGGCTAAAAAAGGGGGTAGGATGGGGGGTATTTTTTTTTAGATTCAAAAAGATACCCTCTATACGATCCTGCTCAGAACCCCTCGAAATCTTCTCTATTTGGTAGTACTCAAAAAAGGGGGAGGAGTTTGGGGGGCATGGGGGGTAAAAAAATTGTCTTAAAAAAGTGACTTCTATTCGTCTACATGGCTGTTATTTTTTTTAATTCAAGTCACTCCGTTTGGGAGATATCAACGGGGGCTAAAAAAGGGGCGAGAGGGGGGGTAATTAATTGTTTCCTTTGATTCAAGATACCCTCTATACGACCCTGCAATCAAATTTCTTCTATCACGTCGCTATCTGGTAGCACTTACAAAGGGGGAGGGGGTCTGGGACAAGGGGTGGGGGGGGGGGGGGGGTAAAAAAAATCAGTTTAAATCACTTGTCCCCCTCTATACAAACGCCATAAACGTTTTGATCGAAGTTGGTCCGTGTGCAAGGTTAGAGCGGGGGGCTCCGGGAGGAGCAAATCTCAAAAACCGAGGGGGACCGAGGAATTTTCCCTCCGTCCAACATGAGAAATACATTATCGCAAAAAAAAACAATACCTCGCCCTCCACCATCCGGGAGAACAATTATGTCAGTGAGTCCGTGGTAATCTAGCTATATCGTCGGTCCAATAATCTAAATCCTCGATTAGTCTAAATAGCTACCAATTATGTGAACCCTTGAAGCGAAAAATAACAAATAGTTTGGGAAAACCTGAAATCATACGCTGGTAACATTCGTGCTCTATGTCACTGTCATTGTCATTGTCTTTGATAACAACAGAGTGTTGAGGTTTTGTGTTCCAAGTAAAACAAAAACAAGTGTTTATTAGAAAGTTTTACGGTGTTATTTCAGTGAAACGTTATTCCTTCCGACTTCTTGACCTTTCTGCTGCTATTTTTAAAGTTCTTCACTGCACAGGCAACCATAGTTATCTATTTACACGTCGAAGTGTCCTGGCTCGCACCTCGACGGGTACTGACGAGCACTGCGCATGGTTTGGTTGATATTTGTGTGCGTGAGCGCGTGTGTTTACAAGGTGAGCACGGTTTCTACGGCTTCATTTTTTATTTCACCGTAAGATGTCTTTATATTCCTTTGTCTGGGACTTATGTAAGATCGGTGACAATGCAATGTCATGTTACCGATGATGGAGGCAGAAGGTAGCCAAAAAGAACTCGTAACGAAACGACGACGACGTAGCCCCGTACCTAATATTAAATCTTATTTTACTTAACCTCGTTTATGTCATGCGCCCTCTTTTAAGACGCCGTCCTATTAAGCCCTCTTTATCTTAACCTTGAGGTACTTATGTATGTACATACTTTAAACTTTATGATGAAGCTTCCAGATTCAGTAACAAAACATGTTCAAATGTGTAGGTTAATATCATAACATAACATAATATTAGTGAAAAATAACATGTTACTTAATCCGAAACTCCTTTAGAAATTAGCTTGTCGTTGTTCATTATCGATTAAGTACTAATCTATTACGCTCATTTTATTGCCAAGAAAGTAGCAATATTGGAGCTGCCCAAGAAACCAATGGGGCTTCAAGGATTCTGAGAATCTTCAAGATCAGATTCAGATAAGAGAGAAACCTCGAGTTACCTAAGTGTTCATCTGAAAATTATCTGTCTACTCTATGCCAGCTCTGTACATGACGTAGGTCATTTCGTGTTTGTGTAAATGAGTGATTATAATATTATTCGGGACAGGGCGCGTTCGAGGTAATGACCCGAATTGTTGTTCTCCATAATTGTTAGGTGTGTCTGTTTTGTGGCTATTCTTTGATTATTTTTATTGTGATTTGATGTTTTTTATGCGGTTAATGAAACTTGTAGCTTAGCTGTTGTAACGTTGATAATTTTTACAAATTAACCTTTGACAATCTCCGTCAGTGACATAGTCATGTTGACAAAACTCCTTTAAATAAATAATGAAAAAAAAAACCTTTTACAACCCATTATGAATGTTAGCGGGTTAACTCTGGTTCACTGCGAACTTAGTTTGTCTTATCCAAGCGAGTGAGAGCAAGTGAGGGCTAACGAAGGAACAAACGCAAAAGAATCAGTGCGAATATCATTGCGAAAGCAAGTGATCCCAAACGAGCGCTTTCGTTCGCCTTTGGCTGCGCTCCGGCGGCGGCAGCGTGAACGAAGGTACCGATCCTCGAAATCTACTCGTTTGGATTCGCTCGCTCGCTCGTTCACTTGGCGAGCGGGTCGCTTTGAAGCGAGCGAATAGAGCACATATTCACTGCCCAGTCTTATTAGTCCACTGACTGAGATGGGCGGAATGGAGAGGAGAAGTCCGTGAATTGACCAACCAGTGCTCGAAATCTCCACTACATTGGAAAACCACCCTAATTCTTGGTACCAACTGATTGTGGCACTACGTGTTCATCCAGGTATCCACCTCACCAACCAAATACGGAACATCAATTTCATGGAGTAAAACAGCCCTTTTTTTCTCAGTAGACTGGTCTGGGGGGGACCAGAATTATGTACGACTCGATGCCCTGAGAAAGACGTAATACCAACTAAAACCTCTCTGGCGTCTTTCACTATTTTTGCTGAACCACGGGAACATTTAAACCTCCGCGATCTGACAGGCATTCCCTTTTCCTCCCATACATGTGTATGGGAACGACATAGGCTGATTGTGATGATAATGATGATATTGCAGCAATTCTCAGAATTTTACGTAAAATAAAAGGCTTATTCCAGTTGTTCGCCTTTACAAATCTTTCTCATAGGGGAAAATTGGAATATTTTTTTAAGGCTTGTACACTGGATTAACCCAAATAAAATGAGTACTCTGTACCAAATCAAGTGGTTCACTCTTAAATATAGGAGCATGAAACAAGTGTACCTACGTAGCTAGCGAACCGTCTCGCTCGTGGTCCGATGAACTAACATTTTTCTGCGACGTTGAGACGCTATTTCCTGGTATGGGTCAAGTGCTGCTTCTGTTTAGATGGACGCATTTACACTGGTCCGTAACAGCTGTTACTTTTTAGGGTTCCGTACGCAAAGGGCTAAACGGAGCCCTATTACTAAGACTCCGCTGTACGTCCATCTGTATGTCTTTCCGACCGTCTGTCTATCACCAGGTTGTATCTCATGAACCGTATACATAACCGATAGTAATACGGATGAAATTATCACAGATGATGTATTTCTGTAGCCGCTATAATAACAAATACTGATAAACAGAAAAAATAAATATTTAAATAAAAACGGCAAAAAACATGGGATCCCCCACCTCATACATGATTTTTTGCCGCTTTTATAGATAATAGGAACCCTTCGTGTTCGAGTCCAACTCGCCCTTGGCCGGTTTGTTGTCTATTTTGTGATAACAAAGTTGGTTACGCCTAATTCTTTTTCCTAGGTACTAGTTTGAATCCATAAAATATTATATGGGTGATTTAAGCTTATACAATAAGGTTTTCCAGGCAACAAGAGAATAATTCCGAAGATAAGTTCTAAGTATAAGTCTATAAGTTCTTTTAATAATAATTAAAATAATAATTTGATCTTACTAGTTTGAAACGCTTTAGATATTTGATGTAACTGGCTTTACTGAAAAGCACAAAAATAAAGATGGTTTTCTTAAAAAAATAATCTGAAATTAAGACAAAAATCGAGTCTTTTACTACTAATAATCATTCTTTAGTAACACGCCTCCCCTACCTAACGAATGACATACCTGTAGTCATTTGCACCTGACCGAAGCGAGCCATACACTACGTTTACTAACTCTCGGACTCAAGAACACGTTACGTAAACTATGTTACATCACTGTGTAAAACCCAAAGCCCTGCCTAAGTTACGAACCCGAAGGGACGCTAGTTCAAGAGCTCCGCCCTTTGTGGCCTAATGTTCTGTTTACTTGTGATTTCATATTTGGAACGTTGGGGTTTCCATACGCTTTTTTGAGCAGCGTTATTGGTTTCTATTTTTTTGCCTGGTAACATTCATATTGGTTTAGGTATCCATTTATGGGGTTCGCTGGACTGCGAAATATAATGTAGGTAAGTACAATATAAGGAATCAGGATTGGGATGTGCTTACATGTTTTCAAATATTAGGTAGGTACGTATCGGTGTGGTCTGAGAAGACGGATTTGTAGAAATATTCGAAAGATCCGGTACAATATGCGTGTATTTAGGTAGGTTTGACATTATTCATATTGAAAAACAATTAAAACAAAAAGTTTTAATACCAACTCATTAATACCAACGTAAATTTTACATATCCTCTTCTGATGTGAACGAGCTTTTATTTGCCCAATGCCAATTCGCGGTGCAAACCCTTTTAGTAAAAATTTGTTAATAAACACTTTTATAATGTTTTTAGAAAGCTCTTTAACCCAAGTTAAGGATTATTTTCTGCCTGAAGATCTTGATTAAAGTTATCAGAAACCACGGTCCGTAGAACATTTGCATAGTAATTATAGTAGAACCAAATTGCATGCATACAAAATGATAATAAGACTGAAGGCGAGTTTTGTTGTAAGAAAATCAAGATTTCTTGGAGAAGCTCGAGCTTTGACCTATTTTGTCAAAGGCGAGATTTACGCTCTTTTAATGTGGTGTCCCAAATATCCAATGAATCATTGAAGCCTAGAAAAATCTTATTGGGCTGTCATAAAATATTTTACAAATAGGCCCCGAGGGAAACGTTTGAGCTAGAAAGAAATTGCCTTATCGTAAACTAGCTGCGCCCCGCGGCTTCACACGCGTTGTTCCTATGGAAACGTTCAAAGGTGATTTCTATCCTTCGGTAACTGATTTATGGGATAAAAAGATACCTATGTTTGATTTCAGGATTATTATCACCTGTACCTGTACCTGTATACATTTCAGCCCGATCCGTTTAGTAATTCTGGCGTTAAGGGGTAACAAACATCCATCCATACACCCATACAAACTTTCGCATTTATAATAATTAGTGTGATTCGATAACAAAATCTGAAAAACCACCTAATAATCGACCTATAACTTTATACGTACGTCTGTGATGAACGCACGGGTGTGTGATGTGATGATTGGGTGGTGATACAGACAACCATGTGCTGCTACTTTACCCTACGTGTGGGCGTTTAATAGGTACACACGGGTGTACAGCATAGAGCGTTCTTACAGATACCTAATCTACGGAGCCTAATCCTAAAGCCTAACCCTTACCCCTTCCTGCGGAGGGTCCGCAGGAGGTCCGTCTTGGACCCTAACCATGTATTTTATCCTACCAGCCCTACTACAGTAGCCCTTTCAATGTCAGTGTTCCCACAACCCTAACGAAATCGCATCACACTAATGCGAAAGTTTGTATGTATGAATGTATGGATGGATGGATGTTTGTTACCTCTTCACGACTTTTTATCCCATAAATCAGTTCCCGTGGGATGAAACTATTTAAACTACATACCTTTGAATAGTTCCATCTACTCGTAATTTTCCATCTCTTGAAAGGATAACCTGTGAATAGTTTCCATCTCTTCTACTATCGCATAGGAACAGATTTATGGAATAAAAAGTTATCCATGGGTTTTACCAGCTCTAGACTTACATCTACGCAAAATTTCAGCCTGATCCTTTCAGTTTTATTGGCATGAAGAAGTAACAAGCATAGACGTCTGTACATAAGTTCAAACTTTCGAATTTATAATATTAGTGTGAGTGATTTATAAAAGTCTTAAATAAATACTGGTATTGTTAAAAGTTTCTGTGGAAGTTCCATTTATTGATTCTTGATCCTGATTTTCAGGTGCATGCGGCTCGGCAAAAATGTTAACAAAAATAATTAACAAGTATGAGTATGTACTCATACTTGTTAATTATTTTTGTTAACATTTTTCATCGTGAAATTTTTTATCCTCTATCGAATAGGTAGGTATCGCGTTTTCAATGCTTCGCCATTGTTTATTCTGACTATACTAAAATGTATTACAAAATAAATAAACATGACAAAACAAGTACTTTAAATGTGATCTACTTTTAATTTGACATTCTTGATTATTAATGTTTTTGACATTATAGAAATCTTTCGATTATAAATTATCAAATATATAAAATTAATTTACTTTTGTACTCCAATTCTCCGTCATATATTTTATTTAGTTTTGTAGGTAACAAACAATGCTAGTTAATAAGATGAAAAAATTCCAATACGATTTGAATTATTGTTTTATAATAAATAAACGAAATGAAATGAAATAAATTCCTACAAATGTCGTGTTTACCTGTAAGTAACATGCGTATCAGAAAAGAACCTAATTTTAAGTTTTTTGTAAGTGATTGATATGTATGTGGTTGGTAAAACTTAAAAAAAAAAAAAAACTCTCTCACACACAAGGGTCTCATATATTGTTTAAACAAGCAATAAACTGTCTAACAAATTCGAAAAGAAACTGGCGGCGACGTATCGGCATCCTATCACGCTGTTTGTTCACTTCTTGATTTGTTCAGGATGTGGTATTTTTCCACAAACCTTTAGCGCCACTAGTATGTACCTACAGTAAAAAGCCTGGTTTTCATAGGCCCATTAGCTGTCAGTCAGTAAAAATCAGTGACTGTCCGAATTGAGTTAGCTAAGACACTACTTAAAAAACTAATGATTAAGAATGTTTAGTTCCAAATTTACAAGGTAGCCTTAAAGTTTATTACAGCTGTTTATGTCACTAAATAAATTTATTTTAGAATGAATTTAGTATTAACACATGCCATCATAATAAATCGATGTAACATACTATGGGTTAAAAAAACTTTACACTTTTTAGGATTTTTAGGTCCTGTGAAAACCATGCTTTAGACTTTTTTAATGGTCTCCACCTTACAGTGTGTATGAGCAGCCAGGATTTTCAATTGATACTAGATTCAGATGTAAACAATGCTACAAATGCTAAAAGGGTGAAAATGTCAAGCGTACATCAGACGATTAGCTGGCTGACTGGCCTGACCGCAGGCGAATTAGGACTGAACGCTCACAGACTATTATTAGCTCAACTGTCTATTATTTACTGCGAGTGTCACCTTGTTTGAAACGCCCCGCCAACTATACCCGAAAATGAATTTATAGCATCAAGTTTATTCAAATAAAAAACCCGACAAATATATACAGCTACTGGACTTTAAATAATAAGCTGTAACTCTAATCGATCAGTGTTAAGTAACTTTCTGTTTATCGAAAAGTAGAATGGGCCTTTTAGGTACTAGCTGCGCCCCGCGGCTTCACATGCCTATCCGACGGGAACTGATTAATGGGATAAAAAGTATCCTTTGTGTTATTTCAGGCCTAGAACAACCTGTATGCAAAATTTCAGCCCGATCCGTTTAGTACTTTTTGCGCGAAAGTGCACACAAACATACATAGAGACATGTTTAAAACTTTCGCGTTTATAATACTAGAAGGATAGGTATGTACTAGATCTATTTTGCTCACATGTAGGTAGGTACTACATGTAAATAGCTTAGGTCATAAGATAATCTCTGATTCTTACGCCTGATCCTGAATACTCAAACACAACTCAGATTTCAACACAGGTCTCAACTCTTGTCTCAATTTTTTGCCAGTTTTCTATAAATATCTGTCTGAAGAAGAATAAATGTTTTATTTCTATCACACGGCGTTTCTCTTTATATTATTTAACAAGGAACCCAGTTTCAGAGGCAATAAAGTCGGTCACCTAGCAACGCACCGTGTTGCCTAGCAACAGGGTGCGTTGCCAAACAAGATACAAAAGTACGTTTTCATTACTCATACTCTGAAAGAAGCCTGCGTAGCGGGATGATAGTTAAAGAGAAGATAAAAGTAATGACAAGTACAAAACAAATGACAGCTGTCACCTCACTTTTCTATTGAACCATGCATTCTACCTTTCTATACAGCCCCTCAACTTCAACTTCTTGTGAGATGGCTTTTGCGTCTGGTTTTACGCAATTCATACAGCCATTCAATTACAGCATGATGTAAAATTGAAATAAATTAAAGGTAAAATGCCATCATAATAATTTACTTTCAACTATCTCACTTTAAAATAACATAGATTTCGGCAAAATATTTACCATATTTGAAATGATAAAAACTAATGGTAGAATAGATCTCGGTATTCTTCCATGTTTATTGTACCATGGTAGAATAGCGAGAGCTACTATGGCTATTATGCCATGTATAAAGAAGATTATTTATGCCTAATAAAAAGAAAGCGGGAAAACGGCAATCCTATCTTTATTTGATTTTTCTAGTTTGGGTTTTGATTTTCGTTGTTTTGTTTATTACAATGAGTTCAAACAGTGATATAAACATACATTTAACGGCTAAATTTATAAAAGAAGAGGCTAAAGCAGTAGTGGAAAACCTTTTACTACCTAAATCAAAATGAAGGTATCAAGAAGGTATTAAGGTAAATGGCGCTCTGAGTAAATAGTGAAATCGTTATAAGAAAACGTTTTGTTATTATATTTTAACGAATTCTCAAAGACTTACAAACCTTCAATATTATGGAGCGAATATTCTATGTTAAAGACAACATTACTACTGGTACTAAACACAATGTACATTTACATATATATCTTATGTAAGTTGTTGATTTATGTATTTTTTCTTAAGCTCATTCATATTTTTATTTTTACTTTCCTTGTATTCGTAATGAAAAGCACAGTGTTTACCTCGGGTGAAAGAAACATTTAGCCTCTCGAACTATTAGCGCCCTCGCTAAGGTCGGGCTCCAAATCCCGTCTCGAGACTAAATAGGTTTCTTTCATTCCTTGAGTAACAATGTACTATTGTACAACGTTGATTACAGCTCCTCATGGTGAGCAAACACCATACAACTTAGCTAAGATCGCCAATGAACCTCATACCTTTTACTGAAAACTGTGTCTCAATCAATCAAACCGTTCTGGAGATAAATGGCAACATTAGTTTTCACAAAATACACATAATATAACAGCGCCCCTGGTGAGTGAAGACCATAACGACTAGATAAGAATCATCGCCACGAAATTTCGAACTGACCTTTATCAAAAGCCACTGACACATTATTATTTATTATTGAACGGCCTGACAGAGTTGCCAATGCTACGAAAACTATCACATCGAATAATTCACAATGCTATCAGAATCGGATATAAAGTGACAACAATATAATTTTTTTTTTTTAGTTTTTAGGGTAAAACGGGACTCTGTTACTAAGCCTCCGCTGTCTGTCTGTTTATATTTCTGTTGCCGCTAGAACAACAAATAATAAAAGTTTAATAATTTTAATAATTAAGAGGGCATCCTTATCACCTTATAGATAATGGTACGGAATCCTTCGTGCGTTCAACATTTCAATTACTTAAATTGATATATTGCTGCACATAAATTAATGAATATGCTATAAAATGGCATGGCTTTCAAAGATTTTTTTTATTTTATATATTTAAATGTTCAAAATTTGCAATGTCGTTGATTGGTAGTTTTTATATAATTGTATTTTAAAAGATTATCCCTGCTTTTATACCTTCGCAAGTCGTACCGTACACATATAATTAAATATCGGCATGACGTGGGTCGACACTGTCAGAATCGACGGGTTTTTGTGACGCAATTATTCGGCATGATTGATTCGACATAAACGTGTCGGGCTAGCTTAGGATTGTGTTTGAAGGGGTGATGAGGTAAACGCCGATAAAGCGCTTGCCAGGGGGAGACCTGCGTCCAGCAGTGGACCAATACAGGCTGTTGAGGTTGAGTACCCATAACACAAGCTCTGCTTAGCTTGAGGCTAGATTATTTAGGCCCGTATTATGAAACCTTACTCAGTCATAGAGCTATGTTTGAGTGACGTTTATGCCATAGAAAAGCGTTGCTCAAGCATAGTAGGATGACTGAGCAAGCTTTCTTATTACGGGCCTTAGACTCAAGCTAAGCTGTGAGAATTGACAGACATAATTTATTTTGTGCCACAGAGTAGGTAATGTACAAGAAATCGGTAACATAAAATAAAATACTTGGGACGTACTGAAAAGCTCTAAGAATTTAGAATGAAATTACATGTTTTACTATAGAAACTTTCGTAGTTTGACGAATTCATTATGAATGAATGTAAACGTTGGTTTTCTTCCAACACAAACAAGGTTCGCTTACATTCATAATGAAGAAATTACATGGTTTTTTTTAATTACAGAAATTTATTGTGGATAAAATCGACTGACTGGGTTATTAGTAATAATAATAGTAATAGTTTATTTTTCTAACCGATCAGCAATACTCAATCCATCTCCTAAAAATTTTGAGTTAGTAAAAATATGTTTTCAATATGATAACGCTTTTATTTTTACAAATTGACGACATAAATGCATGAAAAAACGTTTTTATTTGTTAGCAAGACTTTTTAAATTAGCTCCTACTTTCCACTTTATATCTAGAGTAGAGGAATTTCCAGAGAAATTAAGGCGTCTTTGTTGTAGACAGAGTTAAAGTTAGTCCCATACATTTTGCCGGTCTACGCGACCCTTTCGGACTAAGAATAATTACTAAGCATTTGTCACGTATGTTTGCTCCGAATTCATTGCAAGCATACACGAATAACGTTGAAGTGATGCCACTTCTGAAATAAAATTCATAACACCTAGGTTAATAGTTAGGTTAAGTTTTGTTCTACTTTTAAGAATTTACTGTTACCTAAACTTCAGCTTTTTATTTCCCAGATACATAAAATCAAAATTAATGACCAAGTAAGCTTACGAAAGAGCAAGTTATCGCTCAGATTTCATTCATCCAATAGCACGGCTACCACATAGCACAAAAACGTGTATTCAAATATGGGCTTAAACTCTTACCCCCTTATTCATATTGGTCTGCTTACATAAAACATCTACTAAGTAGTGTTATTTCTCAGTTTGACTTATGTCAATAGAAGAAGACAGAGCGAGATTTACTAGTGTGCTAAGTTAGCAGACCATTATGAATAAGGGGGTTAGCTTTTAGATGCATGGTGTAGTGACAAAATATTCGTGATCTATTTGTCATCTGATGCTGTCAATATAGGCGTAAATTTATAAAAAATGTTTCGAGTAACTATATATTTGAATGCACATGTTTGAGATTGTGCTGCAGCGGAGCTTTCCAGGTGTGCGACAAGTTTAAGTTTTGAATGGTAGTAAGATCCCGGAGTAAATAGTTAAACATAAACATAAGCACAAACATTTATTTATTTCTTAAAATTTAAGTATAGTAGGTTGGTACAATATGATATGATACTAAGTATGGTAAGCATAGGTGGTTGTATAACACTAAAATAATAAAAATAACACGAAGTACCTACCTATTATGTAAAAATGTCATCACTACACCATGTGTATGTACCAAACCCTAATAAGGTGACAGTCCTCCGTACTAGTGAATACTGTTTTACGGCAGGATGCCATAGGTAAGTAGGTATAATTGGAATCCTAGTAATCTGGTTGAAATGTATAGATTCATACATGGTCTTTTATGTTTACGTTTTGGCACTACTTTAGCAGCATTTTAACCGCGTACCTACACAATAATTTTGTTTTCAGACTAGATTCTCTGTTTTGTTCTGTGAATTTTCTGTGTCACGTCTTTGTTTGACTAATGGCTTTAGGCTTTTGTTCGAGTTCATGTATATAAGAATGAAAAGACTTGGCCAAGACTTGGCACGCGGAGCTCGAAGTGACAACATCTCTGGTGGGACTCTGCCGTTGTTGTTTGGCGCTCTCAGTGTCAAAATCAAGTGGTGTGGTGTCCTGATGATGTCTCGTGGAGAGACGAAACTAGTTGACGACTTGCTTTGATAAATGTTCTTTCATTTTGTATGAATGTACAATTTGTTAGATTTTATCGCAGAAGGTTTTTTCGCGGAATTGTTACTAAATATTTTTCATTCTTATATTTACAATGGATTTCCGCAAAGTAACGCCTGAATCTATTATTTATCGAGTTCATGTATGTTGTTCTTTACTGATTAACAGGAATTTTCTGGAACTTGTGACCTTGGCATTAGGTATGGTAGTACAGGTACCTACCGGCAGGAAGATTACATTAGGACCTAAGAATTTAACGGTTGATTACGGTAATAGAGATGTAATTTAGCGCCTCGGTAATCAAAGTCAAAGTATAAATTCATTTATTGCAAATATGTACGTACCTACATAGGTAGCTTAGTTGCGTTGTTTTAGTTGCTTTATATGTATTTGAGCTTGTTAGAACTTATTTAATTTTGGATGCTGTGTCAGCCGGTAATAGGTTAGTGCACTTAGCATTTTTCTTCTTGTTATTTATCTACCTTGTAAGTTTTAGTGTACTGTACTCGCTAACTGTATAAATAAATAAAATTACACCGCTGACACCAGCCCGAGCGGTGTCGGCAGCGTGGATGTTGGGACTACCAAAATATTCCTAATTATTTATGGCACAAAATAAATCAAAAGGCTAAAACATCACATCACATCACACTAATATTATAAATGCGAAAGTTTGTATGGATGTATGGATGTAAAATGATTGTTACTTCTTCACGCCAAAACTACTGAACGGATCTGGCTGAAATTTCAAATAGACATAGTCCTAGGTCTAGAATAAAACACAAGCTACTTTTTATCCCATAAATCAGTTCCCGTGGGATGAAAATCATCTTTTAACGTTTCCATAGGAACAACGCGTGCGATGCCGCGGAGCGCAGCTAGTTTAGAATAAAAGTAAAGGCGAGCTTAACCCTAATAAGAGTTCTCTTCTTAAAAATCTTATTGTGAGAGAAAGACAAAGATATTATTAATATCCTCAGTTAAAGTGCGCTTAAACTGAGAATGGATTTAAGATCATTTTCGTATATTTTAAAAGCGCCAATCTCGCCAAGCGTATAGGTACCTACTAACCAACAGGATGCGGTGTGGCGTGGTGTAATGAAAAGAAAACAATATCATGATGCAAGCCTCGGCTTAGCTGCAAACGGGGCCCGACTACGTATGGTACGATATAATAAAATAACATACAAGCTAATTTCAGAAACATTCGAAAATTTATGATTTTACATGAAAAATAATAAGTCGGGAAATGTATGCGTGTTAAAAAATTACCCAACAAAAGTCGTGTCTAAGTAAGTCGAGCTTAAAAGTTACTGTCCGCCGCTATTACTCAGCTCTCATAGCAAACATTGCAGCAAGAGAACCAATCACTGCTTTCGTTTAGTAAGTTTCGAGAAGCTATTGCCCAATCTCCCGAACTTTACTTACATAGATACACTTTGTTTATTTCAAATTTCATGTAAAGGAAGCTAGAATTAGTTCAGTTTCATAATTCTTTTAAGTTTTCATAGGTTTTGTATGTTCGTAAATTTAGAGTAAAATTGTTTATTTTGTTACCAAGAACCAAATAATCGATTTTTAAATTTTGATAAATAGCAAATATATAAATACAGTAATCTCCATTGTAACCTGTTTTCATTCAAATATACTTCTCAATAAACTGGGCTTCCATTGCTCTAACAAAACGTCTGGCATTCAAACTAATCAAGAAATAAGGGCAATGGATCCTCTGATCTGCACGAACCTTTGTAATCAAACCTTAATAAAGTACTTTGTTGGTTTTTTTTAATCTTCGATTAAGAGGGTTGGGTTGTAGACGTACCTACCCAAAGAAGGACTTGGTCATGGCAAACAAAGACTGTCAGATTGCATGTCAATATTATCAAATAAATCATCACACTAATGTTATAAATGCGAAAGTTTGTATGGATGTATGTATGGATGGATGTTTGTTACTTCTTCACGCCAAAACTACAAGACGGATCTGGCTGAAATTTTGCATACAGGTAATTCTAATCCTGGAATAAAACATAGGCTACTTTTAATCCCATAAATCAGTTTCCGTGGGATGAAAATCACCTTTTAAAGTTTACATAATTTAGAGTATATAATATTAATTTCTAGTATTAGGTATATAGTCCTAATGGTTAAATTTTCTTGTAATTCTAATGTTATTTTTTTTTTTGTATTTTGCCTCGCCTGGGCTTCAACTTATCCGCCGACCGTTGCTGTCGGTCGTTTTCCGCTACGCATCTGTCGCTGCTTGGTGCGTTTAAGTTGCGGTAGCCAAGAGTTGCCGCATCAAAGCGCAATTTGTTGGCTATCAGGCCTAAATCATGCATGAACCTATATCTCGATATATCGAGATAAAGGTTCATGCATGACCACCACGAAGGTCACTTGAGGTCCAAACACTAACGGTTCAGTAACTAGTAATATTAGTCCAATTTACAACGTTCGTTCTTTATAGGTACATGACATAGATAGATAGATAGACAACTCTTTATTGTACCACACAAACATAAAAAACAATACAGAAGGTAATACAGAAATAATTATGGAAGTACAAAGGGCAGCCTTATCGCTTTGAGCGATCTCTTCCAGGCAACCTTGACAGGACATATCGAAATGTATATCAGACATTAGTCAAACTGAGAAACAACTTTTTTATGCAAAGTATTGGGTTTTTCATCACACTTAATCCAATTGTTTTATCTTTAAATAATCTATTATCTTAAACACAAGATGAAAGTTCTGTTTCGTCTGAATTTTAGTGAATTGGTTTTGCCTAATCAACAAATCGATGGGTTCAATTAAAATTAATCCAGGTTACGTTTTGAAAAATAAATACCTAGCCACTATGTTACTTAAGTCTGGTTAGCTCATTAAATCATGAGTATTTCATTTCATTGATTAATTAAAAAGGGAAGATAGGTTACGTTCTCCCAGCGCTTACTCAAAAATTGGCATGTGTTACATGCCAATTTTTGACATATATTTCCAGTCCTGTGCTACAAAGAACAACAAAGACGGAAAGACTGTAACTGACTGCGAAATAATGTAGTAAAATAATCAGATAATTTAATATTTTGGTGTACTTACGAGTGAAAACTGATTCGTTGGGCTTTTTTTTAAAGCTTACGCTGCTAGTTATATTTTTTCTTGAAATACGCAATAAATACAAACTCATTTTAGGATGCACTGAAAATTTTTACTTCGAATTCATTGACAATTTTTTTCAATATCCAGGCATACTATTTCCGAGTGGAGATTATAATAACTATTAAGATAAAAGTTTAAAGTAGTGCTATTTTTACTGGAAATAGATTATTATAATTTATTTTTGCATAATTCATCGTTTACTCGTCAATTGTGAAACAATTTAGTTGGATTTCTTTCGCTGAGAATGATCTCGAGATCCCAGAAATTGACTGATCCCAGCGTGGGGATTATGGGCATTACCTCTATTAGATAATCGCCAAGGTATTTATCAGGGGAGGCCTGCGTCCAGCAGTGGACCAATACAGGCTGTTGAGGTTGAGGTTGAGGATAACCAGATGGTCGAATAATCAAACAATCAAATTTTATCACATGAATACCAAGGCTGTCGTCCGGGATTAAAAATTAAAAAAATAAAAATTATCTGAGCTTCTGGTGAAGCCGCGTGAGCCGAGAGCTGGTGAGTATCTGGCGCAGCGCATCAGCATTGCCATACAGCGGGGCAATGCAGCAAGCATCTTGAGAACGCTTCCGACTCCGAGTTACGACGAGCGCTCATTAGGGGAGGCCTATGTCCAGCAGTGGACTAATATAGGATGATGATAATAATAATAATAATAATAATAAATTCATGATGATGATGATGATGAGCTGAGCTACCTGTAGATTGTTTTTAACAATCTGCATTAAGCTCAATGGTTTTTTTTGTAAATACTAGTTTTAATTGATTTCTTTTATTCGATAAGTATGTAATTTTCATTTTCAATAATGTGAAAAAAATATTAAAACCTGCGTTTGTGCTACCACTGTATACTTATGGTTTATCCATTTTTAATGAAGCATAAAAAATGAAGCGTAAACAAACTACGACACAAATAACTAATTCCCACTTGCTTAGGCGTCTAAAATTGACAAGTAATGTAAATTACGTATAAAAGGACGAAGTGAATTTTAGGTTAGGTATGGGCGGTTTGTTTACTAACATGCTTCATTCAAAATGGACACGGTATAGGTACTCCATGACCTCACAAGGTGAACGCGTCGCTAGACATGTTTTCAAGTAAACTTATAATGTAATGAGAGACCTAAGTTAAATTCATACGTGTACGTATTTCAAAGGAACTTCGTAAGAAAATTAATTTCTTAGAACACGGAGGCTTTTGAGAACAAGTAAGCGGTGTTTATTTCAGTTAAATTTACCCACACAAGGGCGCTAACGAGTAATGTACGCACTTCGGTTCAGGTAAGGTCTTCTTTCCATCTTTATTGTTTATGTTCATTTCTTTTCATTTCATTAGAAATAGCGTGTCTCTGCGTTTAGTTGTAAAACTACACAGGCCATTTGTTAACCGACTTAAAAAAAAGGAGGAGGTTCTCAATTCAACTGTTTTATTTTATGTTTGTTACCTCAGAACTTTTGACTGGGTGGTCCTATTTGCATTATTCTTTTTTTATATGAAAGCTGGTGCTTCCCGTGTGGTCCCATTTTAATTTTGTTCAGTTCTGACATGATATTTCATGGATCTCATCCATGAAAAAACTATAAAAATTTAAGTCGGTTTATAGTTTTTTTTAAACAAAATTAATTATTGCGTTAGCGCTGGGATAACGAACCACATCTTGAGTAGATTTGGTACTTATAGTACTTACTATGTCTTACTATACTATGCAAATATATGTGTTTTCATCTGCCCAAACAAATCCAAACCGTAGGTTTAAGAAAACTAAAATAATTCTTCCATCCACAGCCTGTATCGGTCCACAGCTGGACGCAGGCCTCCCCCTGATAAAATAATTCTTATATATGCTATAATAGCCATTCAGATCACTCAGACTTAGTAACAGTAAACACAGAATAACAGTGGTTAGTACAATGTACAACATAACATTAAGCTATTCGAGTACTACTCGGTCCAGTGCACCCTGTGTTCTAAGCAAGCACTAATTCCAAGCACTAAATATACTGACTACGCTGGAATGTACTACGGCACGCAACTTGCATTTGTCTGCGAGGGTATTTTGGTCTTGTTGGAAGTTTATAGTGCATGTTCCTAGTTTATAGTAGCTTTAAGGCGATTTGGTTAATTGCCTGAAGATTCCACAACCTAGTTATTCATGGAGTGTGGTTTAGTATAGCGCTTGTGGCTAAGTATAATGTTACTATTGTCTATAGTTATGTTATAGAGAGGAAATATTTATATTTATTTGGATGTTTGTAATAAATAAACTCAAATTTAGAAATTTTTTAAAGAATTTTTGAAACCAATACATTTAATTTTACAGTATTGATTTCAAAAATTATTTCACTATTAGAATGATGCATTATGATCCTGAGTAACATCCTATATTTATATTTTAAAAATAAATATAAACCCGTGCTAAGCCGGGATTTTGATTTGATTTGTTAACTTATTATTTAATTACATACCATTTACTTGGTAGGATTATTTGCTTGGCGCCGTCAGTTCTATTTATTCCCATCACAACAAGTCAAAAGAAAGATGAACCAGAAATAAACCAACAACGTCTGGACGTGAAAGTCCTATTATAATCCTACAAGCTATTACAAAACACACTTGTTTAGCTGTCGGCAAGGATCTTCAGCCTTCGTTACAGGAATGGGAAAAGTGCAGTGAATCTTAATGCGTATAAGCAGAAGATTCAAAATGCTAGTTATGGTCAATGGTCATCAAGGCTTAGGTACTCACACTTATCTTATTTTTATGGCTCAAGTTAGTTTCTGTCCATCAAAATCACCCTTTTATTCGAACACATAAAATGGATCCCATGCTTTCTAGATCTGGTATACATTTTATCAATACAACCTAATCACACTAATATTAATGACAAATATGAAAGTGTTGATGTTTGTTAGCTCTTCACGCCGAAACTATAAAACGGATTGGGCTAAAATTTTACACACATTTAAAATTAGGCGCTGCGCAAACGTATACACTTTTTGTTGCAGACACACACACCGATCACTTTTTGATCGTCAATGAGTATATGTTAAGTCGGAGATACTGGACACACGAATGCGCAGGAAGTGGATGATTTTATACTGGTTCAGTATAAAAATAAATCAAATATTAATCGGTATCTTATATCTGATACAAAATACAAAAGTGTTCGCGTTTGCCTTGGATTATAAACTTTTTATACGGAAAAACGCGTGCGTCGCCAAGAGATTGTTATAAAAATTCAAACATTCGCTATCTATTTTGGCTTAGGTATGCCTACTCTGAACAAAACAAGTAGACGAAGATAAATATTACTTATTTTTACTAATTATTTGATAATAATGTGTAGTAGAGAAATCGGACTACGATTAAGATGTTTATTTTGACAGACATAAAGTTGTGGAAACCTGAAATCTGAACATATTACTGCTTACTTAAAGATATGTACAATATCTAAGACTTTATCTTTTAATCGTTGGAAATCTATAATACCTTCATGCTTAATTGATACATAATTTATAGTAGAGAAAGACTTGTCTTAAGTGCTTATTTTATTTTATAAGCCTTAGACATAAAGTTGGAAATCTAATCAAATTATTAGTAATTATACAATAGTATAAAGACTTATAATTTGAACAGATCAGGTCAAGCAAGTTATAAAGTAAAGTAAAGTAATAGTTAGGAGATACCATCTTAGACCTGCCGGTTCAATGTTCCGTTTCATCCAAGCTTTACTCCATTCCGCTCTACTCAGCACCATTGTTCGGAGTTCGCCGTAGACTTTGACACCGGATGCTCACTAAACTAATTATCTGAGGGCCTGCACTGAAGTTTGCAGTTACGTGAGACTGGAACTGAAACCCTCGAGGTGGAACTAATAGAGTTATTAATAACAGAGTATTGATAGCCGTTGAGAGCATTTTGCTGGGAATTTATTATTTTAGTACTGCCTCCAACAGCCCATATTGCTCCACGCTGCTGGACGCAGGCCTCCTTCTGATAAGCGCTTTATAGGCTTAGATATCACGGGATGAAGAATAGTGCCCATAATCCCCACGCTGGGCATTTGAGTAAGAGATCTCCAACTCACATGCCCATGCCCCATGCGATCGCATGCGAGTTGGTGGTAGAATTGTTCTGCAGGGTGCGCTGCTGCTGAATATGCTATAGTTGCCTTTAACCTCTCCGCTGGCGGGGTTCGCGGGGCGGCATAGGTGACGTCTGGCGGTCCTCGCAACGCGGCGCGACGCGGGCGCGCGCGCGGCGCGTTAGGGCGTTGTGACGCATTCTTTCGCAGTTATCTCGATTAATTTGTACCCAGACCTAGGAAGATCTATATATATTTGGATTCTCTGTAAAATTTCCTATAAAATAGGTAGTAAATACTCTGAAGTTGTTTATAAATATCGAATGAGGATTTATGGAAAGTACGAGAACGCTATGCTTACGTATATGTAGATATATATTCGTGTAAAAAAAATTAAACGAATTTTATGCACTGTATGTGTTTTATTTTATAGTTTATATAGTCTTATATTATAATAAAAATAAAAAGAATACGTTACCGCTCATTTTTTCTTTTTAGAGGGTACCAAAGTCGAAAGTCGCCGCGAAGTGCGATTTTTGAGTTGTGACGCATTCTTTCGCAGTTATCTCGATTAATTAGTACCCAGACCTAGGAAGATCTATATATATTTGGATTCTCTGTAAAATTTCCTATAAAATAGGTAGTAAATACTCTGAAGTTGTTTATAAACATCGAATGAGGATTTATGGAAAGTACGAGAACGCTATGCTTACGTATATATATATATATTCGTGTAAAAAAAATTACGACACCCGAAGGAAGATATGGGGTGGTGCAAATTCTAAACTGGCACCACGCCGCCATTTCATGCGGAACACTAAACTCGTAGTCGTCCTGTCTATGTGAGTGAAAAGTCACTTAGGCAGGGCGCAAACGTGGACACTTTTGTGTCTTGTGTCAGTATATCGGTAACGTGGACACTTTTGTGTCTTGTGTCAGATATACTGACACAAGATACAAAAGTGTCCACGTTACCGATAAATATTTGATTTCTATAGAACCAATATGAAATCATCCACTCCCTGCACATACGTGTGACCAATTACGACTAAAAAGTGTTAAATGTGCCATGTCAGCTTCAAAAGGTATCTACTTAAGTACGTTTGGCAGTGCCTTAGTGGAATTCTTGTTCAATCATTCGTAGCAGAAAGTGCTACAAAGAAACCATGTAAAAAAGGTTCGTGACAATTTAAAATAGGCACTCTGTGGGGATCTATTGGGCCTATTTTAAAATCGAACTTTACCCCACTCCTTTAAGTTTATTTTAGTCTATTTATACAGAAATATTATTTATTAAAATTGTTTTATTGCCTGACAGCAATCGCGACATTATGGGGCTCTGTTTAGCAGTGGACTAATATAGGCTGATGATGATAATAATGAAACGTCAATTCCAAGAATATCTGTCGTCTTCTCGTAAGTAAGACTGATTGACGACATATTGCAAGACGCTGAATATATTAGATCAATTATGAAAGTCAGACAGATATTTCGGGAATAGTGTCTATTTGGGTTTCAGCCGAACTGAAATTCAAGTAATTTGATTCAAACCTAAAGCCAGATTTTCCCCGGAATAACCATTGTTGTGGAAATTTAACAGGCTTAAAGGCTCCAGAATACCAAACCGAAAACTTGGAATTTACGGGTACTAGATGTAGAGAACGTATCCAATGCTACCAACAACTTAGGCTGATCGCAGACTTGAGTCAAGATATTTTTAAGACAGTTTTAGACGATCGCTTTATAAAAAAATACTTTTTTGTGTAAATCTTCGTTTGTCACCATTGTACGTGACAATATATTGCAATACACATAACACTTTATTGCACACGAAGGAAAAACATGAAAATAAATAATTTCATTTCTTTATTTTGAATTGTGGTTCCTTTAACAAAATGAGTGATCGGATGCATTGACATTGACAATTTGCAAACTGCTTCATAGATACAAATAGATATCAATAGATAGTTTATACAAAAACCTGAACTCAGAGTGGATGCCAGAGTATGTTTTTAAAGGTAGATACCTATTATTTGCTTAAAGGTCTTTTCTTTTGCCTTCAGATAAAATTTTCATTGAGGCCAAGACGCGTCCGGTATCATTCGTAAATATTGAAAGATCGGTTAAGCTGTCAAAGTCTTCTTAGAAGGTCAACAGTTAAGGCGCATACCCGAGCCGATATGACAGCGTTACCCATTTTATTATGTTATTACGTTTAACACAGGAAAATTTAGAAATCCATCGTACAGTTTGTGGTATCTATTATAAGCTATTTTGAATACCTCTGAAATAGTTTTATCTTTTATAGTTTAGGCAGAGATGCGAAAATTAAGTTTGGTCGCCAAAAAGGGTGACTTCGTATCTCTGCATAACTAAACTAACACCTTCATGGCCCAAGACGCAAGTGCCTGTGTCCATCTTCGTGTAGCTGCGGCGCGCCCCGAGCTGGGCAGTGAATACGATAACTAAAATTACCTACTAAACTAAGCTTTACAAAATAAAACTATTGCACAGGCATTAACAAATTACTTTTATAATAGACACCACAAACTGCACAATAGATTTTTAAAATTTAAGATAAAATAGGTTACTCACTTTCACTCTTGTATGCGCCTTAACGATGAGGAATTTCAACCCCTAATGCATCAAATGGTTTAAGAAGTCAATATGAAGTATTCGTATTGACTTCTAAAAACCATCATTATCTATACTACCTATATTAGTCCACAGCTGGACATAGGCCTCCCTTAAGAACAGAACGGATACCTTAGCCCCCATACAAACGTTTTCGTTTTTAAAAAACATTATGATATTTGAATGAGAGTGAAACTAATTTGCCATATTTTGAACACCAAATCGAGTCATTTTCAAGCTAATTTTTAAGCATGTTAGACACCTTTATTCGAAAATCTGTCACACTGCAAACATCCTAAATATATTCACCATTAGAAATAAGCAAAAATATTTCTGAAATCAGTCGATTATTCAAAATGAATCGCAAAGTACGAAAAAATATAAAAAATTGAGAAATTCTTTCAAATTTCTGCAACCGCTCGCTCAAACGCGGGGGCAATGCGACACAGGGAGCACAATTCCAAAATAAGGCGAATGCCGCGGAATGGCCAACACGATGCGATTCTACGTGAAACAACAACAAATTCACTCGGGCCGGCCGCTGAGATCTGGGAGGGGTTCGTAGCCTTCTTAATGACTGACATACAAGCGCCCTGTCTTCAGCTTGATGCTTCCAGGATCTGCCTGCAGTCTTTCGCAGATTGTCATCCACCTGGCGGAGGGCGTCCTTCACTAAGTTTGCTGAGAAGCACTCTACACTCAGAAGCACGGTTTTACCAGCCACATCAACATTGTCTAGGGATATTCAACATTTTGTTGATTTTTACAAAAACTGAAAATATTTTCTATACAAAAGAGGTATGGCAAGAATCTTTATTCTGTGTTGTTCATTAATAATAATAAAACACAACTGTTTGATGAACATTTTTAGTAAAAATTGAAGTGGGAACAAAATTACGAAAAATTTGAAAATATACAAAGTTCGGTAAATTGTGTTTAAACTATTTTTACGTTGCCATGACTTTATAAAATTCCCTTTTAACAATTTAATAATCGGTGTTGCCTCCCCTGACGTTCATAACACATCTGCACCGGTTATTCATACTCAAAATGAGGTAGTCAAAGTCTCACTGGGGTATGCAATCCCATGTTCTTTTTAAATGGCTTTTAAATGGATGATCACAGTTTCTACGATCTCGTTCCGGTATTTTAGTGCCGTCATGTTGCCTCTTATCCAAATGAGCTCGGTTCGCGAGCCAATACGAATTCCCGCCCAAACCATGATTGTCCCACCTCGGTACGAATGGACCTCTTGTGGCTGCTGGAGACGACTTTCTCTGCCTGGAACTCTCCAAACACGTGTTCTTCGTGAATCGGGGTGGAATCCAAACCCAGACTCATCAGTAAAGAGAACCATTGTCCATTGGCCATTGTTCCATAACAAATGTTCTTGAGCCCAAAGTAGTCGCCTTCCGCGATTGCCTCGTCGTAGAGCTGGCACACGAAGCGGCCTACGAGAATGAAGATCGACTTCATGTAGTCTTCTTCTGACAGTTTGGTTGCTGACTGACAGCTGGTGGTCTAACTGAAGCCTTTGCACTAGCTGCTTTGCTGTGAGATTGGGTTCCCTCCTGGCGGAATTTTGGAGAAAACGATCCTGTCTAGGTGTGGTTACTCGTTTTTTTCCAGTGTGGCGCTCTCTTACATCCCCAGTAATACGAAAACGTGACCACAATCGAGAAATTACGTTTTGATTGGTGTTTAGGGTATTGGCAACCACGCGTTGGATAGCACCGGCTTGTAACATGCCTATCGCTCTTATCATTACTTCTCTGCTTAAATGTCGACGTTCCATGGCATAAGAAATATCACAAGATCCGTTAAAATTAAAAATTACTTAGATAGCACTTATTGTTATTTAAATAAAAGTAAATGTATCTTAGGCAAAATTAACGTTGTTTTATCTAGATCGGAGTCCCCAATTCTATCTTTTGTTTAATGCGTTCTATTTTTATTCCTTTTACAAATTTTGAAAAGAGTACAAAAGAGGGTTTATTCCATGTATAAACTTTTTCTCAAAAGCAAATAGTTTGTAAGCAAATCATTTCGAAATGGAATATCCCTAGACAATGTTGATGTGTGTATATAATATAACAGGAACATAGCGTAAACCATTACCAAACTCAGGTCCTCAGCTTTACCAACAGAACGGGTACCTACTTTTTTCTACCAATCTGACTCCGGTCTGGTATAAAAGACCTCACAATTAGTTAGCGACAAAGTTAAAGCCGTTACACACAGGCAAGATTAGCGCTAATAATCTGCACCATTAGTCGCACCGAGCGAGGTGAGTTTGCACTCCGGATAAAGCGGTAAGTTAGATGTAAACGTAACCGGTTGCAACCAGTTCAGTTAATCAGGTTGTCTTTAACGAGGACCATGTTCAAGATTTTCAATGGTGTAGGGACGTAAAACATTTCGTTGTAGTTCTTATGCTATAACATAAGCGACCTTTAAACGGACGCTCGTTAACGTGCTCTAAGAGCGTACCAGATTGCGCGTGTGAAAACCTGAACACACAATCGCTTCGCGCGCGATTACTCATCAGTTCTTGTCAAATCTGCGATTTGTCAAAATTGCCCACACGACTGATCAGCGCAATCACGGGTTTCTTTTCATTCCCCTTTCAATATCTTTAGCGTCCCTGTAAAGGCCGCTAATAGCATGGCGCAAAGTAGCTCTTTACTCCTTACTTTTATCTAGGAATAAAACATTGGCTAGTTTTCTATCCCAAATATTAGTTCCTAGGGGATACAAAATAATAACTTTTATAGGTTTCCATAGAAAATAAATAGTAAATAAGTAAATAAATAATAAGCTCTATAATTTAAGTAGCCTTATATATTATAACTACTAGTCGAACTTAATGTACGTTCCAAATTATATTGTTTGCGGCAGAGCGAGATTCCCTTAACACAGGTAAAATACTTTACTTAAAAGGGTGTCTCAAACACTGATATGCAATGTATTTTAAGGTTTTATAAAGATTTGTATTTGTATTATTATATTTGTATTTGTATAGAAGCAAAACCACGCGTAGTTTAGAACATTTAGGACTTGTTAATTTTTGGGGTCTATGAGGCAGAATAGTCCTCACATCAAAAGACAAGTTTTACTTAGTTGGATCGAAGAGTCTATGCTTTGCAGCACTTAGGTTTTAGGGTTTCAGAGGGTTTTAGGGTTTTAGAAATTCTGCGAGTACGATACGTAAAGATAAATTGAATTTTATAAGTACCTACAAGAGATAACCTTATTAAGTAGTTTTAGTTTTAAGTACTCTCTAAACCTGTTGAAATTTTCCATTTTTTGAAACAAATACTTTTATTATTAATAATAACTGTCATTATATAATCTGGAGGTGGAGTGTAATGCCGTTCAGGTAATATTAGTGTTCGACGATTTTCCTACACCAACTCAGTTAGAAATGTTTGGCTCCTGAAAAAAAACACATGATTTCCACAGTACTTCAAATCTTTCCAGTTGAAATTAATAAGGCCGCATACACACGAGAAGCGTGTATGTCGCTGGCCTCTGCCCGCAAATTAATCAATACTAACAAATTAATCGCGCTGCCGCCGCCACAGGAATAGTGGTCGGTGTGGCACGGAGCGAGTTTTGGATGTGGCGGATTAACCGAAGTATTTTAGCAACCGTGGCGGTCATTGGTGGGTATGGGTACCAAGCAAGTGAGAGCAACTAAATGCAAACGAGTGTGATGCTGGCTTAGAATTTGCGCCACGCCAACTCTTCCCGCGGCGGGTTTCGTAAGAGGCAAGTAAGGGATATTTGAGGGGGCGGGCAGCAGCGCCTCCTGCAGAACAATTCTACCCGCATGCCCAGCATAAGAATTATGGGCACAACCCCACCATGAGATATAAGCCAAAAAGGCACTTGTAAGGGTGCAAAAAAGGAGGAGGTTTACAAATCATCGCGTATCTTTTTTTGTACGAAACTTCGTATATCGTGCTTCAAAGTAGACCTTTCTTTCATTCGTCGTTTCATCCACGTGTCATCACATCAATCTAAATTGATTTGAATTTTAACTAAATGTCGCGTCATGAAGAATTTTAAGCCGGTTTATCGTTTTTTAAAACAAACCCAATTATTTTAAAGTTCAAAATGTTACTGGTTTCAAAAAGAGCTAATATAATTTAAAGCTGTAAAACTTTTGTTTTATCTATAACGAGCTGCGCCCCGCGGCTTCGTACGCGTTGTTCCTATGGAAACGTTAAAAGGTGATTTTAATCCCACGGGAACTGATTTATAGGATAAAAAGTAGCCTATGTTGGATTAGAATTACCTGTATGCAAAATTTCAGCCAGGTCCTTCCAGTAGTTTTGGCGTGAAGAAGTAACAAACATCCATCCATCCATACATCCATACAAACTTTCTCATTTATAATATTAGTGTGATGTGTAACGTCTATAATTATGAGTACAGTTTTGTAGGCCAGTATGTAATGTATTGATTTTATTCAGTCATGTAGGATTTTATTGTATAAAGATGCCATATCCATTTGTAATCATTGTTCCTATGAACCGGCATTCCAGTTAATGGTGGAAATTCCATAACACCATTGGAATCTGAAAATATAGCGCAAAGCGAAACCTATCTCATTTGCGGTTCGCTTTTGAACACGATATAGAGCTAAAGCTTACGGTTGTCAAATAGAACATTGATTTAAAAAGGGAAGATAGGTTACGTTCTCCCAGCGCTTACTCAAAAATTGGCATGTGTTACAACTACACGCAAACACATACACTCACAGTTATATTTCCAGTCCTGTGCAAAACAAAGAAGAACAAAGACGGAAAGACGTATCTACGACCGAAGTGAGACTGAGACAACAATATTTCACGCGAATCACGACCGCCCGTGCCGCCGGTCAGACGGTGACTGATGTGGGAGAACACAATTTTACACAATTTGAGGTTGCCACTTTCGAGCAACCAGTACCTCATCTTCGTTTTTAATAAATCAATGAAATAGAACGATATATGTTGGTCCTGAGTCTGGTTGATCATGGTATCGAGACGTGATCGTGACGTCTCGTTTATGTATAAGTTAAAAAATAAAATGTTATTTATTTGCGATTATGAGAGAACTGTGTGTCCCCCTATTTAATATTTGATTTATTATTTCAATCGGGACAAATATTTGTACGATGGATGTTTTCTATGTTTAATAAAAATATCTATCTATGTAGTGTATTGTATTATGTATATCAGTTATCTAGTACCCATAATACAAGCTCTGCTTAGCTTGGGGATAGATAATACTGTGTCAATTTGTCCAACATTATTTATTCATTTTATTTATTTATTTAATTACTAAAATGATAAGACTTTCTAAAAGGTAGAATGAGTTTATTTTACGAAAACTTACAAATGTTATTGTTAAATAAGCAAAACGTATTTATTACCAGATCTAGCTTTTATATTTAATGAGTCTATTGATTGTGGTGTATTTCCTGATCTAATGAAATGTAGCAAAATAATCCCACTGTTTAAATCAGGTAGTAGGTCTGACCCCACTAACTTTAGACCAATATCAGTACTGCCAACATTCAGCAAAGTTTTTGAAAAACTTATTTTACATCAATTGCTCAGTTATTTCAATTGCAATGACCTGCTTCATAGTAAGCAATTCGGGTTTACTCGCGGCAGGTCAACTACTGATGCCGGTATAGAGTTAGTATCGCATATTTTTGATGCTTGGGAGAAGTCGCAAGATGCCTTAGGCATTTTTTGCGACTTGTCTAAAGCATTCGATTGCGTACACCATGAAACATTAATCAGGAAACTACCCCAAGCAGCAATTCAATCTTTATAAGCGCTGCCATTTAGTTCGTGATTACACTTAATGCGTCAATTCGGTATTAAAAATGGTGTCATATGTGCTTATAAACCCCTTATAATTCCAAAAAAGGCCCACTTTATAAATCTTTATGCGTTTTTAAGGTTTTTAAAGGGATTTATTAGCAAAGAATAAGTTTTACAAGGGGTTTTTAAGAACGTTATTATGGTGTACACGGAAACTTTAACCCTAAGATTATTATCTTAAAAGTGCATTATAACGAATCGAGTATTATTTTTTAGTCATAAAAGAATTTGCGACGCAATTAAATTATTTATCTTAGCTTATAGGGTGTAAAACATTATAACTTGTGAATGTTTTATAAATAACTGTTACGTGAACAAATTTGAAGAGGTAAAAAACTTTACTTTTGTACTGTGTAGTTTGACTGTCTAGAGGTGTGTGGAGCAAGTGCGAAGCTAATTTTATTGCAAAAGTGTATATCTTTTTACATGAAAAAATTGACGCGCTACAGAAATAAGAAGAAAACAGCGAAGTAAACAACTCCAAAAGCGGTAAGTTGTAATTGCTTTGAGGTTAGAATTATAAAAAATAAATAAATACCAAGCGTAAAAAGGCATAAGTAGTTTAAAAAAAATATTACAAGCGAATACCATTCACAAATCATTCATAATTAATCGTTTTTTATCGAAAATCCTGTTGTAAATTTTCTTCTAAATTATAACAATGGCGACCTATCCTTAACAGCCTATATAATATATGACAGGTGTTATAATTCAAAATACTGCACAATGGTGTTTACAAATTATTTTATAAAGTGTTTAGTGTTATTTCATATTTATAACGAGGTCCATTTATACTACAGGAGTGTGAACATAACCGTTCACACCACTTGTAAAGCCCTAATTAAAATTTAATACATAACATGCACAAACTTTAGGGATCCGTAATATAGTTCAAAATTAGTAAATCCAAATAGTTTTTTTACTTTAGTTTATGTAGTTCATTCCAAATTCTTTGTTCTATAAAATTTTATTAAAGGCTTTGTACATACTTTTTTTTAATTTAAAGAAAATACTTGGTTAACCGTTAGTCGTACATAGGTATTTTACTGGTATGTTGTATGTATGTATGGAAGTATGTTGGTAGGTAGGTTGGTATTTATGTTTGTAGGTAGGTAGTTGAAGGTTTGTAGGTAGGCCGCCTACCTACAAACATACATACCAACCTACTGTTGACCTATCTACCTAGCTAGGTCAACAGACAAGTCACTATTCCTACTTGAATGCGCGTTACAAATTGTAGGTAGGTTCTACCGAAGGTGGTATAGTCAAAGAGCGGGCGGCGGCGGCTGCAGCGGCTCAAACTCAAACGATCAAAGAGGTCGAATTCGACATTTTTCTGCTCGTAAAGGCTTCGGGACATGACCCATACCTACTTCCTATTATCTATCTATAATTTTACACATGTAGAAAGATGATGATGATATTATTATGTAGGAAGTAGGTGTAAACGCACATCATTACTCTGTATATGAATAGTACTTATATAAATAGTGTAGATACTTAACTTACCTACAAATATCATTTAATTTACCTTGTGTATTGTATGTTACAGAAAATGGCGTTCAAAATCGTTGACTTTAGAAAAAAGACAAAAGAAGGTCTGCATAGTTCCGAGTAGCTGGGTAAAAATGGGCAGTTGAGATGGCCAAAAAAGCCGATTCGACATTAACAGATATATCAGAAATGCACTCCAAGGCTTTTCCTGATTGGTACACACTGCAATGTGTTGTGAAAGAAGGTCACTATTCTCATATTCACAAGCCGAAAATGAGCTTGAGTTTATGGAACAAAACAGCGATACAGACATGGAGAGAACACACAACAAAAATTTGCGGAAATATTTGCTAAATCATTCTATCTATTGCCCATTTCTTTTTCTCCTCGCGTAGCAAAATATTTTTTGACACATCATCGGTGTGCCCTATTGCGCTACTGTTACTGCTGCATTGAGAAATTTCACTAGCTGAAACGAAGTGTTTGAAATTTCTGCTACGGAACCCACTATGTTTGACGAACATACACGATTATACTCTTTTCATATTGTTTTAGTCTTAGAACACACTTTTTCGATTATGTTTAAAAACCTGAGTCTTTAGAAATGTGTTTATTTACTCTTTAAGAATAAGTTTTAGTGAGGTGATCTTTTACAACGTTATAACGCAAAAATAATTAAAATACGCAACAGTAAAGATAAAAGCTTTACAAAGGAATCACCGCACTCCGTGTAAATCTTTAATAAAGCATTAAGGATAATTACTAGATTATAGTGTCATGAGAAACTAAAAGTATTATTGTTGTGTTTGAATACGGTGTTTTAATTCCTTAAGTGTAGTTTTTTGTTTTATAAAGTTCTTATAAAGTTTGAGTTCCATAAAACAGTAAAATAATCTGTTATAAAGTAAAAAACTTCTCCTGATACTTTTCTAAAACTGTATAAGAACCAATAGTTTTAAATAAGTATTATTAATGATGTTAAGGATTCTTGTTTGCTGCTTGGGACATCACTATGGAATAAGGAACACCTCCTTGGATCTTCTCACATCTTATTTGAGTGATAGGATACAAAGAGTTGACATAAATGGGAAACGGTCTTCGGGGTCTGTAGTTACAATGGGTGTACCGCAGGGATCTATCCTCGGTCCTTTCCTATTTTTAGTTTATATTAACGACCTGCCTCATCTTGTCAAGAATAGTCACGAGATTGTATTGTTTGCTGATGATACTTCATTAATTTTTAAAATGAAACGACAAAACACTAATTTCGACGATGTAAACAATGCAATCTCAAAGGTAGTTCATTGGTTTAGTGTCAACAATCTTTTGCTTAACGGAACCAAAACGAAATGTATTAGATTTACTCTACCTAATGTAAAACAAGTTAAGGCTGATGTAAACGTAAATGGAGAAACGTTAGAAATTATAGAAAGTACCGTATTCTTAGGAATCACCTTAGATAATAAACTTCAATGGGGCCCACACATAGATAAGCTATCGAAGAGACTTAGTTCTGCAGCATATGCAGTCAAAAAAATCCGTGATCTCACAGACGTGGACACATCTAGACTAGTTTATTTCAGCTACTTCCATAGTATTATGTCTTATGGTATACTGCTTTGGGGGAACGCTGCAGATATTAACACCATATTTGTGCTGCAGAAGCGGGCTGTTCGTGCCATCTATAAAATGGGTCCCAGAGAATCCCTACGTGATAAATTCAAAGAAATAAATATAATGACAGTACCAAGTCAATATATTTATGAAAACTTGTTGTATACTCATAAAAATATCAATAGTTTCCCAAAAAATTGCGATATACATAATGTAAATACTAGAAATAAACATAAACTCGCTGTACCCACAACTAGGCTGCATAAAATTAATGTATCTTTTAAAGGGCAATGTATACGCTTCTACAACAAAACCCCTACTGAGCTGCAAAAATTATCAGTAAATAAATTCAAACAAATTGTCAAAACTTTATTTTGCAAAAAGGCTTACTATAAAATATCAGATTATCTAGAGGATAAAAAAGCTTGGGACGGATTTTGCTCCAACTCGAAAAATAACAACTAACAGGCTAAAGGTTTCTTCGTCGTTTCTTTACTTTAGTCTACATACCGAAGCGATCGAAATCAAAAATACCACTTTATTTCCGTGTCAGTGTATTTTTTACTATGATTTGACCTTTTCTAAGTGTACATTTATTGTATTTATGGAAATAAAGCATTTTTGAGTTTGAGTTTGAGTTTGAGTATTATTTGATTTTATTTTATTTTTTATTTTATTTTTATCTCTTAGGGATAACAAACAATCATACTTAAATATTAACAGTTAATAGTAAAGAAACTAAGTACTAAAAGTATGACCAGCCCCGTTATCCGCAAGTTACAGTAGAGGGGTGGTGTTAGTGAGTTAACATAGTAGTCTAGTTAATCTAGAATTATATTAAGCAAGTTAGTAAATAAAGTTGAATAAAGATGCTATTAATAAACAGTTAAACATCATTTAGCTTGTTATTTGTCTTTCTTTATCTGCTGCTGTTTCCGACCAACAAACCCTGCGCACACGCCTCAGTGCCCTCCATGCTCAAATCCTAGAGGATACGATCTGTACTCAAAAAACACCGAGTCATGCACAAAGAGCCTGCTACTCAAAAACAACATCAGATGACAAAATTAGGTTAATGGCTTTCTTATACAAAGCAGGTGAAGTAGCAAATGGATCTGTATTAGAGAAGTACTTATTATATGCTTTTGTCATTCTATGCAGAGGAGCGCGCATACCAGCGTTCGTTTTACAAGGAGTCGGAGCGAATAAAGCACGTTTACGGGTCTCTCTAATTGGACGTGAGCAATATGGTACATGTACATAAATTTGGTTAACTAACTTGTTACAGTCGAATTTATTATGACAAATATTATATAACATTAGTTGATCAAGGAGCAGTCTTCTCTGTTTCAGTGAGGGGAGCGAGTATTGATGAAGTAGGTGATCGTAGGAGGACTTCGAACGAAAGCATCTGTAGTGAGTTGAACGTAAGAACTTACGTTGAACTCTTTCTATTTGATTGTTGTACTTATCATAAAAAGGGTTCCAGACAGACGTAGCGTATTCTAACTGAGATCTTACTAAAGATGTATAGAGGAGAAGGTACGATTCTGGCTTTTTGAAAGGGACGCATGTTCGCATAACAAATCCATAAAGTTTAAAAGCCTTACCAACTACACTCTCAATGTGAGCACCAAAGTGCAGTTTTGAATCAATCAGTATGCCTAAGTCCTTAATTATAGGTACCTTTTCCAGCGGAGATCCACACAGAGAGTAGGTAAAGCCTACAGTGTTGACTTTTTTTGTAAAAGAGATGGATTTGCACTTAGGCAGGCTGAGGTGTAATTTATTCTCAAAGCAGTATGTGGTGAGGCGGTCAAGGTCTTCCTGTAGTAAGATGCAGTCATGAGCTGAGGTGATTTTGCGATATATTTTTAAGTCGTCAGCATAAAGTAAGAATTGGGTGTGCTTAAAACAATTAGAAATGTCGTTGATAAAGAGGACAAACAGCAGGGGTCCAAGAATGGATCCTTGAGCGACGCCAGATGTAACCTTAATCATGTTGGAAGTGTATCCATTTATGGCAATACGTTGAGTTCTATTTCTTACATAAGAGGAGAACCATCTCAATAGGTTTCCTCGAATTCCATTAAATGCAAGCTTTTTCAGTAGTAGCTCATGGTCTACCTTGTCGAAGGCTTTACAGAAGTCAGTATAAATAGAGTCAACTTGAATCCGATTATCCATGCAGTGAAAAATATAATTTGTATAAAGTAGTAGATTACTAACAGTTGACCGCTTTTTGACAAAACCATGTTGTTCTGATATTATTATTTTATGTAGGCTAGGATATATTTTGTTGTGAATTAGGCGTTCCAAAACCTTCGACAAAGTGGACAACAGCGAGATAGGTCTATAGTTGGTGACATCATTTTTACTACCTTGTTTAAAAATAGGAGTGACTTGTGCAGTTTTCCAGAGATTAGGAACTGTGCCTTCTTGAAGACTCCGGTTATATAAAATATGTAGTGGAATAACAATAGTTTCTGCAGTGTGTTTAAAGAAGAATGGAGGCAAGCCGTCAGGTCCAGGCCCTTTAGTAATATCTAACAATTTAAATTCCTTTAAAATGTCATCTTTAGAGAAGTGCAAGTTGTGAAAAGAAAAATCACAGTTACTATTGTATGCAGAGGTCTCAAGGTCGACTCCTTCATTGCTGCTGGGCTCATAGACAGAGCTGAAGAAATCTGAGAAGAGTTCACAGATTTCCTCAGGTCTGTCCGACTCAACATTACCGTATCTCATGGAGGATGGTATACCAGTTTTTTTATTACTTTTTTTTACATATGACCAGAACGCCCTCACGTCAACCTTCAGTCTTTCTTCAATAGTTTCAATGTATGAGTTAAAGCAAATTTTACCTATTGATTTAAAACTTTTTCTTAAAATTGAATAACATTCATAGTGTTCTGTAGTCTTGTATTTTTTCCAGTTTATCCAAGCTTTTTCTTTGTTTTTAAATATGTGAATCAATGGGCGAGAAAACCATGAAGGAAAACCTATATTTTTTGTGGGCCGCAGTGGTACATGTAACTTTATTAATTCAAAGATTTTTTCATAAAAATCATTTACTGCATCCTCCAAGGGTAACTCAGAAAGAAAGTTCCAGTCTATGTTTTTTATCTGTTCATTAATTAAGGAATAATTAGCTTCCATGTAGCAATATCTAGGTGCAGAGGAAGTTTTCATAAGATTATGTGACAATAACTTAAAATTAACAAGAACACAGAACGGTGGATGTAAACTATCTGTGGGTACCAGCGGGTTCAGTGGAGGTTGGCAGGTACATGGGCCAGCATTAGTTATAAAGAGATCTAAAGTTCGGTCCATATTATTATTTATAAGGTTGAATTGTTTACTGTTTGTATATTGCATGAAATCAAATAAGCATTTCCTAATAAAAAAGCTATTATCAATAGTCTGACTTGATAGTGAGTCTGAGACACTGTTATGCCAGTCTATAGTTGGAATGTTGAAATCACCAGTTATGTAGAAGGATTCTACATGGATATCGCTCAGTTCATATTGTAATAAGTTTAGAAAAGTTGAATAAGTGGAAAGGTTTTGATTTGGCGGTATGTACAGGCCACACACAACATGATACTTACTTTTTGTGTGGATTTTTAATAGGACGTAGTCGATAGATGGAGATACAGAATTACCTTCATCGCAGCAGTCACGAAGGTCCGGGCGTAGTACTACACGCTCAGCATGCAGCTCACGCCGTATAGCCACCAGCAGTCCGCCGCCGTCATGTTTTCCGGTCGCCACTCGATCACGATCACACCGAAACACTATGTACCGGGAGTCAATTATTTCACAGTCGGCGATACTAGATGTTAGCCAAGATTCTGATAGTATAATCACATCGTAACAATCCGCCAAAACATTGGTAAACAAAGTATTCAGTTTCGTTCGAAGTCCCCTACAATTTTGGTAGTATATCATGATTTTATCGGATAACATTGTGAAATGAATAAATGTAATTAGTATTACTCGTAGTAGGATCACAAAATATTTGATTTGTTTGAGAAAACATGCTCCCCGGGAATGTACGAAAGATAAGACAATGGGCTCGATATTTACGTTGTAAATACATTGTAGTGCTATCTAAAAGTTCCGTGAGACCTTTGGGTAGGTTACAGCATAACATTGTATACCTAAGTTTGTTAATTTTATCTAAAATAACATGAAAAAGTAGCATAAAAAGTAACAGGTTATAAAATAAATTGCCAAAAGATGGCGGGTTTGCACGTAAACACATAGAGTAGCATGCGCTCCAGAGACTACAACAGTAAGACGAAAAATCACGGTCGTGTCCATGTCCATAGTATAGAATGACTATACAAAGTAATATTATTATAAAAAATAGTACCAAACACAAAAATAGACGCGAGAATAGTAATCACTTAGCTGGAATGTTAAATTTGGCCAAGTCGGCCTCGGAGCGTACAGCGAACACCGGTGAGGTTTCATTACGCCGGGCGAGGATGACTCCGTGTTTGATCCACACGAAGCGAAACCCATACTGCTTCGCCGCCTCCCGTGCTCTTCTGAATAAGTCCTTATTCTTCAGCGTAAGATGTTCGTTGATGTATATCCTGTGTGAGGCGCCAGCGATACCCAGCTGTTCCGATGTGAGGCCCTTATGCAGACGCACAGCTGATACCACGCCGTCCCTCATTTGGCGTGTTGAAAGACGTACGATGATGTTCTTCGGACGATTACCCATCGTGGTGGCTTGGGGTACGCGGTGTATCGCAACGATGTCTGGTTTGGTTACAGGTTCTTTCATGGCGGCTGTGATGTCAAGAAACAGAGCCATGAGGTTTTCGCCTCGTTTCTCTGGGAGATTGCATATCTCAAGATTGCACTGGCGCGCTTGCTGCTCCATCATGTCTAATCTTGCTGCAAGATCTGCAATACGTGAGGTGTTGCCCTGGATTTCTGAGGTTTCTGACTCCAGCTTCCCGACACGAAAAGCCATGTCGTCGTGCTGCGCCTTGAGGTCGTCATATTTGTCGCCTATGAATTTTATGGAGGTTTTGATGTCGTTGAAGTCGTCAGTGAACTGCGCGAGTCTAGCTTCCTGTTTGGAAAAGCCGATGTTCAGCATGGATGATATACTGGATTCAAAGGCTTTGAGATCAGCCTTCACCTCGGCACGCAGGTCTTTAATAGAGTCGAAATCTGGTCCTCTTCTATGTGTGATGAACTCAGGGGGTGACTGCTTCTCAATGAGTGATGCATCTTCACTGATTTCATGGGATAGCTCTTCTGGCACGGGGGGCCCAGCTTGGTCGAACGTGCTGTTGAGCGGCATGATGTTTTCTCTGAACGTTGATACTCTATGTAAACGAACACTAACTGCCGGTCGGGTGCAGCGCGCAGCGGTGACGTCACGGCAACAGGTATTGGTCACTGAGTGCGAGCGAGGAGGTAGGGACGCGACCGGCTCACCCTAGCGTGAACGACGGAATGAATTTTGATTTGTTATTTTAATTATTGATTGATTATTGATTATTGATTATTGATTATTGATTTTAATTATTGATACATTTGATTTATTATTTTAATTATTAAATTAATAGGACTTTATAAAAGGTAGAATGAGTTTGTTTTACACAAACTTAAAAATGTTATTGTTAACTAAGCAAAATGATGCCACCACCCTAGCGAGTAATGTTTCTTCTTTTTTAATAAATCAGAGTGTCTGGTGTTTTCATATTTTTGCCGCTAATTATCTGCGGAAATCCGGCAGATGGTAGTGCAAAAACTTTAAATAAATTGCGTTTGTTTTTAGTTTTATGGCATTCGTAATAGCTCTCGCATTTTGGTTTATTTGTACTATTTGAGAACTAGTTAGGGAATAATGCCTGTGTGGTACTGGCTTAGAATTTTAAGCATTCGACCTCTTCCCCGGGTGTCGTAAGAAGGGATCAAGGGATATTAAGGGGGCAACAGTCCCCTGAACTATTCTACCACTGAACAGTAATCCTCAACTCGCATGCCCATCGGAAATGATTTTTTTAAATCGGTCCAGTAGTTTCGGAGCCTATTCATTACAAACAAACAATCAAATCTTCTCTTTTCAATATTATTATAGATAGATGTAGCACGTGTTCGGTTCAATCCCACAAATATATAATATCCAATACCATTAAAAACAAGTTGTAGCGTTTCAATTTTGAAAACATTTATACCATCCATTAGTTTGCAAATAGATTGAAATAATACTTTTAGCTGACGGAAAAACGCAGCAAAAAGGATTTTGTAATCCTTTTTAGAGGCATTTAAATAAAGCATAATAGAGGTATTAGGCACCTTGTCATAATCAGTTTATATGCTGGACGTGCCTCTCCTTTAAGCTTCCTTTTTAATATTATAAGCTTCCTTTTTAATCGATTTAAAAAAAAGGAGGAGGCTCTCAATTCGACTGGTTTTTTTTTCTATTTGTTACCTCAGAACTTTTGACTGGGTGATCCGATCTTCATTAAAGCTGGTGCTTTCCGTGTCCCATTTTAATTTGAATCAGTTCTGACAAAAGGGTCCATGAAAATACATGAAAAAAAAAAATAAGAATAGAAGTAGTTTTATAGTTTTTAGAACAAAATTAATTATTGTAACCTCAGAACTTTTGACTGGGTGTGTTCCGATTTTGATGATTTATTTTTTATTTGAAAACTTGTGCTTTATATGTGGTTCCATTTCAAATTGGTCTAGTTTTGACATGGATTCCATGAGAAAACTATATAATTGAAGTCGGTTTATATATATATTTTTAAAACAAACTCAATTACTCGTACTAAATCATCATCTAGACTCACCAGCCTATACTCCTCTGCCGTCCTCCGCTCAACATAGATTTTCCTGAAAACCTCGATCAATTTTGATTGTCAAAGGTAAGGATCGAGAAAAGATCTAAACAAGTTGAAGAAACATCGTTCGCCGAAATGGTCAAAAAAGGGTCAAACACTTACATAAAGCCCACCAATGTCAGTTCTGTGGCCATATACCCGAACGACAAGCTGAAGACCAGCGAAGATACGAAATCCCTGGTACAAAAGATTATCTGCCCTGAGAAAATGAAGCTGCATGTGAGAGGGCTACGGAAGACCAGGAATGGAGGCGTCATCATCAGCACTGACACCAAGGATGACATCGAAAAGCTGAAGAACACAGTTCAGATCACCAACTCTGGCCTAACAATCGACGAGACTCTTAAACGAAAGCCGAGAGTCGTTGTTATCGGAGTGCCGACATCAATGTCTGAAAAGGAAGTTTTCTCGTGCCTCTTCCACCAAAATTTAGCTGACACTTTCAAAACCTGCGACCTTGAAAAGTTTTTGAGCGCCATTAAGCTAAGCCACAAGTCAGGCAGGAAGAATGCAGAGTCCTGCAATTATGTAATTGAAGTTCCAGCCGCCATCCGTAAAGCACTCATCACTAAGGACAGGGTTTTTGTCAACTGGTACTCATGTCCTGTAAGGGATTTCACCCTGGTTACCCGCTGCTACAAGTGCCAGCAGTATGGACACGCGGCAAAGTTTTGTCGCGAGGCAGGTTATACTTGCGGGCACTGTGGCGGAATTGGCCATACGAACAAAGAATGTCAGAAGCTAGCTGATGATCCTAAGTGTGCCACCTGCTTGCTCTTTAAGAAGCCAGGGAACCATGTAACTGGCTCCACGGACTGTCCGGCAAAATTAGCGGCTGAAAAGAGATACATAAATTCTATAGATTATGGGGAAGCCTAAAGGCGCTTTCCATGTTCTCTTTTTCGTTTTGTAACAACTATAATAATATTTAGCTTTCCTATCTCAAATTTCGATTCAGTTTGTTTTTTTTTATGCTTTTTGTTTCATTGTTGCAAAATTAATTATTCTAATTAAGGTGAATTTTGTGTTTGAATCGTGAAAAGTATGTCAATACGATGACACAGATTAGACATTGGCCTTGTTAAAATAGGCTAATAATTTTTGTACCTATGCACCTTTATTACATACTAGTTTAGCGTAGTTAGCATAATTTAAGTTATTTACAAATCTGCACCGTTGCTTTGTTTTATTATGACTACTGATTGATGTGATTATTATTTTTTCATTGTAAGCACTTTCTGCCTGAGATACAGGTTTAACCTAGTTCAGGCACATGTATTATTTTATACCTTTATATAAGATATTATTGACTCTTTTGTTATCCATTTAGCCCTTAGTTGTTTTTGAATAAATTATTATTATTATTATTATTATTATTATCATTATTATCTAGATTTTATTTCACAGTTCTCGACAGACATACAGCACATCGCCGGGAAAGATAACGTCGTTGCTGACACGCTCTCCCGAGTCGAAGAACTGCAAGCTCCAGTCGATCTAGAGGTGATCGCCAAAGCTCAAGACTCCGATACCGAATTAGCAGAGTTCATGAAGCGTGAAAGCAGTTTGCAAGTCAAAAGGTTGAGTATACCTGGAAGTCGCAACCAACTGTACTGTGACGTCAGCACAACGACTCCCAGGCCTTTGGTACCCAAGACCTTGCGCAAACAAGTTTTCGATAGCCTGCATTCGTTAAGCCATCCCGGCGCAAAAGCGAGTACGAAACTAGTCGCAGAACGTTTTGTCTGGCCACTGATGAGGAAAGACTGTCGCGAGTGGTCTAGGGCGTGTTTGGCATGCCAGCGCACAAAGGTAAATCGACACGTCACGGCGCCGTTAGGCACCCACGATTTACCGAAAGCGCGATTCAAATACGTCCACCTAGATCTAATCGGACCATTACCCCCGTCAGGTGATTTTAGGTACTGTTTGACAGCAATCGATCGCTTCACGCGATGGACCGAAGCTGTCCCTCTTACCAATATCACCGCGGAATCAGTTGCCAAGGCGTTCCTATCGGGCTGGATAGCGCGATTCGGCTGTCCTACCGACATTGTTACTGATCGCGGCAGACAATTCGAATCCGCGCTATTCGAGCAGCTATCAACATTTATCAGCTTCAAGCATCGCAAGACTACTAGCTACCACCCACAGTGCAATGGTCTCATCGAGAGGTTTCATCGGCAGCTAAAAGCGGCAATAATGTGCCATGCAGATAGTAGCTGGACCGAAGCGTTACCCCTGGTACTACTCGGCATAAGAACTTCTTTCAAAGAAGATTTACAATCATCTTCTGCCGAGCTAGTATACGGTGAGCCGTTGAGACTGCCGGGAGAATTTTTCGGCCATAAAGTTGACGGATGTACGACTGATATAACTGAGTTCTCAGCTCGTATCAGATCATTCGCCAACAAGTTGCAGCCAGTAGCTACATCTCACCACTCAAACAGCAAAATCTTTATCTATAAAGATTTAGATACTTGCTCTCACGTATTTTTGAGAGATGATGCTGTAAGAGCGGCCTTACAACCAGCGTATACTGGCCCTTACTTAGTGGTCGAGAGAAGCGATAAAACTTTCAAAATCAACGCGAAGGGAAAAGTTGTGACAGTATCCGTAGACCGATTAAAGCCAGCTTACATACTCGCGCAACCCAACGACCTTCCTCCACGAAATCCCCAACCACCACCGCCTCCTGTTTCTCCTTCAGAGAATACTGCGAAGACTACTCGTTCTGGTCGCGTAGTCCGATTCCCGGATTACTATCGCCCGTGTACCACGGTCTCTCGGGGGGAGTGATGTGGTGAACTCACATATTTATTTACATTTTATAACGTTATATATTTACACTATTTACAGATTAAATACTAACTTACCTACTTAAATAGATACATACATAATATACACGCACGATATTACGGATAAATAAATAAACAATCACTATGCAAATATCTTAAATCGAAATCTATTCCTTCAGTCATACACACTTCTACTGCAGTAATAACAACGCACTCCTTTCTTCGCATCGTCGGGTAAAAATATTAGAGGCGCGGGGAGCTCGCTCGCCGCTGTCTGAGAACCTGTTTTGCCCCGCCGGCGCTCCATTGCGCCGCACATTCGATCGACACGAGGATCGAGAGCCAGACCAGTCACAGCCTTGCACTTGCCGCGGATGCGCGTGCTACTTTCCGCTGTAATTTCTCTGCGCGATCTCCTACGCTATCTACTCCTTATGCTTTTCTCTTATCTGTGCTTTATATACTTACTGATTCAATAAATCCCGTTCGTGTCTATTGGAAATTGGAGTTATTTATCTACCCAAAAATCTATCAATTGCAAATTATGAAACTTAATTTGATATTATTCTTAATTAATTAATGAATGTCAAAATGAGAAGGAGATGAATATGTCAAAAGTGAAAGTAAATTTGGTCAATTTATAAAAACCATGTCAAAGAAAAACAAAGGTAGGGGATGGATTTTATAGTTTAACTTAAAATCTAGATATATCTTTATTAGGTAAGTACTTATATAAAATCGTTAACCGTACCGATCCCAGGATTACCCTGGGATCAGTTTTGCGAGACAAGGACGAGCAAACGTCGTCGCTCGTGCAGAGAGGCGAGAAAGGAAAGTGCGCGCGCGCAATTTCACTGTTTCTTATGTATAATTTTGGTTTTTCCTCTAAAGTAATAGGTACTCTTTCGTAATAAAATAAAACATAATTCTCTTAATTATTTATTAGGGAACACGTATGTAATTTAGTTGAAATATGATAGATAACAAGCAAATGAAACTGCTTTTTTCGTAGAAGTATCTGTGTAAAAATTAAGATTGCCTTGCGATTTTTTACCACCAAGTCAAGTTTAGTCAATTGTGTTTCGACTCCCATAACGTACGTGCTTTCCGAGGCACGGGGGTATTACATCGTCAACTTTCTAATTCCGGACTGCTACTGTGATTTTTATTCCTAGAACAACCCCAATAACAACTATTGGTTTGACCGATGGCCGGATGTCGCCCAGTTTCACACCGACAATAGTTATGCAAAGATTGTATTAATTGATAAGCGATTAACTTGCTAGTGGTTTCTTTTTTACTTCTTCCGCTATCGAACTAAAAATTGAAGTGAATTAGAGTCAATTGCACCTTATTTCTTATTTGTCAGTAATTACTATTTATCAAGATGTAAAATTTGACTTGTCTGAGTGCTTACTTTGTAAGTCTAAAGAAATGAACGATTTGATTCTGACTCTTGACTTTTTGATCCGGGGTTTGAACCTAGAACCTCATAATCAGCGGCTGAATATGCTGACCGCTAGACCAACAGGGCAGTCAGCGACAGTAGTTAACTTACATCTAACTACAAACTACGTCATAAACCTTCATAAACGCCTTCCAGCATGGAACTTCCACCGGATCTCGGGACACTGAAAATAGGTTATAATCCACATTGTGCTTTCAATCTGCGCTCATAAATTTTGTGCCTCCGACGCGCTCGCAAAAATAATTCTCCGAGGGCATGAAGCGTTAATGTTTCGGCAATATATCACTGGGTCACGTGGCCAGTGTATAAGGTACCTACACTGGATGTATATTTTTGACCTGACTGGGTAACATGACTTTCACAAATAAAAGCTGTGCAAAATAAATGCTTTTATCGCACTAGTTTACTCCGTTCGTTCGCAATTCATTTACAGCTGTTTAGCACTTGGTTTCACACCATTGCATTAGGGGTTCCTGTTAAAATAGTGTACTATTTATAAATAAATAAATAAATAAATAAATAAATGTTCACTAGGTACCACCTACCATGTAGGTAGACGGTTACTTGACTTTACAACACTAAAACACGATTAAACCAGCTTAGCAAAGTATTTAAGCCTACATTTTTCCGTTTTATGCCAGCTTATAAAACGGTTACTTGTAATGACAGTAAAAATAAACCGTTAGCGGACTTTACATGTGTTTTAGTATATTTTAGTACTGCATGCCACACTTGTAATTACGATGTCTAAAAAACAGTTTTCTAACAATTCCTACACTATAAAAGCGCTAGATATACTTAGCTGGCTCGTCATTGGAAAACCAATGTAAGATTGACACATTTACAGTACTAAAAGACAGTGACCTTTTTTTAGCTGTGAAACTATTTTATTCACGTGAATAAAAGCAAAACTAAAAAACAGTATAATGACAATGCAACGCTAGGAAAAGGTTAACTGCGAAGCTTTTCGCAAGCCCCTTACTCCTGCACACTCGTCGCCACAGAACAATACAACCTAACTCGTCGCTAGGACGTCGCGCAGGCAGGACACGCATATGATTAGTGCGAATTCCTCCAGAAATTAGTTCAAAGCGAGGTTTTTATCACACTGTTAAAAAATAATAAAACAAGTTAAAACTAATTCCCTATTATTAGACTACCTCAGTGACTCAATAAACGAATAACTAGCTGAGAAACAAAGTCTCAAGTTCGATTCCCGCGACCCGGCGGCGGTAGAAATATTTGCAGAAACAGAAATATTTCTTCTGAGTGTTCTGATAGCAAAGTATTCGTACTTCCTGATCCTCGCGGCACAGGAAAAAAATCCTTGTGTGGTTATTATCATTTTCATTATTTAATTCCGCGAGGTAAAGAATATAACTATTTGGATGGATAACTGTTGTGGCCAATATAAGAACGGGCTATTGCTTTCTTTAATGATTATATTATTTGATTAACAGTGACTTGATAGCAACCGAAACCATAACTTTTCAGTTTTTTGAGCCTGGTCGCTTCATGAGCTACGATTGATTTTATCATCGGGTTAAGCTGGCCATGGAAAGGAAAGGCAAACTGTACGACTTTCAAGATTTCACCGAGTGTGTCGCTTCTGTTAACTAAGCGATATGCGATATAGCGATATGCCGCGGCAGCTATTCGGGGCCTGAGAGGACCAGAGGAAAAACTTTTGGAGCCATTGTTTTTATATCCACCCATAAAAACAATGGCTCCAAAAGTTTTTCCTCTGGTCCTCTCAGGCCCCGAATAGCTGCCGCGGCATCAAAGTGGTAGAAAACTTCATTTACCTTGGCTCTTACATCTGCAATAATGGCAGCTGCGTGCCAAAGATCAAGCGGCGCATAGCTATGGGAAGGGAGGCAATGACTCGGTTGAATGGCATCTGGAAGAACCAAAGTATCGCGTGCAAGACAAAGATGCGCTTAGTTCGTGCTCTGATCTTCTCTATATTCTTATACGGAGTAGAGACATGGACCATCTTATCTAGAGAGAGGAAAAAAATTGATGCGTTTGAGATGTGGTGCTGGAGGCGAATGTTACGGATTCCTTGGACGGCGAAACGCACCAACGTATCGATCCTTACGCAACTGAAAATGAAGGACAGGCTATCCACGATTTGTCACCGCCGTATTCTCTCCTAGTTCGGTCATATTGCAAGGCGCGGCGACAAGAACCTCGAAAAGCTGGTCATTATTGGCAACGTGGAGGGCAAGCGATCTCGCGGTAGATCTCCAACCAGATGGACAGATCAGCTCAAGGAGGTCGCAAGTTTTACAACGTGGTGAAAATGGCCACAAATCGAATAAGCTGGAGACAGGCCGTCCACTCCAGCACAATAGAGACATCCTATAGTAATCACGATCTTCAGTCATGAAGTACCGACCACAAAGAGAATGTTGATTACGTAGGTACTTTGTACAACTAATATGAGATTTTGCTTTTTTGTTTAACGTTGTTGTTGATTTGAGTGACAAGTTTTACCTTGTCAACTGATTTGGGATTTGATGAGCGATCGAGAAACCGGCTGTAACGTGTGAAAGACCTGAAAGACATAATACAAGTCTGTTTCCAAAGAAATAACCACGATATGCTTGCTCTCTATAACCGAAGTACGAGTAGGTAATAGTGATTATAAAGATGTTTTGAAACCTGAATTTAAAGGTCACCAAAAGTTATAGAGAAGCCAATAAAATTTGCAATTATCAATGCGTTAAAAGATATACCTAAGCGATATAAAAAGCATTTCTGGTATGAGATTCCTGAATGTAACTAAAAATGAAAGAGTAGATTGAATCTAGTCTGATAAAACAATTCAAGTTTTAAGACTGTTGTTAGAATGAAACATTAAAATAATAATTATTGAGACTGTTTTTATAACTGCCTGTGCCGTAATCGTAGTGCATGTTTAATTGTTATAAAACGAATAATATTATAATTGATAATAATATTGTTTCATAGATAATAATGGTTAATAAAGGTTATTGTATACTGTTGTAAACTAATCACACTCATATTTAGAATATTAAAAAGTTTGTTACCCGTTCACGCCTTGAAATTTTGCATACAGGTAATTATAATTCTGGAATCAAACATAGGCTACTTTTTATCCCATAAATCAGTTCCCGTGGTATAAATCTCCTTTTCAACATTTCCATAGGAACAACGCGTGGGAAGCCGCGGGGCACAGCTAGTTATGTATAAGTAATTAGGTAGATTTTTTGTAGTAAGATTAATAACAGATCTCTTTCATAATAAATACATCATACATTTAATTTATGATTACATTATTTTAGAATAGTTGTACTTTTCTCTTTATACATTGATTAAATAATTATGTAAACTGTAAAAAGGCAATTTCAATGAAATCGGTAAATTATATTATTTTAATTGACCCCTATTTCCTTCTATAATAAGCTTACTCATTTTAAGAAAATTTTAGACTAGACTGCTTATTTGTAATTATATCAATATACTTCAGATCAGTAATTGCAGCACTAAAAAACAGCTAGCATGGATTGCTTATCCAACTACTATGTTTTTGTTTAGAAAACACTTTAATTTTAGTATCTCAAAACAACATGAAAAACAACTAAAGCCTGATAACGCCATTCTCAGAGTTGAGGTTAGTTACATTTCAATTCACTTACTACTCAAGAACACGGCTAAGTAACTTAGCCGTTATTTAGCTTTGAATATGTATGTAACTGTTACTCATTATAAAATATTATCGCAGTTACAGTTTTTTACAACTCTTAAATACGGTTGCGTTTCAGCAAGCCGTTTTTTTGCATTTTATATTGTCACATTTGAAAGCTGGTAAGCACAACTTAAACACAAAATCTTAAATTAAAAAATAAACTTTCAACTTCTGAAATAAAATAATTAGGAAAAAAATAGCTTAAATGTTGATGAACAATTTGGTTTAACAAAGAAATCTGTATGTCTTCCCAATTTCCAGGGACATCATTTCCCACGTTTTGGCTCATACCCACAAATTTGGTTTTATCACTTAACGACTTTCTAGTGATAGGACGGCAGATTATGGCATCAGGCTCTGTATTCAGCGTCCCATAAGATTGGACATCGCCTGTTTGATAACAGACGCCCACGCGCATTCTCGCAGCAAATCTGCAAGCAAAGCGTCTGGACATCCTTATCTAACGTCCTGTGATGCGAGAACTCTAGACTCAAAGCCCCAGTCGTAATTAAGTCACCACTGTAAAATCATTGAAATATTAAATTCAACTTCAATTTAAATATTTTAATTGTTTTTAAAAATACTTTCCACGCTTTCCCATACAAGTCTGGCGCAGCCTATCGGATTTTTCACGCAATTCCCGTGAATCCGCACTCGCGAAAACCCCAAAATTGGTCTAGCGAAACGCGAAATTCTGGAACCGTCTCTACGCGGATGTGGAAACCAAGAACCAAATAAATTCGACTCCCGGTGATCGCGTGTGATTGTGACCCTGATTCGGCTCCTGGAGGACATGGGATCGAGCAGCTTGTGAGTAAACCTTTTCACTTCCTGTGTCATATTCCTGTGTCTTTTCCACCTTTTCCCCCGAACTCAAATCGTCGGGCTTATTAATTGCGTTTATCTGATTTTGTTTGCACTAAAATTGGCAAACTGGTTTGCACTAGAAATCGGCATTCCGTTATTCTCGCGATTAATTTGTGTAGTTTTAAGTACTCTGCTTAGCCCTAAAATAGGCTTATTGATTTGCACAAAAATTGATGAATCAGTGTATTTAAGAAATTTAGTTAGTTTAATTTTTAAAAATAAAACCTGTGAATCTTAATTGACAAGTAGGTTACTGCATAGAATTGTACTTAATATATTAAATTAGTATAAGCAACATGTCGACTATCAAGGCAGTTCCGAAAGATACATTGTCGCTCATTCCTAGATATGACGGAGAAGAAAATCACTTGAATCTTTTCCTTTCGAAATGTGACTATGTGGTTAATGGCTCCTCTATTGAGGGAAACGCAGAACAAGTTTTGTACTTGTTTCATGCCGTATCAAGTAGACTTACTGGTAGAGCTGCGACTCTACTGAGCGACCATCCGAATATTCAGTCATATGATGTACTAAAGGAGTTACTTACGCAACATTTCGGTGATCCTCGATCAGAAGAGTGCATAGCTATCGAACTCGAACAGTTAAAAATGAAGAATGGGGAAACGTACATACAGTTTTGTCACAGAATTCAGAATGTGCGTAGTTCTTTGTTTGCGAAAGTGAATAGACTTACCGATGAAGGAATCAAAGCGGCAAAAATGATTGTGTATAACAATTTGGCTCTTAACACGTTTTTGTACAACTTGCCAGAGGACATGATTCGTATTGTGAGGTTAAAAGGTTGCTCTAATTTGGAAAATGCTTTGAGTATTGTAACGGAAGAGGTAAATTTCAAATATCAGTATGATGCAAAAACTAAAAATACTAAAACAAACAGCGGCTCAATTACCAAGTGCACAAAATTTACAAAACACACCAAAAACCATGCCTACTCAACCAAATCCAGCGGTTCAAGGCCAAGGTTTTAAATTCGGCATTCCACAAAATAATTTCAGATTTGGCCTACCCCAAAACAACTTTAGATTCGGTATCCCTCAAAATCAAGGTGGATTCAGACCTAACTTTGTTCCACAAATGCGATTTGCACCGCCTCCTCAAGGCTTCCGTTTCGGGATACCTCAAAACTTACCGCAACGTAAATTTGGCTCAGGCTTCCAGGCTGTCCCGCAACGTGCGCCGTTCCAATATGGAGCTTACAAATTCGGTATTCCTTCACAAAACCAAAATAAATTCGGTGCGCCCCAACAACAGGTTCAAGCTCCTAGGCTCCAAGATACAGATGTATCGATGCGTACGGCTCCGATAAGACAAAATATGATTGCAAACGATCTGTATTTTATGGATGGCAATGGATTTGATAGTGAGTATGGTTATGACACGAGTATGAATGATATGTATGGCTATGTAGAGTATCCTGTAGGCGATTGCAATTACATCGAGCTCGAAGGAAATAATTCCTACAATCCGGAAAACGTCAACACGGATACGGGTTATACGGACAACATCAATTTGGACACGCAGAAACCTGAAAATTTTCAGGAAACTGCCTTGAAGGATACGGTGAAATGATAAATCTAAACTATTGTAATAGTATATTGAAATTGCCTCACATTGACATCCCGGAAATAGGCGCAAAGTTTTTGATTGACACCGGAAGTAGTAGGTCTTTTATAAGCCCTGCCAAAGCTTATGAATTTTTCAACGACTTCAGATACTACGAACCGTTCACAGTGGTAAGCACTCATGCTCAAAGCATGCACAATGAGATCATATACATACCACTACTGAAAACTTTTAGGTGTGCGCTTCCTCATAAATTCTACGTTTATGATGTTGACGGACGATATGACGGCTTGATAGGGTCTGACCTCCTGAAAAAGTTAGGCGCTAACATAGATATGTGTAACCAAATGTTAGTAACACACAATGCGGCAATTCCAATCGTCAATAATCCACCTTATGAGGTTGATGTACCGCCACGGACTGCGACTAGGGTTAAAATTCCCACGACCCTGAAAACTGGTGATGCTATCATGGAATTTCTTCAGCTTCAGGAAGGCGTTCGCATGCCTAGCGCTCTTGTTAGGTGTGAGAACTATTTTGCCGAAACGGTTATTCAAAATATAACCGATAACACCTATAAACTTCAATTTAAGGCACCATTTGAAGTTACGTTATTTGAAAATCAGGAGTGCGAGATAAATTTTATGAAAGATGACTGTATGATTGATGATATTTTGAAAGAGAATTTAGAAAAATTACGGTTAGATCACATGAATAAGGAAGAACGCGAAAACATTTATAAATTGTGCAACGAATACCGAGATATATTTTATAGTGACAAAATACCTTTGTCCTTCACAAATCAAGTAAAACATAACATCAGGACAACTAACGAAGACCCGATTTATATTAGGCCATATCGACACCCACCTATTCTAAATCAGGAAATTCATAATCAGGTAGAAAAATTACTGGCAGATAACGTAATTGTAGACTCACACTCTCCATGGAGTGCCCCAGTTCACCTGGTCCCAAAAAAACTAGACGCATCTGGAGAAAGAAAGTATAGGATGGTAATCGATTATCGTCGTCTAAATGAGATCACAGTCGATGATAAATATCCGCTACCCAACATAACCGACCTTCTAGATAAGATAGGTAAAGCCCAATACTTTAGCACCTTAGATCTTGCTAGTGGGTATCATCAAATAGAAGTCAACGAGGCGGATAGATCAAAGACGGCTTTTTCAACTCAGACGGGTCATTATGAATTTAAAAGGCTCCCGTTTGGCTTAAAAACAGCTCCAGCGACGTTTCAACGCGCGATGGATAATGTATTGCGGGGTCTTCAAGGTATCCACTGCTTAGTATATCTTGATGATATCATAGTATATTCATCTAGTCTGCAAGAACATTTAGACAAGCTTCGAAAAATATTCGAACGACTCAGGGAAACAAATTTAAAAGTCACCCTCGACAAATGCGAATTTCTTAGGAAAGAGGTCCTTTATTTAGGTCACACCATCACCAAGGACGGCCTTTTACCTAATGACGACAAAATTAAAGCGGTTATGAAATTTCCTTTACCAAAAACAACAAAAGAAATTAAAAGTTTTCTCGGCCTAGTAGGATACTATCGTAAATTTATAAAAGATTTTGCTAAATTGACACAGCCACTCACGTTTTGTTTAAAAAAAAGAAATAAAATTGATTATACAAAAAGGGAATACATCGACGCATTTGAAAAGTGTAAAGAGCTTTTAAGGCCCAGATAGAGGTGAATCGGCGTAAATTGGGTAAAGTTAAATCCGTTTTTCTTCTTATTCTTTATAGAAAAAGGTTTGAAAAAAATATATGATAAGCTATGCTATACAAGGCATTTTACCTTTAAGCCGAAAATTTGAAATTCCAATTTTAAGTATCTAAAATAATGGTGCAAAGTACCATCCATTTTTTCCGTTAAAACTCTTTTTCTCCTAAACTATCAATCACAAGATTTATTTAAAGTTATCACCATGTAGAATAAAAAGTTACGGAGACTCTCTTCCGCCCACTTTTTCAAATAAGTTATCTAATTATTTTTAACGAATTTTTTACGTAATCGATACAACGTTACACATGAGCCGCCCCTCTGCCGGCCCTACAATCAGTGCGGGACGAGACGTTGTGCTGAACGGACCTGTGCTACTTTTAACAGCAATATTATTTTTCGCTGCGGAACCAACTTGAAATATATTTATTTGACTTTTTTAGTATACAGCGGGTTTATTTGTAAGTTTGTTGTAAGGTAAATGTTTAGTAAGGGGTGATTATAGTTTTGAATAGGTATTATATTTATTATTTCTCTGTGGTGCGGTGGGCGAAGGTCCGCCTGCGAGGCAGGAGGTTGCGGGTTCGATTCCCGCCTCGGGACAAATATGTATACGATCTGCAGATATTTGTTCAGGGCGTTCTCGGTGTTTTCTATGTAAAATAAAAAAATATCTATCTATGTCGTTTTCTGTATTATGTATATCAGTTATCTTGTACCCATAACACAAGCCCTGCTTAGCTTGGGGCTAGATAATGCTGTGTGGATTGTCCAACATTATTTATTTATTTATTATTTTAAATAATTATGTGTGCAAAAATAGGTATAATAAAATGAATCGTAAAAAACGTTATTGAAAATAAAATACACGATGAGAATACAAAGAAATGGTAAGTAGGTAGGTACTACCAATATTTTATTAATTGTCTCTGTACCTAAAGGACTCAACTCACTGGTCGTTGCACAATTGTATAGGTATCTATGTACTTATATTTTTATTTTTTCGGTGCAACTCATAATCATCATCATCATCAGCCTATATGAGTCCACCGCTGGACATCGGCCTATAGCGCCCTGTTTTCTTGCCGCATCCAGCATCTGCCTGCAGTATTTTGCAGATCGTCATCCCACCTGGCCAAATGGTGCCCTACACTACGTTTGCCGAGTCGCGGTCTCCACTCAAGCACTCGTTTACCGCATCGGTTGTTGGTTCTTTGCGAGATATATCTCGCCATATATGGCCGGCCCGCTGCCACTTCAGCTTGCTAATTCTTTGATCTATGGCGATTACTTTGGTTCTCTGTCTGATGTATTCGTTACGAAACCTATCCTTCAGAGAAACTCCAAGCATAGCTCTTTCCATACCTCGTTGAGTGACTTTGAGCTGGTGGACCATCCCTATCATGAGTGTTCACGTCTCAGCTCCGTAGGTCATGACGGGTAGGACCCAATGATTGAAAACTTTGGTTTTCAAGCATTGCGGATTATGGATGACGAGGAGACTAGACGTAGTTTTCCAAATGCTGCCCAGCCTAACTGGATCCTCCAAAACCTAGTCAACAGAATGTTCAAAGAGAATAAAGCGAACTGGCAAAATATACAGGGGACAGGTATAATAAGTATTGTTTTTGTCATTATTACTCTGTAAAAAAACAATAAATAATATTTTGTTCATATAAAAACGGTTTTTTTAGAAATGAGTCGATAAGCATTGTCGTGTATTATTTTTATACTAAATAAATACTTATTTTACGTAATACGATACTTACGATTAGATTATATTGGTTTTTGTATTGAATTACTTGAAAATTGGGGTGGTCGGAAATCGGAAGTTGAAGATCACCAAAAATTTACATCTCGGCCGGGAGGAGAGTAAGTACGAATATACACAGAATACTTTTGTCTCATTTTGTTATTTATCTCGATGTTATTAGAGTATATTTGTATCGTAGCTAATGTCGACCGAAATAATCTAAGTTTTCGTTTTCGGCCCCCATTTTACCGTGTTATTCATAGGGAATTTGGTCATCTGTTTGGCCGTGGTCGAGAACGGCCACCATGTTTAGAATTATGGTTTCGTTTTCATTCAACTTTAATTTCTTCGAAGAAATGAGGTGGCCGGAATAGGAAAGGCCTTTAAACCCCATTTCGTTTTCGGCTAATTCGTATAAGTTAAGATATTCTCAGTAGAAATCAAACATTTTTGTAATGGACAAGAATAATTACCTTCGAAAAATATCAAATTAAGCCAAAAGACAAAGCGATGGCTTAGCGGTTTTGAGGAAAATGTTATCGTATCACATCCCGTATCCTAGAATAGACCCACCAAGCTCGCGTAACATGCCTGTGTAGTTTTCCCGCAATGAAGAACGGAATCACAGAGGATCTGTACCTCCCGTACAACGAGGGCTTCTCCTTAGAGATGCGCATTTTATACCACTATATAGATAAACTTTTTGATCTAAAGATATTATATATCACTCATTTAGCTCTTTAGCTCATTTAGCTCAGTAGATTAATGATGTTGTCTTGTTGAGTTGCTCATGCTCAAGCTCATGAGCACGAGATAAAAAACAAAATATAATGTCTCCGTTCAACTGAGCTAGGTGGCGCTAGAGTGACAGATAAAAATAACTTGCGTACACTATATTATGTTCTTTAAAAAAATAAACAAAAGAAATAAAAAATACTTATCCGTTAACAATAATACTGAACACGATTACTTCTAAAATAATTACATTCAAACAGTTTGCATAATTATTACAGGCCTGAACTTAGTCTTGCTATCTTTCTCTTTTTTTCATGTTGTATCTGACATCGTACATTTCGCTCCATCAAATCACTCGCCTTGCTCAGTCGTCTTCGCTCTCACTTATTCGCTCATTTCGCTCAGCACTGATAAGGTTCGAAAATTAATCAATGAGGTAAATGAGCGAAAGATATAGTTGAAACTAAGGTGAGCGAGAGATAGATTCACTCAGTTGATAATGTGGATCTTGGTTCTTCTGCAGAGGAGCCTGGGCACCAAGACTTTCTGTAGCGCTGAACTGCATCGGCGCGTGTTCTGTGCTCGTATGTTGGTTCCATTGCTTCTGGTGTTAGTGTCCCTTACAATGCATCCCTGGTACTTAAAATCTATTCACTCCCTTGAAAATTGAGTAGTGGACTACAATGTCCTCGCGTCGTTGTCGAAGGTTTATATCACGCCTTATTAGGATGTACTTACTCAGTTTTTTTTTTAATCTTGAGGTCCACAGTCGGCTCTTCCAAACATTGACATGATATGTAAAATCAAATAATGAATTTTATAAAAAAAAACTACAATAATATATCTGTCACAACTTTTCTGAACAAAAGCATGAAAACTTTGTAAGTATTTTATTCCATGAAACCTTTTAAGTTAGCGGTCGAAATTGTGTTCAGGTCCGTAGGAATTTTGTGGTCGAAAACTGAAATTTTACTCATTTCCGATTGTTTATTGTTTTATGAAAATAACTTTATTCAACGATACGCCACTATGGAAGAAAGGATCTTAAAATCAGCAAGTACTTTCCATTATGTTCAAAAATAACAAGAAAGTTAATTTGAGGTTAAGTACTGTGTACTATTTTGTTTATCATATATGCAGGGTTTAAAACAAATTGAATATAGCTACAAAATAGGCAGTGGTAGGTGGTTATTCTCTTTATCCCCACTGAATAGGGAAAAGGAAATATCATCGGTATTATAATAATAAATTTATTATTATAATAAATTTAGTCGTCGTTGTTGAAGTTTTATATCACGCCGCATAAGGATGTATTTACTAATTTTTTTTTATCTTGAGGTCCATACTCGCCTCCTCCAAACATCGACATGATTTGTAAAATCAAATAATGAATTTTATAAAAAAAAATTGTCTACAATTAACTTTTCTGAAAAAAAAAGCATGAAAACTTAGGATTTTATTCCATGAAAACCTTTTAAGTAAGCGGTCGTAATCGTGTTTAGGTCCGTAGGAATTTTGTGGTCGAAAACTGAAGTTTTACTCATTTCTGTTTTTTTTTTTTAAATAAATAACTTTATAGCATAACTATAAAACTCTTTATGTATTTAAAACTCAGATATCTAGACTACCGATTAGTATCATTTCGAACAAGGCTGACCAGTTGGTTTTTTTTTGGAAAACTTTAAGCCTTCGCTAAATGGTCGGAATCTAGTGCAATGACCCTACAATTGACTCTAATCCACTTAAATTTTTCTTCCTATGGAACAATACGCCACTAGAGAGGGGTGCAATAAAAAAGGGGGGGCAGTTGATGTTTTTTAACAGTAGGTAGGTACCTATATATATATACTTTAATTATTAATTTACTTACTATTTACTATTTTGGGTAGGGTAGGTACTATTCGAGACAGAGCTATGATCTATTTGTCATAAAGCTGCAAATTATGTCAATACATTCCAAAAACATAAATTAAAATTCACATGCTTGGAGTCGAGGTAAAGAGATATAATTAGACAATATTTATTGAAGAAAGAATCTTAAAATCAGCAAGTACTTCCTTATGTTATGTTCAAAAATAACAAGAAAGTTAATTTGATAGTAAGTACTGCGGGTTTGTTTATCATTTGTGCAGGGTTTAAAAAAATCGAATATAGCTACAAAATAGGCAGCGGGAGGTGGTTATTCTCTTTATACTGAATAGTGAAAATAACTAATAACTAATACTCAATACTGAATCCAGTGGGGAAAAGGAATTATCATCGGTGTTTAATAATTAATTTTGTTTTAAAAAACTAAACCGACTGCAATTTTTATACACAAAATTGACATGAATTTTCATGGATCCTACTGTTCCAACTGAACAGAACAGAACTGAACCAAATCAAAATGGAACCACAAGGGAAGCACCAGCTTTCATATAAAAGAAGAATCATGATAATCGGACCACCCAGTCAAAAAATCTGAGGTAACAAACATATTGAGAACCTACTCCTTTTTTTGAGTCGGTTAATAAATGTAATAAACAACCTGTAGAGGCCATGCGGTGGCGGCGGCGCGGCGGCGGCAGCGCGCGGCTATAACTACTAGTACTTATTCTGTGGCGGTATCTGTTGTAATGTGTGCAACATACTTATACTTATGTTGGTGCGCGCTGCGTGATATAATTCAGATGTGGTGCGGGGAATTTTCATTGGTAACGTCCATTCGAGCAAGGTCATTGGCATAGATCGCCCTCTTAACAAACGCGCCTCTCTTACAATTTCCCGACTTTACAAAGCCATTCGTCCTTACGACAGATGCATCAAACTTTGCAGTAGGAGCTGTCCTATCGCAAGGATCTAAAGGAAATGATAAGCCGATAGCTTATGCGAGTAGGACTTTAAATGACGCTGAGACAAGATACAGTACCATTGAAAAGGAACTCCTAGCAATAGTATGGGCTGTGAAACATTTTCGCCCCTATCTGTACGGGCGAAAATTCATGATTTTCACCGATCATAGACCCTTAACCTGGCTTAAATCTTTAAAAGAACCTAATAGTAAATTAACAAGATGGAAATTAAGATTATCCGAATTTGATTATGACATTCAACATAAGGAAGGCAGGCTTAATTTGAACGCAGACGCTTTATCTCGAATTAGACTTAACGTGCTAGGAGAAGATGATGATGTGTCAATGAAGGTAAATCTTGACAGTAGGGAGCAAAAACTCCAACAGCATATAAATGACTTAAGAAGGCTACGAACCCCTCCCAAATCTCAGCGGCCGGCTCGAGTGAATTTGTTGTTGTTTCACGTAGAATCGCATCGTGTTGGCCATTCCGCGGCATTCGCCTTATTTTGGAATTGTGCTCCCTGTGTCGCATTGCCCCCCGCGTTTGAGCGAGCGGTTGCAGAAATTTGAAGGAATTTCTCAATTTTTTATATTTTTTCGTACTTTGCGATTCATTTTGAATAAACGACTGATTTCAGAAATATTTTTGTTTATTTCTAATGGTGAATATATTTAGGATGTTTGCAGCGTGACAGATTTTCGAATAAAGGTGTCTAACATGCATAAAAAATAGCTTGAAAATGACTCGATATGGTGGTCAAAATATGGTAAATTAGTTTCACTCTCATTTAATTATCATAATGTTTTTTAAAAAACGAAAACACTACAAACATAGCTATTTGTCATCCGATTATGTATGGAAAATTTCAATACGATCGGAAACGTAGTTTCCAAATGAAGCGGGAAGTACGTTTGTATGGGAGCTAAGCTATCCGTTCTGTCCTTAACTAAAGAAATTGCTCGGTTAAGTAGAGATCACAAGGATGATTCTCGAGTCTCCACCCCTCGTCAAAGGACACCATCTCCGATAACAATATCATCTGGATCGGAGAAAGCAGCTGGCGGTAGGCGGTCACCTTATTCGATTCCATCTTTAGGTAGTAGCACTACCACTGCTTCTGAAGGTCGTGCGGAAAGTATAGGCACGATTCATTCGGCGCGTGATTTAGATACGGATGGTATGCTCATCCTCCAAGAGGCCATTGACATGAAACCGAACCAGATTCTGGTTCATACCTGGAATAGAGATGAGTTGTCCGTCAAAGATTTATCTAGGCCAAAACAAAAGGTGTTGGAAGTTCACTTACCAACAAATAACACGGAACTGGTTAAAAGATTTCTGAAAAGCTATATTCGACCCAAAATAAAATATTTCTTTTATTTCGAAGATGCATTACACCGCAAACAGTTTTCAGAAGTCACCCTGTCGCTCTTTCAAAAGGGCACGGTTAAATTTTATGAGTGTACTAAGAGAGTAGTTTATGTAGATAGCGAAGAGGAACAACGAAACATTGTGCTTAAATATCACGAGGGTAAAAATAGTCATAGGGGAATAAAAGAAACCTTAGTACATCTAAGACGTACCTTTTACTGGAATAACATGGACCAAACAGTAGCCAGCATCATCAATGCATGCGAACTTTGTAAAAAAATGAAATACGATCGTAAACCCTTAAAACCAGAATTACAACTATCACAGACTCAAGTTAAACCTTTTCAGGAATTATTTATAGACACATTTTCAATTGAAATAAAACATTACCTGACAATAGTAGATGCCTTCAGCAAACTTGGTCAAGCAATTGAAATCAGCACTAAATCCACCCCTGAAGCGATAAGAGCACTCATAAAATACTTCTCCTTATACGGAACACCTTGTAGAATAAGCTCGGATCCAGGAACCGAGTTTAATAATACGCTCATGAAGGAAATGATGTCATTTTATAAGATCGATTTGCACATCGGTACCCCCCATAATCCCAACTCTATGGGGATAGTTGAAAGATTCCATTCAACCCTTATAGAAATCTATCGTATTGCAAAATACGAACAAAAGATCACTGACGCTGCATCTGTTATGGCTTATGCTATAATGTCATATAACCACTCTATACATTCAACCACCGGTCTGACACCGTTTGAAGTAGTTTTTGGTCACACCGAATCCAACAGCGCATTTTAAGTGGATTTTAGTAAACAATTTACGCAACAATTGGTTAAAGAACACGCTAAACGAACAAAATTTTTGTATGAATATCTTACGGATAAAATTGTAGATAAAAAATCAGCGGAAATCAAGAAACGTGGCGGAGAAAAGGATTTTGACATAGATGTAGGCGATACGGTATTTATCAAAGGAGTGAATACTAGGCGTAGTAAAGATAAACCACGTTATCAGAAAGCTCAAGTCATCGGAGCCATTCAACGAAATATTGTACCAGTAACAACTCATAATCGGAATACTAAAGTTCCCATTAAAGACATAAGACGTCCTCCACAGGTTGGTCCTTCTGGCTGTCCTAGCCATCCGCAGCCAGGCCCTTCATCTGCAGCCGATTGACAAGAACCCGGGGCTGTTACCTGTAAAGCAAGGTCAAGCTGTTATTAGCCATGATACGTGGACCGTTATAAAAATCTTAGATCTAAAACACGTCCATGAGCAATTAGAATTACACGTCAATAGTTACGTAAGATTAAAACAACAAATTCAAAGCTGTTACGATACTATAGCATTTGATTATGATTTTACTGAAGTGGAGTTAGAAACTGATTTTAACATGAATATAACTTTAGAAAAGTATGAGCAATTGATTCCATCGGTGAGATCTAAGCGCGGTCTCATAAATCCTCTTGGTACTGTTATCAAGACGATTACAGGTAATCTGGATAATGACGACGCTGTATTGTATGAAAAGTTAATTCGTGAAATAAAATCGAAACAAGACGGGGTTGATAAGAAAATGACCATTGTCGCCGAAATGGTGGGTAAACTTACAAATATAGCCAACTCTACCAAAAGTAATTTCATTCAAATTGAAGGTAGTATCCAAGATCTTAATCGTGGCTTAAATCATTCAAAATTAAACCAATTTGGAAACAAAATTATACACATTTATAACGTATTTTTGCATAACTTCCAAACTCTCTACATGCGATTGAATGAAATTGAAACGGCTATAACCTTTGCTAGAAATAAAATACATATTACATCCATCTATTTTAGATACTAATGAACTTTTTGTATTGTTAAAAGAAATTGAAAAAACGAATAAATTAGTGTATCCAGTAAATCATGAAAATATTGTAAAAATAGAGCAGTGTATAGAGATGAAAGCGTATTTCAAACAAAATCAGATAAAGTTAATTATGCAAATACCTTTGATACGAAATGAAGTTTTTAACTATTTTAAACTGACTCCTTTACCCGTTAACGATAGAGTAACTCACCAGACAGTCCTTATACTACCCAAATATCCTTACATCCTTATGAAAGGGTTGAAAACGAAGCCGCTCTCCCAGTCATGCCGAGAAATCGACGAAGCTCGTTTCCTGTGCTTTGAGAGCGATGAACCGCCACTAGCTGAAGACGAATGTATCACAGAGCTCATGACATTCTCTACCAACACCTCTAGCTGTTACCCGGTTCCTGTTAACATCAACGAGATTAAGGCTTTTCCCATACAGCCTAATCGATGGATAGTTTACACCAAAACAGATACGTTACTCACCAAGTATTGCGAGAACGAGATATCCCAGGAAAACATCTGTGGAACGTATCTCATGACATTAGACGATGATTGTCAAGTAAAGATAAAGAATTTGAATCTAAAAAGACATCAGACTCATGGAAAGGACATAGTATTTACAAAGATTCCCGTAATCAACTTACCTAGAATATTGTCCAGTTCATCGGATACCCAGAGGAAACCCGTCAATCTCAACGGAATCGATCTTGCCGACATTCAGTTCTTGAATTACTTATTGCAGAAAAGTGGAAGTGAAATTAGTGACAGTGAAATTAATCATAGTGCTCTAGATTATAAAAGTGTTAGTATAGGAACTTTAACGTTTTGCTTTATATTAACTTTTTGCCTTTTATTGTTAGCATTTAAACATAGAGTTAAGAAATTATTTTGTAAAACTGGGCAAATTCAAGATAATCCCGAGGATAATCTCGAACTTCAGGAGGGAGGAGTTATGGCATCAGGCTCTGTATTCAGCGTCCCATAAGATTGGACATCGCCTGTTTGATAACAGACGCCCACGCGCATTCTCGCAGCAAATCTGCAAGCAAAGCGTCTGGACATCCTTATCTAACGTCCTGTGATGCGAGAACTCTAGACTCAAAGCCCCAGTCGTAATTAAGTCACCACTGTAAAATCATTGAAATATTAAATTCAACTTCAATTTAAATATTTTAATTGTTTTTAAAAATACTTTCCACGCTTTCCCATACAAGTCTAGGTACCACCTGCTTACCTGTACCTATGTACCTACTTAATTATGTGTGCCTTTGATATTTGTTACTGTTCTTTTTTGTTACTTTTCTTGTGCTGTTTATGTGTGTACCCAATAAAGAGTCTATCTATCTATCTATACATTTGCGCAGTGTTACAAGCACTCTGTGGAACTCGTCCATATTTGTGGGTGACAATGAAAGTCCTAAATGCAAAGATTTAAATCGTTAGATAGGCCCATTCCGTGGTGAGACCGCGCCGTGTTTGCAATACGAAGATTGTGAGATCACATACTTGTCTTTGTTATTTGGAATCTGTGAATTGTGTGTTTTTGTGCTGTGCTTATTCACAAGAATTAGTAATATGTGATTGCACAATAAAAAGTAATAATATTAGTAAGGTTTATTGACAAAAACACTAATTTTAGTTACTCATATTGTGCGTCGGTATTTGTTAACGCACGCATTCAAAGAAAATATCACAGTTTTTAGGCGTCAGAGCGTACGAGTATATAATGATTTAAACTTTTTAAATCATTGATTAATTAAAAAGGGAGGATGAGGTACCTACTACTAGTTTCTCGAAAATGGCAACCTCATATTGTGAAAAATTGTGTGCCTCAGTCACCGTCGGACCGGCGGCGGCACGGGCAGTCGTGATTCGCGTGAAATATTGTTGTCTCGGTCTTACTTCGGTCTTAGATACGTCTTTCCGTCTTTGTTCTTCTTTGTATTGCACAGGACTGGAAATATTACTGTGAGCGTATGTGTTTGCGTGTAGTTGTAACACATGCCATCAATGGGTTAAATGCATGTTTCGGTCATAAGTGCAACTGGTTTCAGAGCCTAGAGCTAATATTATCGAAAGTACGGGACGTAGCGGGAACAGAAATACATCATCTGCGAAAACCTAGCGGTGTCACCACACGTTTTCACGTCAAATTAGTTTTTGCCGTTTTATACCAAAAAATGTCAGCGTTTCAACCCAACATACCTTTTACATATCGATGGATTTAGATTACAAAAGTTTACCTAACGTCACGTATATGTACTTAAAAAGGTACTTATTCTTATTTGCTTCCTTTAAATTGGTTCGTAATATATGAATACTATACTATTAAAGGTCTAGGAGGAAAACTGGAATTGTAAAAAAAAATATTCCAGTTTTCCACCATAAGGGGGATCGTCAAGCGGTAAAACTGGAATTTATTATTTTGAATTTCAGTTTCCCACTCACAAAAAATCTTCAATAGGGAAAACTAGTTACTTCCTAACTAAAGGCATAAGAATGAATACTAATATAATAGAGTTCTTGTCTATTCTTATGCTATAGTTAAGTCTTAAAAAAAGCTTCACTTGAAACTATATTAGGCAAATTAGTAGGTAACTAACTAACCACAGTAGGAATTAGACCTAAATAGACTCAACTCGTAACTAAATAGGTAAGGTACATCAAGAAGTTTGACACACACGTTGATAACAAACTTCGAAACAATAATTAGTCGCACTGACAAACAAATTAATGAACACGATGTTAGCATTGTTTATTTAAGTTTTAGTTGAGTCACACTTGAGTCACAAGTAGTCACAAGTTATGTTGTTATTAGTTAAGGTTAGTGTAGTTAGATTAACGTTGTTTTACGTTAACTCTCGTTCTTTTACTAGTAATAAATTGATGTTAAGTAGTTAGGTAATATACAGGGTGAAATTTAATACGTAAACATCCTTGTAAACCAAGGCACCACTAATGACACCTAATATATTGGTGCTAATCTTACGCAAATCGGAAGTATTATTTTTGTTCGTATGGAAAACGCAAAAAATAGGAAGTCATATCATAGCTAAAGGTTATTATTTCAAATAAACACAAAAAATAATAAATAAGAAATGTGTGATGATAATTTTGGTGATGCAATGCCTCGACCGGGTAAAATTAAAATAATTGTTTACTTGCGGGAAAGTGAGTCGAGAGACGAATTAACAAACAAATTAATCGTGGCATTTGATACGGTGAAATCACAGTCATATGTGTTGGACACAATTAAAGAAAATCACAGACGTCGGGCTGAATTATGTGTTCAAAGAGGCGGTGAGCACTTTGAACATCTGCGTGTAGGTTACGTACCTTACCTACCTAGACTTTGTACAGATGAAACAATTATTGTAAGTAAGTACCTACAAATCCCAATTCCTGAACAATTATTGTAAGGCTGTGATTCCAACTTTTTAAATACGCCAAAACTACAGAAAATAATACTAGGTACCTACCTAGTTTAACTTTGTTTCTGTAGCTATCATCTAAACATTTCAATTTCAACTTGTTTTGACTAACGTAGTTTTGACCGTCCTAGCCGGGCAAGTATGAAGGGAAAGTTGGAAAAAATTATGGTTAAAAAAATATCAAGTTAAGTGCCTACTTTCTCGGACGGGTTTAGTTAAGGGCATTACCCTCCATACGATAAACGCCAACAAGGCGCGCTTATCAGAGGAGAGTTTTTTTTTATTATCCTGAGGGAAATGCGCACGCATATCGCACTGCCACGGGGAGACAGTGCGATTATGTGGGACTCCAACACCTCTAAAACCCTCAGGGTGCTTCCACCTCTGCCGCTTGTGGTGGGAACATGGGAACGGTTTCTCTTCCACGAACCCACTGCGGCTGCCCGATATCAGGCCCCTCACTGGGGGGTGTGGAGCGCCCCCCTTTGCGACGGCGTCCAACAGTGGACCAAACAGGCTGTTGAGGTTGACGTTGAGGAAGTAAGTAGTGTGATGTGATTTATTTACATCTGAAATATTTTGACTATTATACAAATTATGTTCTAATGTGTCGTTGGATAATGAGAGTGAGGAAAAAGTTAGTGATATCTTGTCCTGCGCAGATAGCCTAGCTTCCCCGTTGAGATTTGAGCCACATTAGTTGAAATAAGGCCAGGACATTATTGTGTCATGTTTCAACAATAGAGTAGAGGAGTGATATTTTTGTTGATTAAATACAATTCTTGTGTATTTATTAGTTAAAATGTTTCAACCCGCAACTGGAGTTGTGGGCATAAGCTAATAAGAAAGTAGAGCACATTTTCCCCATGCCACAATTTCCTTGATAGCGTAAAGCAGGACCCACGGGAAATCACAATTTTCTGTGAAAGAACTTCGTGGGCATAATGATTTAAGTTCTTTTTATTTGGACTTAAGAAAAGACTTATTGATCTAATAATAAATAAACAATGATGCGGGACTTTTCAGATTACTTTAACTTTTAATGACGGTAATGGCGCTGGTTTGCTTATGACGAAGTCAGAAAATAGTTTTGTACGCGATCTGCAAATATTATATTTGTTCGGGTGTCTAAAAAAAGAATGCCGTGAGGTGCCGGCAGCACAGAATTAGCATCACCCCTACCCTTCCCGCGGGTGTCGTAAGAGGCGACTAAGGGATATTTACCGGGGGCGGGCAGCAGCGCCTCCTGCCGAACAGTTCTGTCACTAAACTGCAATCCCCAAAACGCATGCCCAGCGTAGGGATTATGAGCACTACCCCCATGAGATAACAGCCAATAAAGGCGCTTATCAGGGGGACGCCTACGTCCAGCAGTGGACCTTGCTACAGAAGCTGTTGAGGTTGAGGTTACCGTTTCCCACTGCGTGTGGGGGGGTGGGGGAGTGTTTTGTGGGGGTAGACAGCAATAAATCATTTGTACTACTAATTTACCTTGTTTTGTATAATTTATACTAATCATTATACAACTTTAATATAGGCTGTTGAAGTTGAAGAAGGTAAAGTTGTCTAGGGGTGGAAATCTAACTCGCAACCTCCTGTGTCGCAGGCGGACCTTGCCACAGAGGTCGTTAAGGCGCATACCCGAGCCAATATGACAGCGAATTTATCATATTTTAACGTTTATCATAGGATTTTTTTTAAATCCTACGTTCAGTTTGTGATCTGTTATAGGCTATTTTTTAATACCTCTTTTATAATTTTATCTCATATAGTTTAGGAGGAGATGCAAAAATAGAGTTTGGTGGCCAAAAAGCGCAAATTCGTATCTCTGCCTAAGCTTTACAAAATGAAACTATTACAGAGGCATTAATAAATAAATCATAATACTGATCGTAGGATTTTTAAAACTTGCTGCGTTTAACGTAATACCTAATAAGATAAAATAGTAGGGGGCGCCACTTTCGCTGGTGTATGGGCCTTAAGTTTGAATGCCAGAACAAGCTTAACCTGTTCCTAACATATAGAACTAGAGACGCTGGTGCTGTACCTACCTTATTAAGAGTGTGCCATAAGCAATTAACTTCCAGCTTCCCGTTTTCCGCAATGTACCGGTACCTATAAAGGATCAACTGGAGCTCCTCGGTGTCACTCTCACACCAACTTTGAACTTTGGCACATTCATCGAGTCGCAGGCCAAAACAGCAGCCATGAAGCTAGGGATCCTAAATTAGGTTAAGCGATACTTCACACCGGGACAGCTTCTATCCCTTTATCAAGCACAGGTCCGGTCTGGTTTGGAGTATTTCTGTCATGTTTGGGACGGCTCGGCCAAGTACCAGCTTGCAGCCTTAGACTCGATCGAACGAAGAGCTTTCAGACTCATTGACGAGCAGTACCTTGCAGAGACTAAGGTTCAAAGTCTCGACCACCGCCGCAAGGTTGCTTGTCTCTCGATCTTTTATAGGATACATTTTGGAGAATGCTCACTTGAACTACATGACCTGATCCCACCATCCCCCTTCCACTCCAGGACAAGCAGACGCACAGCGCAATACCATCCATACTTGGTGGACGTACCCTCCACTCGCACTAAGCGGTTTTCCTCCACCTTTATTATTCGCACCGCAAATGAATGGAACTCGCTCCCTGCCTCTGTTTTTCCGGCCAATTACAACCTGGGTCTCTTCAAGACAAGGGTGAATAGGTATCTTCTAGACCTTCGTGATACACTGTCGGCCGCATCTTCACTTTCCATCAGGTGAGATCGCGGTCAAACAAAGGTCTATTTACCGTAAAAAAAAAAAAAAAAAAAAACTTCAAAATCGTTATTTATCTCGCAATCTGTGAAAGCTACCAACTTCATTTCTCAGACAAAGGAATATAAAGACATCTTATGGTGAACTAAAAAATGAAGCCACTTTTTTATAGTTGAGTACGTGAAAGTGTTTCCATCTGAAAGAAAAACTCCCTATAATTTGGGAAGTAGTATTATTGGATAGGTTAAAGATAGGTGGCGATGAGGAGAAGTCGGGTATGTTTATAAACAAATGGTGTACTAAATGATGTGTGCATTTGTTTATTTTTAGGAATGAAATGAGAGACGAAATTATAATAATAAAACATATTTTATTGAAACAATCAACGTCTTACTTATCACACCCCGGGTTCCGGGGGGGCTGGGGGCGTGAAGGGTGACGGCATGGCTCGCTTCTCTCGCCGTGCTGTGCCCCGTAGTCGCTAATGCTCCACCCGAATAAAAAGGCTAAAACAGGCCAATTTTCGTATTTTTATGTTTTTTAATTAAAAAGGGGGTCTAGGGTCCAAAGGGGCGTCTATTTTTCTGCATTTAGAATTATTTACCCTCCTCTACATGACTGTGAAAAAAAAATTCTGTAAAGTCACTCCGTTTGGGAGATCTCAACGGGGGCTAAAAAAGGGGGTAGGACGGGGGGTATTTTTTTTAGATTCAAGAAGATACTTTCTATACGATCCTGCAATCAGAACCCCTCGAAATTTCCTCTATTTGTTAATACTCAAAACAGGGGGAGGAATTTGGGGGGCATGGAGGGTAAAAAAATTGTCTAAAAAAGTGACTTGTATTCGTCTAAACGGCTTTTATTTTTTTTTAATTCAAGTCACTCCGTTTGGGAGATATCAACGTTGGCTAAAAAAGGGGCGAGAGGGGGGTAATTAATTTTTTCCTTTGATTTTAAGAAGATACCTTCTATACGACCCTGCAATCAAATTTATTCTATCACGTCGCTATCTGGTAGCACTTACAAAGGGGGAGGGGGTCTGGGACAAGGGGGGGTTAAAAAAACAGTTTAAATCACTTGTCCCCCTCTATACAAACGCCATAAACGTTTTGATCCAAGTTGGTCCGTGTACAAGAAGGTTAGAGCGGGGGGGCTCCGGGAATTTTCCCTCTGTCCAACATGAGAAATACATTATCGCAAAAAAAACAAAACCTCGCCCTTCACCATCCGGGAGAACAATTATGTCAGTGAGTCAGTGAGTCCGTGGTAATCTTGCTATATCCTCGGTTCAATAATCTAAATCCTCGATTAGTCTAAATAGCTACCAATTATGTGAACCCTTGAAGCGAAAAATAACAGTTTGGGGAATCTGAAATCATACGCTGGTAACATTCGTGCTCTATGTCACTGTCATTGTCATTGTCTTTGATAATAACAGAGTGTTGAGGTTTTGTGTTCCAAGTAAAACAAAAACAAGTGTTTTAATAAACACTTGTTTTTAAGTACTGAAATAACACCGTAAAACTTTCTAATGAAAGTTTTACGGTGTTATTTCAGTACTTACAAGTGAAACGTTATTCCTTCCGGCTTCTTGACTTTTCTGCTGCTATTTTTACAGTTCTTCACTGCACAGGAAACCATAGTTATCTATGTATTTACACGTCGAAGTGTCCTGGCTCGCGCCTCGACGGGTACTGACGAGCACTGCGCATGGTTTGGTTGATATTTGTGTGCATGAGCGCGTGTGTTTACAAGGTGAGCACGGTTTCTACGGCTTCATTTTTTATTTCACCGTAAGGTGTCTTTATATTCCTTTATCTGAGCTTCATATTTAGGGAAATTTTACTTCGATCTTTTAAATTGAATTACGTGTTTTAAAAAACAATGGGTAAAAGATGGTTATATTTTGAAAAATAGTTGTTTTGCACACATTTTGCTTATTATCTCAGGAACAGAACACATTTTTCTTCGGTTTTTGTTTTGCTAAGAAACCTAGAAGTATTTCATTAGTTATGTCTTTGAATTTTTCGATTGGTTGTTTCATTATCTTGTAATTAGGTAAAAACAGTTTTAGCGCATAGAAAATTCGGTTCGACGTCTTTGCTCTGTATTTCTCACTCGTGAGAAAACCATATCTTGTGATCCAGTTCAAACCCATCTCGTACCAGTGTTATTGCACACTCTTAAGGCCCCATCAGATACCAACGGCTTGGTTTAAATGTTTTTCGGTTCAAAACTTCTATCTAGTAGCGAAAACGCTTAGCATGGCTGTTTTTGCAAAATTGAAGTAGGAAAATGGCGTTGTAATGGATATAACGTTGTAAGAGAAATGAAGTAATATGAGGCCATAAAAGCCTCGGTTAATTCCTTTTATTTTATTCAGTTTTAAAAAATCATTGTCAGTGATATTGTAAATCGAGGCTGAATTTCGGCAAGCATCTTTTATTTTATTTTAATCATTGTGCAATACGTATCCGATTATTTATCAGTTTAGGTCGAATTCAAATTAATTATTAGTCTGAGACTAAATTGTAATACTTGATGTATTTATTTATGAATAGATAAAAACATAAAACAAAAATGTGCAATTACGTACATACAGGGTGTTTGGTACATGGACCGACAGGATTTTTTGGGGGGGTAGGGGGGGTCACGTGTTATTTTTCCCCGATACACCCGATGTCCGAAGTATCACGGTAGTTTAGATATGCTATTTTTTTTTTTTTTATATCTCCCGAAATCTTGTCCCAGTACCTAATCTTGTCCCAATACCTACACCAGTAAAAGTGGTGACCCCAACAATTTTATCTTATAATTACGCAAGAAGTTTTTAAAATCCATCGTACAGTTTGTGGTATCTATTTTTAAGTTATTTAATAATGCCTCTGTAATAGTTTAATTTTGTAAAGGTTAGGCAGACATACGAAGTTGCGCTTTTTGGCCACCAAACTCTATTTTCGCATCTCCTAAACTATATGGAGATAAAATTATTACAGAGGTACCTATTGCAAAATAGCTTATAATAGATACCACAAACTATACGGTGAATTTTTAAAATTTCCAATGATAAACGTAAAAATATCATAGAATAGGTATTGCTGTCATATTGGCTCGGGTATGCGCCTTAAGTCCGCCAGTAGATATTGGGCACATCCTTTTTCTTTGAACAAACAAAATTCAGAACACGCTCGACGTCATTTGTCAAAATGATGCATGCCCAATTGCCCAATGCCATCTGTGCACCGTACGTAAAAAAATGACATAATATCTATACTCAGTGCTCACCCATATTATAATAATGTGGTTTTTCCGTCGCTGTGTGATGCTGGCTTAGATTTGCACCCCCCCCCACACTTCCCGTGGGTTTCGTAAGAGGCGACTAAGGGATATCCACCGGGGGGCAGGCAGCAGCCGCCTGTTGAAAATTTTTACCACTGAACTGCGATCCCCAATCCATATGCCCAGCGTGGGGATTATGGGCATGGGAACCCTCCATGTGATAAATGCCACAAAGCGTTTATCAGAAGAGGCCTGCGTCCAGCAGTGGATCAATACAGGCTGTTGAGGTTGAGGTTGAGATAATCGTCTGACACTGCGTGTGGGGGGGAGTAGGGGAGTGGTTTTTGGGGGCAAACAACAACTACTCATTTTAAATATTAAATTCTTCTCAACTTCTTCATTCTTCTCAGTGAATCTATTCACAATTATCAGTATCACGTGATATTGTATCAGGCTACGCAGTATCAAGGGATACATTATTATGTGATAAATATGTGTAGACCCGTCGATAATATATCGAGTCCCGCCAAAAACTTTCCTCCCAAGAGAGAATGAATTTTTATTTAACTTTAATATATATTTTTTTAGGTTTGTTTAGTTACCTCGTTACAACACCGGCATTTTATAAAATCAAGCCTAGCTACACCATTTAACTCTAGTACAAAATCCCTTAAAACTTCTTTAACCTATTTTTTACCTGTTTTTGAATAATGTATAAAGATTTAGGAAAGATGATTCTGTTAGAGAAATTCACTGTCGAATTGCAAATATTTAGGTACCTATCATAATCGCCTCTCGCAACTCTAGTGGCCCCACAAGAACCATGCAAAGCAAGTATGATGTTATCTAGCGTTATAGGAACTGGCAAGTTTCCCGAATGCATCTACCCTAGTTTTGGGGAGATTGTATATTCCTTGAATTTTACTATTATGGTCATATGAAATGTTGTTGGCAGTCGACGAGGCTATTCTATTACTATGTAAAATTAGATAAATAATGACGGACTTTTGTAGGAGTTACTGTTGTAGTGGATAAATGGTTTTCCTTTCTGTGCTATGTAAATGTGACATAACATAATATATTATATTTATTATAATTTAGCTTCACACACGGCAGTTCATACATCTTATTACCTACATCTTTCCATAGAAATTGTCACAAGACCACAAACGACAGATATAATATATTTTTACATGTAATATTAAGGGATGTTATGTATGTATATTAAGGCACATACACAAGTGAAACTGGCGCCCCCACCTATTTTATGTTATTATTACGTTAAACACAGGAAGCTTTAAAAATCCATCGTACAGTTTGTGGTATCTATTATACTAGCTGTGCCCCGCGGCTTCACACGCGTTCTTCCTATGGAAACGTTAACAGGTAATTTTCATCCCACGGGAACTGATTTATGGGATAAAAAGCCTTGTTTGATAACAGGATTATAATTACCTATAAACAAAATTTCAGTCAGATCCGTCCAGTAGTTTTGGCGTGAAGAGGTAACAAAAATCCATCCATCCATCCATCGTATTGATCCATACATCCATACAAACTTTCGCATTTATAATATTATTAGTGTGATTATATAGTGTGATTAGTATAATATTACTATTTTACTAGCTGCGCCCCGCGGCTTCGCACGTGTTTTTCCTATGGAAACGTTTATAGGTGAATTTATGCCACGAGAATTGATTTATGGGATAAAAAGTTTAATTTTGATTCCAGGATTAGAATTACTTATATGCAAAATTTCAGCTCGATTCGTTCAGTTGTTTTGGCATGAAGAGCTAACAAACATCCATCCATCCATCCATGCATCCATACAAACTTTCGCATTTATAATATTAGTGTGATAATGTTATAGTGGGATTTATTAATGCCTCTGTAATAGTTTCATTTTGTAAAGCTTAGGCAGAGATACGAAGTTGCGTTTCTGTCCACCAAACTCTTTTTCGCATCTCCTCCTAAACTATATAAGATAAACCTATTACAGATTTATTAAAAATAGCTTTTAAGTAATAGATAATTCTTATCCTGGAATCAAACATAGGCTACTTTTTATCCCATAAATCAGTTCCCGTGGGATAAAAATCACCTTCAAACGTTTCCATAGGAAAAACGCGTGCGAAGCAGCGGGGCGCAGCTATTTTTCGAGACGATAGATTCGCATCACTAATATATGATAATACAATTTAGATTACATAAAAGTTTAACAAACCAGTAGATTTCAACAGTTGAGCTGATTGCACACTGTTGTAAACAATGTTGAGTTGACCAACTTCTTTGTTAATGGCCATTCGTGAAAATAATGATCAACATTATGTTGTAGATTGTAATAGGAAGCTCTCCGACTTTTCATGAGACGACGAGAATAGGAAAAGTCTCACGTGATACGTTGGGAATACTTTTCGTGAGTCATTGGGGATGAAAACGTCTCACATGAGACATAAGGAATAGCTCCTAGTTTTAAAAAGAAGTCTCAGGAATATTGCATCATTTAATAAAGTGATGATGAATGAATATTTCAGAGACTTCTTTTTACTTTTACTGAATACTGTCAAAAAAAAAATTGTCGACGGAGCATAAATAGCTTACTAAGGTCCAAAATCCAGTCTCTGATATTGGAACCGTATTAAAATAAAGCTGACCACCCATTATTCCTTGAACGCTAACGTGCGGGGGAATCGAGAACATTAGGCTGCCCCGCACGTGATGTGTGTAGCGTGCTTTCCGATTTCCGGCAGGGGTGCACACTCACGCTGGCTTTTACGAGTATAGCAGTACTGGTGGGGGAAAAAGCTTTTGTGTTTTGTACGTTTCAGCTCTTAACATTAACATAACTCCAAGCAACACACATAACTAATCCAAGCACAAAAATGTTTATTTAGGCTTTATATAGGCTTAAATAGTTATTTAAGGATACATTTTATGGTGCGAAAATTTCTTCACAACCACGCAAAGCGTACATTTGAGACTACAAAAAAGTTTAGAGTAATTCTGACTTCTCTCAGAGGTATATAAAGTGCACATACACAAATAAATAAATTAAACTTAGACTAATATTGTAAACTTCAGGCATGGTATTTTTTTGTATTGGGCTTGGTTGGACACCTCATTTGCCGGTGTTTTCTGAAAAAAAGTTAAATGGATACTTCCAGGGACAGGCCCTCTGGAAGTGTATCTATTCTCAATTATCAGTATCACGTGATATTTTATCAGGCTACGCAGTATCAAGGGATACATTACTATGTGATAAATATGTGTAGACCCGTCGATAATATATCGAGTCCCGCCAAAAACTTTCCTCCCAAGAGAGAGAACTTATTTTCTTCTTTCATACTTAAATTTTTTTCTTGCTGTTTATTTTTGAATGAATTTTTATTAAACTTCAATATTAATTTAGTTTTTTTCTTGGTTTGTTTAGTTACCTCATTAAAACACCGGCATTCTATGAAATCAAGCCTAGCTACACCACTGAACTTTAGTACAAAATCCCTTAAAATTCATTTAAGCTAATTTTTCCCCGTCAGTACTCGCACACCACCCCTGAAACGATATCCAAGAACATTCAAGCAACGGCAATGATACTCCATGCGATAGGGCCAGGGTACTAGTAACCTATTATATATTATCTACCACTATTTTATCCAATAGGAGTGCTTCAGGTTTTGAATTGCGTGCAGTGGGTCACGGAGTTTTACGTTTTATTTTAGTTTTTTGGGCTTTATCTAGGAACTTATTTAAAACTAGCTTTTGCCAGCAGCTTTGCATGCGTTTTTTACAGTTAGCAAAAGAAGCTTTTATGTTCGGAGGGCGTGACCAACCGGTATTCGGTATGAAGCCAATCGAAAATAATTGAAAGATTCGATGATCTGTTTCGAATTTTTCCAACAAATCTTTTAATTGTTTTCAATTCACTTCATAGCGAATGCCGGTCGGATACGGCCTTAGGTCTAGAACTTCATCTATACTTAATTTCAGCTCGATCAGTTCAGTAGTTCAAAGGCAACAAACATCCAAACATCAAAATCCAAAAACAACTTTCGCTTTAACAATAGTGTTATGTAATGCGATAGCAGTCAATAAGGCGCTTATCACGGGGAGGCCTGCGTCCAGCAATTTCATTTCATTTCATTTATTCCATCATAGGTAAATTTATACATATACACTTGGTATCGTTGTAATCTAATTTTAAACATAATAAATAAATATTATTATATTGTAAGAATACAAAACAAACAAGATTTTCTTAAGGAAACACCATAAGGGATTTTACGCAGGAAAGTGAAAAAAATAAATTAAATAATAATAAAAACAGACAGACGGTAAGCATAAACACGTATACTCCTATCTTATTATAAATTACAAATGGTTGGCTGTAAAAGGGCCTAAAATAATAATAATAATGTCACTTAAACAATAATAAAAATTAAATTAATTATAAGATTAAGATGTCAACAAAAAGTCAAAAGAGCAGCTGTATATATGGGCTTTGTCAAAGTAAACTAAAATAAAATATGATATTTAAATATTTGCTGCTGTAAAGAGGCATTGTCCAAAACATTAGGTATATAAACATTAATAATGTCACTAAGTAGGGTATTTATATACTTACATAATGTCAAAATGTCAGGTTAAATACCAATATAGGCTGGTGAGGTGAGTGTAAGATCTGGATGTTGATGATCTTTCATGAAAGATGATGTTGAAGTAGTTGTATATAGGTACCACAGGTTGTTTGGCACCACATTATGTGTCTATCACTGAGTTCACTGATAGGGTAGATAAAGCTTATGCCAGTTAAAATGAGCACGACCATAAGAATTCAGAGTTAAAGTTAGTTTATTTGCGAAATTAAGTTATAAAAGGATAAGGTGACAAGTATTCCCTTGATAGGTGTCTCTTGCTCGAGTACGTTAAATAATAAAGATTAAAATAAATAAATAAAATAACATGAACTACCTCTAAAACAAAAAAGCTGGACTTTTATCGACTATAATGTTGCAATCAGAGGTAACTTCAATTATCTTTGTTATTGAATGTGTTTCCAACAATAGGTTTGTTTCTTGATTTGATGAATTGTATAGGTTGCTATAGACGCATGTTGCAGCTTAAAGAATATAATTTCTATTGCATGTGTAGCATCTATGTATTGCATTTGCATAATCCGACGACCTCTGTGGCGCGGTGGGTCCGCCTGCGACGCAGGAGGTTGCGGGTTCAATTCCCGCCTCGTGACTAATGTGTGTACGATCTGCAGACATTTGTTCAGAGCGTGTTTTATATGTATAATAAAAATATCTATCAATGTAGTGTATTGTATTTTGTATTTCAGTTATCTAGTACCTATAACACAAGCTCTGCTTACCTTGGGGCTAGATGATGCCGTGTTATTATCTTGTTTGAAGTTTTGAGGCCATCAATCCAGATTTGTGTGATCGCAGTTCTTTGTTGGCCCTTTGTTTGCATGATATGTTTTGCAAAAGTATTTGAACGGAGAATTTTATAATCTGTGCGGATATACTTGCTAATGAGCTATCAAAATTATAACAGTTAAAGTAAAATGCAGCGCGTGCAAAATGACGCGATTTTGTGTAAGTAAGGTGAAACCGTACAGTGAGTGTAATGTTAAATAGGAGTGGAGTAGGAGTGTAATGTTCTTCACGTATTTAAAAAAAAAATCTACTCACACAATAATATCCTATCTATATCTACATTATTGTCGTCAGGGCATAAGCAGTACCAACATATCGAACTTACCCTTCCACAATCCTTCAGCGAACAATTAGAACCCTGAAGTTAGCCACATTTGAGTTAGTTATCATCAGTGACTGATAAGGCTCGTTTGAACTCAGAACAATAAAGTACAAGGAACCTACGTTGGGGCATTAGAGGAGCATTAGACTCAAAGAGCAAGAATTTAAAGGTTAGTATTGAGTAAAACTTCTTTTTGTCATACATATGTTATCATGGATTGTCTAGTAGATGGAAAATCCATATCATTGTGTGGATTGGCTTAGTACATTGTATACAATAATAATACTATATAAACATTTTTAAATTGTACATAGGAAACACCCAGAGCACCCTCAATAAAAATATTTGTCATACAATTTGTCCTGAGCTGCGAATCGAAAACGCAACCTCCTGCGTCGCAAGCTGCTAATAGAAGCTCGCACTTTGAGAACGTCTTGTATTAGTACTATATTACTTTAGATTATACGGTATTATAACTACTCCGGTTTTTATTGCCTAGCTACTAATTATTGTTTTTTTTTAATTATTATTATTGTCGATGAGTTTTTTCTATTTTTCGGCGCTGAGCATAGAATCAATAGCCTCTAGAGCCTAGTAAACCATTAGTAACACCATTCTAAATTCAAATTACTTTTTTCAAATTGTTGAATAATATCCTTTATTCCACTGGTTTTGAGCAGCAAAGTCACTGTTTTCGAGCGATAATAACTATTAAACGTTTCCTTAGAAACAAGCGCGTGTAGTTTATAATAAATAGCTTAATATCGTGGGTGAATTCGTAGGAAATAGTTCGAATTCCTAAGTTTTGGGTGAAGTTTGATAGTTATTTTTAGAATGTAATCAGGGTTTTGGGAGAAATCAGAAACTTACCTACCTACTAACGTACCTAGAAAGTTTGAGAGAACAATAATCCATTTGGAGTCACGCATTCCACTATGGCCACTACCTTCCTATCTACCTCTAGTTCTTGGAAGCCTTTGTTTTCGGTAATTCTGTTTGGATCACGCGATTTTGAACACGAAAAGAGATTATTTCTGTTCACGTTATCAATTAATCCATTACTCAATACCGAACGTAAATGAATATTATAATTCTGTGCAATTCACACAGCATTATCTAGTCCCAAAGTAGTCAGAGCTTTTGTTACTAGGAAACTTATAGATTTTAAGCAATAGTATTAAGTAATACAGAATACAGGGTGCTATAGTCGGTGCCAAATAACGTGGCAAAAGAGGTAATTCACCTACCTTCACTATGATAACCTAGAATTCAATAAATTTATCGCTAATTCTGTCGCTCACCATACAAACGGAGCGAAAACTGGGTATCGCTGAGAGTCTCGTAGTACGGTAGTATTATAGTGGTCTAGACATTGCAGGAGCTGCAAACATTTTCGGCTGCATTCTTTACCTATCGAATTATTTAAGAAAATAAAATAAGTATCGTAATCATTTTATAAGGAGAAAATATATTACGACATAAAGGACAATGGCAGGTCTCCATACTAAGAATTGTCTGGGATCAAATTGAAGTGTCCCGTAATGAAAAATATGTTAAAATATTTGGCGTTAGCTCCAGAATCTATAAATGAGACTATTTTCATTTGGGAAAGCCGGAAAAAAAAGATTTCGGTGTTTGAACTTTTAGGTTATGAATGAACATCAAACAACAAATTATCTATAAAACATCGCAGATTGAAATTAAATCATAAAGAAATGGATAATGTGGTGTGGTCTCATTGAGGTTATGAGTATTTACGGATAAACGAAATGAGAAAAACCCAAATAAATAAACCTTCGGTGTTGTAGTACCTACTCAATTGCACTTATGTTTACGAAAGCTGGGCGCGTATTTAAAAAAAAGCATTTGGTCCGTAAACACTAAAACTGAGGGTTACCTATATTATAATAAAAATAATTACTTATAGGTATAATGTTGGACAATCCACACAGCTTCACCTAGCCCCAAGCTAAGCAGAGCTTGTGCTATGGGTACTAGATGACTGATATACTTACATAATACAATATTATAGATATTTTTTATCATACATATAAAGTCACGGAATTATTTCTAATTCCGTGTTTAAAATGTCCAGAACACCCCGAAACAAATATTTGCAGATCGTACAAATATTTTTCCTAAGGCGGGAATCGAACCCGCAACCTCCTGCGTCGCAGGCGGACCTTCGCCCGCCCCGCCACAGTGATCGTCTTATAATACCTAATGTTAGGGCAATTATAAAACACATTTTGTTATACATATTTATTTTATTCCTCATCTTCATCTCGTATTATTATCTCATCAAGAAAACCTGCTGGTGCTGAGATATGTTCTTGACTTCTATCGTAATCTGCCATTACGATTGTTCCGGGTTTACAACAAAAGTCCAATTCCCTAGGCACAATCGGAGCACAATAAGATTAGCTTAAGGTCACGCAAAGCAATATCGGAGTCCTAAGGGCACGCACTAGTCACACAGGGCAGTATCAATCAGTCCATAAACAGTCCAGGTCGGGTAGAAATAAATAGAAAGCCAAAAGAAAACACAAAACACAGCAGAGATGAAAAACGCGGAAGCCGGCCGGAAGGATTCTGTATCGTTTTGTTTTGACAGACAACCACAGACAACACGATACTGTCAAAGACAAAAGCAGTGCAGCACGTTTCGATTCGGTTTTCCTAAGAATCGATACAACACTGAAACGATCCTATGATACGATCATTTGATTCATTATTAATTTGATTTAAAAGTAGAAGCATTTCTTCAAAGATATCAGTTGATTAAATCCCTACTCACACAGGCGCTAATTTTCATACAGCTAATCATACAGAACAGGACGACCCTTTACTAGCGTTATAAATATTTCGCTACCTATTCATTACAAACACGTGCAAACTTGTTAGAGTCTAAGGCGGGGAGTGGGCGTCGGCGGCGCTGCTGTGTGTAAGGAATCGCGCTAGAAAATCGCTGAAATCGCGCTTCGCAAGACGCGCTAATTAATTAGTGTCTGTGTACGGAGGGCTTAAAGACAAATGAATAGAGCATTTCAATAATTATGTTAAAAACAAAACCAACTCTGCATGGGTCGATCGATCCGTCGATTTTATCGATCATTCGTTTAGTTATTGATATCGATAAATTGCATTCATACTATTTGTACTCGCACCACTATTTTAATGGTAACATTTCTAATGTACCTTATTCGAATATCATTTGATAAGCTTTTATTAACATAAAATAACTCCGGCCTTTACGAAAAGGAGTAAATAATTGAAAAATCGTAGAAAATTAATTAAATTTGATTCATATATATCAAATCCATGGACGCCAGAAAAAAGTCCAGACCAAATTCTGCCATTGTTCTTTTAATAAGTTTGGAAACTATGGACGATTCTTCGTATCGCCGTCTTATCAAAGTCGTCAACATTCTGCAGTATATTCGCCTTGTTTCTCTTGGCATCAGGTTCAGATATTTTATGAGTATCTCTGTAATCAGTGATTACAAAGATACTCATAAAATATCTGAATTATTATTAGGTATTAAAGCCCTTGTCTTTTGAGTAGTAGGTACTTACCTATATGTTAGTACTTGAATATATCTAAGTATGAAGGTAGGTACCTACTGTACGTACCTATTATGTAAAGTATTTAACAACAAGGAAAGCCGATTGGTCGGCGGCTTAGCACAGGTTCATTAAAATATCAAGCATATTAAATCAATAAAAAAGTTAAGTAGGTTAGGTAGGTACCTACTTGCACATCTGACTATCTACTGTAAGGGACATAAACATACTTCTAACTTGAAACGTAAAAGTAGGTAGGCAGGTATCCATCACAGGCACCTATCTTAATTCTTGTAAAATATCTACCATATGATCAATAAGATCGTATGTAGATAGGTACCTACTGTACGTACTACCTATTGTGTAAAGTATTTAACAACAAGGAAAGCGGCCCGCTCGGCGGCTTACCACAGGTTCATTAAAATATCAAGCATATTAAATCAATAAAAAAAGTTAAGTAGGTAGGTACTTCGTATCTGACTATCTACTGTAAGGTACATAAACATACTTATCACTTGAAACGTAAAAGTAGGGTAGGTACCTACCTACTTATCTCAATTCTGGTCAAATATCTACCATAAATGATCAATAAGATCTCGAATGATATAAACAGAGTATTGGAAAAGTTTTTGCGAGAACCATATCAGTCAGTAACGAAACGACGACGATGACGACGACGCGACGCAAAGAACCGATCTCACACGGGTCAATCAATCACAAAATGCATGATCGAAATGAAACGAAAAATCGAAGTGAGGCGATGATAGGCCGCCGGCAAAAACAATCATTCAAATGATCGGGTCATATGATCCGGGTCATTTTCATAACGGGTCATGATTGATATCGATCTTTGTGAATGATCGAACGACACATCGCTACTCCGAAGCGGAATGAGAAATCAAAATGGCGACCGGGCCACGTCGCCGCGCCAAAGGTTACACATACCTGAGGCAAGTGCCGAGAAAATGAAAAGGGCACAACTTACAATTTGGATTTTTTGCGTGTTACACAATTACTTAAAGCTAATTAACAGAGATCGGAATTGCCCGAGTATAGATTACCTACAGTTCCATTGCGGAAGTAACACAGAGTTGATAATAGGTCCTCTACAATCCCGAGATGATAATTTATGATGTTTAAATGAACTGATATAATAAGGTATGTATTATGTCAGAAATTATTAATTTGAAAAATATTTTTTATGGTTGCCGATGGGATTCCCGGGATTTCATTCTTATTTATTTATTTGTAAATTATTCATATAGGAAGTTTTTAGTCGTAACAAACGACTACGTTGCGGTAACTTCATTCACAATCTAATTCCAAGAATCATTTTACGGATTTAAGGTTCCTGACTAAAACTGATAAATTAAAAGGCTTTGTTTTATATTTTGAAAATAAATTCTTACCTATTACTATTACAAATTAAAATTGCTCGTACAATTGTTTGGTCATTCTTACCCTTTTGGCTGTAGTGCGACCGTTTCTATTGTTTCAAAATATCTTTTGTTATACAACTAAATGAGGTGTAATTAACTTTGTTTTCACATTTTAGCACAGTTTTAGGAATTTCAATTTTTTATGTCTTTAACTCAAGAAAAAACCGTGAAAGAAATAGCAACCACAGTTTTATCTTATAAAATGTGTGTGAGTGCATTCCTGAATAATATTCTGTTGAGTGCGAACGTTTGTGAATCGGTTTTGTGGAACCTCAGGTTTGACATCGGCTCGTTTGGATTGTAATCATTGCTACGAAAAAAGAATTGAGATTTAGTTTTCAAAATAAAAATGAAATAATAAATAAGAATATTAAAGGCTAACGTAAAGAAATTATATGGTAATCTATTTCAATTCTCTACAGCAAAAAGATACAAATCCTGACTCCAACATCGAAGATAACTATGATGTTTCTAATTGAATTAATATTTTTATTTGTATCAAACCCGCATTAGGTTGGATCAACTAAAATAAATAATTATGAAACTACTCGTTCTGTAAATGTAAATGTAAATGTTAAAGTAAAACTTCTTTACTACCTATGTATTTTTCTTATTCTTTGTGTTGTGGTAAGAAGAAAATCTTTGTTTTTGTACGTGAGTGAGAAATTTAGTTTTTTTTAGTAATCCTTTTTATTGCAATATTATCAACATGCATAAGTGAGAAATACACACAATAATCAGCCAACTCTTCAAGAATTAATTTTCAAGCATTTTAATTTAACAGTATGATTTAGGAATCCCTGGATTTAAACATCATAAATCATCATCTCGGGATTGTAGAGGAGGTATTACCAACTCCGTGTTACTTCCACAATGGAACTGTAGGTATTTATACTCGGGCAATTACGATCTCTGCTAATTAATCATAAAATTATAGATCTGTACAATTTTGTATTTTTAAATGTTCACGATACTTAAATTTTAATGATAAGTACCTATACAAAAATACTATATCTTTCTCAGTCATGTGAAAGTAATTTGTATTAATCATAAATAAATTAAATAAAACCACCGGTTTTAAATACATTTTGTATTTTAAAACAATAAATTATGTGGATAGAACATTAAAAACATAAATTTTCGTGTTCGAATTTTTCCCCGAATTCGTAGAATTTTTGGGTTGTGCCTTTAACACAGCGAGTCTTATAGGCATCGTACCACGAGACTCTCAGCGATACCAGTTTTCGCAAGGTTTAGTATGGTGAGCGACAGAATTAGCGATACATTTATCAAAATAAAAGTTATCATAGTAAAGGAAGGTGAATGACCTCTTTTGCCACGTTATTTGGCACCGACTATATGGCCTATGTCCAGCAGTGGACTATAATAGGTGATGATGATGATGATTAAGTAATATATTGCCTGTTCGTACCGGCGTAGAATTTGTAAGCAATTCTTTCCGTGGGTGTCGTATAAGAAGGCGATGGGATATCCACAGGGGGAAGCAGCGGACAGCAGCGCTTCCTGCAGAAAAATTCTACCACCAAACTGAAAGAAGAAAGAAAGACAGTTATTTTATTTGCCATCCAACACAGTGTTGCAATGCTGACCGCGCTTTGATAGACCTGCGCTGACTGCATTAGTATCGTGGTCTGTAATGACTACGTTTCTGGTAGCGATGATGATTTATACAGAACCGACCTCTGTGGCGCGATGGGCGAAGGTCCGCCTGCGACGCAGGAGGTTGCGGGTTCGATTCCCGCCTCGGGACAAATGTGTGTACGATCTGCAGATATTTGTTCAGGGCGTTCTGGATGTTTTCTATGTATAATAAAAAATATCTATCTATGTAGTGTACTTAATACAATTATTAAGTATATATCAGTTATCTAGTACCCATAACACAAGTTCTGCTTAGCTTGGGGCTAGATAATGCTGTGTGAATTGTCCAGCATAATTATTATTACTATTATTATAACACATAAACGATAGCTCAGCGTAAAGCGCTATTATTCGGTCCAGTTGTTACAATAACTCTGTTGATTAACCAACATACCATTACCCAGAATCCGAGATAATAATCTTAGATAGATAGATGGAAGATAGAAAATTCTTTAATGCACACTTATTTAAAGAAACAATACAATAGAACAGCATAAAAACTAAGTGACAAGTGGCGGTCTTATCGCTCAGGAGCGATCTCTATCAGACAACCGTGGATGGATAGGATCGTTGGATAGTACTAGGGGATCTGTGTGCTCATGAAGGTTATATAAATAAAATACTTTATGTATATATTACACTCAAATTTTAACACTTAAAATATACAACATACATACATATCATTTTACTTATAGGTAGGTATATCCAATAACCTTTCTATTTGTATTAATATACCAACTTATAGTTTCAAGTGTTTTTCTCTATGAAGAATTAAATATTTTCATGGCATTCAATTTAAACCAGTTGCTACGGGCTACGTTAATTTAAATCAATTTACCGGTTGAGTAGAGGCAAGCTTAGTAGAAATTTGTTCCGCTGAAGAGCTTCTTTATATTATTGGTTATTGGAGCGGTGATTTTGGTTTGGTTTACTGCTTACTTCGTTTATCTCGTAAACTTGAATTGCCTCGTATCTAAGTTTACTACGCATGTAAATATGTTTCGTTAACCTAATATATTCAAATTATAAGTTTCGTGTCTGTCTTGTTTTAGTAGTTTAGTTTGTAATGAGGTATAGTATCTGATATGGACAGATAAACTTGCACACTATGTTTTTTCAGAATTGTACTTAAAACCCAAAAAAAATTTTCATCAATTCTTTAAGGAAGAGCCTCTTTCATCTACCTATTCTAATAAAAATCCTTCCCAATTTTTAAGGAGACGTTTATCTTTCTATAGCGAACGTCTCAGGTGAGATGTTGGTATTAACTCCATTCTAAGACAATTTAACCCGCATTGCAGTAACCAAACAAATTATAGTTTTTAAAAAAAATTACTGACGTTAAAATAGGAGGAGGTTCTCAATTCAACTGTATTTTTTATTTTTTGTTTTATGGTTTTTACTTCAGAACGTTCGATTGGGTGGTCCGATTTGTATGATTTTTTTTTATATGAGAGCAGGTGCTTTCCGTGTAGTTTCATTTTAATTTGGTTCAGTTCTGACAGTGGGATCCATGAAAAATAATGAAAAAACTTTAAAAATTAAAGTTGGTTTATAGTTTTTAAAACAAAAAATAATTATTGATGACACATATTTTAGAATGTGATGAAAATCGGTGCAGTTACAATGTTTTGATACCCTTTATGGCAGATAAAATTAAAAATCACTGCCAACACGTAGCAATTATTAAGTACATATTGTTTTTCTTTCTATGTAACCAGTAAAAGGAGCAAGGAATTTCGGCTAACATAGGTTAGCCAAAAGGCTTTGTCAACCATATTGTAAATATTAAAGGTAAGTACTAACAAAGACCTGAAATTAATTGCTTCCCTTTCACAATGAGTAATAGCATACGATCTGCCTTGATGCCTTCACACGTAAGGGCATGGTTACGGTTACGACCCGATCTCATGACGATAACTTAATGCAAATAAAGTAAGTTCTCAAACATAGCATAAAGCATAATTTTAAATTGACGACAAGCTGACTTAAAGTAGAGACCAAAGGTAGATACCAAAATTATAATAAATTTAGGTACTTAATTGCTAAGCAATTACATTATTAGAAAGAAAGAAAGAAAGAAAGGAAGAAAATAATTTTATTTACCTAAAAACTACACAACACTATATTTAACTTCACTAAATTAATTCTTAACTTATACTAATTTTTGTGCGTAGCAGGCCAATATGGCCCTATTAATATATCTTTCTTGTAATTTTCTTTGTTTATTGCTTATTTTGTTACAATAAATAAAAATCTGTTTTTTTTATAGGTCTGCCTTTGTTGTAGTTTTTGTTCGCTTATCAGCACCATCAAAAAATCTGTATTCATCATCATCATCATCATCCGCAGCCCGACTTCACCCACTGCTGGGTATAGGCCTCCAAACTTTTGTGCCACTCCACACGGTCCTGAGCCAATCTCATCCATCAAAAAATCTGTATTAGTACCATTGATTTATTAAAAACGAAGATGAGGTACTGGTTGCTCGAAAGTGGCAACCTCAAATTGTGTAAAATTGTGTTCTCCCACATCAGTCACCGTCTGACCGGCGGCACGGGCGATCGTGATTCGCGTGTAATATGGTTGTCTCAGTCTCACTTCGGTCCTAGATACGTCTTTCCGTCTTTGTTCTTCCTTGTATTGCACTAGACTGGAAATATAACTGTGTGCGTATGTGTTTGCGAGTAGTTGTAACACGTGCCAATTTTTAAGTAAGCGCTGGGAGAACGTAACCTATCTTCCCTTTTTAAATCAATGATTGGTACCCATATTTTGTATGCCGCACATAGGTAAATAAACTCAAGAGGGAAACTGAATGCTATTGAGGCAATCAAGTCTACAAATCGTATCGTACCCTACAAACAAACGCTTAAACCGCCGTCCATCAAAACGTCTTGTGTGACGTCATTGGTCACCTGTGACGTCTAAGCACGGCATACGTCACGTCTACCGCACCTGCTTGCCACTTGAAAGCCTGGCTTAGGCAAGTACTAGCTCAAAGTGCTTTGGGCTTAAGTTGTAAGCGGGAATGAGATTAAAGGTTTTATAGGTAGTTAAGGATTTAACATCTAAATGATTTAGAAACTCAAATTAAACAGATTTTTTTAGAGAGACATAGAAAGAAATATATTAATAAAGGAAGAAATCAAGAAAGCATAAGAATAAATAAAGTTCTAGTCTATTTTTATGGCAATAAATAGTTTTTTAGATTCGAAGCTATCTCTGAATTTTGTCTAAATTGTTGTGTTATTAGGTTAAAATCAAAATTGTTGATAAATTACGACCGAGTAGGTAATATAAGTTATTTGACTTTTTTGTAATTTAACAAAGATCACCGTCAGGGTCGTTTTGTAAAAATAAAATATACATGATATTGATTTTATAGCTTATTTGTTTTGAATTATAAGTTTTGAATTAATGGAACCGTAGAATAATAATTTTTCATAGAAACTTTACCACCCTTTTTAACCAAGGATGCCCGGAATCATGCAACCAGAGTTGTACGGGTGCATTAATGTCTCGAAATCATGCAACCAGAGTTGCACGGGCGGGCGATTTGATTATCGTGCGCGTGTGTGTGTGTTGTTCTAGAACTATCTACACATAATTATTCATCTACATCGATACAGAAGGTAGTTACGGAGATACATACGTGGTAAACAAACATTCGTCTCTAAAATTTTAAGCAGGATATGAATATGGCCTGGAAGCGTCTTTTCATTTTCTAAATGCCGAAAGTTTTACAGAAGAAACAGCTAAAAGTGTCTTGGCAGTAAGTAGGTTAAAATAGGTTCCAAGGAAGTCTCCTAAAAGTTTATTTTCGTGCAAGCTGGAAAATAGGCAGATTTTTAGCAAGAAGGTCAACTTCCGCAGACAGCCTTAATGTGTCAGCTGGCTCACCACCAAAGATTACGTTCCGGGACCGTACCTATAGCATAAGAATCTCTATTCTTATGACTATAGGGCAAAAGTCCTTTGGTCTCAACTCAAATACCTAGGTAGAAATCAAACCCTGTCATAAGGCTACTGAAAATTAAAATTCATAAAAAAATCCTGTTTCGATAGGATTTTTTGAACTAAAAAGTTGTACCGTTGAGAGAGAAAAAAATTTTATACGCTTCACTTTGTTAAAGACTGCAGGCAGATGCTGGATGCGTCAAACTGAAGACAGGGCGCTATGGCGCTCATTAGGGGAGGCCTATGTCCAGCAGTGGACTAATATAGGCTGATGATGATGATGATGATGATGACTTTGTTATTTGGTTGGTCCGACTAAAACAAGTTTACCCAAAATAAAATTATGATCAACCAGTTGGTTCGATTGGGAAAAAATCCTTGATCGAGTTCCATTCTGCTAAAATTATGATCAACCAGTTGGTTCGATTAGAAAAAACCCTTCATCGAGTTCCATTCTGCACGACCAGTTGGTCAGTTTAGTTGGTTGGAGTCGTGAGACAGACAGCATTGACAATCACTGGCACAGATTGATTCGACAAGATTGTACGATCTGCTGATATTTGTTCCGGAAAGCGTGGTTAGCGTAGCGTAGCACACCGATGTGCCCGTGTGCGTAAGCCAAATACTTAGGAGTGAATATAAGAATGAAAAATATTTAGTAACAATTCCGCGAAAAAACCTTCTGCGATAAAATCTAACAAATTATACAAAATTATACATTTATACAAAATGAAAGAATATTTATCAAAGCAAGGTACTTTTTCACGCCAAAACTACTGAATGGATCTGGCTGAAATTTAAAATAGACATAGTCCTAGGTCTAGAATAAAACAAAGGCTACTTTTTATCCCATAAATCAGTTCCCGTGGGATGAAAATCATCTTTTAACTTTTCCATAGGAACAACGCGTGCGAAGCCGCGGGGCGGCAGCTAGTCTATCTATAATGCTGTTTATGTAGCAACTAGCATCGCCTCGCGGTTTTACGCGCGTAGTCCCCGTTCTTGGGAATTCCGGGATAAAATATAGCCTATGTCTACCTGAAAAGTAAGATTTTTAATGATGAAAGAATGCTTTAAAATGGTCCAGTACTTTCGGAGCCTATTCAATACAAACACACAAACAATCAAATCTTTCCTCTTTATAATATTACTAGCTGCGCCCCGCGGCTTCGCACGCGTTGTTCCTATGAAAACATTAAAAGGTGATTTTCATCCCACGGGAACAGATTTATGGGATAAAAAGTAGCCTATGTTTTATTCCAGTATTAGAATTACCTGTATGCAAAATTTCAGCCAGATCCGTTCAGTAGTTTTGGCGTGAAGAAGTAACAAACATCCATCCATACATCCATCCAAACTTTCGCCTTTATAATATTAGTGTGATTATGGATATCATTTTCATCCAGGTTTTGATCTTTAGGTGTGTTTTTTAACGGTGGAAACACTTTTGTTTTATGAATTAATTTTAAGTTTCAATTGTATTCCTTGTTATTAATAACTGTTTGTTGTGTCCTAAATAACACTGACAGAAAACAAAGTTTCAACCCTAGCCATTCAATAGTTTTGGCGTTATCTTTTGCCTAACATCTTCACAACGACTCAGCCAACAAATTTTCGCCCATATAACATTAACAGGAAAAATAAGTTTTCACCAGAGTTTACTCCAAAGCTATTTTTAAATTAAATAATTTAATGTTTTACCCTCATGGGAACAGCCAATAAAGCGCTTATCAGGGAGAGGCCTGCATCCAGTTGTGGGTCAATACCAATAGGCTGGTGATGAGAAGTTTTTAAAATATATACATACTAGCTGCACCCCGCGGCTTCGCCCCCGTGGAATTTATCTCACATCCCACGGGAACGGGATAAAAAGTATCCTATGCCCCAGTCTCCTGGTTTTAAGCTACCTCCCGACCAATTTTCAGCCAAGTCGCTTCAGCCGTTCTCGAGTTATAAGTGTTGTAACAAACACTTATACTTTCTTTTATATAAAAGAAAAAAACCTGCTATAATGGATTTCCGGAATACAACGCCTGAATCTATTATGTAATTTTTTTAAATTAATTTAATGCACCCATATGAAGTGACATTATTGAATGTTGTATGAAAATGTCCAGCGTCCAGCATTATCGATCATTGCTGGATAGGGAGAATTGTCCCAGATAAGCTGACCAGCGGAAATAACTAAAGCAGCTGTCCTATCAGGCCCACTTCCGGAGTCGCTGAGCGCGAAATAGCAGGAAATGGACCGTCCCCAATAGTTATTACGGACCTATCCCGCGTTTGTCACTCTATTAGTTTTGCAACTGCGTTCTTATCACAAATAATTGCAATCTTTTTATCATTAGCATTTTGTGAGTATCTACAGCAGCAGACATGTCAAACATGCGTTTGCTTGCTGCCTGATCCAATTTCACGAACAGTCTCCTCTACTTCGATTTGAGAAAACGCCCAATGCTTATCGAGTGTTTCTTTTGAGGCACATCATGGCGCAGCTTAGGGCTTATAACATACGAGGTTATAGAAATCGCACTTGCCCGAGTGGATAGATAGATAGAAAATTCTTTATTGCACACTTGTTCAAAGAAACATTAAAATAGAACAGCTTAAAAACTAAGTAACAAGTGGCGGTCTTATCGCTCAAGAGCGATCTCTACCAGACAACCTTGGATGAATCATTGGATAGTACTACGAGTGACACATCTTATACCTTTAAACGAGCAATTCTTGTTATACATATATATTATTATTATATAATCTGGATCTCGGTAACGGCTCCAATGGTTTTCATGAAATTTAGTATACAGGGGGTTTTAGGGGCGATAAATCGATCTAGCTAGGATTCATTTTTAGAAAATGTCGTTTTATTCGTGTTTTCAATAAACTTTCAACAACTTTATCGTAATCAATTGACTCTTCCTGACATCTATTGGCTAATAATAATACTATATTTAAAAAAAAATACCAAAGAAAACCGAACGAAGCTCAGTCATCCAGGTAGTAGTGCTTTAAACTACACATTCGAGGAAAGTCATCGTTTAATATCTTCAAAATTACCGAGTATATTCAAATTGTTAAGCGATACTTCACACCGGGACAGCTTCTATCCCTTTATCAAGCACAGGTCCGGTCTGGTTTGGAGTATTGCTGTCATGTTTGGGACGGCCCGGCCAAGTACCAGCTTGCAGCCTTAGACTCGATCGAACGAAGAGCTTTCAGACTCATTGACGAGTACCTTGCAGAGACTAAGGTTCAAAGTCTCGACCACCGCCGCAAGGTTGCTTGTCTCTCGATCTTTTATAGGATACATTTTGGAGAATGCTCACTTGAACTACATGACCTGATCCCACCATCCCCCTTCCACTCCAGGACAAGCAGACGCACAGCGCAATACCATCCATACTTGGTGGACGTACCCTCCACTCGCACTAAGCGGTTTTCCTCCACCTTTATTATTCGCACCGCAAATGAATGGAACTCGCTCCCTGCCTCTGTTTTTCCGGCCAATTACAACTTGGGTCTCTTCAAGACAAGGGTGAATAGGTATCTTCTAGACCTTCGTGATACACCGTCGGCCGCATCTTCACTTTCCATTAGGTGAGATCGCGGTCAAACAAAGGTCTATTTACCGTAAAAAAAAAAAAAAAAATTTTAAGCTCCAATGAAGCTATAAATACACGCACGTACGATTTGCATGGTTCGTTTATACTGCCTTTGTGAATATGGCCCACCAGTGACCCTGAGTTTGACATGCATGAATTCTACAGTAATTAATTACGGTTGTAAGCGGGTTAATTAGGAACCTTATAAACAATAATTAATGATGTTATTGGGTATTTATATCTATCTACTTCAGGTCATTATTTCTGTTTTTATATTTTTTTTGTGGGGGAAATAATAACAGAAGGTGCGCGGATAATATCCCAAAAATCACTCTTATACGAGTATTATAATGGATGGATGAATGGATGGATGTTTCTTACCTCTTCACGCCAAAACTACTAAACGGAACAAGCTGATTTTGCATACAGGTAATCCTAATCCTGGAATCTAACGCTACTTATTATCCCATAAATCAGTTCCGTGAGATAGAAACCTTTAACGCTTCCATAGGATAAAGGCGTGCGAAGCCGCGGGGCGCAGCTAGTAAAAAATAAAACTTGGAAATTACCCAAAGTGTATAAAAACCAAAAACATAAATAAGGTTTTTAGCCCCTACTCCCAAACTTGACGCTCTTTATTTTGTCTATTTTTGTATTTGTCAAACAAAATACAAAAATAGACAAAAAAACCATGTGTCCAATGTCTTCTGATAATGTAACTGACAGACATAAATAGATTAAGTAAGAATTAAAAAATATATATACCCGGGAGATTATCCTATTGAATGTATGTGGATTAACAGTACTACGTTGTATTTTATTACTGCGTAACATTGCTAAACAATCCTTTGAGACTGTTATTATTTGATTTCATTAAACTGCGCTCTTACGGCGTCTTAATAAAGTTAGCTGGGTTCATAAGTGTACCTATCAGTAGGTAGACCTACCTACCGCACGTACGATAGGTTAGAACTACACACGGACTTAGAGGTTAACCTAACTCCTAGTTAAGCAGTTGGTCTATGAAATCAAATAATATGCCAAAAAAACGACTTTGACGGGACTCGAACCTGCGTCTTCCCGTACGATGTAATAACCATAAACTTCAGTTGGTCTATGCCATCGATATACTTAAAATCGGAAGATTTGGTAGGTACTAGCTTTTTGAAACTAATTCGCTCAAATTCCAATTAGATCCAACCACCTTAATCATAATCGGACCGGCGGCGTCGCCGCTGGCATTCGTGTTTCACGTGCGTATTGTTGTCTAGGTCGCACTTCAGTCTAAGTATCCGGTAGGCACGCATTTCCATCTTTGTTGTTCAAGATAGATAGATATTAGATATTGCAAATGATTGGAATTAGCATGTCTGCGTTAGGTTGAAATACAACACAGGTAATTTGTTGAATTAGCGCTGGGAAAACCATTTCGACAGAATTAAACTTATATTTACAGATAAACAGATAAACATTTTATTTATAATTTTTCACATTATACGTCACATTGATTTAAAAATAATAAAATAAAAATAATATATTATTAACTAGCTGCGCCCCGCGGCTTCGCACGCGTTGTTCCTATGAAAACATTAAAAGGTGATTTTCATCCCACGGGAACAGATTTATGGGATAAAAAGTAGCCTATGTTTTATTCCAGTATTACAATTACCTGTATGCAAAATTTCAGCCAGATCCGTTCAGAAGTTTTGGCGTGAAGAGGTAACAAACATCCATAGTGTGATGTGAAGTGTGATGTGATGAATAATTAATTAATTAGCAATCAGAATTTAAAAATTCGTCGCAGGTATAGAACGTCTTCTCTACGAGTCAGTTTTTTACGGTCTATTCCGATGTTCGATTATAGAATTATAGAGTAGGTAACAATATTTGACATGTGGTTAAATGAAAATGTAATTTATTTATTGTTTTTCCTCGGGTAAGAAATGAAAAAACAGAACAAAACAACTATCTAGGTATGTATTATCATCTAGAATACATACAAAAAAATATAAGACAAACTGTATGCATTATCACAGAATACATTCTATTGTACAGCTCGTGACATGTTGTGCTTATTGCGGAGCGGTATCGCGCGCTATGGCCCATTTTACCCATTACTGGCCTTTTGGACCCATTTTGGACAGAATATTGTTTTAGTCCCAGCACTATCGCCGTTTTTATAGTTTTTATTGTCGCTTGGGGCGTTAGTTTTAGAATAGGTAACCTAGTGAGATGTATTTTGAATTTGGATTGCGGATAAAAAGGGATGAAGTGGTTTGATTAGGGTAGTATATCCCGGAGGGTTCAGATTTGTAAGTTTGTGTGATATTTTTAGCTCAGATTTAAAGCTAACTTATGCCAGCGGCTCTACGAGCATTTTATAAGTAAAAATGTTACTTTTATAAATATGTATTTTTCTAAATTACTTTTTAATGAAACGCTCCGTAAAGGGAACCATTTATTTTAGATTTTGGTCATTAAATCCATCGCATTTGTTATTTCTCACACAAGACAAAGTTACCTACTTTTTTAATCGAATACTAGAAACAAATGAGAACTAGTATTTGCAATTGAACTAATTGCTGACTGTTGCAATCACTTTAGTTAAATTATTAGTATTGATATTGAATACGAGTTAAAAAATACAATAATCGATAAATCTTTAAGTTGGAAGCTAATTTTGAATCCAAAACAAATGCGAAAGTGCCCATACACTATTTGAAGATAATCAATCACTGTAAGTTTTTTTAACAGTTGTATCAACCCAGACGATAAAATATAATCTAATGTAGGAGATATGTACATCAGAAACTTTGTACGTACCAAAACAATGAAACAAAAGTTCGTTCAACCATGCATTTATAACTAGTAAATACAATGAGTGCACTCGCGGCCGAGTCGCCCCTCCAGTTTGGGGCTTTTCCCGTTTAGGCATAAGTTTAATATCTATACGAAAGTCCTATGATAAGTAAGAAAATGTCTTCGGACAAGTTCAAAGTAACACGAACATTTCAATACACTCCAATACGAATGTAAGTTAAATGAATTAATGAATAGATGCTCACAATTTTATTTATTTATTCTTGATTGCACAAAGCCTTTTAAAGGCTTTAAAGGCTTTGTGTCATGCAATGATGACGCCCGAACCAGCATTCGCTATGAAGCCAATCTAAAACAATTGAGAGATTCGTAGGTAAAAATTCGAAACAGATCACGTGACATATCGCTGGTTAAATGCTAAAGTACCACAAATCAAAAACCGTGAAAATCGTTTTTATTGCAAAAATGAGATTTAAAGTAGTCATTTTATAGTATGAGAAAAAGACACTTTTCATTTTCGCATTAAAAATGACCAAAAAACAGTTGTGGCAGTTTAGCATTAATACACTTTGGCCCCAAATTTCATAGCCAAGCAGCCATTTTGTGATTTGTGTTTGAGTGGTCTGCGAGAACACACGTAAGTTAACTTAAATTTATATTCAAAAGAACCATATGTCGGAATGTGGTCCTTTTGCATATAAATCAAAGTCAATATTCAATTATTATTTTTAGTGCAAAGGTAACACATTCCGAAATGTGGTACCTTAGCACGAGAAATTTTACTGTTATTACATTGTGTGTATGTTTTAAAGTGTTATTTTTTGGAAATGCGTTTGTTTTGCACATAATTTTTACGGGAACTTAATCATTTGCCTAGCGCCTAAACGTCACCTATGAAAAATTTATTGAACCAAACAGGAAGAAATTTAAAGCTAGACGGAATTATAATAGCGCACAGCAACATTCATGAGCTGCCAAGAAGCTCCAGCGTTGATACGCAGCCACCCAGCGTCAATATCTTATGAACACGAAGATACCAGAGCAGTGTCTACGTTGAAGAAGAGGCAACCAAATTCTGGGTCTGAGAAGCAGTAATAGTAAAGAAATTGTATGCCCAAAAACTCGAAAGTTCCTCGAGCAAAGACAAAGGGTATCATCAAGCTGATCTGAAAGAATGTAATATCAAAATACTACGAAACATTTTATGATATCCTTTATGGATTATTTTAATGTAGGTATCCAAGATACAGACTGAATTTTCAACATTTAGTATGTCTTAAATAATGCATCTGTGTTAATTTTAGGTAATTAGTAGTCAAAATGTTGGTCTCGTTTTATATTAAGTTCGAGTCGAGTAGAATTTTTAACTTTTGAGACTGTTCAACATTTCTATTTGATATTTTATATAGTGTTTTCATTGACTAAATAATAAATAGTGCGAATTAGATTTAAACTACTAAGTAAAAAACTGGAAACTGCATTTTTTTTATGAAATGTGGTCTTTTATTGATATTTTTTATTAACATAAACATTAATTTTTATATGCTAAAGTCACTTATTTAGTTTTATAAGACTGTGAGTTAATGTTATGGAAAAACTAAAAATGCATTAAAATTCTAATTAAAATTACGCGTCGATTGATAGGTAACACATAGATATTAAAAGAAAGACTTGCAAGAAATTAAAAAAACTAATTTGAAAACTTTGAATGACTCTCCTGAAAAAAGTGTTATTTTGGAATGTGGTACTTTAGCATTTAACCAGCGATATCTAAGGCATATGTCAAACCCATACATTTTTGGACTTTTCTCCTATCGCTTTCGACATCGATTGTTACATTGTCTAGAACCTTTGGTGTGTTAAAAAAAGAAAAAATAATCTTATAAACTAAAACAAAATGAAGCTGGAGCTCCGCATTTTTTAAAATATTTATCTATCGTCATGTCAGTCTGTCACTCCCTTTTTCTGTTAGGTATAATAGCCCTCCTCATAGAGATCCTCCTGGCAGTATCGTGGCACCTAATTACGAGCTTATTTTAAATAAGACCGTGACACGCGGAATTTTATAACTACCATGCATCGTTCAAGCATTTAAAATTTATGATGGACTGCGCCCCGCGGCTTCGCACGCGTTGATTCTAGAGAAACGTTTAAACGTGATTTATAATCCCACTTGATTGTGATCCCACGTGCTTGATTCCAGGATTAAGATTACCTGTATGTGAAATTTCAGTCCGATATGTTCAGCAGTTTTGGCGTGAAGTGAAGACGTAAAAAACATCCATCCATCCATCCATACAAATTTTCGCATTTATAATATTAGTGCGATTAAAGAAACTCAAAAATAAACATGAACCCTGAAAACATAACACTCATTTTTGGACTGTCGTGTAACAACATCTAAAGATGCAAGATAGGAACTACCCCAGCTCTTGACACCAGCGGCTTTTAGCCAAGCACCGCTGAGGGCTGTGCGCTGTGCAACCTAAATACGGCTCTTGTTGCCAACTCCACTGTTCGTGAATTTAGACTGAAACTAAGGAATGGTCTGTAGCTACTTGAGCAGTTTCTTTTACAGGATCATAAAAAAACGTAGGAAACTATTAGGTCTCCCACTGTTTTTGTACCTCCTTGTCGCTGATTTATACAAAACAGAAAGTTTATTTTGTCGGAGAGGCCGTCGAATTCGATATCGGACACTTTTGACACATCAAAATACGTTCTTAAGTTCCGTCGGAATAGAATACTGAATTAATTAATTCGACTCGGAAACGAATCGAATGAATTTAGTTTTAGTATTAGTTTTAGTTTTAGACATATGTAAAATCACAGTAAAATAAATACCTTGTTTTACTGTGATTTTTACTGTCAGAATTATCTATGACATTTATTTGTATTTATTAATTTATGAATATTTATTATTTGACAAGAAATCGATCGCATTTTACCGACTGGGTAATGTTTGTATTAATGCTGTTCCTTTTTAATAAAGCATTTCATTTCATTTCATTTCATTTCATTTTCATTTCATTTCATTTCATGAATTAAAATACCCCTGCAGGGCGGTAAGTACTTACTCCAATCTACGGATGTTGACTAGTAAAAAGTTTATATAATAACAATCAATACTTACTTGATTGCAATTTTCAGAAGCTTTTTGACTAAAAATCACAGCTTTCCAGAATCGGCCGAATAACTAGATTGGTAATCCAACTTAACCCCCCACAGTCTATTCTAATATTCCTTTTATAATTCTAAACATAACATTATGAGACAAGAAGTTATAAACCCATTTAGAATTTTTTTGCTTTTGATTTTTTTCTTGTAAACATAACATTATGAGACAATACTTACTTGATTGCAATTTTCAGCAGCTTTTTGACTAAAAATCACAGTTTCCAGAATCGGCCGAATAACTAGATTGGTAATCCAACTTAACCCCCCACAGTCTATTCTAATATTCCTTTTATAATTCTAAACATAACATTATGAGACAAGAAGTTATAAACCCATTTGGAATAATTTTTTTTTGTAAAGGTATAAAAATTATGAGGAAAGATGACAGCGAATCAAAATGCATAATCATAATAAGCTAGATGCAAAAGTGTTAAAATATTTTACCATTATGTTGCGTTGACGGTGATTGGGGGGGTGATATTGGTGAAGCTTTTGAACAGTGGTCTACAAAGGTTTTCTAAGTTAATACTAAAGTAAAACTATTGGACCGTATTTTCTCCAATAAAGAGCCAAGCTTAAAGCGTATGCAGAGTTCAGAAATCATGGCAAATGCAGAAAAGATTTTCTCTCATTTATCTAGAAGTCGGACTGAGTAAGTAGGTTACCACTCAATGTAACTAGTCCACTTTCCACGAACCAATACTTTTATACTATGAACGTAGTCTCATCAGAGTAAAAGCTGTTAATACGTGAGGCCGTAGAATATGCACGGTAATTGGTAGATAAATATAAGGTGGAGCAACGAGGAACATAATTGTGATATACTTACCTATTTGTGATGTTCAGGCAACACCTGAAATGTATAACATTGAATTATGACATTAACAGAAGCGTAACTGTCAGGGATGACAACTGTCAGAATTCGTCACGCTTGCGTGCTCCAAGGATACTTAGGAGTACTTTATCTTTGCTACCGAAGAACGTTGTTTTTATTAATGTTTTTATAAACTCTGAAATGTTTATAACCTTAATATTACGGACATTGGCAAAATTATGGCGACTTTTTATTGTTATTTACGCTCTGAACGCTTTTGCATTTCGCTTATTATTATTAGGTATGGATTTTGATTCCCTGACATCTTTTCTCTATTTTATTGTTCACATTCAATAGCTTTTTTACAAGCCTAAGTTAGCTCAATTCAAATTCCTGTATTTTATCAATAGTAATAGTAATCTGTATCTAAGAATTTGAGGTCACATTTTAATATCTTTAAAACAATCAAAAATATTTTCACACACTTGAGGCATCTATGTATTTATGTCATGTATGTACATTTGAATGAACAGAACTTACCTTATTTATTAGGGTTTGTTTCCACTAACACGGAGCTGGGTGGAGTTGAGAGGAGCGGACAGTGAATTGCCTAATCACAGTGTCCGAAATCTCCACTTCGCATCAGTGGAAACAGTGTTATTATAGCAGAGCAGAATTGGATAAGCTATCAGCGAATATTTTATCTGAATCTCTTTTGTACATTCAGTTTTTTCCCTTATCCGTCAGTTCTTGTCTTGTGTGTATAATTGATTATTAATTATTCGTAGTAATCAATTCTTTGCAACAGTCTACAGTTAGCTCATTTGTATCAATTGTAAATACTAGTTTTCGTTTATTTTTATGTTAGGTAGTAACTTAAAGTTTTGTTATTTGCAAGTTACTTTTGGTTAACTTCGTTCTACCGAGTTGTTATCGGGACAAAACTGTTTTCATTATTTCTCCGTAAGCAAGCAGCATTTTAGTTTTTACAAGCGAGGACAAACAAATAGTTATGAGTTATAATGTAAGTTTTTTATAAAGTGTGTTTAACTGTTTGTTCTTCAAATACAACAAAATAAAATAGCAGACTTACAAATAAAATACAGGGTGAGTCTGCATGAGGTGCACAAAAAAACAAGGGAAACTACCCCATATTTTAGTTAAGTACAGAAAATGTGTTAAAAATAATCTAGTATCTTTTCTAGTCTGTTTCTTAGTAATAGAGATTTAGTTTGAAAGATAGACCGTTTTGTTTAGATGGGAGTAGTAGTAGCGAAACCAAGGTTTAAAAACGCCATAAAAGTAAAATAAAAACTAGATAATTCAAACACATTTTTCGTCGATAAGCAATGGGTTAGTTTTCCACGCAGCCCCAAACCGGAACACAGTAGGGCAGGCTGTGGGCACTTCAATGAACTGCACTCCACTCCGCTTTAATGGAAACACTTGTCACTTTTCACTGCTCTTCTCCGCTCCACTCCGCCCACCGTTAATGGAAACGCACTCTCAAACTTTAATTCAGGTGTGTTCGATAGAGGGCAAAATTATGATAGATAGACAAAACTTTATAATACCACACAAAACACGAAAACAAATAAAGAGAAAACTTAAAAAGGAAATATAAAGGGCGGGCTTAACGCTGAGAGAGATCTCTCTGAATAAATCTATTTATAATACGAGTACTTAAAGAAATGGAAAACAAATAAACTTACACAACATACCATATCACCGACAAACATCACACTAATATTATAAAGGCGAAAGTTTGTATGGATGTATGGATGTATGGATGTATGGATGTATGGATGTATGGATGTATGGATGTATGGATGTATGGATGTATGGATGTATGGATGTATGGATGTATGGATGTATGGATGTATGGATGTATGGATGTATGGATGTATGGATGTATGGATGTATGGATGGATGGATGGATGTTTGTTACTTCTTCATGCCAAAACTACTGGACGGATCTGGCTGAAATCTTGCATACACGTAATTCTAATCCTGGAATCAAACATAGGCTACTTTTTATCCCATAAATCAGTTCCCGTGGTATGAAAATCACCTTTTAATGTTTCCATAGGAACAAAGCGTGCGAAGCCGCGGGGCGCAACTAGTTAATAATAAACTTACAATTACATAAAGTAAGGTTGTCTTACATTTTACATGGGTATATAATGCTGATGAAGCAGTTGTATGCATTACTCGGAGAACTTTCGAGCTAATTTCCGAATTTCTTTACTAAAGCTAGCGTACCTAGTTGGTAAACTTTTATTATTGTTTCTAAACTAGTTTTGATTTGACGAAGAAAATGTTTTTAAGTATTTACCTAATCATGTAAATAATAAAGCAGAAATAAAAATTCTTGATTGTTTTCCGAGCTGTATTTGTAGCTGGAGGCATATACAAATACAATTTGATTTGCAAATCAAAACTTAGAAACAAATACTTTCTGAAAAACCTTTTATTCCTGAGTGTATTTTTGTATATATCAATGAAGTAAAAAATATATAATGTACTGAAGTTAAGCAGGTACCTACTTATTTCTATTGAAATTATCTTGGTTGGCTTTAAAATTTAAAATTAGGAACAAAGAAAAAATCTTTGGATACCCCTATAACCAAAAACCTTCCCTTCATTGGGTTCTCCCCACTAAGCTTATACAGGGTGTAACAAAGAGTAAGGACAAAACCTTCAGGGTGGCTCAGAAGATCATAAAATGCAGGAAACTATAAATATGAGAGCTATACTCGCTCATTTGGAGGTCCTTATAGCAGCGCATGCCCCTGTGCGTCGCACAGCCGAGACTGGGTAGTGCGTATTTTTTTTGAAACAAATAACTTTGAAGATTGTTTTCAACAGTCTGCAGTTAGCTCAATTATTTCAATTGGAAATACTAGTTCTAATTTAATTCTATTATTTTTTTGTAATTTTTATTCTCAATAAAGATAACTTTAAGGCGCATACCCGAGCCAATCTGACAGCGATACCTATTTTATCATATTTTTAAGTTTATCATAGGAATTTTTAAAAATCCTACGTTCAGTTTGTGGTATCTATTATAAGCTATTTTTTAATACTTCTTTCATAATTTTATCTCATATAGTTTAGGAGGACATGCGAAATTAGAGTTTGGTGGCCAAAAAGAGCAACTTAGTATCTCTTCCTAAGCTTTACAAAATGAAACTATTACAGAGACATTAATAAATAGCTTATAATAGATACCACAAACTGAACGTAGGATTTTTAAAAATACCTGCGTTTAACGTAATAATAAGATAAAATAGTTGGGGGCGCCACTTTAGCTGGTGGTATGGGCCTTAATAGCTAAATACCCATTTTAGGCAACGGTTTATTACGTGTCCCTATTTGTCATTTAAAAAGGCGAATGTACCGATGTCCACTTGAATAATCAGTACAAGAACACTATCAACCCAGTCTGATCCCGCCTGAAAGTTTGCTTTTACTTTTTGTTACACCCTTTAAGAGCGTTATGCCCAGAGGGCCTAGCCAATGTAACAATCGATGTCGAAAGCGATAGTAGAAAAGTCCAAAAATGTTCATACATTTTGACATATCTAAGGCATATGTCAAACCCATGTTTGACATGTCACGTGATTTGATTTCGATTCGCTTCGTAGCGAATGCCGGTTGGCTACGCCCTCTGTATAGATTCGACGGATAGATCCATAGAAACCTCAGTAAAAAACTTCACTACCAAAACCAGGCCATAACACTTCTACCCTTCCGTTTCACAGAAACCAGTCGGCACCCTTACATCTACGACCCTTGTACTTTACTTTTCCGCTTCGCTTGCTTCGAGACCGCAGCCCTAACATGTTTAGAGAGCTCTTCCAGTAAATGCGTGTGGGAATCCCTTTTTAGCGTCCATCTGTCCTGGGAAATATAGGGATGTGTTGCATGAACTCTGAAACTTAACTACGAAACAAACTCAGTATCAAGGTACTATAGGTTTAAAAAAACAGCGTCTAGTCTAGTAGAGTCGGCCTAGCACGGGGATTGTCTAGGGTAGGTCTAGGGTTTCAAACTTTTTACGCATTTAATGACAAAGTGACGTAATTTTTTTACCCTACTGGGGAGCAAAAAGGGGGCAATACAGCTGGTCTTGGGGACGCTTCCGACTGGTATGGATCAGTTGATCTATCTGTAGATTTTTACAATAGTCTGCAGTTGGCGCAATTGTTTCAATTGTACTTAAATACTTTTTCCTATTAGTTTTTATTATTTGGTTGTAATTGTTTTTGTCAATAAACATCATTTTTAATTAATACCAAACAATGATCGTGAATGACTCTAAAAAAATGCTATGATGATGATGTCCTCCTGTTTTTGAATTTTTTTTCCTAGCCGAATCTTAGGCTACTTCGGCCAACCACGACGGAGACTAGCCAGGTGCAGGATATAAAATAGTGCCCATGTGTGCGCAAACAGAGGTGCACTCTCTATTACCTCCCTGTCTTAATTCGATGAGCAGCAGACCAACACGACTAGGGAGAGGTCAGACGCAGGACATCTTATAACTACAGCCAATGCGATGTCAGTCTCAAGTAAACTTGATAAGCACACGTATTTATTATAGCCCATGTGTGCTGTGCACTATACATATTTAGGTGTGTGTTCAAGCAAACAGTTTGACCAAAGCTTTTAATTATTCCTCTCATTTCAAAATTAATTATTATTAAGTATGCGCACGAATATAAAATGCAAAAAATTATATAAAAATAAGAAATCTTTATAAATAGAATTGCAATTTAAACTTAATCTAGTAATTTAACTTAGATTCAATTAAAGAGTGATGACGAGAAATTTAGCAAAAATTGCATTAAAATAATGGTTGTTGAATTTGTTTCGAAACCTACACACTCCGAAATTCGGAGTATCTTTAAAGTTACATCCCTGATGTGTAACATACATAACATCCCCAGGCCATCATAACTCTGCACTTTGTAACTGTCAATTTTTTTCGAAAAACCTACTGGACCAGTTACAGCGAAGACTATTCGGATGCCTGGTGCACTCTCTGTTCCCTCAAATTATTATAATTTTTTATAGTCCATGATAAAACCTTTCAAAAATGTATTCAATAATGTAAGTACAATCATAAATATAATCTAGTAACGTATTTTAGATTAAAGGACGTATATAAACAACATAGAGGCTTAGTTAAATGAAAGATACCTACATCTAAATTGCACTCAAACAATGGCTGTTTAATTTATTTCGGAACCGTCACTCTCCGAAATTCGGAGTATCTTCAAAGCTACATCCCTGATGTGTAACATGCATAACATCCCCAGGCCATCATAACTCTGCACTTTGTAACTGTCCAGTTTTTTCGGAGAACCTACTGGACCCTAAGGGAGTATGTCAACTTTTAGATTAGGTTTTTATCAATGCGAGTTTCGGAAACGAAAGTTGGAAGTGGAAGAAGTATGTTGAAGGGCCACATAGAAGGGCGAGAAAGTTCCGCTTGTCGTAAATTATTGGGTATTGTTTGAGTTCGTACAAATCATGTAACTGGACATCAGTTGAGTTTAGTTCAGTAGGTTATTAAAAAAGAAAGAAAGAAAGAAATATATTTTATACAACAACAGTAGAAACAGAATAGAGAGCCAGACACACTTATAGGATATAGTTATGACGGCCTCTGTGGCGTGGTGGGAAGAAGGTCCGCCTGCGACGCAAGAGGTTGCGGGTTCGATTCCCGCCTCGGGACAAATATTTGTACGATCTGCAGATATTTGTTCAGGGCGTTCTGGATGTTTTCTATGTATAAAAAAAATATCTATCTATGTAGTGTATTGTATTATGTATATCAGTTATCTAGTACCCATAACACAAGCTCTGCTTAGCTTGGGGCTAGATAATGCTGTGTGAATTGTCCAGCATTATTTATTTATTTATTAATATTTATATCAAAATAAAACAAAATAAAAAATATTAAATGGTATAAAAAATAACAAGTTTATTTTTCAGACATACCATGTATATTATTACACTATGAGTTAGAATTTATATACAGATACATTTTTAAAATTTGTATTAGATTCGCTTATATTATTACTATTTTGTGTGTTGAATGTGCAGTTTTTATACAAAATGGCGTCGAGATCGATGAAAAATGTTGGTCAAATTCGACATACATATAAACGTTTTATGTATTCAAAAAAGGTCATAAAGCGTATTCATTATACTCCCTGATCAATTGATGTAAATGATATAAGAAAACATTTTTAAATGTCTTTTGATTTGGGGACTTTGAGTTCTTGGTGAATAGTATATTAACAAACTAACTACCTACTACTTAAATAGGTAGGTATAAAATTATTCTAAATACTAGAACCGTGAAACTACTAATGCGCGTCCCTCCATCCATAGTTTCATTCTTCTAGAATACCAAAACGTGTCAATCTGTGATACCATTGCCATAGTGAAGCTATTAGTTTAGCACAATATGGACTTGGACGGACCATAGAATAGCAGATAGAGAGCACCACATTTAGTCTTTGAATTCTAACAAATGAATTCCGAGAACCTGAGTCTGATTCCCCACGGGAATCGAACCGACTACCGTCACGATTTGTCTTCATTTGTCTCTGAACAATAGCGGTTGCGACGCGAGACAAATAATTAACCGATTTCGTCGCTGCTGTGCTTTATTTAGAACTCAATTACGGATTTAGATGGGGATGTGGCGATGTGTTTTTGACTTGCATTGATTATGTTTCCTTTTAGTTTGGATTGGAACTTTGAACTGGGAAGTGTTAGTTTGAGACGCATGAAATAATCCGTTTTATGTCATTTCATTTATTTTCAATAACAGGATCTCAAGGTGGAAATAACATTAGTGCCTTTTGTTAAATTTAAATTAAATCTAATCTATTATTAAACATTGTTTAGTAATAAAAAAAATACTAGTAGTAGGTTAATTGTCTTAACACTAATCACAAGTACATATATTAATATCGATTGAGCTGACTGCATACTGTTGAAATTTTTTGTTACTTATTCATGGCACAAAACGATATTATATAAATGAATGAATGGATCGGGCTTAAACTTTTCATAGACTGGACTTTTCATAACAAAGGGTACTATTATCCCATACTTACCTACGTTAATCAGTTTCCATGGGAAAGAAATAACCATTTAAAGATTCCGCAGAAACAACGCGTGCGAAGCCGTAAGCAGAAATTAGTAAAACAATGGTTAAAGAGAAAAAGGTTTTTCATTTAATAATGAGTTTTCACAACAGTTGTCCATGTGTCCGGTTTAACACATATTTTCCATAACTACTAACTTATATTAGTCTACGATATGAACGACTGAACGGTAATCAAAGTTTCAGTCCGTTTCGTTCTGTTATCGTGAAAATAAACAAACATTTTATCCCTCTAACATCTGAACGTTCGCATTTATGATATTAGTAGGATTTTATTACATCTGCAATGCAGATCTGAGTAATATCTCCTAGAAACACTATTTACCCGACAGCTGCGTTAGTTATGGTTAGTACCTACAAACAGTTTAACTCGAAAAAACAAAGTTACAAGAGGTTTTTCTGGAGTGTACTACTTGAACTCCGTTATTATTGGGATGAATGCGTCTACTGTATTCGAACCTGAATTTTTAGTATATCTGGGTTAGTAAGAAAAGAATCGGAGTAAATCAGGTTTGCGATTATGTAAGGGGACGATCCTGCCCTGACTGCATAAGGCCTTGTTTACGGTGACGCAGGGTGCGAGCGGCGCATTGGCCGTTTTGTTCCGTTTACAGAGCAGCGGCGCGTTCAGCGTCCCATCTTCGCTAACGTTAACACAAACATATCGTAATGTACGTTGATGTTTATGAATTACAAAGATGTAGTGTGAAGTTATCTAGTTCCCATAACACAATCTCCGCTTAATTTGGGGCTAGACACAGATTGCACTTGGGGGTAATCTGTGGGGCTAGATAATGCTGTGTGAATGATCGAACATAATCTAATTAATATTATAGACGCGAAAGTTTGTACGTAGAAAGTTGAACATGTAGGTATAACACACAGGAAGCCAGGTAGCGGTGGGATAGGTGTGCGAAGGGCGCAGGTAGTAATATAATAAATTATTTCTTTCATTCGTCCCATGACCTACGATATAACTAAGTATTTATCTTTCTTTCAATTTATTTTGTAAGCTTGGGTACTAAGTTCTACTTCAAATTTAATTCCATTGCAATAATACGATCCGAACGAGAGCCCGGCGACAATACAACAATACAACCTGATTGAAAACGCGAAGTTCTGTTTTCCCGCATTTTTCTCTTTTGTCCGCGCCATATTTATTGTGAGACCTCCATAATTTAAAAAGGATTTATCTTGCTATGATTCTTGACTTCGAATCATTCTTCCGTTCTGATTAATAAGCTGTTTTTCAATCGAGGACTTGGTTTTCTTTTTAACCCCTAGGATTTAATTACATCCATTTGACGACATCTGTGGCGAGGTGGTCGAAGGTCCTGCGACGCAGGAGGTTGCTAGTTCGATTCCCGCCTTGGGACAAATGTTTGTACGATCTGCAGATATTCCTTCAGGGCGATCTGGATGTTTTCTATGTAATAAAAAATATCAATCTATGTAGTGTATTGTATTTAGTATATCAATTATCTAGTACCCATATAGTACAATCTCTGCTTAGCTTGGGGCTAGATGATGCTGTGTGAATTGTCCAACATTATTATATATATTATTATTATTATTCCAATGTAAATAAACCCGTACTTTAGCGCGTAAAAATGTATGTACTTGGAACTTTTCTTAGTGGTTCGTTTATTGACGTTGACCACAGGATAGTTTTCCATTACTCTGCCAACTAAATCTCAATCCCTTAAGCCTGCGGGATCCCGCTTTTGCGGGATTGAATTCCCTACTGCCAACATTTGTTTTATATCACTCAAAGTGCAAGTACTTTTTTTTTTATTTATTTATATAATTGTTAAATCAATGGCTTACACTAACTTAACACAATTAACTTATAACACCAGAGAGTCAATAAAAAGATTTTTTTTTTTTTTTTTTTTTTTTTTTTGCATGTCAAAATCAATAACATAGGTAATAAGTCACCTAGATAGAAAATGAGAACGATAGCAAGACAGCTGTCACACTCAATCCCATAATAGAGTTATCCTACCAGCCGGCCAGTTCATAATTATTTTTTTAAAGCTCTTACGATTTGTTTTTCACTGATTATAAAATCATGGTATCGCGAACGTAGCCTGAGCCAGGAAATTTTCGGTCTATTTTTAGGTTATGATATATCAAAACAAACAATACAAACTACTTATTCGTTCCGAAACTAGTCAGTCATAAATATAAATGACTTGAATGATATAACAAATCGCTATTTTGGGCTGTACATATGAATCACACTAAAATATGGTAAGCTCAACAATTGATGGTTGAGCAAACAAGTTTTAGTTCAAGATATTTTTTATTTAGAAACAATAACATTAGGTACCTATAATAAAACCGTAAATTTCCCGAGTGAACCGGATGTAAGATTTTGAACGAATCATGTAAAACTGAAAAAGGGACATAGATAACTAGTTTGTGGCATGCAGAATACAATTTTTCGAAATCACACCACGCCGGCAGGGTCAAGAATCGCGTTTGTGTTTAAAGGACGTTGTGACGTCACACGATTTGGGCAAAAAATCTCCTGTCATAGGGAATCACTCCCCTGGATGACTAAATTAGTGACGACGGCATAGATAATGAATTGTATGGAAAAACAAAAGACAATCGCGCGTTTAAAAATTGATCTTACGCGTACTAAGTTCTCCACAACATCTATTTTTTCCGAATAAGAATCGTGTATTCCCGCCCTAAAACTTGAACTCGGTAGCTAGTGGATTGAATAATACTAGAATGCATTATTCAACGTCGAAGCTAGTTAACGATATGAATTTTTATATCGATACCCAATTACGTTTTGTTCGAGACCTTGAGTGCTCTTGTAGGAGTCTTTGAGGCAGCTTTGGTTTTATTCTAGGAGAAAAGTTAGAGGTGACGTGAGAGGTGAGATGACGCATCGATGGCTCTTTTAATGAACTGCGTTTTATTTTGAAACCTATAAGATTGGAGAGTTATTTGAATTATTGATAAATTTAACCATCACGAGTTTCTGCTATTGTGATACTGAAAAAATAATTGTCATTGTTTTATTAGAAAATTTATTTCGCACACAGATATTTCTACGATCCGAGTCACCGTAACTATTACCACCCAAGCTGTTTGGTGCTGGCTTAGAATTTGCACTACCCCAACTCTTCGTGGGTATCGTAAGAGGCGACTAAGGGATATTCACCGGGGGGCGGGCAGCAGCGCCCCCTGCAGAACCATTATACCACCAATCTGCGAGCCCCAGCCCGCATGCCCAGCGTGGGGATTAAGGGCATTACCGCCCAATAAGATACGCCAATAAGGCGCTCTTCAGGGGGAGGCCTGCGTCCAGCAGTGGACCAATACAGAGGTTGAGGTAGCATAACGTTTTGAGATTTCAAATAATTTGTTACTACAAGGTGACCTAATGGTCACACTCGGGTACACTGTACTCATGCGAGTGCATGAAAAATAATACTGGCCACCTAAAAAACAAATATGCTTACCCATTTCTATTTTCAAGACTGAACCAGTATTTTGTTACAAAAAGAATACTGGCCACTTTAAAAAAACATAACAAACGCACTTTTTGTACCTACAGTATTTTATTTCAATTCCAACCCCTCCGCCGCTCGCATACCCCTGGCATGCCCGCCACCAGCAACACTTTTCGCTAAGCATTTGAGGAACTTTCCTTCTAGATAGAGCTTTTTACTTGAGGTAACTGGCAGGGCTATTCAGACTCTCCGCTACCGAGTCATCGACATCAAATCGGACATAGAACTCCTTTTCTGGAAGTCGAACTGCTTGAAGAACGCAAAAAATGCCAGACCCCATAATTAGTTTGTATTTGACGTTGTTTAACATCCTATCTACTATACTACGTTATTTTGAACAGTATTTCGTTTCACTTCTTACCCCTGCGTCGTTTAAATGGGGGGCACGGTAGTGGCGCTCTGCTAAATTGAGTACACCACTGCTGCCAACCAAACATATTCTCGATCTGGTGGCACTTTTCATCTAGAGTATAGAACGAGATCTAGTTATATTGCGTTATGAGTATAGATTCTATATCTATAAAGCGATGTAACTAGATCTCGTGTGAAGACTATAACGTTCACGCAAACGAAAAACGTTCACAAAGCGATATCATTTCTCTGGTAGGTACTTAGACTAACAATAAGGTACTTGGCTTGTGACAATTCCGCAGCTCCGTTTCCCAGTTGATTCCCCTGCAAGTTGGATCAACGAGTTTTAATGATGAAATAAACGGTAGCAATTGTTGTGTACAGACTTCGCTAGTTTTACTGATATTAGCAGAGTTTCTGTTAAGGGTGGGCGCTACTACCGCTTTGGTGCTTTATCTGATTTTTATTAAGGGGAATTAAGGGTCTGAAATTGGTATTAAGAGTGCGGTCGAAAACTGACAAGGCACATGGTCAGTGCCTTGTCCGTTTCTGTTTAATTCTACTAACTGCGACTGCAGGCAACAGTCTGCCAGATCCTTTATCAGGCTTGTATTTGATGTGCTTTACCAACTTAGACACTAATTGACTGTAACAAAGTTAATGATAGCATCTGGCTTTGCTTACGTGGTTCAATATTGCTGAGCACTCAAAATGTTATGTGAGACCAATGAGTTGCACAAAAAGGAAGCCCCATTGCTCAAATATACGCAGTTCAGCAAATTCAGCTCGGCAAAATAGAACTCGTGGACCTGATTATCTATATTAATAAAAATTATTATTTAACTAAATAACGATCGATCGAGAAAGATCTGAAATCTGAAGTATTTTTATGTAAGTATCTATAATAAAATCTATGGAACTGATTATGAAAATGAAGATACCTACCTGTTAGTGTATCATTTAAAATGGACTGATATGTCCAGGGATTATAAAACATCATTTAAATATTTGTTAAAATTTGAATAAAATGATGTCCAAAATTCTAGTTCAATCAAAAGCTTCAATGGCTTTCAATGCTAAATCCACTGTGGTTTTGCGTGATAAATGAATTGTGGTTTCATGGTCGTGCTTATCCCGATTTTAAGCTTTACTGGGTTTCATTCAACAAAATCAGAAATAATAAAGCGCCATGTGGTGGGATGACGAACTGCGCAAGCATTGTATTGGCAGCAGTGGCAAATGGGTAAAAGCAGCGTAAATTGTAATAATTCGTATTAATTTATTACATCCTTGATATATAAATGTTTATTCACTTGATGTTATTTCGTTATGTCTTATTTATATTCAAAAATAGATTTACTCAAATAGGAATATTGACACAACCCAGATTTTACGGAAAAGAAGGAAGCATCAAAATGACTTCAATAACAATAAAATAAAAAATGAAACAATAATAATTAAAAAAACTTCAGAGTAGGTTCCAATAGTTTAATTGGGAACTATTAAACTGAAGTTAAGGCGCATACCCGAGCCAATCTGACAGCAATTCGTATTTTATCATATTTTTATGTTTATCATAGGAATTTTTAAAATCCTACGTTCAGTTTGTGGTATCTATTATAAGCTATTTTTTAATACCTCTTTTATAATTTTATCTCATATAGTTTAGGAGGAGATGCAAAAATAGAGTTTGGTGGCCAAAAAGCGCAACTTCGTATCTCTTCCTAAGCTTTACAAAATGAAACTATTACAGAGGCATTAATAAATAGCTTATAATAGATACCACAAGCTGAATGTAGAATTTTTAAAAATTCCTGCGTTCAACGTAATAATAAGACATAATAGTTGGGGGCGCCACTTTCGGTGGTGTATGGGCCTTAATATAGAAGAAGCTTCCTCAGTCTAAGGATTTCACTTATGCTAGTCTATTATTTTGTGTCCGCTATAGAAGTATACAGGATGCGACAGAATGGGTGCACTAAGGCGGTGTAAAAAACGATGACCCCTTCAAGTCCCTTACTCGAGATGGTCAACGTTTGTTCTACGATCCTTGGAATTTCGTTTCTTTTTCTATTTTTGAAAATAATTAGAGACATTTCGTTCTATGGTCAACATTGGTTCTACGATCTTTGGAATTTATTTTTATATTTTTGAAAACAATTAGAGACATTTCGTTCTTTGTTATTGTTGTTAACAAAAATCTAATCAATCGATGACAAAACTCTCGATATTGCTGTAAAAACAAACAAAAAACTATTGTAAAAAATATTTAACAATTCAATAAATAGTTTTTCACCAGACTTGTGAACAACAATTACTTGATCTGCTCGACCTCGAAAATATCAACTAATCACACAATAACCCACTTTCGCCTTAGTACACAATTTCCGTGGTACCCTGTATCTAATGTATATGTATCTTTTCTATAAATTAATAATTTTATTAATATTATATTTATTGTAGTAAAACTAAATCCGTTTTTGGCCGTAAATTTTGATAAAAAACATGTTTGTTATTAATTGAGGGCTGTGGAGTTTGTGAAACTAACAAATAAATAAAATAATAAAAAAAATCTATACGATAAGAAAAAAATGTGATCGTATTTGTGTGGTAGCAAATTGTTTATTGTGTTAGGTGTGTATGACCAGTCAATAAGATAATTTGTTCGTTCAACTGAAGTTAAACGTGAGGTGAATGGAGCCTTAAGTTGTCGAGGGGTCGCAGGGTGTCCAAGCGTTAAGCTAGTGACAGTGGACATCCCAGAATATTTGGTAGAGTTATTCAACGCACTTATGGTAACGTCACTACTATATATAAATAATACTTCATTTATTTCAGATTAAAGAAGACTCTTACTCTTAAGACAACCCACACGGGAAGAGATGGGGTGGTGCAAATTATAAGCCAGCACCACCCAGCAGGGAAATACACCAATGGTGACGATTACCTGACTTTTCTCCCCTTAAGAAAAAACTAATTTAGAAAAACATAAAATGATTCCCATGAAATGTATGGCCGTTAGTAATTTTATTAACACTTGCAATGCGGGGTGGTTTGGGGCGCCGCCCAGCAAATTGGCTTTTTGATAGCGCTGCCGTTTGGCTGAAGACAGCGTGCTCCGGCTACATTAACCACTGAACTAGGTCAAAATTTTTAGTGCAAACTAGATGTAGGTACAATTTAAATTATTTCTTTGGAAAAAACAATGAAAGGGATCTTATTAGTACACAGTCATCAGTGAGCACAGCCTGAATGTATGCTATCTGTCATTATAGACATTCCCGCGCGATATAATGAAATGCACAATGAAAAAAATATCTATCTACGTAGTGTATTGTATTATGTATATCAGTTATCTAGTACCCATAACACAAGCTCTGATTAGCTTGGGGCTATATAATTCTGTGTGAATTGTCCAGTAATTATTTATTTATTTATTTATGCCGTCGACCAGACTTTAGCACAAGGGTTTTCATAGAAAAACTATTGAATGTATCTCTTCAAATTAAATTTATTTTAATTTATCAATAACTAAAGTATGTCGGTAAGCCCTTCATTTAAGAGTGTTCTTTCCCCGTATGTTATTTATTTTCGTCCAAAGTTAAGCTAAAATTCGTGTTGAAATACGAATGTTTAGAAGCTTGTATTTTTCAAACGTATACTTTTTTCACTGTTTTAGTTGTATGGTGGTAGTATGTATACAAACATAGTTTACTTATGACGGTGTAATTAATTTCATCTTTCGTTTTGGATGGGCAACATCAAACAGCCTTGTTACCTTTCCACGTTTCTATGAAAAAATGAGTGACTAATTTCACCTTGATGCTCCTTTTTTTTAAATAAAAATACTGTATTATCACTAATGCACTGTTTAATGTTTATATAGTAAAAATTTGACTTACCGTACTGACTATTTTGTAACTCTAATGAAATAAACGATTTGACTCTGAATCTTGACTCTGCCTCTGCTAAGAAGTTTTAGGTCCGTATTATGAAAACTTACTCAGTCATCGATCTACGCTTGAACAACGCTTTTCTATGACATAAACGTCACTCAAGCATAGATCTATGACTAAACAAGCTTTCATAATACGGGCCTAAGAAGTGTCACATCTAAATACCTATTCACAACAAGATCCGTCAAGTGCATGTGTAACCCGCACGACGGTTTCGATCATAATTTGTCAAATATACAAATATGTTCTGATGAAGGACCGGTTAAGACTGTTTTTTTATGAATACCTAAAAATAGTAGGTACCAACCTACATTTCAGATGGATCGCGCTCTACAAACTTCGGGTATTAGCGGGTAAAAATGATTTTACTCCCATTTTGCCCCGAAAACGAAAACGCCTTAATATCACCGTTGCACGAGTATACTCATAACGTTTTTGTAAAAATGAAAGCCATGATCACATCAGACTTGTAGGGTTGACCCGATACTGATAATGTGGGTAGGCGCAAATATCGAATAAACCAGTCTGTGTTCTAACCTGCCTTTCATTGAATGCTCCATTGGCGACGATCCGAATTTACGCGTATTAACTGAGTAATTTCGAGTGTGTGATTCTAAAAGTGTATAAAAAACCTGCACAAAATGCCGATAGGCAAATTGGAACCATTTGAAATAAACTCCAAGCAATGGCCCGCGTATATCCGACGAGTGAAACAATACATCGTGTTGAATGAAATTAAAGAGTCATTACAGGTGTCATTACTAATCACGGTGGTTGGCGAAGCTACTTATTCATTAATGTGCGACTTGTGTTCCCCGGTGCATCCAGAAACAAAGACGTTTGACGAGTTAGTGAAGCTCGTAAATGACCATTTGGAGCCGCAACGATCAGAGATTGCCAAGCGCCATGTTTTTCGCTTGCGAAGACAAAACATGGGCGAATCACTCACGGATTATTTACAAACTCTAAAACACCTCGCAACAACTTGTAATTTTGGAGCTACGCTAGAAGAAAATTTGCGCGACCAATTTGTTTCGGGTTTAGCGAATGAGATGATGCGGTCGCGTATCTTTGCCGAGAGGAAAATTACATACAAGGAGGCGGTAGAACTGGCTCTCGCGCTGGAGGCAGCGGAGCGCCACGCGGAGGTGAGCGGTGCTACGGCCGCGGCCACCAGCGCGGCGCCAGCGGCTGCGGCGGCGGCGGCGGGCGAAGGCCTGCACCAGGCGAACGTGAGGCGGCGTGGCGGCGCCGGCGCCGGGGGGCGCGCGGCGGCCGCGCGCTCTGGGCCGGGAGGCGGCGCTGCGGCCGCGAGTCCCCGGGGCGCTGGCGCCGAGGCGGGCGCACAATGCTGGCGGTGCGTTAAGCCGCATCGGGCGGACAAGTGTCGGTTCGCGCAATATAACTGTGATGAATGCGGGGTAAGAGGGCATCTCAAAGTGATGTGCAGGAAGGTACGTGCGAGGTCCCGACAAAACTACGTAAGTGAGGACGAGGACGAGGACTTTTTCAAGATCCAGGTGGACGGAACAGGTGATCGCCCTTATGTTATTTCGGTGTTGGTAGATCGTCGGTTTCTTGAATTTGAAGTAGATACGGGTAGCCGGATCTCGACTATAAGTGAGGACTTCTATCGACGTAACTTTTCGAACAAAGTTTTAAAGGCGGATCATTTAAATTTAAGAAGCTACGTTGGTTCAAAAATGGAATCGCTAGGGGTCATTTCGGTGGATTTAGTTCTAGATAATGTAGCGGCGCCCGATTGCCAGCTGCATGTAATTCGTAATGGGGGACGCCCCTTAATGGGAAGAGAGTGGGTGCGCGCCCTTAAAATAAATAAGATAAGCATTGCGTTGAATGAAATAAATGACCAAGTAAGCGACCCATTTGTGAACCGGCTCACAGCTGAATATCCGGAAGTGTTTACTGATAAGTTAGGACTTTGTAAGAAAACGATTCAATTACATGTAACCGATAATAAACCCGTTTATGTGCGGGCACGAGCGGTGCCCCTGGCGCTGCGCCCACGCGTGGAGCGCGAGCTCAAGCGCTTGGAGCGCGAGGGCACCATTTACCGCGTCGAGACATCAGACTATGGCACGCCCATTGTTCCTGTCATAAAGGAGGGCGGTGACATACGTATCTGTGGGGATTACAAAATAACTATCAACCCGAAACTCAAAAGCGACCCTTACCCTCTTCCCCGGATTGAAGAATTGTTTGCGACCCTAAGCGGGGGAGAGGAATATTCTAAATTGGATTTAAAACACAGTTATCAACAATTAATGCTTACTGAAGATTCTCAGCCTTACACAGCCATAACGACGCACGTGGGCACATTTGTCCATCGCAGAACTCCATTTGGCTTATCCTGTATACCGGAAAAGTTTCAAAAAGTTATGGAGGAAACCTTGCGGGGTATACCAATTACAGTAGTATTTTTAGACGATATTTGTGTCACAGGGCCTACCAGGCAGGAACATTTGAATAATTTGCGGGCCGTTCTGAGTAGGTTGAGTCAGATGGGTTTCACTGTTAAACGGGAAAAATGTAGTTTTTTGCAAAAAAGTGTAAAGTACATAGGTTTTATTATAGATAAAAACGGTCTTCGCCCCGATCCAAAAAAACTGGAGGCTATATGCGAGGCTCCCCAACCTACGAATGTCTCCCAACTAAAAAGCTTTTTAGGTATGCTTAACTACTATGGTAAGTTTATACCTAACCTTAGTATCATTTTACATCCATTGCATGCATTGCTAAAGAAAGGCGTCGACTGGGAATGGAACAGTGAATGCGATGAGTCGTTTGCGAATGCAAAACGCGCATTGTGCGGCAAGCGCGTGCTGGCGCACTACGAGGAGGGGCGGCCGCTGGTGCTGGCCGTGGACAGCAGCGCGTACGGGCTGGGCGCCGTGCTGGCGCATCAGTACCCCGACGGCAGCGAGCGCCCGCTCTCGTGTGTCTCAAGAACACTCAATTCAGCGGAAAAAAACTATAGCCAGCTCGACAAAGAAGCACTCGCTATCTTTTTTGGTATCACAAAACATCACCAATACTTGTATGGCCGGCACTTTATATTACGCACCGACCATCAGCCGCTGAGTTATATTTTTGGAGAAAAGGGAGGCATTCCGCAAACGGCAGCTAGTCGTTTACAAAGGTGGGCAGCTCGTTTAGCGGCATATGATTTCACGACACAATTTGTTAGATCTATAGATAACGGACCAGCTGACGCTTTGTCTCGCCTGCCGCTGCCTTGCGAGCGGCCGATCACGGAGCCGATAAGCTATGTACACTTAATGCGCGATGTTATGCCGGTAAGTTTTAAGGAGATCGGGGCGGAAACTAACCAAGATAAGATTTTGACTAAAATTAAAGGCTATGTTCAGTTTGGGTGGCCGTCTGCGCCCAGTTGTGACGAGGAGAAACCTTACTTCGCTCGTAAGGACGAGATTGTGCTAGATTTAGGCTGCTTGATATTTAAATATAGACTGATTATATCCCCCACCATTGCAAGCTAGGGTTTTAGCAGAAATTCACGAAGGGCACTTGGGAGTTAATAAAATGAAAAATTTATCACGTAGTTATGTGTACTGGCCTAGCCTGGACACCGATATTGAAAAGGTATGTCGTACCTGTGAAGCGTGCCGCGCAGTGCGCGACGCGCCACCGCACGCGACCTTGCACCCTTGGGAATTCCCACTGAAGCCCTGGCAGCGAATTCACGCTGATTTCGCGGAGTGCGCGGGTAAGAAATACTTCATTGTAATTGATGCGTTTTCTAAATGGATCGAAGTTATTCCTATGTGTAAAACGGACGCACAGTCTACTATTTCTGTGTTTCGAGCTATATTTTCTAGGTTTGGTTTACCGTCACAATTGGTCACAGATAATGGTCCACCATTTCTGTCGTTTGATTTTAAGGAATACTGTAGTAAGAACTGTATTAAACATGTCACGTCGGCACCGTACCGGCCTCAAGGAAATGGAGCTGCGGAGAATGCAGTTAAAACCATAAAAAAGGTCATTAAACGGGCTATGCATGAATGTGAAAATGTTCACAAAGCTTTGTGTAAATTTTTATTCCAGTATAGGAACGTCGAACACGCGACTACAAACGTCTCGCCGGCCGTGGCGCTACTAGGCCAACGCCTGCGCGGACGCCTAGACGCGCTGCGGCCGGACGTGGCGGCCGTGGTGCGCGACGCGCAGGCGCGGCAGGTCGCGAACAAGGGCGGGCGCGAGCGCGATGACATCGCGCTGGGGGAGCCGGTGCTCGTGCGGGACTATTCTAGCAAGGGGCAGAAGTGGGCCGAAGGGAATGTCACAGAGAAAACGGGTCCATTATCGTATAAAGTAAAAATGGGAGATGGTTCACAATGCCGTAGGCACCAAGATCAAATGATTTCGGTTAAACCAAATCGCAAAAGCAGGTATTCCCTGTCTCGACCTAATGTCAATGTGCCTAGTGATCCATCGTTGAGGCCGGCAGATAACGATGTCGACGATGACATGTTCGAAGATGCAGCGGGGCAGGGTGTGGAAGACGAGAGCCTTGGTGGTCATCCTCCAGCAGCCTTATCGCCAGCGCAGGTCCCTCAGACCGCGGCCGCGAGGTCTCCGACCCCTCCCGCGCTGGGTGCTTCGGCTCGGGCTCTGCGAGCTTATAACCGAGCCAAACAATAGGCTAGCATTTAAGTTTTATATTACTTACCTTATTGTTAGACATTAAGTCTTGCATTTCATTAGATAAAGTTGTACCCATATGCTAGATATATAAGATATTCAAGGTGTAGGTTTTTAGTTAAGTAATTACTAATTAGATATAGATTGTATTTAAGAAGGGAAAGATGTAGGGTTGACCCGATACTGATAATGTGGGTAGGCGCAAATATCGAATAAACCAGTCTGTGTTCTAACCTGCCTTTCATTGAATGCTCCAAGACTATTCCCAAAAATGGATGCTGATTGATGAATAAATAGGGCTGGTAAATTTATACAACATCAACTTGCCTTAACAAGCCTGTATTAGCATGTATGTAGTATTTGTATAATGCAAAGTGGCGACTAGTAATTACTATATATCAAGCAGATTATATAGTAAAAATTGACTTGTCTAAGTGCTTATTTTTTAAGTCTAAAGAAATAAAGGATTTGACTCTGACTCTGACTCAGTCATAAAGATTGATTAAATGGAATCTCTCTCTCTCTCTGTCTTGCTGGAAATTAAAATGATTGTTGCGCCCTGACAGGGTTTTTATGCATTGTGTGCCTACCCACTAAGACCTACACCTAAGAACAATAAATAAATTGTAATTATTTTTAGCTCTTCTTTCCTCTTACAAAAAAAAAACATAATAATTTATTTACCATAATTATTACAGGTGACTTAATGTTACAGAAGTCAATTACAAATATGTGCTTGATACGTACTGTTTATTATGTTTTATATTTGTATTTATTATGTTTCAATCATATATATATCACAATACAAAAATCTACACAGATAGATATGTTATACAAATAACCATCACAATCATATTCAGAATGCCCTGAACAATCTGCAAATCGTACACACATTTGTCCCGAGGCGGGAATCGAACCCGCCTCCTGCGTTGTTCCTTCGTCTATTGCGCCACAGAGGTCGTCTATACAAAGCGCGTTAAAGATTGGGAGAGAGGGCTAGTGACGTCACCGGAACTTTAACTGTCTAATCTTCATAATTTTTTGTTTAATCGTCAAAAGAAATAAGACGTGTCAATATTGATTCTGATATTCTAACTGACAGAATAATTAGAACTTCTTGGGATAACAGCCTATTATGGCAAGATCGCCCTTGTTTGAAAGAGGATGTAAAAACGCTGATAAGTATACAGCTCATCTTAGAAAATCTTTTTTCGAAGTTGGTTGGCAATGCCCATAAATAATGTTAGCTATGCAAGAATTATAAAGTAACTAACAAGGCTTTCGCCAAACTTTTCACGGGTTCATTAAAACTTAGGACGAGCGTACTTACTGTTTCTTCTTCTGCTGACTGTACTTTTGCTTGTTTTCGGATTTGTTTGAGGGAATTTGAGATTGCGTTGATTACATCAGATACCAAGAATATAAATATCTCGTCTATTTAAAGAAAACATCTTACTTTTCGTTGTTATAATGAAAAGTAAATCGTTTTTTATCCCTTTCCAGGAACAGGTATTTTATACTTGTTTCTCGGAGTTTTTTAAAATGTCAGCCCTTTTTAATTTGTTGGCTTGTAATTAATGTACATAGGTACATCCATAAATTCTAACAAACTTTCGCTTTTTTTAATGTTAGTAGGATTTTAGATTATTATGTAAATATGCACCTTTATTGCAATAGTAATTATTATTTTATCTATTATTTTGCACTCTTATCGCCTAAAATACAGGACTCCCTAGATCAGGCTTATTAATTGTTATCTATATCTTTATTTATTTGCAAATATTGAACTATCTATTCACGAGTTTCTTAAAAAAAACATATCCTTACTATTTTGTCGATTCTCTATTATTGTTTGTAAGTTATACGTTTGTACATTTCATTCAATGTTAATACATATTAAGATATAACTTATTCACTGCCCAGCCTCTGCGGTGCGACCGACAGGGGCGCGCCGCAGCCGAACGAGGTGGAGAATGGCACCTGCGTCTTGGGCCATGAAGGTGTTAGTGTATAACTTATTCACTGCCCAGCCTCTGCGGTGCGACCGGCAGGGGTGCGCCGCAGCCGAACGAGGTGGAGAATGGCACCTGCGTCTTGGGCCATGAAGGTGTTAAGGCGCAGACTTACAAGCCTAAACCTACACGTAAAACCTACATCTAACTAATAGACCGTCGAATTACAACACAGTGAAAACACGAGCGGTTATGCCTTAAAATACTCAAACATTTAAGGTAAGAAACTTGCGTATTTAGAAGGTAGGTACCATTTTATAAGCCTCTACGGGTTCAAAGACAAGTCATGCCATTCACCCTACAGAAATAGTAAATTATTCATAAACATTGATTAATATTGAACAAAGCACTTACCTACCTTGTATACCTGAGCACAAATTTCGCTTACTGGTATGGCTATATTTGGCCAACTACTGAGTACTTCTAAATTCTCTAACGAATCTATTAGTGTTCCAAGCGGGTAAAATTTAACTAATTAGTCGAACTATTGTGATATTTAGGTTCCTTCTTGACATAGGTATTAATTATTGAAGAGAAATGCATTCTTTTTTACTAAATAATAATATATAATGTATAAATAGTTTTTAATATTAAAATATATATACTATGTATGTACTCAGAATTATAAATATATAACACACAACATTATCTAGCCCCAAGCTAAGCAGAGCTTGTGTTATGGGTAATAAATAACTGATAATAAAAGTTAACTCAATTAAAACAATTGAGGTAGCTGCTCGGCATCGGCAAACGTAGTGTAGGACGTCCTCCGGCCAGATGGGATGACGATCTGCGAAAGACTGCAGGCAGAGGCTGGATGCGTCAAGCTGAAGACAGGGCGCTATGGCGCTCATTAGGGGAGGCCTATGTCCAGCAGTGGACTAGTATAGGCTGATGATGAGCTAGCTGCAAACAAACAATTTACAGGTAACTCAACTGATCCATCAATAGCTTGCATTACATAGGCTGCATTGCCCTACTGTATGGCAATGCTGATGCACTGCGCCAGATACTTATCAGCCCTTCAAAATTCACCCGAAACTTATTGCTACATATGTATTTATAACACAATATCTAGTGATTTAGTTTTGCAGGAATGAAACTTTTTTTCTTGTTATTTTAGTTTTGAGTTCTACACAAGACTTAATATGGTAGGTACTTGTATATAAAGTTAAGTGTGTTAATCTTGTAGCTGTGTGGTGCTGGCTTAGAATTCGCACCACCCCAAATCTTCCCGCGTGTGTCGTAAGAGGTGAGCAAGGAAATCCACCGGGGGCGGGCAGCAGCGCTCCCTGCAGAACAAGTATATCATCAAAATGCGGTCTCCAACCCGGGTAGGGATTTTGGGCATTACCCTCCATGAGATAAACGCCAAAATAGCGCTTATCACGGGGAGGCCTGCGTCCAGCAGTGGCCCAATACAGGCTGTTGAGGTTGAGGTTGAGGTAAACCTTGTTTTTTAATATAGAATCGTTTTCTGTACATCATTATGCCACGGCAAAACCCAGAAGGCAAACTCAGGTAGAGTAACAGCAATAAAATAGAACTAATAGCAACACAGGGAGTGCTTACTGCGAATTGATACTGTGTTCCTTTGCTTCTGGCTTTAATTTGACTTGATGGCAGCAGAGTGGAAGTGTGGCAGCATGGCGTAATAAAATTCTAGAGGGCTACCAACTTACCAGGTCGGTAGGTACCTATGGTTTATCCATTTTGAATGAAGCATGTTAGTAAACAAAGTACGACACAAATAACAAAATCTCACTTGCTTGGCGTCGAGTTTCAGATATAATTGTAAGCAATTTTTTATTGAATCTAAGATCTAAAATCGACAAGTAATGTAAATTACGTATAAAGGACGCGGCAACAAAGTGAATTTTAGGTTAAGTATGGGCGGTTTGTTTACGTTTATGCTCCATTCAAAATGGATACGATATAGGTAGAAAATCAGACAAAGTAGGTAAGAGTACCCTAGAATTCCCCGAATTGATGATGAACCTTGAAGATGTTATAGTAGCCGCGCCCCGCGGCTTCGCACGTGTTGTGCATATGGAAACGTTTAAAGGCAATTTTTATCCCACGGGACCTGATTTATGGGATATAAAGTATCTTATGTTTGATGCCAGGATTAGAATTACCTGTTTGCAAAATTTCAGCCCGATCCGTTCATTGTTTTGGTGAGAGAAGAGGTAACAAACATCCATCTATCTATACATACATACAAACTATTAGTGTTATACAGCAACTATACAGGGTGTCACTGAAAAGGTGTACTAAGCTGAAAGGTAATCCCAAGGAGATCAACTTGTTGAAAAGTAATATTTTTTTAAATTTCGTATCCGAAATTTAAAAAGACTGTTTGTTAGATTTTTTGCCAAAAAATATTTATTTTTATTTTTATTCTAGTCTCAACGCGCACTCTTGCATTATTTAATATATCATAAAAATATATGACACAGGTTTTTAATTTACGTAGCCTTTTTTTTATTCGGCTAAGAAATTCGTTTACGAATAGACTTGTCTGGGGGGAACTAGAATCATGTGGTCTCGACATCCTGAGAAGTACGTTATACCCACTAAAACCTCTCCAGTGACCCTCTTTTGCCATTTTCGTTTAACCATGGGATAATTTAGACCTACAGCAGAACACATATCGTATAGATTACTGCTACTAAAATACAACCTTAACTTATCTCTACCTAGGTAGGATAAAGAAAGAAAAGAAAGAAAGAAAGAAAATGATTCATTAAACACTACACAACACAAATAAAATAAAATAAAAGACTACTTAGTAACACGAACAAACACAGTTAACAATTAATGGAAGCTAAAACTAACACAAGTAGGTAGGTACCTAAGTACCTATTGGGTTGGTACTAAGTAGCCCCCTCAGCAGGCAAACGAGCGCGTGTGTGTAGGTTTAACAGGTCCTGACTCAGCTTGTTGCTCTACACAAAAACCTAGAGAAGGTAATTTGTGAAGGAGCGCTGGTTTTCAGTCAGAACCAGTTAGGACAAGTGACAGACACGATCTCAGATCCAGCGCACACAAATACATAATAATGTATAAATAAAAACGAAACAAGGTGGAGTAATACATATAATAACAAATGGTATGGTTTATAATAGGGATCTATAAATAAAAATGTTAATAATGTCAAAATTATGACACGAGAGAGTTATCTTAGCTCAAAACGGCTTCTTGATTTGATCCGTTGGATAGTATATCGATAGGAGCTAAAGCTCCAATATGATTCATTATCCACGAAAATAAAACGTTCAGCCAAACATACTGTGAGTTTGTAACCTCCGCCTCGTTCGAAAAGCTAACACCTACATGACCTCATGTCGTTCGAAATATCGAATAGTATTTATTATGGATATCGGAGATAGGGTTACCAAACTTTCCGTTTACATTATAAACGACTAGCTGCGCCCCGCGGCTTCACACGCGTTGTTCCTATGGAAAAGTTAAAAGGCGATTTTCATCCCACGGGAACAGATTTCCGGGATAAAAAGTATGTTTTATGTTTTATTCCAGTATTAGAATTACCTGTATGCAAAATTTCAGCCAGATCCGTTCAGTAGTTTTGGCGTGAAGAAGTAACAAACATCCATCCATACATCCATACAAACTTTCGCCTTTATAATATTAGTGTGATACTTCGGGTATCAAATGTAGTATTAAACGCCATTTTAACTAAAACATTTTTTAACGCTTTCATTCCAAGTAAAACTGCCTCTATCGATCAAAATTTTTAACTATCGTCATAGCTCAAATAGACCTGACGACTAAAAAAATTTTAATTGTTCGTCAGTTAGTTAAAATGAGAAGATATTGGACACAAATTTGTTATTTTCTCAATTAAACAAAAAAAAAGGTGCTGGTGACGTGACGGCGATGTAAAAAGTGTGACACTTTTCACTTAGCCGTGACTTTACACGGAACTTTAACTGGTTACATCTTCATAAACTTTTTTTAATCGACGATAGAAAATATATCCAATATCTTCTGATAATCTAACTGACGGACTAATTAGATTTGTTTTGTCGTCAGGGTTATTACGTCATTTGCAATAATTGATTTTGTTTTAAAAAACTATAAACTGACTTCAATTATATAGTTTTTTCACGGATTACATTATCAGTACTTGACCAAATTGAAATTGGACCGCACGGAAAGCACGAGCTATCAAATAAAAAAATAATCATGAAAATCGGACGACCCAGTCAAAAGTTCCAAGGAAACAAACATTAAAAATTGTCTTTACAGTCGCGATCTTTTTGGTGTTTATTATATACCACTTCCTACTTTGCATAATTTGATATGCCACGGACTACCTATGGTTTATCCATTTTGAATGAAGCATCTTAGTAAACAAAGTACGACACAAATAACAAAATCTCACTTGCTTGGCGTCAAGTTTCAGATATAATTGTAAGCAATTTTTATTGAAGGGAGGATCTAAAATCGACAAGTAATGTAAATTACGTATAAAAGGACGCGCCAACAAAATGAATTTTAGGTTTAGTATGGGCGGTTTGTTTACGTTTATGCTCCATTCAAAATGGATACGACATAGGTAGCGAATTATCGGCATTGCCATAGACCGTGCTACGTCAAAGAATGCTCTACGTCGTAGCAACACCATGCTTGTTACCTACTTTAAGGGCGAAACACACGAACTGCAAATTGCCAACTAAACGGCTGTCGCCGACTGCAGTTGAGTGCAGTCGTCTGCAGGCGACCGCAGTTATCGAATTTAGTAAACGAAAGCGAATAACACTACTGTGGGTTCAAGAAATATTAGTGAATAGACTATAGACTACCGTAACAATTATGGTTAAGCTATCCGTTTATAGGCAGACCGTAAATAGGTCTACCTAGACTCATCTCCACACAATCGCGCGGGAAATTCATTGTTTCTGGTTTTTTTAATTTTTATATTCTAGTTAAATCGATCAGTCAATATTTTTTGCAACAATAAGTGTACGTCCTTTGCCCATGCTACGAATTACAGATTTAATCATGTAGAGCGTGACAAAGGAACCTCATAATTAAACACACCAAGTTCAAATTCAAATTAAAAAATGCTTTATTTCTATAAATACAATAAATATACACTTAGAAAAGGTCAAATGATATTAAAAAAATACACTGACACGGAAATAAAGTAGTATTTCTTATTTTGTTATGCAACCTAAAGAAAAGAAACGACGCAGAAACCTTTGGCCTGTTAGTTGTTAATTTTCGAGTTGGAGCAAAATCCGTCCCAAGCTTTTTTATTCTCTTAGATAATACACATACATATTCTCCAAAACCATGACCTTTATTGCGCAGTCGGGTAAAAATAACCTCCTAAATATCTTAGCTTTTAAATCCGGTAGCAACCCTAGTCGTCCTACTTATCATTTCAAACGAAAAGTGCATATGATCGATACATTTGCTCTAGTTGCGGGTTGCGATGCTGGCTGCTCTGTAATCAGAGACTATTTAATGTTAGTAACGACACGTGATCGTGACGTTTTCATTTTAGGGCCCCGTTTTACCCCTAAAAATATTACTAAGCCTCCGTCCGTTTGTCTGTCCATCTGTCACTAGGTTGTACCTCATGAACCGTAATAGTTAGACTATTTCTGTTGCCGCTATAACAATAAATAATAAAAGTTAAATAATTAAGTGGGGCAACGTGTTTATCACCTTGAAAACCTATCACCGAGGTTAAACAACGACGGGTGCGGTCAGTACTTGGATGGGTGACCGCGTCACGTTGACTTTGTTTTTTACAAAAAAATATTTGTGTTTTATTATTTTTATAGATATTGGTACAAAACCCTTCGTGCTCGAGTTAAACTCGCACGTGGCCGTTTTTCCATACAAATTCATACAGCGCATTTGCTTTTATTGCGTTAATCATTTGGTTATTAACTAATCACTTGGACAGGACTTGTAATACCTAGCCATTTTTGTTTAAATTAAATACAAGTAAATTGAAGTTTCTGATTTTCAAATCAAAGTAATTGAACAATAAATAATGCTAGATAATCCACACATAATATTCGTATGCTTATTTGTTTACCTTCTTGTAGGTACATTTTTTTGTTAAAAGGACAGGGGACTGTTTTTGTTTTTTTTTTATTGTTTTTATAATCATTATTTTTTTTCACTGCTTCTCCGCAAGCAAGCAACCTTTTAGCTTCTACATGCGAGGACATATAAATTGTTAAAAGTTAGTATCTAAGTTTATTCCTAAAGTGTGTAAAACTGTTTGTTCTCCAAGTAAAGCAAAATAAAATGTAATAAAAAATAATAATAATAATAATACTAGATATTCCACACAGCATAATTTCGCCCAAAGTGTCTGGATTTGTTTGGAGTTTATTATGGGTACTAGATAATATTACATATAAACAGAAGGATATTTTTAATTTAAACATCCAGATTAAATATTTTAATGCTTATAATAAGTAATTTGATAGAGAATGGCTATTGAAAGAGAATGGTAGCATTTAAATGGTCAATAACAGAAATGGGATCGGCATACGAATATTATAATTAATTCGTGCGTGCTCAGCCAGGCTAGGGCTGTGACACGAAAATCAAACCAAATAAAAGATATAATGTAAAGAAAATATTTAATTATAAGTTATATACCAACTGTTTTTTATCATTCTAATATTAGCTAGCCATCAACTATATTTATTAGACGAAATTAGAACTATAATCTTTAATTCAGTGCTTCAGTTGTCATGACAACATCATCAACAACGTGACACTTTTTTGACCATGCCCATGTTTATCGATTTTATAGACGTTATGTCAAAAACAAATTTAATAATCTTAAACCATAACTGATGTAATCACTAGACTTGAAACCGACCGGAGGAGTCAGTTGACGATAACCGTCACTTTATCTATTAATAAAGTTTATTAAGGCGCATACAGCAGTGAAAGTGGCGCCCCCACCTATTTTATCTTATTATTACGTTAAACGCAGCAAGTTTTAAAAATCCATCGTACAGTTTGTGATATCTATTATAAGTTATTTATTAATGCCGCTGTAATAGTTTCATTTTGAAAAGCTTAGGTAGAGATACGAAGTTGCGCTTTTGGCCACCAAACACTATTTTCGCATCTTTTCCTAAACTTTACAAGATAAAACTATTCCACATCCATCCACAGCCTGTATCGGCCCACTGCTGGACGCAGGCCTCCCCCTGATAAACGCCTTATTTGCGTTTAACTCATGGGGGGAGGGGGGGTAATGCCCATAATCCCCACGCTGGGCATGCGGGTTGGGGATCGCAGTTTGGTGGAAGATTTGTTCTGCAGGGGGCGCTGCTGCCCGCCCCCAGAAGATATCCCTTAGTTGCCCCTTACGACACCCACGGGAAGAATTGGGGTGGTGCTGATTCTATGCCGCCGGCACCACACGGGCTTCTGTATGCGCATTAATAACAATAATCCCGGTGAAACTTGTGCAAAGCCGGGGCCGAGTACTCTTGACTCTCTTTACGATCTTATCCAAAAATTTGAGCAATACAAAAAAACATATCTGCAGATTGTCAAATAATCATCAAATCCGTATCCGCACCGCGTATCCCATCGCTAGAGACGCAGTAAAGATAATAATCACTGATAATCGCACGGTTGGCGTCCCAAAATGGCCGCTCCAAATAATTGGCTGGAATTTTACGTCGATCGGGAATTTTCGGAAGTTTTTAGCGTTTTTATGAACGGTGTTGTGGTTTTTGTTCGGAAAATCATTGTACAGAGATTTTTATTTTTAAGCTATTGCATAGCTTCTATCGCGGGCCTTGAGCGCGGGGACCGAATCCAGAAATTCCGTAACGAAAAAACCTCACGCTCCCCACTCCGACCGGAACAGCTGTGATACTTTTTAGTTTTGCCATCTATCGATGAATAGTAGAACTTTTAATGACTTTTTGAAATATGACGTTTGTCTCTTTAGTTCAGCAACTCGCCTCTAGATGGCATTGCAATAGCTTTACCGCGGCAGTCCCCGAGTGCCACACGTCTTTTTTATTGTGGGTGACCCCTGAGAGCCAGTCTGCAGTTTTGTTGGTGGGAAGCAAAATTGCGAGAAATTGTATCGGTATAAAGAATCCTCCACCTCACCCTCCCTCCCCATCCTGTATCCTTCACTATCGTGATGTGACATTAGTCGTTACTAAGGAGCATGCTCAGTCATCGACCTATGCTTGAGTGACACGTATGCCATAATAAAAGCGTTACTCAAGCATAACTCTATGATTGAGCAGGCTTTTATAATACGGGCCTTAGATCAAGATGATATCATTACACTGTCGTACTGATAAATTTCTTAACTATTGTTTTAAATGTAGAAATGTTACTCCTTCTTAACTATTGTTTCCTTCAATTTTATTTTTGTCATCATAAGTACTCGTAGTTATTGAGGTTTTTATTGAATTTTTCTAGAGTCAACCTGCAGCCCTGTTTATTACAGTCTTAAATAAATGTAATTCTGTTTGTAATTCGGCCTCCCGCGATACAGGCTCTGAATATAGTGCAACAACCAACAGTAAACTATTGTTAAGACTAGGTTTTAGATATGCACTTAATTTTTCGGGAAAACATAGAAACACATCACAACATTAAAATAACAGTTTATTTTCTTTCTTCCAACATCAATTATTAACAAAATAATTTATTTTTAACGTCAACAACTGTCGTTTTCTACAAGCATATTGTGCCGGTTTTATCGTATTTATTTTACATTTATTGAGGTCACCACAGCAGCGTTACAATCTATACCTATATAATTATAATGACTCAAAATATAAAACAAGATAACTGTTACGAACACAAGCACTTATTATCATGGTTACTACTTATCTTTTAGGTCCTGCCAACTCGAACGCCGAACACAAAAAGTGGCCAAAGCAACGAACCATTTCTGCTTTTATACGGTCGGATAGCGTAAACAACAGAAAATTCCAAGCTTCGATACAAGAATTGCAGAACTGTCTCACAAAAACTATTTAAATACTTTTAAATTACAGTTATGATTATTAAAATAACTTGACAATATTTCGAGTTTCTTGACCTCGTATTTTCCTTAAATCAGTACCGGAAGTTATTAAGAATATAGTAGTTTATGACTAAAAAGGTCGAATAATAAGTTGAAAACTACTTTCTAATGAAAATAATAATAGTTCATGCAGTTTTGTAATTATTTTTTGGTTTTCCACCGTCGACTGCTTATCACTATATAACCCCTTTTGTAATAGTAAAAAAATGATTTCAGTTTTTGTTTTGTTTTGTTATAATAAGTCCTCAAAGAAGAGGGATGTCAAAAAATATAGCCTATGTCACTCCCTAAGTAGTCAGCTTTTTAATGACGAAAGTATAACAAAAATGCTGGACAATTCACACAGAATTATCTAGCCCCAAGCTAAGCAGAGCTTGTGTTATTGATACTAGATAACTGATATACATAATACAATACACTACTTAGATACATTTTATTATAAGTACATAGAATAACATCCAGAACGCCCTGAACAAATGTCTGCAGATCGTACAGACATTTGTCCCGAGGCGGGAATCGAACCCGCAACCTCCTGCGTCGCAGGCAGACCTTCGCTCACCGCGCCACAGAGGTAGTCAGCACTAGACGATTATTTAGACACTGACGTCACAATTGGTCCAGTTGTTTCGGAGCCTATTCAAGACAAACAAATCACATCACATCACATCACACTAATATTATAAATGCGAAAGTTTGTATGGATGTATGGATGTTTGTTACTTCTTCACGCAAAAACTACTGAACGGATCTGGCTGAAATTTAAAATAGACATAGTCCTAGGTCTGGAATAAAACATAGGCTACTTTTTATCCCATAAATCAGTTCCCGTGGGATGAAAATCATCTTTTAACGTTTCCATAGGAACAACGCGTGCGAAGCCGCGGGGCGCAGCTAGTAAACAATAAAATCTTTGCTCTTTATAATAATAGTACAGACTAACAGTGCCTCGCGGTTCTACCCGCGTAGTTCCCGTTCCCGTGGGAATTCCGGGATAAAATATTGCCATTGCCAAAAACCTTACTATTCAGGTAGTGACATAACTCCCTAACCACTCAACAGTGAGGTCGAATTTATCAAAATGGCGTTAACAGTGCGGCCCTATATGGGCTACCCGCACTGTTGGGGTTTTTCATGATTTTCAAAAACTAAAACTGCGTTTTTTGGTGTTTTAGTCCAGCTTATCTATCTAATTTAGGCACAAACTGATTTAGAAATGTTTTATTAACATTTCATGAACTTTAAATGATACATGCAAGAGAAAATAGGTATAGTATTGTAACTGTAACTTCAACCACCTAATTCTTGGACTTACATTTTGATAGTTCTCTAAAATAAAACTACCTCTCCCATACAAACTAGGTTTTAAGCTATTGCATAGCTTCTATCGCGGGCCTTGAGCGCGGGGACCGAATCCAGAAATTCCGTAACGGAAAAACCTCACGCTCCCCACTCCGACCGGAACAGCGGTGATACTTTTTAGTTTTGCCATCTATCGATGAATAGTAGAACTTTTAATGTCTTTTTGAAATATGACGCTTGTCTCTTTAGTTCAGCAACTCGCCTCTAGATGGCATTGCAATAGCTTTACCGCGGCAGTCCCCGAGTGCCACACGTCTTTTTTTTTATAGGCTCACATTCCCATAATAATAATAAAACAATGAAAGATTTTTTTAATCGGTCGTAGTTAGTTTCGGAGCCTATTTAATACAAACAAACAAACAATCAAATCTTTCGTCCTTATAATATTATTACACATTACATAACTTACCTTAAAGTGGGTGGACCAAATTTGGCGTAATTTAAGCGTTCCACTTTCGAAAAGCTAGAACCCAGTAACCCGAATTTTACTGTATACGGAACTATATGTCAAGTCCGCGCTTGGATCCGCCAACGCACAATCAAACAACACCAAGACCACTGGGCAAGTATTCCAGATTGCAGACAGTCGAAGGAGGCCTTCCCGGTTTTAAACCCGAGATACTCCCGAAAGCTACTCAATCTGAAGCGTGACAAGCTCCGACTTGTTGTCGGCGTTGTCACAGGACATTGCATGCTAAACAAACACCTTTTTAATCTGGGTATCACGGACAGCCCCCTATGCAGAGGGTGCATGAATGCAGAGGAGACGGCCGCGCATGTGCTTGTAGAGTGCGATAGCGTAGCTTCTCAAAGACTACACTACCTCGGGACACCAAGGACACCTAGGGAGGCATGCACCGGCGTCAGCGAGCTGCTGGCTTTCCTGGAAGACATCGGGTGGTTAGATTAACAGCCCCCCATCCGACACGCAAAAAGGGCCCGCCTGCGGCCTAGTTGCGGAAACCAGCCCAGAAACAAGTAACAAGCAAGTAACTATATGTATACTGTATACCGTACAATTGATAGTAGCTTACCTAATCAAAGTTTGTAACATCAGACGTGGATCTCCAAGTGTAGCAACTTCATAATAACTCAAGAACACGTCCCGCTTTGAAACGTACACTTTCTTGTCAATTACTTGGCAATTTAATTTCCACTCCGCATTCGTAACGTCAACTGTTGTATGTAGATGAAGTGCTTTGCAGAGATTAAGAAGATGACAGATGGGCATCATGATTATGAATTATCATTTTTAATTAAATATGTAATGTCTGTAATTTCTATTATTATTAACGTGGAGAGGAATCGGTGTTTAAGATAGGATAGAGATAAAATCCATAAAGGACACACATTGTTTATGAGGACAACAACTTTGAAGATGAAGATTTCTCCAATGAAGAACAAGCTGAAATAGTAAAGCTAATAGCCAATAAAATTATTATAATAAAGCAGAAAGTTTATAATGTTTGTAAGTATGTTTGTTATTCGTTTACGCTCAAATTACTGAACGGATTCAGGTTACATCGTGAAGAGAAACTAGTTAGTAAAATAGCATTAATTCAAGTAGCATTAATCTAGCATTAATTTAATTACATAATGAATTCTGGCGTTACTTAGCGGAATTCCAAAATATATATTAATTTATATAATAAAATTTTATACTTAATTTAGCAAATATTTTAGTACCTAGATACTAAATATTGAAATCCAATTTTTTTATTTAACGAACTTAAACCATGTCTATGTTAAGTTGCCTTATTTGTAAGCTCTGTTGTCAGCTGCCAAAAATAAATGTATTAAATTTATTTTATTAAATATTGTTTTTTTAATTTGAAATTTATTTAACTTTAAAAACTTTCTTACAACGAATAACGTATAACTGAAACTAAATAAAGTAGGTAGGTGACTTAACCAGACTTCGATCTTACAAAAAGGCAATACCTACTCATTTTAAGCTAATCATTAATTACGCTATAAATGGTAATTTAGGTGGGTTATATTGTAGGTAACAAGTCCATTAAACATTCTTTTTTTTTTTTTTTTTTTATCAGAGATAGACCTTCGTTTGACCGCAATCTCACCTGATGGAAGGCGAAGATGCGGCCGACGATGTATCACGAAGGTCTAGAAGATGGCTACTCCGGACCACATTCCGAAACACAACAGACTTGCTTCACGGACTGGCCCAGTCCGGAGGGTGGTGACAAGCCACGGCCGAAGCCTACCACCAGAGTACCGCTCTTAGCACCACCCAGAGGACACGTGTAGGGTATCAGAGGGTCAACACCTACGGACGTGAGCGATACTGTCCCCCAAAACGTGACTTTCCTGAGTACGAGCAGGTCTCGCTCTTCCTTAGTGGAGTTGCTAAGAAAAACTAGGCCTACATCTCAGTTATAACGGGATCCCGTGGTGAAAAATAAGACTAACATAAAATTAAACATTTTTTCTTCGGTTTCTTGGTTGTAAAAACACGATTCAGTAAAAAAATTACGAAAAAAAACATGAAAGTGCACTGATTTGCACCTAATTTGCTCTAGATCTCAGGAACCCGGCGATCTATAAAAAGAGTCTTGTTTTGATTCGCAGGTCATTACTAATTCTTGGGTTCCTTTGGTGGGTTTTTTCCATAAAAAGGAGTAGTTTTCTTGTTAATATACAAAAACATCATTATTGTGCCTAAGCCGTTCCAAAAACGTATGTTCTGTCCCGCTCCTATGAACGCCAAATCCTATGACTATCTTTTTCACAAAATCCTAATAAGCTTACCTTCTGGGGTGCCTATACTTAGACTTCCTTTGGCTTTTGCTAGCCTCCTGACTTATGTTTCTACCATCCAAATGCACCACTAAATCCTAAAATAACCGCATTCAATATTTTTGCCATCCCTGTACATTCCCTAGTTCCGTTCCGTAGTTTACAGTTCAGTTAAGTCTTCAACCATCCTCTGTGTCAAACTCAATGGCTCTACAAAATTAGGTACCGATTCCATGTAAAATATTCACCAGAAGTTGACACGTCGCATCTGTGCAGTAGCTCCACTCATCACCATAAACTCAAGATTCGCTGTGTATGTATGAGACACATTTGTCTTTCTGACAAAGTACTTTCACGGCCAAAGGTATGCGAAGTCTCTACCTCTACAAATTTCAACCTTAAAATTGAGTCGTTATGGTTGATTTAAATTTGCTAGGTGAAGCTAACCAAAGGTATGCTCGGCCTAACGTTACGATTCCCAGGAATTTAGACTCTATTATGATTTTATAGGGTTGAAAGTTAAGTGAGTAGCCTGAAATGCCATGTTAATAAAATCGGAACGTTAGTACAAAGCGTTAATTAAGAAACGAGATTTAGTAGGAGTGACACTTGAGTTCGCCCTGTAACCTATTTTCAAATGGGTTGGAATAGCTTATTCGTAATTTTTGCGAGTTCCACTTTTACGGAGGTAGGTAACTTAAATGATCATCTTGATAAGAAGTGATCAAAAAACTGTATTGTATAGTACCCATAGTTTAATCTATGATAGTACCTACTTTATCAAACTTGTAAAGGTTGCCTGAATAAGACCACTAAAAAGACTAAAATAATTGTTTGCCACCCCTGAGCAGGTGCTCATGAAAGCTACATACCTGCCTTTTCGAAACATAAGGTTGAAAGCCCATCTTTGCAGGCGTACCGAAATGCAAAACTAAAAACTCCATGGAATTTCATTTCTCATGCGTTTTGTGGGAAGGAAAAGTGTTTGAAACTCCATTTCTAACGTGTTTTTTTTTATTTTCTAAAATATCAGCAAGTAGTGATTATTTTTATAATAGGTCAGAAGACAAATTGTTTTCTCCAAACCCACCAATGATATCGGCCTCTTCGCTATTCGGAACAATAATTCAATAAAAATAATCACGAGCAAAGTCGTACGTGCGCGTATTTATTGTTTACAATTTGAATTTACTCGGGTGATTTTAAAGATGTTAAACGATAATTTTCCTCGCAGGTGTTGTAAGCACTATTGTTTCACACTGACCAGCTACGCCTAGTGCCTCTTCCTCAAATGACAGACTCGGCCGGAAATGGGACACTTTCTCAACTTGTGTACACAATGTACTTACTAATTTCGCTGTTAAAAATGACGTGAGGTGAAAATTCAATTTTTTCAGCTTGATCTAATGGGTGCCCAATGTTCAAAAATGGTTATTCACAAGTTTATCCCCTCAGGATCCATAAGAAATTCTGTGTATAAAAACATCTATGATTATTTAAATAAAACGCACATTTACAACTCATGTTCAAAAAAAATTATTATTAGGATGAAATTGAATGTATCGTATGTTTTATTTTTTTATAATAATAATAATAATCATAATTTACGGAAAATTTGTGGGATGTTGATAATTCCTTCAGATTAATTATAATATTCCTTATTTACAATTGTTTCTGGTTACCGGCAAGTGTAGAACGGTTGTACGAGTAGGCAAAGCACCTACACATTAGAATATCTTTGTAATAATTGGAAGTACTGTTTATAAGACGGCGTGGAATTTGTAAAGAGCCAGGAATTTATTGTGTAGGAGTTTCTGAAGAAGCAGTTTCAATTTCAAATAACACAATGAGACACAAGTACTTAGAAGAGTAATTAAGTTACAAAGAAAAATATAAATTTTCAGTTTCCGAGAAGTCTTAAAGTAGCTGAGTTTCTTTGAATCAATACAGATAGTCTGCCGTGGCTTGGAATTTGCACCACCCCAGTTCTTCCCGCGGGTGCCGTAAGAGGCGACTAAGAGATATCCGCCGGGGATATCCGACCTGCAGAGCAATTCTACTACCGAACTGTGATCACCAACCCGCATGCCAAGCGTGGGGATTTTGGACATTAGATAAAAGTTAAGAAGACGCTTATCTGGGCGAGGCCTGCGTCCAGCCCTGCCAGGTGGGATGACCAGGTGGGATGATCTACGAAAGACTGTTGGCATATGCTCGATGCGGCAAGCTGAAAACAGGACGTTATGGCGCTCATAAAGGGAGGCCATGTCTGATGAGGTCTATGATAATATGTAATTTATATGAAATATGTTGAATTTTACAAGGTACGTACGAAAATTATTTCTCCAAAGAAAAAACTTATAGTTTGTTTTTAACAAGACCTTAATCTAATCTAAGTTCATTAATTTTAGCCAGAAGTGTTGTTTATCGTTCTAAAAAATCTTAAAACATACATAATGTGTTTATTCTAAAAACTTTCCACTTCTTCCCAAATTACTTATTTATACAGCCGGTGCTGTCTAAAATAGAATGATCAAGACTAAGACAAAACAAATAAAGTCAAGAATGACGAGTGACGGTCATAAATCAGGCTAGTTGGTGCGACAGCGCATTCGTCGAGCCGCGATGCGCCGGCGTCGATAAATTGCTAACTTTATGTCTTTTTGGATTCTGAACGCAATCTGAAATGTCCCTAAATTGGGTAGATTTAGGTCGTTTTGGTTACTTTTATGGGAACGGAATTAAGTGTGCATTGAAGTGTTATTTCTTTGGTTTACAAAAAAATCTATTTTGAACAGAAATTGAATCCTACTATAATAAACTACTAATACGAGTATTATTATAAATGCGATAATTTGTGTGAATATTTGTAACACATATCTCCAGTCATAAGTCAAAAAATAGGCTAGTTCGTACGACAGTGCATGCGTCGTCGTCTAGCCGCGATGCGCAGGCGTCGATAAATTGATAACTTTGTCTTTTTAGATTCTGAACGCAATCTGAAATGGGAAAAAAATTGGGAAGTTGTAGGTCGTTTTGGTTACATTTATGTAACACCAAATACCAAACATTTCTTTTTTTTTGGTACAGTGTCCACTGGATCGCTAACTGCAGATACCGATACCAGGTATTTTGTAAATACCGAAGCCACGTATATACGTATATACGTACGTAGGTACGTTCCAATATCGATCCGGTAGATACACATTTTTAGTCATTTTGACCACGTTTTTGAATAAAGTAAATGTAAAAAAAAAGTATTCTACCTACCTTGTAAAAAAATTAACATTGGTGCAGGCTTTTAAGCCTGCACCGTAATCGTATAATCGCCTTTAGACGACAGCGAAAAAAAGGACGGACTCTTTAAAATTACAAAAATCGGGCCGCATTTTCTGATTAAATTTTGTCATTTGAATAATCTTCAAAGGGAAAGTTTTTTTTGTTTTAAAGTATAGTTTACCCCTCACGTCAGATTTTAGGGGGAATAACTGGAAAACCCAAAATAACCGATTTAAAACCTGGACAACAGGACTTTATCGTCTCTATTTTGATCACGAAAGTAATTTACAATTGACCTCAAAACACCGCAATGGATTCCCTGCGATCCATCACCCGCCACCCAACTTGCTTTGACATTGATGTATGAATTTATTTAATCAACTCTGTTCACACTCCGAATAAAAAAGTAATTTCGAAGTTTGGAACGCCAAATAAAAGTTTTATTGTTATGAATTTTGGCAAATATGGGCTGGGCTTGCGGGTGAATGTGAACACGCCGATATTGCATTGATTTCTAGAATTCCTAGGCCTCTTTATTTGTGTAGTATTTGTATATGTACTCAAAACAAACCTTGCAAGATTTATATGGTACAAAAATATAATCTGTACAAGGTACAATGTGTTATTCAGAATATGCGTTTCATCTCAAGGTTACCTATAGCTCCTTTGCTATTATAAATTAGTTATATCTACATTCTATGTCATCATCATCAACATCAGCCTGTATTAGTCCACAGCTGGGCATAGGCCTCCCCTAATGAGTGCCATAGCGCCCTGTCTTCAACTTGATGCGTCCAGCATCTGCCTGCAGTCTTTCGCAGATCGTCATCCCACCTCGCCGGAGGGCTTCCTAAACTAAGTTTGCCGAGTCGCGGTCTTCTAATGTTCGTAAGGCCTTGTTTACGGAGACGCGGGGCGTGCAGCGGCGCGTGCAGCGGCCCGCAAAGAATTCAAACATATGGGGTTGGTAGATTGTGTTTACGGAGAAGCGATTTGACGCGTGTTTGTTTGATTTGACGCGACTCACGCGCACGCGGCGTGCACCGCCACCCTTCATGCTCTGCCTATTCATAAACATCAACGTACAGAAAACGATCAAAGAAAAATAGAAGTTTATTCTGACCTTTAGACCAGAAAACAAATAATAAGATTTGGGCAACACATTTTACCGTTGAACTTTTTACTGCCTCAACAACTGTTCAATGATCAGTTAATAGTCAATAAAAACTTTATATTTAATGTGCCCAAATGTATCTTAAGTTAGTAATGTTGATGGCTGATAATTATGTTAGAAACTTGGCTATAGCGGAGCTCTGTCTAGACTACGTATGTATGTCTCTTGATAGACGTAGAAAGTATCGAGTTATGTTTCGCTTTGTGGTGCAGGCTTAGAGTTAGCACTACCTCTAATACACTAACTCTTCCCGCGGTTGTCGTAAGAGGCGACTCAGGGATATCCACCGGGAGGCGGGCAGCGCCCTCCTGCAGAACTATTATATTAACAAACTGCGATCCCCAACCCGCATGCCCAGCGTGGGGATTATGGGCATTACCCGCCATATGATAAACGCCAGTAAGGTGCTCATCAGGGGGAGGCCTGCGTCCAACAGTGGACCAATACAGGCTGTTGAGGTTGAGGTTGAGGAGTTATTTTTCGTGTAATTACCATTAGATTTTACCACAACTTTAAACCAAAATGAATCACTGAACATACAGTTGAGCTACCTATAGATTGTTTGCAACATTCTGCAGTAAGCTTAATTGTTGCAACTGTAAATACTAGCTCTAATTTATATCTATTATTTGTTGTTATTTAATTTTTCAATAATAATCTGAACATACAATGGGTTGAATCAATAGGCATTAAGGGTAAATCAACGGTAGCGGCCAATGGGACACCATTTTGGCCTGCTACTGTTGATTTACTCTTCCAGTGACACCCTGTATAAATTATCCGATAATCAACTGAATATTTCTGTCATTAACGACAGTTAATCTTAAATATTCCAATTATACATATTTCAGAAGAAAAATGTCCTGAAATTCTCATTTGCTTTTACGTATTAAAATTGAAATAGGAAGTCATGACGCGTTTATCGAACTGCTACACTAGTACTTCTCCGCTGGCTAAGACGAACTGAATTAGCTTTTTCTAACAATAAACACGCGTAATTGCTGCAACAATACGTCTCGGAGGGTGATGTACTGCAGTAGGATTTCTAAGTTATTACGCATTTAGATGTACAAGAAACTCTCATCCTATTCGTCGAGCTCGCGTGACGTATTAGCGTAGGATTTCTAGTAGAACTTGAAGCACAAAATTCTCTTTGAAAAGCTAACATAATACGTCTATCTATGCAGTAATTGCTATCACACAGCTGGGCGTCCCACCAATCAATACAACATTGAAAATAACACACAATGTGCAAAAAAACATTAATAAAATAAATTCTTGGTTGCCAATTAAATATTTTTTTGCTTTATTTGTCTTTAGCTATTTCCTGCTGTTTTACTGTATTATAATTCGTAATTGCCTATGTTACTCTCCATTCTTTGAACTAACTCTATGCCAAAAATCAAGTCAACTGGTTGCTTAGTTAAAGCGTGAAGAGAAACAAACAAACTTTTGCATTTATAATATTAGTTAGGATGGATAGATATATAGGATAAATATATAGGATAGGATTCTTAATCAATCATTTGACCGAAACCTATACAATAACCCAAGGGGGTTATTGTATTCATAATGGTCTGCTAACATAAAACAGCTGCTAAGTAGTGTTATTTGCTGTAAATATCTATAAAAATGTTATGTTTTATTTTATTCTAGTATTGTGCCACCACACCAGGACCTGTCAGAAAATCAGCTGACCGAATCAATCATTTGACCGAAACCTATACAATAACCCAAGGGGGTTATTGTATTCATAATGGTCTGCTAACATAAAACAGCTGCTAAGTACCTAGTGTTATTTGCTGTAAATATCTATAAAAATGTTTTGTTTTATTTTATTCTAGTTTTGTGCCACCACACCAGGACCTGTCAGAAAATCAGCGCCGTTATAGCTTCGGCTGTAGCGGCATAATGCTGAGACAGGGACCTTTTTGGCCCTTTATATAACATCCTTTAACATGCTCCTCTCTTACTTATGTACTACTTTCCTTGGTTTATATGTAATTCTTTTCTTATTTCCTACTTATCTATAATCCTTACGTATGTCGTGTTATGTGTGTGTTATGTAATTGTTCCAAATAAATGTATTTTCTTTCTTTCTTTCTTCTTTCTTCTTTCTTCTTTCTTCTTTCTTCTTTCTTCTTTCTTCTTTCTTCTTTCTTCTTTCTTCTTTCTTCTTTCTTCTTTCTTCTTTCTTCTTTCTTCTTTCTTCTTTCTTCTTTCTTCTTTCTTCTTTCTTCTTTCTTCTTTCTTCTTTCTTCTTTCTTCTTTCTTCTTTCTTCTTTCTTCTTCCTTTATTTCTTCTTTCTTCTTTCTTCTTTCTTCTTTCTTCTTTCTTCTTTCTTCTTTCTTCTTTCTTCTTTCTTCTTTCTTCTTTCTTCTTTCTTCTTTCTTCTTTCTTCTTATTTCTCAGTTCGACTTATGTCAATAGAAGAAGACAGAGCGAGTTTTAGCAGTGTGCTAAGTTAGCAGACTAATATGAATAAGGGGGTAAATGTTTAGCCTTCTAGCTAATTATTATATTAAAGTAGCATTTACACAGCTAATACAATAACTAGAAATCTTACGTCAAAAAAAACGTCGCCGACAAATCGTCACTCGACATCACCATCAGAGACGTATTGGAGCAGAATTTTCGCGTGTTTATCGTTAAAAATGTGAACTCAGTTCGTCCTAGTCAGCGGAGACGTGCTTAGGTAGCATTTTGATATAGGCCTTCAGGACTACGCAGCAAACAGGTCTGCATAGAAAAAATATAAAAGAGACTGGCATCAAACATTCACACAAACTTTTTCATTTTTAATTAATATTAGTAGGCGTAGAAGAGTATGATTATTATTTAATACATAAAACAGTTTCAATATTACGCTCAGTAACTGCTAAACACTGGCCCATTGTCTTCACGGCCGACAGTCGACAAGGGTACACCTTCGGATCACCTGACGACACATGCTGCTTAAAATCCGTAGCGAAATTGACACCATCAGTCAGTCTGATCGTCTCACCGTCTCGGCTCAAATGGATATCATTTTATTAGACCGTCTCAGCAGTGACAGCAGTAATTGAGTGATCAGGGTTCAACGGGGTTCCATTTGCTCAGCGAATTAGCACCCTTTTCAATGGAAATGTCGTTTTGAAGAAAATTAAATAGTCGTCGGCTCTGATTGATTTATCTTTTGGATATTTGGATGCCTCTTTCAATTAATAAAGTCTTTTTGTTTGCTTGGAAAACTAATTTAATGAATTACCTCGGTGCCTACTAAATCCGAACGTAACGAAACGAATATCAGCGCTGAGTAGACACACCAGGTCTACCCAGCAAAATGCTGAGTGTAGGTTATATTTGCCTGCTACGCACAAAAATTAAGTACAAGTCTAGAATAAATTTAGTGTAATTAAATATTGTGCTGGGTAGTTTTAAGGCAAATAAATGTATTTTCTTTCTTTTCCCTTTCTTTCTTTCTAACGCAATAAAAGCTACTATTACAGTTGTCGGAGAAAGAAATCCGTTGAAATTATATAACTTCTATTACTATGAACCTTAGGATGTCACAAAAAATTTCCCCTAACTTTTATATAATTTAATCTACACCTCATCAATGCGTGTCACGGAACTGCTATGCAACCAAGAACTAGATAATTTAAAATTTTATTACCTCCTAACAATAAACCCAAGTAGACCCGACGAAAATATCTCGTATTCCCAACGACCGTAAATCTGGCATGCACTAATAAAACAGACATACAGACAAATGCACGCTAAATAAAGTTACAATTTACATTCTTGAAGGGAACTACGCGAGATGCCACATTTTTGGGCTATTTTCGTTTAATTTGTGTGAATTTGGACAAGGGTTTTGGGTTCAAGGAATTATTGTTAAGAGGTGACTCAACCTCGTGTGAACATTATTACTATGCGCAGGTAGGTCTATTTTGGTTATAGTCTAGAAGCAAATTCATGAAGGTAGGGTATCAACAAAATTCTTGGCTCTGTCGTATCCTTGTCTTAGGTATTGCCACAGAACTAATCGATCTGTGAGAATACCCACTGAACAGTTCTGCAATAGAGTAGTATTTTGTATTTGAGATTGTGGAGTGACGATTTGTAAATAGTGTCAAGTATTTGCAATGACTATGAAACTTTTAAATCGATCATGGTTATTAATACTGAAGTTATTAAGAATATTACGGAATAACTAAATAATGAGTTATTCCGTGATCATGGCGCATGAAACTGTGCCGAAATATAGGAAAGCTCAAAACTCAAATCATGTTAAATATCGCGTTGTAAATAATTTTTACAATGAGTATTTGTAAATGTATACTTTTCTAGGCAACACCATTCTATACACATTACTAAAAGTTCGTAGTAAGTTGTAAAGGTAGCGTTTGATCTGTTGATAACTTGTGTTTTTCAAAAAGTATGTGAAGGATAATACAAAGTGAACCAGTATTTGCGCGCACACATATTCTTTATTGCACACACACACAACACGAAAACATAAACAAATACAGATAATGTACAATGTCCCACGTTCATGATTGGAAAATTACAAAATAATTAGGGTGATTCGATTTGTGGGCGTTCTCGTACTGAGTATAAGGATGCAGGTTAAAGTCCCGTTTACGTTGTAAATTATTGAAATTCTATAAAAATCTTGCCCTTATAAATAATTTTTCATCACTCATACTTGGAAAATAGGTCTGTAGTTGCCTGATAAGCAGGATAAAAGTAATATTTTTCGTACTTTTCGTAGAAATGAAAAGTAAATGAAAGGCTTAAACTTAAAACGACAGTTAAAGATTAAAATGGGACGTAGCAATCACATTTCAACCGTTATTATCGTTTTGATCAGTCGAGCTACCTATAGATTGTTTATGCTTCTGACTGGTATAGATATCAACCAGTTTTTTTTTAATTACCATATTCTATTTATATACGTAGATTATTTAGCTATTTATTACTTGTTTATTTTTACTTTCCTTGTAGGTATTCGTGATGAATAACACAGTGAAAGGGTGAAAGAAACTTATTTAGTCCCTCGAACTATTAGCGCCCGCGCTACGCTCGGGTGTCAACCCCTCTTGGGACTGAATAAGTTACCTTCAACTCTCGGGTAACAATGTACTATTATAATACCTAAATTTTAGTGTTGGTATATTGGTTGGTATACAAAATTGCCTTTTTTATTATAAATTAACTATTTTGTTCACGCATGGGTGTCGCTTTTTTTAACTAGAAATAGATCTTCGTTTGGCCGCAATCTCAACTGATGGAAAGCGAAGATGCGGCCGACGATGTATCACGGAGGTCTAGAAGATTGCTACTCCGGACCACATTCCGAAACACAACAGAGTTGCTTCATGGACTGGCCCAGTCCGGAGGGTGGTGAAGAGCCACGGCCGAAGCCTACCACCAGAGGGTGCTGCTCTTAGCAGAGGCACGTGTAAGGTAACAGAGGATCAACACCTACGGACGTGTGCGATACTGTCCCCCAAAAATCCACTAAAATCGAAGATTTAAATCGTTATAAAGGCCCTGTCCGTAGTAGGGCTTGCATTTGAATATTCGAATATTAAATCATTTCGAATATTCGAATACTGATATTGCAATATTCGAATATTCGATTTAAATAAAAAGTAAAATTCTGGTGTGGATAAAAGGCCATTTAAAAGTTTGCGCGGTATATCCATACAAGACAATACAAGTTTACGTTGTTCAGGTAAAAGTTAAAGGGTTTGTAACACGGTTCGGAAACACTCGGGAGTAATCGGGAGTGCCGCGCGCGACTGCATATTGCGTTCGCATATTTGACGATACTCTTCGCATATTTTCATGGATAGCTTCGAGATTAAACACATTATAGGGGAGTCAAAAATCTTATATTATTTTCGTAATGTTGATGACATTATCATATGCTGGACCGGAAGTTTACGTCAAATAGAACTATTTGTTAACAAACTTAATACAATTCATCCTAAAATTAAATTCAAACTCGAGTTGGAAACCAATGGCTCGCTGAACTTTTTAGATTTGACTTTAACTAGGTTAAACAATAGGCACGATTTCCAAATTTACAGAAAACCGACTTATACGGACATTTCAATACCGAATTCTTCTTGTCATCCATTACAACATAAGTTAGCAGCTTATCGTAGTTTTGTCCACAGATTGATGTCAGTATCCCCTATCACGGGAGAACTTTAATAAGGAGATATAGTAGGAATATAGTTGATGGTCTAATTAGGAGTAAACAACGTAACATTGTCCGTTCTTTATTGTATCCTGTTGCCCCAGATAGGATAAATAAATATGTAGGAAGTTTAACTTACTTAGGTCCATTAAGTGAGGGAGTTTCAAGGGCTTTGTCCAAGAATAAAGTACATGTAGCGTTCAAAACAAACAATTTATTAAAACAGATTTGTAACGGAAAAGATAGATTGGATAACAATAAGAAATCTGGTGTTTATAAGTTAGTTTGTGATGAATGTAATGGTGTTTATGTAGGTCAAACGGGTCGTAGTTTTCAGGTTAGGTATAAAGAACATTTAGCTGCTTATAGAAACAATCATCCAGAAAAGTCAAATTTTGCAAAACATTTATTAGAATCGGGTCATTCATTAAATGATAATCACTCATTTTCAATTTTACATACTTGTGATAAGGGATTTAGGTCGTCGGTCTTAGAAAATTTAGAAATTACAAAATACAGTAATAATACATTGTTGAATGAACTAAGTACAGGTTTGCCTCGATCGCCATTATTACGGATTTTTTATAGAAATGGCGCGAGCGGTGATGTCACGGAGGCAGGTAATGGGCGTGATGCGTCACTATGACTGAATATAAGGGGCGGTTTTGCGAGCGATGCCTCACTTGGCACGCGGAGCTCGAAGTGGCAACATCTCTGGTGGGACTCTGCCGTTGTTGTTTGGCGCTCTCAGTGTCAAGATCGAGTGGTGTGGTGTCCTGATGATGTCTCGTGGAGAGACGAAACTAGTTGACGACTTGCTTTGATAAATGTTCTTTCATTTTGTATAAATGTACAATTTGTTAGATTTTATCGCAGAAGGTTTTTTCGCGGAATTGTTACTAAATATTTTTCATTCTTATAATCATAATCATTTATTGCTTGAAAAATGGTATTATAAAGGTCTAAAGCTTAAAATAAGTTCACATAATTCACCGGTAAATTCGGCATGCAAAATAAACAAAGATATAATTTTAAATTGAGCAGGATATAAAATAAATGGAAATTAAATTAAAAAATATATAAAATTAGTCATATCAAATCTTAAGATGTCATTGAATTAATATAGTGTAAATTTTATGTGTTAAGAAATTCAGATACAGTATAGAACGATTTGTCATATATAGATACTCTTCTGTCTATCCGTCTCTGTTGCTCACGTGAATGTCCTTGTGTTAACGCAGAATTGTGTTCAGTTGTGTATTGCACGCGGTCGGGGTGGTTATCTTTATTGTACGAAGTAACGCAAACCCAGAACAGGCCCGGTTTTGCAGAGGATATGGCACCATATACCACATACACACAGTGAGGCAGATTATTTAAAAGTCCGAAGAGTATAATAAGCCCCTGTGTCTGGCCTTGGTGGACTATGACTATTGACTCTGTCGAAACCTGGGCTGTTCTGGAATCCTTACAGCCATGCCAAGTAGACTTTCGTTATATCGAGGTGCCGAGATGTCTTTACGACGTCGCCACCACGATTGTCCAAATACAGAACCAGCAGTCCAAACCCATCCAACTGCGCAGAGGAGTGAGGCAGGTGGATATCCCCGAAATTGTTCACGAGCGCCTTCTAATATATGTTAAAGACGCTAGACTGAAAAGCCCTTACCTTTCATTAGCATAAACGGCGATTATATCTCACACCTGCGATTCACTGATGACATAGTCTTAGTGACGGAGTCGCTGGAGGAGCTGAACCGGATGCTGGACGGCTAGCTAGCCTAGCTTCAGCCTCGCGACGCATCGGTCTTGGCATGAATTTGGATAAAACAAAGTCATGATCAATGGCCTCACTACGTCGAGTCTTTTCGGCATCCATACCGCAACGCTTGAAAACCAAAGTTTTCAATCAGTGCATCCTACCCGTCATGACCTACGGAGCTGAGACGCGGACACGCACGATAGGGCTGATTCACCAGTTCAAAGTCACTCAGCGAGCTATGGAAAGAGCTATACTCGAAGTCTCTCTGCAGGATAGGATTCGTAACGAACACATCCGACAGAGAACCAATGTTTTCGAAATAGCTCAGAGAATTAGCAAGTTGAAGTGGTAGTGGACCAGCCATATCTCGCGCAGAACCGACAACCGATGGGATAAACGAGTTCTAGAGTGGAGACCACGACTCGGCAAACGTAGTGTAGGGCGCCCTCCGGCCAGGTTGGATGAATATCTGCGAAAGACTCCAGGCAGATACTGGATGCGTCAAGCTGAAGACAGGACAGGGTGCTATGACGCTCATTAGGGGAGGCCTATGTCTAGCAGTGGACTAATATAGGCTGATGATGATGATGATAATGATACAAATAAGATAAAGTTAGAGAGGAGTTATTGCTAATTTTATAATTTGTGATTTAAAAGACCTTTATATGTTTTTGTACTTTAGTAAATACTAACGCGCTATCGTTACTTAACGTGTTTATTTACTTACTACAAAATCTAGGGTATTTTAATAAAATTTAACACACTAAGTGTTAAATTTTATTAAAATACCCTAGATTTTGAAGACTATTTTAAAAATTGTTGGTTGATTGTGCGTGTAAATCGCCAATGTCTTGTCGTTACAGCGACACACATTAAAATTGTTCATGGAAATAATACTTATTACAATAAAAGAATGTGATTTTATTAAAAAAAAGTTTTTTTCTATATAATATTCTATTATTCGAATAGTAGCTGAAAAATATTCAAATATTCAAATATCAAAAATTTCTGAATATTTGCAAGCCCTAGTCCGTAGTAAGCGATGAAGACCGCACCGTTTCGTTACATATCTAACTATTTCAATCTATGACTAAAATAATACCACCTCCTCCTATTTTAACGTTAGTTTTCGCATTTGTGTTTGTTTACTCCAAACAAACAACGTATCGTGTTGGACACAAAGAACTAAATGCAAATGTAAATAAATAAAAGACTGCACAAACAAAGAAAGCGAACCTGAATAAACCGACACAAAACCACAATTTCATGCACTTAGTAAAATATTTCATGCAAATTCACAAGCTGCTTACGAAAATAATGCACTTTGGACTAGGAAATAGCGTCTGTGTCCTCTTTTCATTAATTTTTCATGTGTCAACTGAGGACAGGGGCGGAAGAAGGCTTGTTTTGTAATAATTTATGTGGATAATCTTAGAGAAGGCAATCTTGTAATGGCAATCTACCTTTTAACCCTGATAAACTGGGACCCAAAATGGGTGGCAAACCCTCTTGCTTGTTGGGATATGTTCAGCAGTAGACATAGATGTGTTGATAAGTCAAACTTGGTAAAAAGGGACAGAAAGCTTTGCTATTTCCTAATGCACTTAGAAGTATTATAAAACCAGGGCGGCAAAATTACGCTATGAAGAGGGCACGTACCATTATCGCACTAATATTTTAAGGCGCATACCTGAGCCAATATGACAGCGATACCTATTTTATCATATTTTTACGTTTATCATAGGATTTTTTTAAAAATCCTACGTTCAGTTTGTGGTATCTATTATAAGCTATTTTTTAATACCTCTTTTATAATTTTATCTCTTATAGTTTAGGAGGAGATACAAAAATAGAGTTTGGTGGCCAAAAAGCACAACTTCGTATCTCTTCCTAAGCTTTACAAAATGAAACTATTACAGAGGCATTAATAAATAACTTATAATAGATACCACAAACTGAACGTAGGATTTTTAAAACTTGCTGCGTTTAACGTAATTATAAGATAAAATAGTTGGGGGCGCCACTTTCGCTGGTGTATGGGCCTTAAACGCAAAAGTTTGTAAACATGTAGGTATGTATGATTTGTAGCTTAAAAGAGCTACAACTACTGAACCATATAAATATAACCATATAAATAACAACTAACAGGCTAAAGGTTTTTCGTCGTTTCTTTAATTTAGTCTACATGGCAAAGCGACCGAAATCAAAAATACCACTTTATTTCCGTATCATTGTATTTTTAAATATGATTTGACCTTTAAAAAGTGTACATTAAGCATTTTTTAATGTAATAATTATGTATGCTTTTTTACAAGTATTTATTTACAATTGAATTGAGCTAACTGCTGAGAACAACCACACAGGGACAAAGAGTCTAGAGGTAGCCAAACTGATCCATAACAATAGGTCAGATAGGTCAGAAACGTCCCCGAGACGTTGGCTGTATTACCCCACTGTATGGTTTTCGATTATAATACCTTAGTCCATCCCTGTATCAACAAAGCACAGGTAAACACTGAGACGGCAGAGTTGGAGATGGCAAATATTTGACGCCTACAGCCGACAGACGTGTAAGGCAATTTGCTCCAAAGATTTAGAGGGAGGTTGTTATGAAACTTCTGAACATGTGTCATCAGTTTTGATATGGAGTTATGGACTTATGTAAGAGTATCTTTACAAATTTGGGTAGTTCTTGTGAGGAATAAAGCTCTCCGCACATTTATTCAACGCCACAACCACACGGCATAAAAATATAAATTCAAATATGGGATCAAACTAGTCATTCTTTTAAAAATCATCTTTATTGAAAAAGACATTTTAAAACTAAATAATATAAATAAATAAAATGAAATACTGGCTGTATTTACATTTGAAACAATTGAGCTAACTGCAGACTGTTGCAAATAATCTACAGGGTACCCCCAATTGATCCATATCCATTCGAAGATCAATAGGTACTTAAATATACATTTTACAGAGATAAAATGACTTCCGACATGCTTCAAACGAGTGGCCCGCGAGCATTCTGTCATCTGATGTCGTCAATGTGATGATAAATGTTATGTATCTATATAACAACACAATGCATCTAAATGTGAGGAGTTCAAGCCCATACTTGATTGCACATTTTTGTGCGGTACGGTAGCTGTGCACATTGATTTATTAAAAAGGAAAGATAGGTTACGTTCTCCCAGCGCTTACTCAAAAATTGGCATGTGTTACAACTACACGCAAACACATACGCTCACAGTTATATTTCCAGTCATGTGCAATACAAAGAAGAACAAAGACGGAAAGACGTATCCAAGACCGAAGTGAGACCGAGACAACAATATTTCACGCGAATCACGACCGCCCGTGCCGCCGGTCAGACGGTGACTGAGGTGGGAGAACATAATTTTACACAATTTGAGGTTGCCACTTTCGAGAAACCAGTACCTCATCTTCCCTTTTTAATAAATCAATGGCTGTGCACCTATAAGTATGATCTGCGACAACCTTTAGGCTTCGGTCTCGAATTCAGTTAATGTAAGGCGGGCGATGCGAGCGGCGGCGGCCTTTTATAAGAGCCCTAAGCCGCCACCACATTTTTGGGTTTACTTACCTGATATTCACTTTACCTGATTGATGCATGCTTTCGTGGCAGACAGAACCTATGGAGCCCAACATTTTGGAAAGTCAACGGAATGGTCATAAAGGGTACATTTTTGTAGCAAGATTGTTTTGTCTTAAAACGGCTTCAATAGTAGATTATACACCAAGTTGAGAAAGCCACCAATCCCTATCGAGTGTGTCTTTTGCTATGTGTATAGCTGTGTGGAGCTGGCTTAGAATTTGTACCTACGACCCCAACTCTTCCGTCGAAGACTAAGGGATATCCGCCGGACGGCAGCAGCGCCCCCAGCAGAACAACCACCAAATTGCGATCCCTAACCCGCGTGCCCAGCTTGGGGATTATGCTTTATAGTATGCTTTCCAGGAAATTCATCGTTTAAAATCTTCAAAATCAACGAGTAAATTCAAATTATAAGCTCTAATGTACATGGGACAGTATCGCTCACGTCCGTAGGTGTTGACCCTCTGATACCCTACACGTGTCCTCTGGGTGGTGCTAAGAGCGATACCCTCTGGTGGTAGGCTTCGGCCGTGGCTTGTCACCACCCTCCGGACTGGGCCAGTCCGTGAAGCAACTCTGTTGTGTTTCGGAATGTGGTCCGGAGTAGCCATCTTCTAGACCTTCGTGATACATCGTCGGCCGCATCTTCGCTTTCCATCATGTGAGAATTGTGAGATTGCGGTCAAACGAAGGACTATTTCTGATAAAAAAAAAAAAAAAAAAAAACAGAAATAAACACGCGTACGTACGATTTGCACATGGTTCTTTTTTTGATTATTGTTCCGAATACGGAAGAGGTCAGGTTTTGAGTAAAAACTTTTTGACGTCTGACCTATTATGAAAATAACCGTAGCTACCGGGGAAACTTTTAACAAAGTTACAGAGTAGAATTGGATTTTCATACGTTTTTCTCTCCCGCTGAACGCGTGAAAAATGAAATTCCATAGAGTTTTTCCACCCGCGTTTCGGTACGTCGGCAAAGTCGATATCCACTGGGACAGCCAGAAGGATACCTGCAACGACAGAAAAGGGTTTATTCCCATCGGTATTAATAAATAGACCAAAACTAGATTAAACTGTCGACAGGACAACATGAATATTTCCTGACCTAATCACTCACATGGCGATTGAAACTTACAATTTTCCGGAAATTACCGACCGTTATAATCTGGTAAGTGGGAAAGTAGCGGGAATCGATATGCAATTTGCCAGATCTAAAATTACGTTGTAATTTAAAGCGTTAGTTTGCGATAGCTCTACACAATGTTGGACCAGTAATCACATTATACTGACAGGCTGTGTAACGCTGCACGTTATTAGAATGCGATAGGACTGTTTCGAACTAAGACAATCGTGAAAACGTTACGCACAAATGATGAACGAAATTTCGTTTTTATGAACAGAGAGCTGAGAACTTTTTTGCTAACATTATTGATGAATAAAGTTACTTCGAAATGACACGCTACTTAAAGGGAATCCATTTGTAACAAGATGTAATCTTAAAGCTGCCTTTTATATTTCAGGATTGTACTCTGACGAGGATTCATTCTGATAGCGCGTAAATAATTCAATCCTAAGCCAGCCAGACAAAACTCAGCCAACATTAAAGTGAAGCATAACCTATGCCGTTAAATCACGGCCGCCAAAGTCTCTACATTTAGAAACCATCAATGGGTTCCCATGAGTGATCAAGGGTAGGAATGTGTCGATCATGAACGAACGGCTCATATGATTGCAATCTCGAACCGCGCGTGATTGATCCGAACAGTCTCAACGAAATGACCCGATCATTTCAATGTTCGGATCATTGGTTAAAATGACCGAGACGCGTGCGACTTGACGCAAAAATCCACTGACGCTGCGTCTTGCTCTTGCGAGGCTGTGAGTGGTGCGTGCAAGTAGGACACATTCTGCGGACTGTCTCATTTTCTCACAGCCTAATTGATAAATAAAATAATAAGTCATATAGTCTATTGTCGCATTACGGTCCTTTAGGTATTAAAGCCCTTGTCTTTTGAGTAATACGTAAATATATCTAAGTATGTAGGTAGGTACCTACATCTATGTAAAGTATTTAACAACCAGGGTAGGCAGGTACCTACCTATCTCAATTCTCGTCAAATATCTACCATAAATGATCAATAAGATCGTCTGTAGGTAGGTACCTACTGTACGTACTACCTATTATGTAAAGTATTTAACAACAAGGAAAGCCGCCCGCTCGGCGGCCTATCACAGGTTCATTAAAATATCAAGCATATTAAATCAATAAAAAAAGTTAAGTAGGTACTTCGTATCTGACTATCTACTGTAAGATACATAACCATACTTATCACTTGAAACGTAAAAGTAGGTAGGTAGGTAGGTACCTATACCTACCTACCTATCTCAATTCTGGTCAAATATCTACTATAAATGATCAATAAGATCTCGAATGATATAGACAGAGTATTGGAAAAGTTTTTGCGAGAACCATATCAGTCAGTAACGAAACGACGATGACGACGACGCGACGCAAAGATCCGATCTCACACGGCACGGGTCAATCAATCACAAAATGCATGATCGAAATGAAACGAAAAATCGAAATGAGGCGATGATAGGCCGCCGGCAAAAACAATCATTCAAATGAACGGGTCATATGATCCGGGTCATTTTCATAACGGGTCATGATTGATATCGATCTTTGTGAATGATCGAACGACACATCGCTAATCAAGGGACCGTTTTGATCCGTATAACCGGATGAAACTGAATTTGACCGGTTGTCGGTCCGGTCGAGGGTCTATAATCAATTTAGAATTATATCCGTTTCCGTATCGTAATCCTGTTGAAAAATTATCAGATTAAAGCTGAAAGGGTTCTTACACGAGAAATGGGAGCAAAGTTTAAACAGGTTTATTACTTTGTTCATTGACTTGTTATCGTGGGAGTAGCTGTATTTACTTACAACACAGGTCCTTATGTACCTACTCCTTAATCTCAACAGCCTGTATTGGTCCACTGCTGGACGCAGGCCTCCTCCTAATAAGCGCCTGATTGGCGTTAATCTCATGGAGGGTAGTGCCCATAATCCCTACGCTGGGCATGCAGGTTGGGGATCGCAGTTTGGTGGTATAATTGTTTTATAGGGGTTGCTACTGCCTTGGTATTTATCCTTTAGCCGCCTCTTACGACACCCGCGGGAATTTGGAGTGGTGCAAATTCTCAGCCAGCACCACACAGCTACAGGAAACTACTCGTAGAAATGAAATTAGTTTTTTTTCTGATTTGTTTTCTTACTGGTCTCATACGGTATCATAAGTGAATGACATTTCAGTGTTTATATAATTAAACATAGGTACGCTTCCGACTATAATTGATAGGGATCAGTTGAGCTACATGTAGATTGTTTGCAGCAGTCTACAGTTAGCTCATTGGTTTCAATTGTACATAGGTAGGTACTAGTTTTAATCTTTTTCTATTATTTGATTGTAATTTTATTTTTCAATAAAGACTATAGAAATATGAGGTCGTAGTGGTGACAGACAAATTGAAAATAACGTGTACAGTTTCCGAAAATTTTAAAACTCTCGACGATGATTTTACTCGAGACTCTCGATGAAGTCATCTTTCAAATAACTTCACTCTCCTCAACCTCAACAGCCTGTGTAGTCCACAGCTGGACCCAGGCCTCTCCTGGTAACTTCACTCTATCAGGCTAATGTTATAACAAAGTCTGATGATGAAGTTTAGATGGATGTTTGTTTGTTGCTTCTTCAACAAAACTACGTTATCTACCTACTTTTTATCTAAAAACCAGTTTCCAAGGGATAGTTAGCCCCGCTAATCGCGCCACTACACTCCCCGCGTCTCCGTAAACAAAGCCCTACCCCCATATTCATAATAGTCTGCTAACTTAGCACGCTGCTAAATCTCGCTCTGTCTTCTTCTATTGACATAAGTCAAACTGAGAAATGACATTACTTAGCAGTTGACCATTATGAATAAGGGGGTAACCCCCTTATTCATAATAGTCTGCTAACTTAGTACACTGCTAAATCTCGCTCTGTCTTCTTCTGGTGACATAAATCAGACTGGGAAATAACACTACTTAGCAGTTGTGTTATGTTAGCAGACCATTATGAATAAGGGGGTTAGTGTTTAAGATTTTTGAGCATTACAAACACTACCATAACTATTTTGGTAGTTCCTTTCTCAAAAAATAGCACAGCCCATTTCAACACATTAATTACAGTAGTAAAATTCTGTATGACAGGCCATTATCCGGCATTATTAACGTGGCAACACTAGCAACGCCTGTAAACTGTGCTTGTGTAGTGTGTAAAATAAAAAAAATATATATTTAAAGTCAAGGTGATAACTACTACTAATATGAAAAAAAATCTCAATTTCAGGTAAACTACATTCATCGACCTATGCTTGAGTGATGCTTATGTATAGTTTCGGGTATATAATATTAAAAAAAATTGCTTAGGAACTCGTGTCAAAATCTACACCCACTCATGTATCCCTCAAATAACGATGCCTTCCTACGATGTTATTACGTATTATTGAACGGTTAAATTATTTGCATTAGTTGCATTAAATGCATTATTTAACTAATTGCATTTTAGAACGGTTTTAAACTTTCATATCTCTGCCTCGTGATTCTTTGACTCATCTTTACTCAAGTATGGCCTGTGGTCTAGTTAAGGGTGTAAGGTAAAGAATCGTTTTGCGCCTAGATAAAATTAAATGATGTGTAAACCATAGACAAAACCCTACTCACTCAAGTAGAGATTTTGCTAGTGCAACTAGTTAGGTACCGTCAGAGTTACGTACTATATAAAATATTTGGTTATGCAAAGATTCTAGACTTGAGTAGAACTCACGTAATGACTGCATAAGTGATGCTTGAGGAAGCTTTCATAATACGGGCCTAAAAGAGATAAGATAAAATATTACTGCAGGTCAGTAATAAACGGAATATATAACATAGCAAAGCTCAAGCCTGTATTGGTCCACTGCTGGACGCAGGCCTCCTCCTAATAAGCGCTTATCTTATGGAGGGTATTGCCCAAAATCCCTACGTTGGGCATGCGGGTTGGGGATCACAGTTTGGTGGTATAATTGGTTTGGAGTGGGCGCTGCTGCCCACCCCCCGGTGGATATCCCTTAGTCGCCTCATACGACACCCGTGGTTGTAGTATCCCTGGTGAGTAGGCTAGGACGTAAACTTACCACCAAAATAGTGCAGTCCTAATTACCGTACAGCCCGAATTTACTGACTACTAGGATAACATATGCATGAAAGAACTAGAAACTTACATTTATTTGGTTTTAGCTACCAGTGAAGCGAATCTTTAATCAACTCTCTGTATCTCCAACCAACTACTGCTCTCCTGGTACTTTGGGCATAAAGAGGAAAGATTTGATTGTTTGTTTGTATTGAATCGGCTCCGAAAAACCTTGACCGATTTTAAAATTCTTTCACCATTAGAAAGCTTACTTTTCAGGAAGTGATATAGGCATATTTTATCCCGGAATTCCCACGAGAACGGGAACTACACGATTGAAACGGCGAGGCGCTGCTAATCTTCTGAACTCAAATGAACTAGACTGTCTCAGCATGATATTTCTATTAGTTTGAGGTTCATAAACCTTTGTCGATTGCTCAGTTGACTTCTCTATATATTTCTTCAGAAACCGTTCTATAACTTCGCCCTATGTTCTATTGTAAGATCGAACTATTCATAAGATAATTAAAAGGTATTTTCTTTGAAAGTAAATTGCACAGGATATTGGAGCCTGGAATTTTTAATGAAGAAGGCATCTTTAGACGCCATCCACAGGCAGTTCATTATGTTTTTCTACCACTTGGAAAAGGAAGCGGTTTTTATGAAAAGGGCTCTTAGGACTTTATTATTTTATTATACAGGGTTACTGACACTGCAGGTTCAGTTCCCATAAAAAGATCGTTCAAATATCGTTTTAGAGCTATAAATGAAACTTATTCGATACTTATACTTACTTAACGTAGTGTAGGCATCTTAAAAACTGTTCTGCCCTTAAATAAACAGTGGGTGCAATGTGGGAATAAGAGATCGGTGTTCGTTAATTCAGACTAGTTAGAACCTTTTTCGCTGCACGTGTGCAGTTAAATATGCATTGTAGAAGGTCATATTTCTTTGTTTTAACTGATTACTTTGGTATAAAGAATTGAATCTATATTGACTAAACGTTTTTGTGGCGGCTGGTAGGTAATATAAATAATTTCATAAAAACAGTCTTTGTAAAGTTTTTATTCATAAATGTCTATGATTACATAAATTATCTTGGAGTCTAGAGTCTTGGTCCTTTTGTTTAACCCTGTATAAAAGCTAAATAAACGTTGAAATCCCGCTGCCAAAATGTACAACGTCGTAGCTGCAAAACTACAATTTAAAACTATTTTTGGTGCTCATCGCAATGCCCGCTCGATTATCATCGGCGCGTATGTGCGAAATTCGTAATTTTCCGACACCCGGGACATGGCATATGTGGAAACGTAGAAACGTAGATACATAGATACGGAGCTCGACATTACAGTTGCATGTTAAACTTCGTAAATTGTCCCGTTATGCAGGCTCGAGCAAAATGCAGAACGAGATAACATTTTCATTTGCGCGAAAGTATTTCATGAGTTAAAATATGGTTGCAGTTTATGAAATGAGCTTAACGGGGATTTAAAGTGTCTCTTTTAACAATTTTAATGGTCAATTGCGATTATTTTAAAAGCCTTTTGTAAAAAACTTACTTTAGATTAATGCAAAAATATCATCATCATTATATCAGTACAGAGTTCAGGCTAAATCGTTATACTTAGCTATATTTAATAGTTTAATGTTCTCTATGTTTTGTCTCTTTACGAGACAGTTTTTTGAATAAATTTTATTTAATTTCATTTATTTAGTACAGACACACGTCTGACGCCCTTATATTGTATTGTTTTACCTCCACCCCCTATGTCTTATGTGACGATCGAGTCGGTTTTTTATCCAAATCCACATCCACAGCCTGTATCGGTCCACTGCTGGACGCAGGCCTCCCCCTGATAAACGCCTTTTTGGTGTTTAACTCATGGGGGGGTAATGCCCATAATTCCCACGCTGGGCATGCGGGTTGGGGATCGCAGTTTGGTGGAAGATTTGTTCTGTAGGGGGCGCTGCTGCCCGGCCCCCCAGAAGATATCCCTTAGTCGCCTCTTACGACACCCACGGGAAGAACTGGGGTGGTGCAAATTCTATGCCGCCGGCACCACACGGCATACACGGCTTTTTATGGTTTTCAATAAATAACTTGTTTTAAATTTTTCTATATAAAAACTCTTACGTTGATCGAGACTTGCTTAAATAAATAATGCTGCACAATCCACACCATCATTAATAATCATTATGTTTGAGTATTTTCTTTGGGGCTTTCTTGGTTAACATGCCTTTAAAGTCGCTTAGCTAGCTATCACTGATGGCTCGGAGTTTCTCTGAAGGATTGGATTCGTAACGAATACATCCGACAGAGAACCAAAGTTACCGACATAGCTCAAAGAATAAGCAAGCTGAAAAGGCAGTGGCCCGGCCATATCTCGCGAAGAACCAACAACACCTGTGGTAAACGTTTTCTTGAGTGGAGACCGCGACTCGACAAACGTAGTGTAGGCCGCCCTCTGGTCAGGTGGGATGACGATCTGCGAAGACTCCAGGCAGATGCTGGATGCGTCAAGCTGAAGACAGGACGCTATAGCGCTCAATAGGGGAGGCCTATTTCCAGCAGTGGACTAATATAGGTTGATGATGATGATGCCTTTAAAGCCATATAAATACGATTTAATATTTATTGTTAACTAGCTGCGCCCCGCGGCTTTGCACGCGCTGTTCCTATGGAAACGTTTAAAGGTGATTTCTATCCCATGGGAACTGATTTATGGAATGAAAACTATGTTTGATTCCAGGATTAGAATTACCTGTATACGAAATTTCAGCTCAATCCGTTCAGTAGTTTTGGCGTGAAGAGGTTACAATCATCCATCCATCCATCCATACAAACTTTCCCATTTATAACATATTAGCGTGATGTGATATGATGTGATACTGTGATAATAACAGGCAACATTTTTCAATTTTAAAACTTTTCGCTCCAACAAGTACAAAACTCCTTGAAACCTCAGCATTTAATTACAGAGACAGAACTCACGCTAAGTATGATAACTTAGCTGACGGTAACTTTAATCTCTGCGTAAATAGCTGGAAAATTCTAGAATAAGACGTAGGATTTGCGGATTTCAGGCATGAATCTAGACCATTTTATAAATTCAAAGAAATCATTTTCATCCGTTTAAGCGTTTTGCCGTGTGATACCGGTTTAGAATTTGTATCACCCCAACTCCCGAGGGTGTCGTAAGAGGCGACTAAGGGACGAGGAACAGTACCACCAAACTGCGATCCCCAACCCGCATGCACAGCGTGGGGATTATGGGCATTACCCTCCATGAGTTAAACGCCAAAAGTGTTATCAGGGAGATGCCTATCCCCAGCAGTGGACCAATATAGGCTGTTGAGGTTGAGGTTTGAGCTAAGCCTGAATGATTGCTCTTGGAGTATTTTAGCTACGTTGAAGATTAATCGATTCCTAACCTGAGTCCTAAGTATAATATATATATACAGGGTGTCCGGAAGGTCGATGCAAAGCCTTAACGGGGTGTTAGTACAGACCATTTAGAACAATTTGAGCCATATTTGTCCTAACCAAAGTCTGATTGTTTTTTTTTTAAGAAAACTTTTACGATTTTTAACCAAAATCCCGAAATTTTCCAATTAAGTGATAAAAACGCAAAGTTTAAGTGGAATTGTCTATTTATTTTATGTACTTTATTAGCCTAATGTTTGTTTAATGATATCAAATCATTTTAAAGCAGCGTTAATACAAAATAAAAACGGAATTGCTGCTCGAAGCGACGCAATTTTTTGCTGCCTCAGAATTCAACCAACAACATCCTACATCACAGGCGGACAGACCTTCTTCGCCACTGAATTATCAAACTACGTCTAAACTAGTGTTATTGTGTGAAACTTTTAACTGGTTGAAACCGATGTCCCAACAAAAAGCTAATACTATGGGGAAACTAGTTAGAGTCGCGCTATGTCCGTGTTGGGGTAACTTTTAACGAGTGTTTAAATATAACTAAATTGGCTAGTGGTGCCCGAGGGGTCTTGTCTGGACGCAGCTTCTTTTTAACCCACGACGAGAAAATGAGGGGGATATAAATCAATGTTTCTTTGTGTACGTAAGACCTTGATTAAGGAGACGCGGGCGTGCAGCGGTGCGGTTCGTTTTAAATTCAAACATATGGCGTTGGTAGAGTGTGTTTACGGAGAAGCGATTTTATTGAAATTGAAATTGAAAATTGATTTATTCAGACTTTAACATCCATTTTGTTAGTAACACATGATTTAAATTATTGGTTAGTAAGTTACAAATAAATGACAGAAAAAAATAAACAATCAAACTATAATAATAATAATAATTTTTAGACGCGTTTGTTTGATTTGAAGCGTCGCACGCGGCGGCCACCGTCATTCTGCACGCCCCGCCTATTCATAAACATCACCGTACATTGCGATATGTTTGTGTTTACGCGTGCGATGACGTCACCGCTGCACGCCCCTCATCTCCGTAAACAAGGCTTTAAAATACACTATTTCTTGAAATGTAACATAAAAATGTTCTTCAGTTGTTTTAAAATGAGAAGGTTACGGGATGGGAAGGAGCCAAAAATGTAACTAATGCTGGACATTTTTCCACGGCATCAACTAGCCTGAAGCTAAGCAGTAGACATGGGTAACTCAGGAGTGATGGATAAAAAAGATATGTATCATTCCGTTTTCATCAATCACTCACTCACTCACTTCCAATCCGAATGTATCAGTGTATCAGTTGTGTGTATCTTTTTAGTTCCCGAGCGACGCCGAAGCGGTGACGCGCTTTCTTCTCGGAAATTCCAGGCGTCTCTTTCGCACCTCCCAGTTTAGAATGTTCTGTCGCACTTTCGCATGACAGGGAGAGATGATAAATTGTCTGACCATTTTAAACTGACATACGTTGGTACAAAAAGTTGAGTAAATTTATAACTCTATTACTGGTATATAAGTCTTATATAGTCGTAAAGCGGTATATGAACAATTCAAATATGATTATGCTGGTTTCTTGAATGCACTTAGCCTAAAGTTTTAATAAATTATGCAAACTAATTTCGGTCTTAATAGGTTTTCCATTAGGATCAAGTTATAATCAATATGATCAATATTATAATAACCGCTTTTACTAAATGCATAAGAATGTACCTACCTAGAGACGGTTCGTCTGGTATATTTAGGTATTTATCTTGATTTCCCTAAGATGCTATCATCAGAACCTAGTTACCTTACCGTCCTGAAATTATTATCTTTCTAACAAACAAAGAATCATTCAATTCGGTTCATAATCTACGAAGTTATCGGCGAACAATTGAATTGAGAACCTCCTCCTATTTTGAAGTCGGGTAAAAATGGAAACAATCTTTATACATTCACACCTTAAATACATTAAAAATAGTAGGTACCTACTTACTACCCATATCATCCATGATCCAATCAGCAATATTAACCTAAATCGAATTGATTTGGTAAGTATTTCATATTATTTTTCAAACAGTTGCTTTTTTAATTATGAACACATTTGTATGTTTATATGGTGCCTACCCAGATAGATTACATTTAATTTAAATAACTAGCTGACCCCTGCGGCGTTACCCTCGTATTGGTACGACACAGTGATGATGATGAATCTTTATGTATTTTTCCAAGCCATAAACTAGGTAGTAGGTATGTATAATTAAATTTCAGCGAAATTTAGTGGATTTTTCGTGAAATAGTAACAAACATACCTACACACAAATATTTTCTCTTTATAAATATTAGTACCTAAGTATACACAAAATAACGGACTGTGTGTTGCTTAAGTACACGTTTGCGAGCCTGTACCGGTGGAATTTAGCAAAAGAAAGAGCTTGCAAGGAAACGAAACGAGTAGGTAGTCCAACAAATCAGAACAAGAAGATACATAACGTACCTACCTAAACCAATCAATCTAATCTATTGCTCATAGTTCGTAATGATTTATATGCGCAACAGTTCAATTTGTCGCTACGTCTCATGCGCGGATTCGAAAGGATATAAAGATATAAAAGAGTGATACATATCACAGTGATCGAAAGATACATATCAATCTTTTCTTTTCAATGATACAATATTCCCATGTCTACTAAGCAGAGCTTGTTTTATAAGAACTAGGTAACTGCTTTACCTAAGAGAGAAACCTTACATATTTAATTGTTAAACAAGGTTAGAAAAAAATTACGTCCCTTTGTTATCGAATGCGTAAAATGTTTGAAATTCATTCCTTCAACTTCATTAATTTACGCAATGTATGACGATGCGATGTCATTTTTCTCTATTCTACTAACGTAAATCATAAGTAAACAACAGCATAGTTTTTATAGGGAGAACGAAATAATATTCGAAGATGAATATTCCATTCACATATTCAATTCAACTTACAAGACTTTAAATTCAAATTATTATTTATTTATTAAAAGAGACTATTATCATTGCAGATGTCTCCATATCGTATTTTAAGGCATACTAAGAAGAACTTAGATTTAAAATTGTATTTATAGTAAACGTGACTAGACTATAAAAATCAATCATTGTTTCAGTCATGTAGACATTTTTCATGTTATCACCAACATTCATAAACCCGAAAAAAATCTAAAATACCGATTCAGATTCTATTAAATTACGAAGTTCAATAAAAAAACCCTTTGTTTCCAATTTTCACACTTTTTTACAATAATTAATTTTGTTTTAAAAAACTATAAACCAACTTCAATTTTTATAGTATGTTCATGGATTTTTATGGATTTTCATGGATCCCATTGTCAGTACTGGACCAAATTAAAATGGGACCACATGGGAAGCACCAGCTTTCATATCAAAAAGAATCATGAAAATCGGACCACCCAGTCAAAAGTCCAGAGGTAACAAACATTTTTAATAAAATACAGTCGAATTGAGAACCTCCTCCTTTTTTCGAAGTCGGTTAATAGTTTCACTTCACAACAGTCACACATTTTATTATAATATTAAATTTCTCCTAATAATCTGTTAAATTGGACACCCAGGATTGGGTAGGCCTCCTCCATGTAGTTCCACTCATTGCGATCTTTCGCCAGACGGAATAATCAAACCGAAAATGAAATCAAATTGAGATAAACAAAACAAGGACAAAATTCTACTTATTAGCAAAACTAATAGACCCTTTTTGCCATCCAACGGCCTATTTACCACAAGACCAGGTGTTGCCAACACAAATATACTGCCTACCAAAAACTTCGCAATGAACGTACGAATCCTAAAATTAAATTACCAGGTAGCTTTAGTACGATGTAGCTCGACCAGGGCAAATATTGGCCTGAGCCTGTGGTCTTAGCTCCGTATAAAGTCGGACCATATTTTCAAGAGTTTGGTGATTTGAAATTGTTGTGTGTCGGCTTAGAATTTGCACCACCTTACTTATTCAGAAGTAGTGATACAAAATACTTACTGGGTGTATTTACAGTCTTTCGAAAAATAAGGTATTTTTTTAGTGTTGCGGTGACTTTTAGAGTTAATGTATGTTAATAAAAATTATGTTAGATGTCGCAAACAAAAAAATAGATTACATAATGGACTTAGATATCTATAAAATACTTGCATACAGTGATAACATAAAATTAAATTTGTCAGTCATACATTCATTAATGTATACCGATACTTTGTTGTATATAATAAGACAAAACACTTGTTGAAAGAGGTTTTTATAAGCGGTAGTCTCCACTTTCAAACCGGGTACAGACCAGCGAACGAAGGCTAACGAACGAACGAGGGCCTTCGTTCGCTTTTGGTCGTGCTTCGGCGGCTGTCGCTACATCTAAGAAAAAATATATAAGGTCGACTGTAGAACCTCCTCCGTTTTTTTCGTCGGTAAAAAAATGGAACGAACGTTGCGATCAACGAATCCCCCGCTCACTGTTGCTCGCTCGCGCGGTCGACGAGCACCTACGTAGATTTTACCAACTCGATATTTAATTATTTGCCTAAACCTAAACACAGTCATTCATTCATAAGTGTTTGAATAATTACCTAAACAGTGCATCAAAGTGCCGCAGCTGTAGAGTTGTTCAAAAGTCTGGCACCCAGTCAGAGTTTGAGTTTTAAATTAGATTATGAATATGTAAGTTGAAAAGCTCAATAGGGGCATATTCGTGCCAAGAGAGTCGGGTAAGCTATTGCTTTACAGTTATTAATAAAGTTAAATGCATATTTTATTGGACATAATCACACGAATATTATAAAAGCGAATGTTTGGATGTTTAATGAGTGAATTGGTTGTTGTTTTTTTTTTGTTTGACTTTTCTGTTCAGGCATCGATTTACATTATTATTCATATATTCCTTTAATAATCTATACCATATTACATTATAAAAAATTAAGTTTTATCGACTACGCTTTTCGGTAAATAACCACCCATCCACCATTTAATTAGCATCTTTTTGTCACACCCCATATTTATTATTTTTTGTTGCTTAGGTCGGTATACATCTAATCGAAGGTGTTGTAACGTAATACGTTAAATACTTTCGTATTTATAAAAAACATTTTAAACTAATCTTATTTTAATCGATTATTATAATACAATTAGTCAAATCAAAGCCACTCGACTAATTGCGAGTCTATGATAGACGGCCCATAGATAAGTTCGTCAACACGTCGCTAACTTCACGTCACTCCCGATGACTGTCTATGGCCTTCAATTTGGTCGAGTCACTTTCGCTGCGCAGGAGACGGACAAAGGAGCAATCTTGGCTCGATAACTTTATTTTATCGTCCCTCCTTACAATTTTAAATATTACAATATTCATTTGTATAACTGTGAAGTTTTATAAACCCCGTTGGGTAAGTTTTGCACTGATTCGTAATGTAGGCTGTAATCACTCATTCCAACGCTCAAAGAATGACATGGAGCTTTCTTTCAACTTGCCATGTCATCCTTCATACCCATTGTTCACGGGCTAAGGATTTTCATAGCTTTAATTTACCTATTCATGTTCATTTCTTCACACTTGACTCTGTATTATTTTTGTAAATTCTATTTTCTCATTTTTGTAAATCCATCTCCCGTTCTGATTGTGACTTCCACGGCATCATGAACCCTTAGTGCTTCTGCTTTTTGTGCTGCCGTGGGAGCCCGTCACCTTGCAAGACCTGGCTGTAATGCCTTGCTTTATGCGCATTCCAGGGTTCAAAGTCCACCCTAGGGCAGTCTTCGTTTCCGGCCGGACTTTCAACGAGCGCCCACTTTTATGGACCTGGACCTTCTCAACACCTGAACCTTTCGCCGTCGGGACGCTGCTACACCCGCGGCGCACTAAAAGGACAGTACTGGTGAAGAGAAAAACAAGTAGAAGACTTATAACCGGTAGAATCAGCGTTCTGTAGGAAATTAACGAACCCACTTTCTAGCCCCTCTGGCGAGTTAGTATAACTTAGTTTAATAAGCATCATAGCCCCTCCGGCTCCATACTTGATCTTTATTAATTAAATTGTAACTTATTTAAACGTGTCTTTAATTTTAATCTGGTAGGTTTAGTAGTCCGTAGCTTCCCGAGTCCCTAAAACCGGAAGGTTCCCTAAGACCGGACAGTTACTAACAGGACTTTTACCTAAGACCGGACTGCAGTTTTTTAAGGCGGGACACTGGCGCCCTTTATCCGTGGTTAATACAGCTGATTCTACTTGGTTCTTCCTTTTGTTTTTTTCTTTAGTTTATGCATGTTGGTGGTAGTTTTATGTAAAACGTATTTTGTTTGGTTTTTAATCTTATAAGCTACTGAGGTGCACGTAAGTACTTAGGTTTTATTTTTTAATAGTAAACTCTAGTCATTTTACATTATAACTATACACATTTTTTTTTCTTTACTTTTGACACGCTTGTTTTTTATTACAAGTTGTTATTAATTTTATATTTATGTACAGTACCGAACAGTACACACCAGTAGCTTCCTTTTTTTGATTTTGCACAACTTTTTTTTTAACTTTTCACTTTCCATCTCATTAAAACCATACGTTTCATTCATTTCTTTTGTAACAGAACGGCGAGCTTTATTTTATTCAGTGCACAACTTATCTAACAGTTCAGTTTATTTCTCACTGCTATACCATGTTGCCCGTCAAATTTTTGTCTCTCCAAAAATCGGAGTTGGATTATGAGGTTCGCATACGAGGCGCTACTCCAGCATCTTCTGTTGAGGAGTTACGCAAACAGATAGTCAAGTTAGGGCCTGAGCATCCATCAGAACATATATTAGAGTCTCCGCTTGATATTAGGCAGGACCTTAAAGGTTGTTTGGATGTTCTGACGAAAGTTAAAACTAATTTGGATGTGGAAGATATTAGTGCTTCTTCGCTCATGCGAACTCAAAATATGCTGAACCACTTATTTAACCGTATAGAGAGGATAGACCGTGGTGACGATTTTAAAAAAGAGTTTGACGATGTAGTCGCTGCCTACAAAGGTTATGCGCTCAAGTGTTCTGCTCTGCAAAACAAATCTGCAGCTAGTGCTTCTTCAAGCGTAAGCACTGTTTCCAGCGAAACCATACGCAGTGCATCGGATGGCCAACAGAGCATGATTAACGTGACATGCGATCGCGCTTCTGCCGAATTATCTCGCTTAAAATACAACGGCAAGTCATGTGTCCGTTCTTTTATACAGCGTGTTGACGAATTTATGGAGGCACGTGATATCCCTTCATCGAAAGTCCTTCGGTACGCGTCTGAAATCTTTCAGGATGATGCCCTTCATTGGTATCGCGCGACTAAAGATAGGGTCAACTCGTGGACCGAACTGGCAATTTTACTTAAAGAAGATTTTGGTCAAACCGATTATGACTATAGGTTTATTTCAGAGATCCGTGCTCGTACTCAAGGGGAAAGTGAAAACATCACTATATACCTCTCTATAATGAAAGGCATGTTTTCGCGCTTGTCAAAACCCATTCAAGAGGCGGACCAATTGGAAATCCTCCTTCATAATATTAGACCCTGCTATGCCAACACCCTAGCCTCAGTTGCCCAGATTTCCAGCATTGATGATCTGCGTGCACTATGTCGTAACTTTGAAGCTATTCAGGCACGCCTCTCTCAATTTCAAGAGCCGCCTAAAGTTACTTCTGGTACACTTGCACCGGAGTTTGCATACAATGCTGATAGGGGCTCGAATAGACCTAATAACTTTAATAACAATCAAAATAGATATAATACTAATAATTATAATAGAAATCACAATAATAAAGATAAAAATCAAGCAAATATTCACGCAGTCGCTACCACTAGCAAGGAACCTTATTGCCCGAGGTGTCGCACTAACTCGCACCATTTGCGACAATGCAAGGCTCCGCGCGACATAGTGTGTTTTAAATGTGGGAAGAAAAACGTCAAAACTCCTGATTGTCCTGACTGTCGTAAGAAGACGTCTTCTACGCCAAAAAACGAGTAGACCAGAATTGTAGCAATTTTGATAAGCAAGATTGGGAATCTTGGCTTAATTTTATACGAACCTTCAGCTCTTCATATAAAATTTCTACAATTCTGGGCTCTAAACCGATAAACGATTCTCGACCCTACGTTAATATAAAAATCAATAATATTGACGCCTGTGGCTTACTTGATTCTGGTGCCGCAGTCACTGTTTTAGGAAATAATTTTCATAAGCACCTTGTTGATTGCACTTTGCATACAAATGATCGTATAAATATGGTAGCTGCTGGTGGTCAATCTCTAAATAGTATTGGTTATATCAATGTGTCAATATCGTTCCAGGATCAATTACACATTCTCAGAGCTTATGTTGTTCCTGAGGTTGAAACTCCTATTATTCTAGGTGTAGACTTTTGGCGTGCTTTTGGAATTTGTCCTAAATATTTAAACTCAATTAAAATGTCCTCAACTTCGTTGGCAGATTTGAATCTGAATTGTAACACTGACGCGACGTTTATTCAGTCTTATGACAATCTTATTGACTCTCAAAAATCTATAGCTGACAATATAATCGCTCAGTTTAAATCAATTTCTACAGAAGAGAAGGGTTTAGGTAGGACTGATTTAGTTTGCCATCGCATCGACACTGGAGATACGCCGCCAATCCGACAACGCTACTACAGGTTGTCCCCTGAGAAACAGCGCATTCTCGTTGACCAGGTCGATGAAATGTTGTCTCTTGACGTAATAGAGCCTTGCGAGAGTGCGTGGTCCTCTCCTGTTATCATCGTTACCAAGAAGGATGGAAGTCCTAGGTTCTGCCTCGATAGTCGCAAGCTTAACGCGGTTACGAAACGAGACTCCTATAACTTGCCTTATGTCTCAGAAATTTTGGATAGTCTTCGTGATGCTAAATACTTGTCAAGCATTGATTTGTCTAAGGCATTCTGGCAGGTCCCTATTGCACCCGAAGATCGAGATAAGACAGCCTTCTATGTACAAGGCAGGGGCTTATATCGCTTTAAAACAACCGCTTTCGGCCTTACAAATGCTCCCGCGACACAGCAGCGTCTCGTTGATTTGCTTTTTACTGACAGAGAGTATAAAACCTTCGCTTATCTGGACGACATTGTCATCGTTAGTTCGACTTTCGAAGAACACGTATCCCGTTTGTTGCGTCTCTTGGATAGGTTGAAGCGAGCTAATTTAACTGTAAATCTTGGTAAATGTCAATTCTTTCGCAGCGAGCTAAAATACCTGGGTTATGTCATTGATGCCCATGGTCTGCGTACAGACCCTAATAAGGTAGAGGCTATTCTCAACTTTCCAACCCCTACTAATAGAAAGGAACTAAAACGCTTTCTCGGCACTGCTACTTGGTACCGACGTTTTGTTCCGAACTTTAGTACTGTAGCTGGTCCACTAAATAAACTTACAGCAAGTGGTAAAAAAGCTCCTCCTTTTCAATGGACACCTGAAGCTGACATAGCATTTAACGCATTAAAGGAATCTCTTATTTCTGCACCTGTACTTTCCTGCCCAGATTACTCCAAACCTTTTGAGGTCCATGCGGACGCTAGTAATTATGGTGTTGGCGCTATGTTGACGCAGACGATAGAAGGTAAAGAACATCCCGTGGCCTATATGAGCAGATCGTTTAACAATGCTGAGAAAAACTATAGCATCACCGAGAGAGAAACTCTCGCTGTGCTGACTGCCATAGAACATTGGCGTTGTTACCTTGAAAACGGTCATACTTTTACGGTGTACACTGACCATTCTGCGTTGAAGTGGTTTTTGTCTTTAGAAAATCCAACTGGTCGACTAGCTCGCTGGGGAGTACGTTTGTCATCTTTCAACTTTGAGATCAAACACCGTCGTGGAGTTGATCACGTCATCCCTGATGCTTTATCGCGATCTTTTCCCACTGCTGCCATTTCTCTTGCAAATTCCTTTTCCAATACCAACGATGACTGGTATAAAAATATTTACAATGGTTGTCTTAACGCTCCAAGTCAATATCAAAATTTTTGCATCAAAAATAATTCTTTATACAGGCTTTCTAAATCTAAATCTAATCTAACATCAGAATTTGCTTGGAAAGAAGTAGTCCCTAGTGAATTTCGCGATTGTATCATCACAGAGAACCATTCAGAACCTACAGCTGGACATCTTGGCATCTTTAAAACATACCGGCGGTTGTCACTGACACACTACTGGCCGGGCATGCATCAGGATGTTGTCAAGTTTGTAAGCGCTTGCTCTGTGTGTTCTTCTTATAAGCCGCAAAATCACACTACTCTTGGCCAAATGGGGCGACCCAAACAATGTTCAAGACCATTCCAAATGATCTCTATTGACTTTGTTGGTCCTCTACCCGCCACTCGTAAGCAAAATACTTTCATGCTTGTTGTAACTTGTTGCTTTTCGAAATACTGTCACATATTTCCTATGCGTCGTGCTACTTCAGATGCCGTCGTAAAAGTTTTAGAAGAATCAATTTTCCTTATACATGGTGTTCCTTAAACAATTTTTCTTGACAATGGAAGTCAGTTCATTAGCTCTACAACTGATTCCTTGTTTAAAAAGTATAAAATCCCTAATATTTACTTTACCCCAAAATACACACCACAGATTAATACCGTTGAACGTTATAATAAAACTATCGTTACTAGTCTGTCCTCATTTGTAGAAAATGACCATCGGACATGGGACACTTTTATCCCAAAGGTACAGTTTGCGATTAACAGCTCCGTAAACGAAGCCACTGGATACACTCCGGCTTTCATTGTATATGGTAGAGAGCTTGTTTTGTGTGGATCGCACTATACTGACAATGACTTAGGCGATGAAGTGCTTTTCCTTCCGCGTGATATCTACGCAGAAAATCGTGGTTGTCTTTCTTCTGTATTTGATGATGTGCAGGCGTCACTGTGGCAGGCACATGTAAAGAATACAGCACATTATAACTTACGCAGGAAGCATGCAGAGTTTAACGTTGGTGATGTTGTTTATAAACGTACTTTTATTTTGAGCGACAAAGATAAATATTTTTGTAAAAAATTAGCCCCTAAATTTATAAAATGCCGTATTACTGAAAAACGGTCTCCCTTGGTATATGTCTTAGAAGATATGTCAGGCAAAGACATTGGAGCTTGGCATATCAAAGACTTAAAATTAAATAGTAATAAAGTTTAACATACCTACCTAATTTGTATGTACTTCGGTAATAGTATTACATTCCTCTTTCTTCCATTTAACATCTTAGCTGCTAGTATTGGTCATCCTAGCTAAATAAAGGATGCCCTGCTTTTGTAAGGTTGCGCCAAAACTTAATACTGTCTTGGTGTTGTTTGGTAGGTAAGAATGTTTGTGTTATGAAAGGTAGTATGAATGGTTTAATGAATGTGTAGTGTCAGTGGTTAGTAGTCGGATTTTGCATCCCTAGAGCAAAATCCTTGCCCACAAGAGGGGGTAATGTAACGTAATACGTTACATACTTTCGTATTTATAAAAAACATTTTAAACTAATCTTATTTTAATCGATTATTATAATACAATTAGTCAAATCAAAGCCACTCGACTAATTGCGAGTCTATGATAGACGGCCCATAGATAAGTTCGTCAACACGTCGCTAACTTCACGTCACTCCCGATGACTGTCTATGTCCTTCAATTTGGTCGAGTCACTTTCGCTGCGCAGGAGACGGACAAAGGAGCAATCTTGGCTCGATAACTTTATTTTATCGTCCCTCCTTACAATTTTAAATATTACAATATTCATTTGTATAACTGTGAAGTTTTATAAACCCCGTTGGGTAAGTTTTGCACTGATTCGTAATGTAGGCTGTAATCACTCATTCCAACGCTCAAAGAATGACATGGAGCTTTCTTTCAACTTGCCATGTCATCCTTCATACCCATTGTTCACGGGCTAAGGATTTTCATAGCTTTAATTTACCTATTCATGTTCATTTCTTCACACTTGACTCTGTATTATTTTTGTAAATTCTATTTTCTCATTTTTGTAAATCCATCTCCCGTTCTGATTGTGACTTCCACGGCATCATGAACCCTTAGTGCTTCTGCTTTTTGTGCTGCCGTGGGAGCCCGTCACCTTGCAAGACCTGGCTGTAATGCCTTGCTTTATGCGCATTCCAGGGTTCAAAGTCCACCCTAGGGCAGTCTTCGTTTCCGGCCGGACTTTCAACGAGCGCCCACTTTTATGGACCTGGACCTTCTCAACACCTGAACCTTTCGCCGTCGGGACGCTGCTACACCCGCGGCGCACTAAAAGGACAGTACTGGTGAAGAGAAAAACAAGTAGAAGACTTATAACCGGTAGAATCAGCGTTCTGTAGGAAATTAACGAACCCACTTTCTAGCCCCTCTGGCGAGTTAGTATAACTTAGTTTAATAAGCATCATAGCCCCTCCGGCTCCATACTTGATCTTTATTAATTAAATTGTAACTTATTTAAACGTGTCTTTAATTTTAATCTGGTATGTTTAGTAGTCCGTAGCTTCCCGAGTCCCTAAAACCGGAAGGTTCCCTAAGACCGGACAGTTACTAACAGGACTTTTACCTAAGACCGGACAGCAGTTTTTTTAAGGCGGGACAGTGTGTCGTGTATTATCGGTCGCGTTATGCCAGATCAGACAATTATTATATGAGAAAACATTTAACCTTTCATACTTAACCGATGATGCGTTGGTGCGTCGAGCGTACAGCGTCTAAGACAAATAGTCCAAATGATGTTCTTTCTTTCTTTCTATTTGTTCTACAAATAGTGAAAATCATGTTCTTACTAAAGTTTTTTAAACTTACGCGATCAGAACACATTATTATAAATATTCACGGGTATTTATCGCGTTTATTTACCTATTTTTCCCGACGTTTCAACAGGTTTACACTCTGTCGTAGTTTACACTCTGTCGTGGAATCCAGTAGTAGCTAAGTGTACTCGTAGACCGGTTTCTCAGTGCATCGCGGACACGGTTAGTGTGGTGTGTCGTCCGAGTGTACAGATGGACATCCCTATTTTAGAAGATCAAGTGAGGGTAGTTGCAAAAAATGCAGCCCCCGCTTCGCAAAGGCGGTAGCTCCAGTACTCCAGTCATCCCGTGACCACGACAGAGTGTAAACCTGTTGAAACGTCGGGAAAAATAGGTAAATAAACGCGATAAATACCCGTAAATATTTATAATAATATGTTCTTACTATTTGTTTCCTCTTCACTGAGGTGTATGTAACTATGACTTAAGCTAGATAAGTATAATTGATTAGTAATAAACCAAACGCAGTCAGATGTAGTCGTTTCATTACAACTCCAAAACCATACTTCCCCTCATGGCGACCCTGCCATAAAAGGCGCGCGATGATCGGGTTTCGCGAGGAATGCGGCGCGATGTTATTACAAGAGATCTGATTATAAAATAAAATCGTAACGTGCGAAAATAAAAATACAAATACAAATAAAAATGTGTCGGTCCAAAATTGAAAAGGAAACTATTTTCCTGAATCAAAATGCAGCTGGTTCAAATAACGGACACTTAGAAGAAATTAAGGACCACTTGTCTGTGATGACCATAATGATGGTCATCGTGTGCTCACTCCTCCTGGTCGCTGCCATATACATCATGTATCTAAAATTCCTATCACATGGATTGGTGCCCTTATATGGAGAGTGCCGAGAGCTCCGAGAACATCGAAGTACACTTCGATCCCCTACTACCGTAATGTAAGTACTCGAATCTAGAATGGTATGTCGCAGTCGCAAGAAGATAACGAAATCATTTTTAAATATACAGATGTGCTACCTATACATGAAAAAGTAACCCTTGCCGTTTTAAAGGAACAGTATTTTAATGCAGAAGTACAGATACCCGTAACTCACAAAATACAAACTAGAAAAATAACACAAAATAAAATCACAGTACCCCAGGTCAATAACTTTTATGGACGAAGAACTATAGAATATATGATACCCAAATTAATAAACGACTTACCACAGAACATCAAAGAAAAACTTAATGATAAAAACTATAAACGTATGCTCCAAAAATATTATCACGAACAGCTGCAGAGTGACTAGGAGGTAGCTTTCTATCCCCTGGTATAGTCGATAACGCAATTCAATTTTATTCAATTCTTCAATTCAATTCTTTTTTTTTTTTTTTTATTAAAACCAAACATAACAAGCATTTGCGCCGCTAACTGTACCACTAGTAACAACCTTACACACTTATAACTTTGTACTACTGATCTAAATATCTTACCTATACCCTATTAACCTAATAATAATAATCACTTATGGGCGTTGATTCTGGTAAGAAAGTATGAACGGTCTATAGAATATACTTACATACCTACTTAGGTACATGTTTACAAAAGTTGTCAGTTGAGTTTTGCTTTGTTTTTAAATTAGTAATATTTGTCCAAATGTATTATAAGAAAAAAATATGTACAAAACGAGTGTGAGCACCAATACAAACCAACACTGGTTTAATGGTGCAAAAAAAATCTTACTTCAATATGTATACTGTTATAAATAAAAAAAAATAAAAAATAAATGTAATCTTAAAATTTATTATTATTGTGTATTAACTAAATGGAACAAGAATTATTAGATTGTCTTTATAAAATAATAGAAATAAAGAAATATTTAGTTAAGAAAGGAAAATCAAGATATAAAGGTAATGTTATTAAAAATAAATTGATAGAAACAGAAAGCTTTTATGAGAAATGTGCACGACGAAATCGAGAAGCCAACCTAGAGATCTTAAGATTAGAAATTAGATAAAGTTAAAATAAGATTGAAATCATTAAAGTTTTGCTCGCCGCTGGGTATAGCGGGGCGGGAATAGATTTGTATAAATATAGTGAGTTTTCGGGCAAAGTCAGTCAGTTTTTTCCGGTCACAGTTTAATAAGAAGTCACTAGTAGCTATCAACCAAAGTTGCCCGAGCTCTATAACCGCGCCCCCCACCCCAGTCTTCCCAGTCTTGCAAGTTGTCTGTGCTTAAGTGTTTTCTTTCTACGCCCTACCCAACCATCATCATACAGTCCACTAGGAAGAGGCCGATAGGAACATTGGTCGCATTCGAGCCGGATCGATAATGCCGACAACTAGAAGCCAGCAGGGCAAGGACGAGGCGCCACAGGCCGCTCCGGAGGAGAGCGCTGAGGCCGGCCAGCAGCGACAGACAGGGAATGAGAAGGGGGGCTCTGCCTCCACAAGTGCGACTGAATCCACCTGGACACAGGAATCCGGTGATGGCACGGCTACCACGTCAACTGGAGCGGAGGCAACGACCGATACGGAAGCAACTAGTGGGACCACAGCAAGGCCAGCGCGGTCAACTAAGGCGACCGCGCGAAAGAAAGCCGTACTGTTGGCACGGATAAAACTGGCCGAGACGCGTTCGGCGGAGCTACAGATCAAGGCGGACGCAGCCCAAGCTGCCCGTGAGCTCGCAGAAGCGCAACTAAAGCAAGTCGAGGATGATTCCTCGGAAGAGGACCAGGATGAGATGGCATCAGTGAGGGTGACATCCTGGCTACAGCAGCGGCGGGAGGAACCGCTGCTACCCAAGGCCACCGAAAAGGCTCCGGAAGCGCCGAGAGAGGACCAAGGAGTGCGGGTGGGCCAGACAGGATCCAAGGCTGGCCGGGCTACGAGCGAGCCCCCCGCGCAGGGGTCGGCCGTCGGCGGCATGGAGGCGCTGGCGGCGGCGCTGTCGCAGATCGCGGCGAAGAGGGAGCCACCGAGGTACGGGCAGGAACTACCTAATTTTGGAGGACAGGTTAGTGGTTGGCTAGTGTATCGTGCCGCGTATAGAGACAGTGAAGCGTTATTCTCAAGGATTGAGAACATTATGAGAATACGACGCAGTCTCAAGGGTGTAGCGTACGAGTCCGTGAGCAGTCTCCTCATCAGTCAACCTGAACCTAGAGCCATCATGGAGGCTCTCGAGAGGAGGTTCGGACGACCGGAGACACTGGTGATCGCGGAGATGGAGAAGCTACGGGCGTTGACCAAGGTGAGCGATAATCCTAGAGATTTATGTATTTTTGCCGGGAAAGTAGCCAACATAGTGGCCACCGTGGAGGCCCTTGGTCGGAAGGAGTACCTACAGAATCCCAAGATGGTGCGTGGCATTTTAGAGAAGCTGACCCCTATCCTGCGCAGTAAATGGTACGATTATTTTAATATTAAAAATGAAGAAAAACCAGAGATGGTAATATTAGCGACTTTTTTGAACGAGGAGGCAGATAAGTGCGCAGCCTACGCACTGCCGGAAGTCGCTGAGGAGGGGCAGCGGACCAAGAAAAAGGTAGAAAAAACCTATGCAGCTGTCGAAACAAGAAGTGCTAATAACTGTCAACACTGCCGTAAGTTTCACAAGTTATTGGATTGTCCGGATTTCATGGAGGCAGATGTGGCGACTAGATGGGCAATGACTAAGAAGTACGGCGTTTGTTTCCTGTGCCTCAAAGAGAAACATCGTAGATTTAAGTGCCAAGCAAAAGCGTGCGCTTCACAAGGCTGCGGTAAGAAACATCACATTTTATTACACAGTGAACCAGTGCAAAGTCAGCCAGTTACTGAGGAGCGCCGCGCAGAGATATCCGCTTGTGCCACAGGGAAAGAAGGCGCACGCCCAGGTCGTCCACGTCGAGCGTACCTGAAGATAGCCCCGATAGAACTAACCGGAGACACCTTAACTGAGCGCACCATGCGCTCCCATGCGCCGCCCATGAAGGGAGAGGCGGGCGGTATGTAGCGCCATCGGATGAGTTTGTTCGTGGCTGCGTCCCCGACGCCTTCCATGGCAGCAGTCCTCAGTTCCCGCTCTGCCGCTTTGAAACATGTAGCGTTGTCGCTATGCAGCTCGCGTGGGCAGCCACGTCTCGCGACGAATCTTCTTAGTGCGTTGATAGCAGCATCGGCGCTCAAATTCGGCACGACCTCGAGGTGGATGGCTCTGGAAGTCATACAAGTAAAGAGTGCTATATATCTCTTTTCTTTATGTCGGCCGACAGTAACCTCTTGGGGGCCAAAATAATCTAATCCAGTGTGGGTGAAAGCCCTCTCATGGTGAGCTAAGCGGGCTTCAGGCAAATCCCCGGTAGCTGGGTTTCCCGGCTTCGCTTTCTTAATTCGACAATACATACATCTCTTGATGACGCCCTTTACTGTGGGCCTTATCCTGATTATCCATAATCGTTGGCGTAGCTCGTTCACGACGGTCTCCACGCCGCCGTGGTGCAGCTTCTCGTGCACGTGCTGTATGTATATTTTGGTGTAAGCGTGCCTACCGTCTAGGATGATCGGGCTGGCGGCTTCCGGCGCGATGTCGGGTGTCTCGTCGATACGTCCGCGTAGTCGCAGCGTCTGGTCCGCCCCCACGGCGACGCTCAGCGCTGACAGCTTGCCTCCTTTCGACGTACCTTTGTGCGAGTGTATACTATCGATTTCCTCACCGAAGCTCTCTCTTTGACTGCTCAGCACCCACAGCTGCTCAGCCTTGATGAGATAGTGGGCCTCGAGACCGATGTACTTCTTCGCCGTCTTGCTCTGGTGTTTCTCGAGCACCGCCCCAACCTTCTTTTGGTTTTGCACCTTCCTCCAGTCCGGATCACTCTCTGCGTTCTTTTTAGTGCGTTTTCGTAGAGCGGCTACAATGTCGTGCTTTTTCGCTCTGCATAGGGCTACAAACTGCAGTACTCTAGCTGTCACTCTTATCAATCTGAGCCACCGAGAGAATCTGTGTATATCTGGGAGGTGGCCCGTTGTACTGACCTGAGTGACTGCAGTCGCGAAACATTTTTCTTTCTCTTCGCCGGTGACTTCTGCCGGCGCAGGTGTCTCTTTCGGCCAGTCTTCCTCTTCTCGCCGTAGGAAAGCTGGGCCCGTGTACCATCTGTGGTTAGTGTTAAAATTTACCGGTGCGGATCTCGTGGCGTCGTCTGCTACGTTCTCTGCTGACGGCAGCCATCTCCACTCGGTTTTCTTGGTTGTGTCCTCGATTTCGGCCAATCTATGAGCAACAAAGGTTTTAAAGGTTCGCGGCTCGGCCCGGATCCATGCTAGTGCTGTTCTTGAGTCGCTCCAGTATACCTTCATCTCGGCTTCAAAATCGTGCTCGCGCGCCACTGTGTCTGCGAGACGCGCGCCCAACAATGCCGCCTGCAGCTCTAGGCGCGGGATCGAAATAGGTTTTAAGGGATTTACCCGACTTTTGGCTGCCGCTAGCGTCACGTTCACTTCGCCGTCGGCTCTCGCGGTCCTCCAGTAGACAGCCGCGGCGTAGGCCTTCTCGCTGGCGTCGACGAACGTGTGCAGTTGTCTCGTGGCAGCCGGCTCGGTTTCGTAGCACCTAGGGATTCGTACCTTGTCGAGAGTTTGAAGTGTTTCGGCCCACTCACGCCACTTCTCTCGCAGTGGCTCGGGTAGGGGTTCGTCCCAGCTCGTCCCGAATTTCCATGTGTCCTGCATCAGTCTCTTCGCCGGTGTGGTGAGTGGTGAGATGAGTCCCAGTGGGTCAAAAAGTGACATGATCACGCTGAGCGCCTCTCGCTTCGTTGGTATCTTACCTCCGTTCATCAGGGAGGGCGGAGCCTTCCGCTTGTTTACCCGAAAGCATATGTGGTCATCGCGTACGTCCCAGTAAAGTCCAAGCGCCTTTTCCACCTCGCCGCCGCCGATGGTGACTGTGGTGTCTCCGGAACGGGCTGCGAGGCTCTGGATGGTCTGTGGCTCGTTGGATGTCCACCCTCGCAGCTCGAAGTGTGCTTGCCGATTCACGTGGTCCACCTGCGCATTGACGCTCTCCGCCTCTCGAATCGTCGGGTAACTGGAAAGATAGTCATCCATGTACATGTTTCTAATAATAGCTTAGGCGGCGGCTGGGTACTCGTTCTGATGGTCCTGGGCGTTCTTATTTTTGATGAACAGTGCGGTGCATGGCGACGATGATGCTCCAAAGACTACCGAAGTCATGCGGTACTCGTCCGGCGGTGTTTCCCCTCGTCTGTCATCTCTCCACAGAAATCTGAGTGCATCTCTGTCGGCGGGATTTATTTTTACTTGCATGAACATTTCTTTTATGTCAGCTGAGACGGCGTATGCGTGTTGACGGAAACGCATAACCACTCCTGGTAGTGACTGCAGTAGATCTGGACCGGTGAGTAACATATCATTCAAGCTCTTACCTGCTGACTTGGCTGCTGCGTCATGAACCATCCTTATCTTTGCCTTTGTTGGTGTCACGACTGCGAAATGTGGTAGGTACCATGTCTTGTCCTTTTCGCCCGGCCCCTCTGCTCGTTCTGCGTAGCCGGAAGTCAGCAGGTTCTCCATCCGCTCCTTGTACTTGGCTTTCAGGTCCACATCTCGGTCCAGCTTCCGTTCCAAGCTGTGCAACCGCTTCAGTGTATCTCTGTAATTATTAAGCAAATGTACCTCACTTTCCTTCCACAGAAGCCCGGTCTCAAATCTTCCATCAGGCAAGCGTCGACTTTTTTCTTCTAATAATTGTAGAGCTTTTTGTTCCGGATCGCTTGCCTGTCTCCGAGGTTCTATTCCTAGTGATTCTAGTTTGAAGAAGTCCTTCATTGTTTCTTCAAAGTTGTCTGAGTGCGTTGCCGTTCCAACGTATCCACAAAAGTTCTTCTGTGGGCGTCCTTCTAAGCGACAGCCATGCAGCACCCAGCCTAGTTGTGTGAGCGAGGCGACCGGTTGGTCTCTCCTTCCCTCTCGCACCTCTCTGGATATTATCAGGTCCCAATTGTTCTGACCTATGACTACCTTGGGGTGAGCTCTGGTGTAGATCAAATCCTCTGCTATATCTAAAAAGTGTGGGCAATCTTCTATCTCATGCATCGTTATGGCCTGCGAGGTAAAATCTAATTTCTTTACTGTCTGAGCGTTGTGAAGTACATGTTCCTGTCGTTGGTTCTTTCCTCGGATGTGCATGCTCACTGTTTTGCTGTTCTCATGCTTGACTTCACCCCCATTGGCATCTTTGATCCACAGCGTATCAGTTGGGCCATCGATGCCCAGCAGCTCAGTGACAGATTCCTCCACAAACGTGCATGTACTACCATCATCAAGTAAAGCGTAGGTACTTATCTTAGCTCTTGGTCCGGTTAGTTCTATCGGGGCTATCTTCAGGTACGCTCGACGTGGACGACCTGGGCGTGCGCCTTCTTTCCCTGTGGCACAAGCGGATATCTCTGCGCGGCGCTCCTCAGTAACTGGCTGACTTTGCACTGGTTCACTGTGTAATAAAATGTGGTGTTTCTTACACTTTCTAAATATGGTATGGAATATTCTTTGAAGTTGTTTGACACTATCGATATTTCGAACGAAGTGTTACACATTCCAGCGCAAAGTGAATCTATTCATTATTTACTTTTGAATACTGATATGAAAGAGGATTGCATCGTTCAAAACCAACAATTATCGGAAAATATTTTTCTAGCAGGAAGTATAGGTAAAATACGGAACAACAGATTACCTGTAAAAATTTTGAACACAAGTGAACATGACGTGACATTACCAATGTTTCAACCTGAATTATTTTCATTAAAAGACTATAATTTATGTAATTTTGAACAAACTTCGAATGATTTAGAGAGAGCAAAAACTTTACTTCAAACGTTAAAGTTAGATCATCTTAACATAGAAGAACGAAAATCAATTCAAGCATTATGTGCTAAATATTCTGACGTTTTCTTTTTACCAGGTGACAATTTGTCAACGACAAATATTTACGAACAGTCAATAACTTTAAAACCAAATGTTAGTCCAGTATACGTGAAACAGTATAGATTGCCACATGCTTTGAAAAGTGAAGTAAACAAACAGGTTCAGAAAATGTTAGAAAGCGATATAATTGAAACAGCGAAATGTGAATGGTCGAGTCCAATATTATTAGTACCAAAGAAAAGCGAAAATAACAACAAGAAATGGCGATTAGTAGTTGATTATCGAAAACTAAATGATTGTATCGTAGATGATAAATTTCCACTACCTAACATAACAGAAATATTAGACTCATTGTCAGGTTCTATCTATTTTACACATTTAGATCTTCATCAAGGATATTATCAGGTTCGTTTAGATAAGCAAAGTAGAGAGTATACAGCTTTTTCAACAAATACGGGACAGTATCAAATGCGGAGATTACCAATGGGATTGAAGACTAGCCCAAGTGCTTTCAGTAGAGTCATGTCAGTGGCGATGTCAGGTTTAACTTTTGATAAATGTTTTATTTATCTAGATGATTTGGTAGTTTTTGGTAGAAATTTAGAAATACACAATAAAAATTTAAATGATGTACTAGTTCGAATGAGAAAAGTAAATTTAAAATTAAACCCAGAAAAATGTAACTTTTTGAAGAAGGAAATTTTATATTTAGGTCATACAGTGTCGAAAAACGGAGTATTACCAGACCCAGCTAAAGTAGAAGTAATACGTAATTATCCGATACCAAGTAATACAGATGAGGTAAAGAGATTTGTAGCATTTTGCAATTACTACAGAAAATTCATTAAAAACTTTGCAGAAATAACTCAACCACTTAATAAATTAACAAGAAAATATGAAACATTCGTTTGGACGCCTGAATGTCAAAAAGCTTTTGAAAAATTGATAAGTGCCTTGAGCACTCCACCTGTTTTAGATTTTCCAGATTTTTCTGAAAATAATGAGTTTATAATACAAACAGACGCATCAGGTACCGCCGTCGGTGCAGTTTTGTGCAATAAAAATATGAAACCAGTCGCATACGCTAGCAGACCACTTAATAAGGGAGAATTGCATTATCCAACTATTCAAAAAGAATTAGTAGCTATAGTTTGGGCTATTAAATATTTTCGACCTTACGTTTATGGAAAAACATTCACCATAATGACAGATCACAAACCTTTAATTTATTTATTTTCGATGAAAGATCCATCGAGTAGACTTCTTAAATTTCGACTAACTCTAGAAGAGTATAATTTTAAAATAATATATGTAAAAGGAAAAGAGAATAGTGTCGCAGATGCACTTTCTAGGATAAATTTAACATCTGATACATTAAAACAGATTAATGAGGAAATAATTTCGGCAATGACAAGAGCACAGTCAAGAAAAATGAATCGAGATTCGAATAAAGCTATTTTTAGTAAAGAAAACGACAAGTGGCCTGATCAACCACAAGTTGTAGATATTCTGAAAATGCCTAGTGATTCTGTGGAATTGACTTTTATTGAAAAAGACGAATTAAACAAATTAACAAAAGAAAATCGGATAGATATGGAAAAAGAAAGTCTAATTTATAGTGAGCGTAAAAAAGCATTGTATATTTATCTTGATTTTAGAGCACAATTTACGCGAGACGAATTTGTGACTAAATTAGGAGAATTTTGCAAAGAGATAAAAATAAATGAACTATGCATAGTAAAAATTAAGAAATATGAAAGTTTTATAGAAGACTTGTTAAAAGAAATAAAAGAAAGAAAGGACTGGAAAGGTCCAAGAATTTATGTATTAAAAGGAGTAAGAAGAATAGAAAACGAAAACGAAATGAATTATATTTTACATGATTTTCATTTGCTACCTACTGCAGGTCATGCAGGTGTACGTAGAATGACAAATAACATAAAAAGAAGATTTTACTGTCCAGGTTTAGACAAAGACGTGATAGAATTTGTAAGAAAATGCGTTAAATGTCAAAAAATGAAGCATTGTAAATATGTCAAGGCGCCTATGGAGATAACTACAACACCTTCTCATGCCTTTGAGAATTTCTATTTGGATATCGTTGGTCCTTTAGATAGCGATATAGATAATAATCGATATATTTTAACCATACAATGTGGGTTAACCAAGTTTGTAGAAGCGTATCCACTAATTAATAAGGAAACAGTAAGTATAGCTAATGCTTTAGTTAATAATTTTATTTTAAGATTTGGTACACCAAAAGCCATCATAACTGATCGTGGAACTGAGTTCGTATCTGCAGTGATGGAGCAGGTATGTAAATTACTAGAATAGAAAAATTAACATCTACCTCTTACCATCATCAAACAATAGGTGCATTAGAAAACTCACATAAGAATCTAGGAGCATTTTTACGAATAATGTGCAATGGACAAAAAGATACATGGAGTCATTGGTTACCATTCTGGTGTTATAATTTCAATAACACAGTTCATACAGAGACTAATTACACACCTTTTGAATTAGTTTTTGGTAGACCTAGTTTAATACCATGTAGAGTAAGTGATTATATTAAACCTTTGTATAACCCCGAAGATTATCCATTAAGTTTAAAATATAGGTTACAAGTAGCACATCGAGATGCACGTAACAACTTACTTTTAAGCCAAAATAATCGTAAAAATACTTATGATAAAAATGTAAACAATGTTACTTATGTTAAAGGACAATTATTATTAACTAAGAATGAAACAGCAAGTAAATTAGATACTTTATGGGAAGGCCCATTTGAGGTCATAGAAGATTTAGGAGTTAATGTGAAAATAATTAAAAAGAATTGAGATTATGTAATCCATAAAAATAGAAATAAACCCTTAGTAACATAAAAAAAAAATGTATCTAACCATAATTTTTTTTTCTCTATTCACCCCCGAGGTGAGGTGTATGTAACTATGACTTAAGCTAGATAAGTATAATTGATTAGTAATAAACCAAACGCAGTCAGATGTAGTCGTTTCATTACAACTCCAAAACCATACTTCCCCTCATCACACTAAACTAGTAGGTGCGCATCGGGCTAAAATTTTGTATAAAGGTAGTTCTGGGTCTCGAATAAAACAAACTAGGCTACTTTTTTTTACTAAATCAATTCCCATGGGATATAAATAACCTTAAGACATGTCTATATTAAACAACGAGTGCGGAGCCGGGGGCGTAAACTTCTTATAAATAAGTAAATTAATAGCTAAATAAGTAGGTCCGTTTGTTAAATATTAGCTTCAAAACCTCAGCACACTACCATCAATCATAATCACAGACCAGTCTTATTTTATACTAGCAGTGCCTTGCAGTTTCACCCATGTAGTTCCCGTTCACGTGGGAATTCCGGGATAAAATATAGCCTATGTCAATCTCGGAAAAGTAAGCTTTTTACTCAGTACTTTCGGAGCCTATACATACAAAAAAAACAATCAAATCTTTCCTCTTTATGTTTTTAGTGAGTATACATAGTTGACAACACTTCATAATCATAATTATTATCATAATTATTAATTAAGCTAATTGTAACCTAATTTCGAAACCCAAATACGTACAAGTTAAAAATGTTTACCCTCTCCATAAAAAGTGATTAATTATTTGGCACCCCCTTTTCAGCGACTCGCTAAACAAATTGTAGGTATAAGCACAGAATACATAATAGTAGAGGAAAATTAAATGCCCTCGGTACAGAGGGTTCTTTTGTTTTTTATGTCCGTAGGTAGACTTAATTTTTTAAGAGAGCCAACCATCAAGTTTTAATTGGGATAATTCCTCCATACCTATACAACTCATAGTGATCTCATCCATACCATCCACTTTACTCAATCCATAACTAAAATCATGTGCTAGAAATTCGGTCAGTCTGTCTGTAACCGTTTTTCGTAATATTTATATTCATATCATTTATTTTGATTTTATGCATAGGTTCATAAGTGTACTTACACCTTACACGGTGTACTTAAGATGTACCCACTAAGACCACTTAGTCTAAGTAGATAGATAGATAGATAGATAGATAGACTCTTTATTGGGTACACATACAAACAGCACAGGAAAATAACAAAAAAGAACAGCAACAAACATCAAAGGCATACATAATTAAGTACATAGGTACAGGTAAGCAGGTAGGTAGGTACCTAGTGAACATGAGGTAAAACAAACAAAACCAAGTGCTAATAGGCACTACCTAACAGTGCACTCGCCTTATCAACAGGTGGGTAGGTAGTCACCGCCCGCCCAGGGCGAGGGATATCTACGCGTGTCTGCGCTGCCGTGGTGCGCCCAAAAGGCTCAGTCTCAGCTTTATGCTGTCTTAGACCAGGATAGGCATAACACAGCGCTGGTTTTCAGACTAGCCCAATTTGTGTGACACCAGGATCCGTGACGAGAGGTATCGCTCTCAGAGTGATTTACATTCGATCTTATTGTTCTGTGATTCTACATATTATACATAATTTTAACTAGGTAATAATGCTATTTGCTAATTCACATAAACATTCCAAGCTACTTACACACTTGACCTAAAATAGCTATAATTTAATGCCTGGTAAAATAAAGAGTTCATTATGTCAATGTCAACCGAGAACCTTATGTCAGCGTAAAGAAGAAAAAAGAGGTTATGTGCACATTTTTACCAAAAAATTTTCATTTACGTGGCAACACAAACTAAAAACTAATACATACTTTTTACTTGAAAATCGCGTTATGGATGCTAACTTGGAGTATTTATCAAAGAGAATACAAATTTATGTTCCCTGATGCATTGCGTGCATCTCACACGGCCACAATTGCATTCTCTTTGGGCCACAGCTCACGCTCAAGTTATTGTATTCTCTTTGTTTGTCACGCTCCAAAAAACAAACAAAAATGTGAGTTGTGAAAGTGGTTCCGTACATTTTATTTATTTTGGGAGCGGAAAGCGACCAGTCGAGACCATGAGGACAGACGGAGGAGACGGAGGACAAAAAAATGAGAGAGTACCTACTATACTAGTGTATTGGCAGGTAGGTAAGTAGCAATGGTGGTTATTTGGTTCTTCACGATTTTTGCCTACATAAAAGTTCCTTTTTTAGTTGTACCTTGAAAGAACTAACTGTTTTTAGGGAACGGAGTGGCGGTGGTAATAATACATTCCAACATCGTGACGCGGCAAATCGGAAAGACCCTCTGAAAGCTACGGTTTTATGTCTTGGCGTCTGAAAAATGAGGTTAGAACATGTTCGTTTCGGGTATCGGCTACATTCATTAGCCCAGTTTAGTTTGGAATAAAGATAGGGGGGATTTTTGTGTAAAATAAGGCCAAAAAGAAGGGTTGCTAGATGAAGGTCTCTACGTTCCCTCATTTTCAGTAAGCTAGATGAGTTGAGGAAAGGGGTTATATGTGTGCGTGGGGGAACATGAAAACAGTACCTTATACAGGCATTCTGTACGCGTTGTATAACATTTATAGTACGGCTAAGAAGACAGGGGCCATAGACAGTGTCACAATAGTTAAGGCGGGACAAAACAAGTGATTCACACAGCATTACTCTTACATCCTCACTCAAAAATGGACGAATTTTGTAAAGAAGCCTTAGACGGTACAGAGATTGCCGCACTGCTTCAGCAATATGGGATTCAAAACGTAGATGACAGTCCATTGTTAACCCCAGATTTTTTGCTTCTACAACACGCTCAACCAGCTCCCCATCTACAGTAATATTAGGATGGCTAATCTTTTGAAGCATGTTTTTAGTCCCGAAGACCATAAATTTAGATTTTTTGGGGTTAAGTATTAGCGAGTTAGAGGAAGACCATTGACGTATGTGTTCTAAGTCAGTATTAATTTTTCTTACAGCATCATCACAATCAGAAGGAAGGAAGGAAAAGTACAGTTGAAGGTCGTCCGCATAAAGGTGATGTTGACAGAATTTGACCATTTTGATGATGTCAGCAGAGTAAAGGACAAAGAGGATTGGACCGAGAACTGATCCTTGGGGCACTCCCCGTGGAACCAACTGAGTAGAAGAACGTACAGACTTGCCACCAGGCAACTGAAGCTCAACACATTGCGATCTGCAGTCGAGGTAACTTGAGAACCATTTCACTGTTTTTGAATCAAAACCATAAAAAACCAATTTGGAAAGAAGAAGAGGAATATTGATGGAATCAAAGGCTCTGGAAAAGTCCAATAAGACGAGGATACTGCACCTGCCTCCATCTTGTGCTGCCAGTAGATTATCAACGACATCAATCAAGGCAGTTGCCGTACTGTGTCCCCTTCGGAAGCCAGACTGGTGTTGGGGGAGTATCTGGTGATCCTCAAGAAACTTAATCACCTGCATGCAGACGATTTTTTCCAGAACCTTAGACAGGCAGGGGAGAAGGCTAATCGGTCTGATGTCATTAAGAGTGGAGGGTTGATTAATTTTAGGGATAGGTTTTACCACAGCTACTTTCCAGGACTCAGGGAAGACACATTCAGTGATGGATTTATTAATAATATTAGTGACAGTAGAAAGGGACTGAGGAAGAGTGAGAAGTAACATGTCTAAGGAGATGCCATCAATGCCCCTTGCATTAGATTTGAAAGTTTGAATTACTTTGAGCACAGTAGTCTCACTGACTGGTTGAAGAGAGAATATATTAGGGCCATATCGGTGAAATTCAAAGTAACTCAGTTGTGAGATTGAAATGTAGTCTGTGCCAGGGACATTGAGGAAGTGAGAGTTTATAATAGCAGGATCATTGAATTGCGAAGGTAAGTCATCTGACCGAGCCTTGCTAGGTAAAATATTTTGTTTTAGATTCCCCCACAACCGCTTTGGATCGCCCACACTGTTATTGATGTTAAGAGTAAAAAATGCCCGTTTTTCATTTTCAATAGCTGTTGATACCATATGCTTCATGTTTTTATAAAAAGTTTTAGAGTTTTAGTATTGTCTTTCTTATAACGTTTATGGTAGTTGTCTCTGATGCTTATCATCGTTTTTACAGTGTCAGTGATCCAAGGGTGAGGAGGAGCTTTAAAAGTCTTTGTTTTAATGGGGGCATGGAGGTCAAATAGGTTTAGGACTGATGAGGTAAATGATGAGACTAAATTGTTAATCCCACAGGATGTAGGAAGTGATGTCCAATTAATAGAATTAAGATCATTTTCAAAGATCTCAGGTATAATATTCTTGAGCGGTCTATATGTTACTGTATGAGGCAAAGGTTTATCTTTTTTAATAACTAGTTCCACAGTCAACATAGCATGCCTCCCCAAGTCCGGTGTATGTACCATGCTTACATTACGGACCTTAGCATCAGTGCAGACAATGTCAATAAGTGTTAACTCATTATGATTGTTTAAGTGAGTGGGTTTAGTTATCACTTGGTTCAGTTTGAGGCAGTGAAAGAATTGTCGCAGCAGTGTGATCTTCTTGTTGCCTGAATTATGCAAATCAATATTAAAATCTCCGGCCAGTATAAGATGATCACACTTGGAAAATGATGTGATTGAATCCATAATAGCGTCCAAAAATGTGGAGGGATCCTGCCAAGGGGGCCGATAGCCGGTACCGATGATTACTGTTTTGCCCATCACACTGAGTTTTAGCCATAACTGCTCAACGGAAAGCATGATGGGGTGGGAAGTCAGACGAGCATTAACACCTTTTCTAACATAAAAACCCACCCCTCCACCACGACCACCCTTAATGCTAATATGCCTTGATTGATGCACAAAGCGAAAGCCCTGCAATATAGGAGCCTTAAATTATTGGCCTTGCCCAATCCAGGTCTCATTTATAGCTAGGATATCGGGACCTAGCCGCTCCACCGCTACAATAAACTCATCTTGTCCAGTGTTCAAAGATCCTGCATTGAAAAGTCCAACTTTCAAATTATTTAAAGGAAGTTTTGTTTTGAGGGGTAATGCTTTCTGTATGGTGAGTCAAGGTTAAATTTACTGGTGGCAATGGCAATGGCAATAATGGTAACTATATGAATATACAACATGACTGCAAGGAAATTATGGTGGACATTGACACTTGAACAACATTGTAAATTATGATTACATGTTAAAGTACAAAACAATATATTAATACCTACAAACTGTTTTAGAAGTATTAGAAAAACTGGTAACCTACAAATACAAAAGTGATAGAAGTTAAGATAGTGCACACAAATATTTATAATAGCTAGAACGGTTAGACAATTTGACATATAAACAAAACATGAAATTGATTTTAGAAATAAAAAACAAACAAATTGTGCCTGTATCTGCATATAAACTAATACCAAGAATATACTATAATGCCCAAAAATTATAATATAACAGTTGGTTAACATCGAAGAACTAGGACAAATGTAACAAAACAATACATACAAATCAATACAAACAAAATCATTTACAGGGTAGCTGAGACTGTGGTGGCTTAAACGCGAGCAGCCCCAAAAACCCTTGTGATGTCAGCTTCCGTGCGCAGCGGGAAGGCAGGCTTGCCCTCGGCCTCCCGCGCGAACACCCGGCCTCGCTTGGTCCACGAGAACCTCCACTGCGCGCGGCGGCACTCCTCCCGCACACGGTAGAAGAGCTGGCGGTTGGCACGCGTGAGCCGCTCGTTCACGTAGATACGTGATGCAGCAGTCGCGGCTTCGGAGCCAGCGTCGGCAGCCATCAGCGTGCGGCGCACGCGCGCACCCTGCAGCAGGCGGTCGCGCAGGTCGCGGCGCGCGAAGCGTACCACGACGCGGCGGGCGCGCGGCGGCGTCGCTACGCCCACGGGACCCTCACCCCGCGCCGCGCCCAGGCGCTCCACGAACACCACGTCGCGCTCCTCCACGACGACGCCCAGCTTGGCAGCCAGCACCGTGACGGCGTGCATCACGCTCTCCCCGCGCTCCTCTGGCAGGTTCCCGATCTCGAGGTCAGCAAGCAGCGCGTCCTGGTCGCGGTCGTTCAGCTCCTGTTTGAGCTCGGCGACGGCGCACTCCAGCGTACAAGCCTCAGCGCCAGCGGGCGCAGGCTCGGGGCGCCGCTCGACCGCCTCCAGGCGCCGCTCGATGCCGTCGATGCGCTGCGCCATACCCGACACGGAGGCCCTCAGCTCGGCCATTTCCGTTCGAAACTCTCGGAACTCGCCGAACATTATGTGGAAGTCCGTCTTGAAGGAGTTGATTTCTGAGACCAACTGATTGTGCATCCCGGAGAACTCCACAAGCATATCCTCCCGAAGGGCGCGCACGAGCCGCTGCTCCGTTTCTTCCTCCGTTGAATCCTCCAGCGCCGTTGGTTTCTCCTGTACCACGAAGTTCTCCTGGACGAGGCGCACAGGGGTCGAAGGATCCCGGCCCTTAGGCGCGCCTGCCTGGCAGGCTCCACAGCGCCAGGTGTCGGCTACCTCGGCACCCTTCGGCAGGTTTACGCAGAGGTAGTGGCTAATGCTGTTGCACGACGGACAGACAGCGCCCCCTTTAAGGAATTTGCCACACGCCACACACTGAGCCATAATTATTTATTTGTATATGCGTAGATTCTACTACTCGACGGCAGGTGGCGGCTCGGATACTCGCCAGCTACAGATAATATTTACAATACTACGGCAGGGATACCCAACTTCTATAATAACTTTCACTGATGACGGTGGTCAAGTAGTGATGTAACAGAACGACAGATGGCGCTGCCCGAGTAGAGATAGCTCCTATGTAGTTACGACTCCCTGAGAAAAGTGTTCTGTGTAAGGTTTAGCTACTCGACGATAGATGGCACTACCAGTATGAAAAGATATTGATTTGTCGATTAATTTGATTAGCTCTCTTTATGTGATAGTGATAAGGCGCTACCAGCACAATGCATAAACAAACTTTTGGGAGCAGTCAATAAAAACACGCGAACAAAACATTCAACGCGAGACTGAACAAATCAAATACAGTGAAGCAAAATTAATTGTTTTTTTGCACTGGTTGAGGGTAAAAGTACTTGCCAGCAATCTATGTTTATGTTTTTGTCAGTTATTTCAGGTATCACATAAAATCCTTCGAAACAAATATTCACTATTTGTGCACTGTATTCCAGTCTTCAGGGTAACTGCGAAGATAGGTAGGAACTTTCTTCAAAAACACCCGTTACAAGCAAAAAACCGCAAGAGCAAAACCGAACTCGTCAGAGGTCATGACGTCACGAGTAGGTACACCATAATGCATAAAAACACTGTCAATTATTTGCGGCTTAAATTATGTTCTTGTTAGATTGATAACTTTAATAGGTACTTCATACTCATGGGACTTTAGATTTTTTTGTTTTTTTTTTATTAGTGGTTTCTAAAAGCAAGAATAAATATTAGGTAGGTAATTAAATAAAATAAGATTAGGTTTTAAATTGATTAAAACGATTACAAATTAATGTCATATTAAAAGTAGTACTTTTAAGAATAGTAATTATATCACTTCAATCTTTGTTTAGTATAAAAAAACCGTCTCATTGGTTGAACATGAACACATAGGTTTAAAAAACTTTATTCTCATACAAACACAGGGTTTACTTATAATGAGATACATAAGAAAATTAATCTAGGTTTAACAATATTTTAACTAACCTCTGGTGCCTAAAATAAATTATAACACAAAAATATCCTTAACTAACATTGTTCACTAATTATTATGTAATAATATTGTGTAAATACTAAAATTATAACAGCTAGTAGGTAAGGTACTTAGATAATTATGAGATAGGTATGCTTATATGGCGTTACTAAATATAAGACTGGTTGTTACAGAGTATGTACATGTAATTTAAGTTTATTTTTAAAGACATTCAAACTAAAACATTCTTTTATGTAGTGTGGCAAATTGTTAAAAATTGATGACACATCATAATGATGTTTGGCAGAAAGATAGGTAATAGGGGTTCATTCTAGTCCCCCCCCCCATAAATCCCCCCCAAAAAAGAAAAAACTTGACTACAAATTTTAGTTTTCCCTCCTAAGGGGAATTTTCAAGTCCGTTGACTATTTTGGGGTAAAAATGTCACCATATGAATAATAATGTCACTTTTTATCCAGGAAAAGCATGTGCGAAGTTGCCAGTAGAAGCTCTGATAAGGCCGGGGAAAGCCACCGACAAAGGCCATGTTAATCGCGCTCGTGACCACGAATATATTTTTCATTCTTTACCCAATAAAGTAACACCTCAAATGAGCCAAAAAAGCCTGAAAAATAGCGGCGGTTGTTGCGGCTTCGGGCCACGAAGGGATTAGGGTTAAACTCTATTTATGCTCTACCCGTGCTGAGGTAGAGTCGACTTTGTGTCGTTCGACTTAAATTTGATCGCCTTCCTTCTCAATATTTTGATAAAAATGTTTACTGCTTACTACTACACTACACTACACTACACTACTTTTCGTATCGTCGCTTATTGAAACTTAATCCTAAAAATATTATAAACTAGCTGCTTCTCGCGGCTTCGCACGCGTTGTTACTATGGAAACGTTTAAAGATGATTTCTGACTACTTACTACTTTTTATCCCATAAATCAGTTCCCATGGGAAAGGCGTGCGAAGCCGCGGGGCACAGCTAGTAATAAAAAATGCTTAATCGTGGCGCTAAATACTGCTCTACCTAGGGTCACTTAAATTTGTTTTGTTTGGATTACCAACTTGTCTAAAGGATTATATCTTTCGCCGTGTGGACAAGGGATTTGGTCCACAAATTCTATTATAAGACGTATATTTGCTTGCCCTTTACCTCTGGTTTTTTCCTGAAACTAAAACCTACGCAACTTTGTAGGAAATGAAAAAATGTATTCGTCATTGTTGTTTCGGGTAAGCCTATAGGACAATAGAATACAGGCTCCTCAGAAGGTCACAGTATCACGGCAGGAAATAAAATATAAATAAATTATTTGAGCATGATAAAACTTATACCTCCATGAAAATGTTTTTCAAAAATCCTGGCGCCCAACGTGGGGCATGTAGTACCCATAACATTTGGGGCTATATGATGCAAGTTATTTATCAAGCAACAACTTTGGTGCCAAAAAAGAATATCAAGATTCAAAAAACAATAAAGTTCAAGCGAGCAAGGCACCGTATAATGATCAAAATGGTCGTTACAGTCTGCATAAACAACGATAAATAATATATAAAGCAAAATCTATCCAAGCAAATAAAAATAAAAGAAAACTCGAATTTTAAATTGCATCGCCAGTACATATACATCTCGTTACAGTGAGCTCTTAGAGTAACTATTTTAAGCAGTGACCGACCTATTTATTATTCGACAGAACGTCGTGTGGTGCCAGCCTCAATCCCGTGGGTGTCGTAAGAGGCGACTTAGAGATATTCACTGGGGGCGTCAGCAGCGCAACCAAAGCGCAATAATTCTACCACCGAACAGCGATCCCCAACCCCACCCCCCCCCCCCCCCCATTAGATAAACGCCAAGAAGGCGCTTATCAGGGGGAGGCCTGGCCCAAAATTATGCGATTTTTTTAGTATATTGATTATAAGACGCGGCCGATGACAATAACCGCGATAGTGTTTATTTTTAAAACAGAACGATTGTTCATGTTCATACTCATAATTAAGTCAGTACCCGATGTAACTTATTTATTAGTCTAAGAAAAAGCTCAGCAAGTAAAATAATTAAATTCCGCCAGTTTTACACGTGGATTATTTTGTAATTTGAAGCTAAGGTTTCAATATACTGAAAATATTTTCATACATTAAACAACGTACTTATGGGGAGGCGTTCAAGGGGCTGCTGGCGTGGGGGGTCACAGTACAACCCGCTTCGCTCGCTGCGTGCTGTGCCCCGTAGTCACTGTTCGTGCTGTCAAACAGCAAGGCTCGCTTCGCTCGCCTGTTGGGTTATATTTATACCTATATATTATACTAGCTGCGCCCAGCCACTTCGTACGCGTTGTTCCTATGGAAACGTTTAAAGGTGATTTCTATCCCACGTTAAGTAGAATTATATTGTGTGTACACTCTATCTGGAATTAAATAAATTATTATTATGATTATTATTTAACGTCAACATTAACCAACGAACATGCCTACGATTATCATCTATTATCTTAATTGGTGAACACAGACCTAAGAAATAGGATAAATGAGAGTAAAACTTGTGTTCAAGCTATGTTTAACCGTTTAGATACTGTTACTAAACGCCCGTTAGACCAGTCCTTACGTTGGTTTTTGTTGTACAGCTGATATGGTTTTATAAAGTTTCTTCAAACTCAACCTCAACAGCCTGTATTGGTCCACAGTTGGACGCAGGCCTCCCTCTGATAAGTGCCTTATACAAAACCCACGGGAAGAGATGGAGTGTTGCTAATTCTAAGCCAGCTTATAAGTTTAAATGCCAATTATTATCCTCAGAGAAAAAAAACTTCGAAGCTTTGTGGTGCTGGCTCAGAATTTGCAATCCCCCAACACTTCCCGTAAGATTGGGTCCCCTTGGGTGTCGTAAGAAGCGACTAAGGAATATTTACCGGAGGGCGGGCAGCAGCACCTCCTACAGAAAAAATCTACCACTAATGAGATAAACGCCAAAAAGCATTTATCAGGGGGAGGCCTGCGTCCAACAGTGGACCAATACAGGCTGTTGAGGTTGAGGTTGCGGTACCAATTTCCTATCAAGTTTAAACTTAAGTAGGAATTCTAACATTTTCAGCCCTTCCTTTGAGCAACAAGTTCTGCGTTGTGTGGAACTGAACTTTGGACATTCGTGTGGGGCAAGATTCATATTGTAGCGAAACTGGGTATACTTAACAGAAGAAGGTAAGTCACACAAAATTTATAAATGCGAAAGTTTGTATGATTGTATGGGTGCATGGATGGATGGAGGGATGTTTGTTACCTCTTCACACCAAAACCACAGATCGGCTATCCGTTCTGTAGTTTTGGCGATTTCAGCTGATTCTTTCAGATTTCAGATTTCATTTGTAAATTTCAGTCCTTTGGCTGAAATGCGTGCGAAGCCGCGGGGCGCAGCTAGTTCTTCATTAATTTTAACAGCTTATGCTTAAGCCGTTAGTATATAATACCTGTTACCCAGACTCTTATGAGACTGGTGTCCTCAGGAGACCCATACCTTAACGAACAGTTATTTCGTTATTATTGCTTTAAATTAATTTAATTTAACGTTACTTGGAAGGAGGTCCCCCAGATAAAGATTGGTCCTATGTATTATTTTTATGGTAAGTATATTATGTATTTTTTAGTATATTATGTATTTTATAGTATGTATTATATATATATATATATATTTATTGTATTAAAACGCCACCGTCTATACGTGTACAACTGCATCGTGTCCATCCCAAGGTTGTCAGGAAGAGATCGCTTTCAGCGATAAGGCCGCCCATTATGCAACTTTGTTATCTCTCTTTTCCTGTATTTGTGTATTTTAGTTTTGGTGTGCAATAAAATGTATTGTATTGTATTGTATTGTCCTAATTTTAAGACATACATCTTTTTCAATAAACACATTGCAGTTATTCTTATTTTATAAGTTTATCTGTAAGCCTTTGTATGTGTGTATGGTAATAATGACTTTTCCATCACTCATACTCGGAAAGTAGGTCTAAAGTTGCCTGATAAGCGGGATGAAAGTAGTACTTTTCGTCCCTAAGGATGACAAGTAAATGAAAGTCTTAAACTTACAACAATTAACGAACATTTTATGATGGATGTATGTAGATCAGTTGAGCTACTTGTAGATTTTTTACGCTTCCAACTGGTATTGATATGGATCAATCGAAGTGATTATCATTATATGTTTCGGAGAAAGTTAAAAACCAATTTAGAACGTAAATGCCACTATACAATCAATGATTTCATGACGGATAAACATTTTTAGATATAAGTAATGACAAATATCTAGTTTTTTCTCTACCTAATTTAATTTTCCAATTATATTTTAATAATTATTTAGTGATATGATTAATCAACTATTCCTCTCAATTTGATTAGTTAACTTAAAAAATATAATTACATTGTACCCAGATTTTGCACGCCGCAACGGTAGAAATACATTGTGTCTTATATTAAACAAACACCACCTATGTACCTTATTTACATGTATTTGATGCAATAAATTTTTACTCTACTTTACTTTACTTTACTTTATATAATTATATTATCTGTTTTACCACGTGTGTTCTGGATGTTTTTCTATCTATAGTAATATTATAAAGAGGAAAGATTAGATTATTTGTTTGTTTGTATTGCTGGCTCCGAAACTATTGGACCGATTTAATAAATTATTTTATAATAATAAGCTTACTTTTCGGAATTCTTACGGGAACGGGAACTACGTGGGTGAAACCGCGAGGCGCTGCTAGTACCAGATATTTTACTACATATTTAGTGCATTTGTACAATCAGGCACAGTTATATGAACAGATAATTATCTATAGACTTTTACTTAGGTAATCTATGTTCTTAGGTGAATAAGATAAGGTTTCATTTCCCTCGACAGCCTCTATTTTGTACCACAAATAGTTGTGCACTAGTCGGGACTATACGTCAATAAAGAGCGCCATGCTCCATTTCCAATTAGATCTCTGCGGTATATTACCCAAGTTTTATCTGCAAGGAAATTCGTGCTGAATCGTAACTACGTAGGACTGAAAATGCGATAGCATTGAGTTGGAAATTTTATTCGTATGGGATGCATTTTAATGTACCTAATTAACAGTGATCGGAAGAGGCAGATGACGACAAATTTTTAGCACGAAACACTATAACGTTAATTCTTGAAAATAATAATTGATAGAATGTAATTACCCAAAGTTCAAGTTATTTGCAAATTAAGATAAAATAATAGAATACTAGCAACTGCTTGTGGCTTTGCATGTTGTTTTCCGGAATTAAAGGTATCCAATGTCCGCCTCCGGGCCAAATTTCATTCAGATCAGACCAGACTTAGAGGCGTGAAAATTTCACAAACAGAGATAGTCTAGATTTTTAAATTTTAGTATGGACTAGCTACTAGAAAAGATAATGGATTGTGTGAAAGAGGACATTACAAAGAAAATGTGTTATTATATTACAAAGATAACGGCTGATAAAGCAGAGTGGAACAGACAGACATTTAGTATTAATGTTTGATAATAATTCGCACAAAATGGACACAGAACACAAATGGCGGTTCCGAGTATCCAAGACCTTTCTTGTTTTACCATACGATGGTAAAACATTATCTACTATAAAAAAACCTTTCTTTAAAAGACTAATGCTTGTTTTCCAATTCCTTACAACTAAGTACTTGTTACTAATCACTACATAGTATAAAACAAAGTCGCTTCCCGCTGTCTGTCTGTCCCTATGTATGCTTCGATCTTAAAAACTACGCATCGGATTTTGATGCTGTTTTTTAATAGATAGTGTTCTGTTTTTTCTATTACCTTATTTTTAGTATACCAACCAACATCTTCTTTTAACTTGACAGTTAGCTCCAATCCCTAACCCGCATGCTCAGCGTGGGGGAGTATACCCTCCCTGAAGGGTAAAAAATAAGGCACTTATCAGGGAGAGGCCTGAGTCCATCGGTGGACCATTATAGGTTGTTAAAGATGAGGCAATCCTCATTCACATCCCATATTTTAGTGGTTAATTAAAGTATTGCAACAAACAATGAAAAAGTTTTGACTTACATTAAAAGTCAATACTTTTTGAGACTGGTGAAGGTTTTATGTTGTAGGCCCATTAAAATAGCCCTCAAAATATTCAAAAATGTTAAAGAGCTCTCAGAAACGTGATGGCACGTGTCTGCTGCCTCTCCCCCATAGTTGGCGTTCCGCTAAAGGGGTGAACTGGAATGAAGGGGAGAATTGTCGCGTATGCAATTAACATTCAACCGAAAATTATATTTTTTTGCGTGTATAACTCTAATAAGGCTTTAATTTGCTGTCAACTTTAGTAAGCCAGAAATGAGGGCATAAGCTGCTGTAATTTTTTTATGTGATCAAAATCCTAGGTATTTAAAACATTTTAATATTAAATTATGAAATACGATAAGAAAGAAGTGGTGCTAGCTAAATAGGAATTACGATTGGTCTGCAAACTCGTGCTCCAAAAAATTCAAAGTCAACTATAAAATACTAGCTGCGCCCCGCGGCTTCGCAAGCGTTGTTCCTATGGAAACGTTAAAATGTGATTTTCATTCCACGGGAACTGATTTATGGGATAAAACTAATTCCAGGATTAGAATTACCTCTATGCAAAATTTCAGCCAGATCCGTCTAGTAGTTTTGGCGTGAAGAAGTAACAAACATCCATCCATCCATCCATACTTTCGCATTTATAATATTAGTGTGATATGTATTTATAGGTAGGTTTCTACTTATATACATAGGTTATTTACTTTAATGACGCAGGTAGGTAAGAGTTTGAAAGGTCCCTACAATACACCTATTGATTTAATATCAAATTAAATTACATCAAACTAACTGTAGACTGATGCAAAAATAACGTTCTACAGTGCAACAGATCCAAATCAATGCCAACCGGAAACGTATCCACGACGCTGGCTGCATTGCCCGGTTAGACTCTACCCAAGCACGTTTCAATATCCATGCCAGCGATCCGTACTCTAAACCTATTTGCAAATCCCTAACAAAGATCCGCGCTCTGTATGCTAATGCCCAGCCACACGCTGCGCTGATCGTGGCATACTGTTTACGTCATACGCCTTATTGAATGGAGTGACGGGATGGCATACATACGCTATCAACAGACTCCGATGAAAAGGGATAAATAAATATTGGCTAGGTTTTTGTAGGAAAAAATTGTTTGCTGATATTGTGGCTTGGATTTTCTGATTATGAATGTGTTCAAAACGGTTCAAAACTGTTCAAAGATGTTTACTAATAAAACTCACACCTATTCGAACACAGCACCAATTATGATCATCACATGTTTTCCATCACAAAATACATCTACTTGTAGTAGAGTTTAAAAAATATATATTATTGATAGATATAAATAAATACAAAAAAACAGTCTGTAGTTGCGTCTATAGTTTCTTAACTTACACATTACACATTTTCTTATACTAATAAGCATTGGAAAAATAAAAATCAGCAGATGCTTGATTAGCTAGGCTGGACATGCGTAAAAATAGGTTTATTTTGTACGCAGTTTTGCAGGTAAGAATCTTATAAAAGCACCATAAAATTTCATATAAAATACGCCTGTTCCGTATAAGCTTTTAAAGGAACGCCAAATTTTTGTCAAATTTGTGTTGCAAAATTTTCTACGCTTACTATGCTAATGCAGAGCCAACCAACGCTGATCGGGCGAGATATTGCTCACGTCATACAAATATCTCATAGCGAAAGTAGCATACATAATGACTCAATATAATATATGCTACTTTCGCTATGGGATATTTGTAGTTAGTGTCATCGAATACAACAGCGGTAAGAGAGGCAACGTATGGACGTGGAATTAGGGAGTAACGAACTTAATAAATGTTTTTTCTTGTATTTTTTTTTTACAGCGGACATTGTAAGATAAGGGTATTTTTATTTCCACTCTTGTGTACTTCTACTATATTTATTTTCTTGTATTTAGATATTTCGCGTTGTTTTGGGAAAAAATACTATTTTTATTTTGGATTTCAATACTTACACTCGCAGTCATCTCCGCTGACGTACCATCATAGTGTGGACACGGCATGAAAGGTTTGAGTAGATCAACGCAATATTCATAACTTACAACGATTAAATTTCCATCTCAAAGCGATTTTTAGTTTATACAAATTTTTAAGACAAGCATTCCCTTCTCGTAGCGATGATCTGCCAAAGTATATTCCACGTTAAATCAAAATCTTGCCAAAGACAAAAAGATAAGAGATAAAATCATATATTTGAACCAAAGACAAACAAAAAAGAAAAATTATAAAATAATTAAAACTGGTAAGTACCTAAGAACAATTGATTTAACATTGGGTAAAAAAGGACCCTAACTCAGCATTTTGCATTATTAGGCATTTGCCCAATACTGCAAAAGTTAAAGCGCTGGCCCGTTGGAAATGTATTTTAGAAGCGGTATTTAGGTTTCCCCGTCGATGATTGACGGTGAAACCTAAATATAAACATGTGATGATGCAGGTTTCAATAGCAAACCGGCATTTCACGCTTAGTACTGCTTTTATGGCGATCATAACGACCTTACGGTCGACTGTTTCAATTCCTTTTGTTATGCTTCTAGCGAACTTCGTAAATAACTAACACCAAACATTGTTTAATTTAATAAATTGAATTGCAGAGCAACTATTTAATTTATTTTATTTGGGTTCTAAATTTAAATAACTAAATGTAGCTAAAAACCGACAATCATCATCATCATCAGCCTATATTAGTCCACTGCTGGACATAGGCCTCCCCTAATGAGCGCCATAGCGCCCTGTCTTCAGCTTGACGCATCCAGCATCTGCCTGCAGTCTTTCGCAGATCGTCATCCCACCTGGCCGGAGGGCGCCCGACACTACGTTTGCCGAGTCGCGGTCTCCACTCAAGAACTCGTTTACCCCATCGGTTGTCAGTTCTTCGCGAAATATGGCCGGCCCACTGCCACTTCAGCTTGCTGATTCTCTGAGCTATGTCGATAACTTTGGTTCTCTGTCGGATGTATTCGTTACGAATCCTATCCTTCAGAGAGACTCCGAGCATAGCTCTTTCCATAGCTCGCTGAGCGACCTTGAACTGGTGGACCAACCCTATTGTGAGTGTCCACGTCTCAGCTCCGTAGGTCATAACGGGTAGGACGCACTGATTAAAAACTTTCGTTTTCAAGCATTGCGGTATGGATGACGAGAAGACTCGACGTAGTTTTCCAAACGCTGCCCAGCCCAACTGGATCCTCCTCTTGGCCTCCTTCTCAAAATTGCTTTTACCCAACTGCAGAATTTGCCCAAGGTAAGTATACTCAGAAACAATTTCGAGAGGGTGGCCATGTACGACGACCGGCCCCGGATCAATGAGGCCATTGATCATGACTTTGGTTTTATCCAAATTCATGCCGAGACCGATGCGTCGCGAGGCTGTTGCTAGGCCGTTGAGCATCCGGTTCAGCTCCTCCAGCGACTCCGCCATTAAGACTATGTCATCAGCGAATCGCAGGTGCGAGATGTAATTGCCGTTTATGTTAATGCCCTTGCCTTTCCAGTCCAGCGTCTTAAACATATCTTCCAACGCGCTCGTGAACAGTTTCGGGGATATAACATCCCCCTGCCTCACTCCTCTGCGCAGTTGGATGGGTTTGGACTGCTGGTCCTGTACTTGGACATTCATGGTTGCGGCGTCGTAGAGACATCTCAGCACCTCGATATAACGATAGTCTACTTGGCATCGCTGTAAGGATTCCAGAACAGACCAGGTTTCGACAGAGTCAAACGCCTTCTCATAGTCCACAAAGGCCAGACACAGGGGCTGATTATACTCTTCGGACTTCTGTATAATCTGCCTCACTGTGTGTATGTGGTCTATGGTGCCATATCCTCCGCGAAACCCGACCTGTTCCGGTGGCTGGAACTCGTCGAGTCTCCTGGCGAGACGGTTCGTGATCACTCGTGAAAACAGCTTATAGACGTGGCTCAGGAGTGTGATGGGTCTGTAGTTTTTAAGGAGGGTTTTATCTCCCTTCTTAAAAAAGAGCACCACCAAACTCCCGCTCCACGCCTTTGGAGTTCTCCCACTGTGAAGGACGGCGTTAAAGAGGTTCTGTAGTTCCTGTATAACAGGGGCTCCTCCGGCTTTCAAAAGCTCTGATGTAATTCCGTCCTCCCCGGGGGCTTTTCCATTTTTAAGCTGTCTTAGAGCTAACACGATCTCGTCTTGACTGATGTCAGGCAGTTCGTCGGTATAGTGGCGTGTCAGGGTGGCTCTGGAATCGTGGTCGTCTCGTCGGGAACGAGGGGCATGTGCAGCGTGTAATCGGCCATAGAAGTCCTCTATCTCGGCGAATATCTCCGGCTTCGACAATACGGTCCTCCCATCGTGCGTTTTAAGCTTCGTCAGGTGGCTCCTGCCAAGCTGCTGAGTGAATACTTTGGACCCTCGGTTTCGCTCTATTGCCTCTTCAATGAGGCGTGTGTTGGAGCTCCGAAGGTCGCGCCGTACCATCTTCGCAATTCGCTTGTTCAGGTTTGACCTGTCTGACGAAGTCACTTGGGTGGTTTCCCGTCTTTTTGCCATCAGCCCGAGAGTCTCATCCGAGAGTTTGGATTTCTTGCCAGTACGCTGCTTTTGGCAGAACCTGATGCCCTCGCTCCTCAACGTTTCGACCAGATTGTGTAGGGTCTCGTCAGCGTCATCAGTGGGATCCAAGGCAACGAATCTATTCCCGAGAAGCTGCTGGAACTTCTCGGTGCCCGCCATGATCTGGATTGGGTTAGGTCGGAGCGTGGACTTCATCAGACGGTTTCTTTCAAGCTTTAAGTTGATATCCAGAGAGCCTCGGAGCAGTCGGTGATCAGATCCGGTATTAAACCTGTTGATCACTGAGACATCTCTGAATATGTGCTATCCGTCATGATGAACTCGATCTCATTTTTAGTCACAGTGTCGAGGCTTCGCCACGTCCACTTCCTCTGGGGCGGTTTCTTAAAGAAGGAGTTCATTAAGAACAGCCCCTCCTTCTCAAGGAAGTTGACAAGCATTTGCCCCCTGTGATTCCTAACTCCATAACCATGCGAGCCTATTCGGGATTCGTTGCCAGTCCGGGTTCCCACCTTGCCGTTAAAGTTGAAGAATAACAACGTTGAAGTGAGCCTTAGTGGTGTTATGTAAGGCTTTGGATATGTCTTCGTACATATCCTCCACTTCATCATCCGAGTGTGCCGAGGTCGGTGCGTAAACCTGAATTACCTTCAAGCTGTACCGCTTGGACAGCCGAAGGATCAGGTATGCTACCCTGGTCGACACACTGGAGATTTCTTGAACGTTGTTAGAGAGGGCCTTGTTGACGAGGAAACCTACGCCACCCTGGGATGTTTTATCACCCTCGCGAAAGTAGAGAAGATGGCCCGAGTCTAAGGTTACGGTGTCCTCCCCCTCTCTACGGACTTCACATAACCCGAGAACATGCCATTTAATGTTCTCTAACTCCACTTCCAACTGCGCTAGATGGTGGTCAAGCCTCAGAGTGCGTCCGTTAAACGTCGCCAGGGTCAATTGTTTGGGTAATGAATGGTAGCCTGCCGTAGCCCGGGGATTCCTAGCACCCCCTGCCCCGCCGTTACCATGGCCGCTACCATGGCCAGGAATAGCCGACAAGTAAAAACCGACAAGTAAAAGTTTAAACAATCAGCGGCCTTATTGCAAAGAGCGATCCCTTCCAGGCCATCTATGGATAGACAGGATGTGTTAGTTTAAGATGGTGCTCACTATAATTGAAAATGTAAAACTACGGAACGCTATAGCTTGCTCGACACGTCTTGGTACTATAAACTTTTGGCATGTTGAAAAGGTAGTTTGAAAGTTTAATCTAAAGAGTTTACATGCTCGTTAAACCATAGCATTGCATGTCCAAAGTTCATGTCTCACAATTTCGATCAAAACTTTTGTTCCTAACGTGCTTGTTACAAATTCAGCTGTTATTTTCTGCTTTCTACATTGGGGACTTAACCGACTTTTAGTGGAGTTTATGCCGTATGTTGCAAGACATAATTTGTTTCCCATTTAGGTTTTTACATGACAAGATAACTATATATTACATTATGAATGATGGCATCATCACAGGTCACTGCGAACTGAACCATTACCTTTTGAAGACTGGAGCCACAGAAAGCAGCCTGTGCCGTGGCTGTTTCCAATAGGAAGAGACTGTGGAACCCGTTTTGGTACACTGGACAACCACAGAGGAGACTAGACTGAAGACGGGACTGAGGAGCCTCATAGAGGCATCAAACCCGTTCCTTCAAAGTTCATGTCTCTCATTTCCGATCAAAACTTTTGTTCCTAACGTACTTGTTATAAATTCAGCTGTTATTTTCTGCTTTCTACGTTACAACTTAACCAACTTTTAGTGGAGTTTATGTCGTATGTTGCAAGACATGACTTCGTTCTCGTTTTTGTATTTCCAATATCATTTAGATTTTAACATGACAGGATGTACAGTCGGCAAAAATTGCGCCTTACCACCTCTAGGGTGATTTTTCTGTGAAGTGAATAGTTGCCAACCTCGGCTTGCTCGTCTCGTTGTATCTTTTGATTTTAACGCAAAGCAAAATAGTTTCAAACTGATTAGGCATTACGTTTAGCGATGGTATGTAACTATGAAGTTTGTGTAAAACCAATGCAAGGTGGATTTTTGGATGCCGTAAGAGATGTGTTATTATATATAATATATTTATATCATAGAATAACTATATTGTACTTTATGGATGGATTTGTAAGTTGTTTCGTAAGTACTCCAACCTAAGTAGGACAGATATAATTATTAATAATTTTAGATTATTTTAAGAAACAGGATTGCTTGAAACAGCACTACTGGTAGTACAAATGATACCACCAACAACGCGTTTAGGTTGCTGTTGCGACTACCGCGATTCTGCAGTGCCTCAGCCATGTTCGCGCAGGCTCACATCGACACCTTCGATGCTATCTGGCGAAAGAAGTCAGCCTCACTACTCATCAGAACCCGCGGTAGTAGCAACAGCATCCTAACCGCAAAGCCCGTGTCTTGTCTAGGGAAAAAATCTTCGTTCCCCGCAAGATACCTCTAGGCGATAGAGATAGAACGATGGTCTAACTTCAACATAGACAGAGGTTGGAACCTACCACTCGCCTGGAAGCCGTGTCTCCGTGGGAAGTCGAATAGCCGTATATGTTTAGATCCGGGTGCAGATACAATTAGTTCCGTATGCACCCAGAGGACACCAACACCCGACACAGTAGATGACCCTCACGCCCTGCAGCATCTACACGCGGCGCGGGCACGTCACGAGATCTCGAAGGGATGCGGAACGCGCGCGTCTAGAACCGCACTCGCCCTGAAGATGTCCCTCGTTAAGGGATGAAACGTTGGTGTTCTTCCAACACAAATAAGGTTCGTAGTTTACCAGCTTACATCAGTATTGAAAACATAACCTATCGGATGTAACAATTTCGAGCTGAAATTAAAGTGGTCGGAGATCTACTTACACACATTATGGTTGGCAATAAGTTATATTTTAGTTTTTTTTTTGTATTGATGGTGCAATAAAACTGTCTAGCTATCACGGTTCATGAGATACATCCTGGTAACAGACAGACAGATGGACAACGGAGGCTTAGTAGGTAATAGGGTCCCGTTTTACCATTTGGGTACGGAACCCTGAAAAAGTACCTATTTATATAAATTATCAGCAAAATCCATTAGCAATTAAAAGTAAACATGAAAAACAAAACTTCGCATTCCTTTCAAAAACACGGCAAACATTTCCCGGCAAAAAATAGATCATACAATAACACACAATACAAAACTGTGAACAATACGTTTGTCGTCACGGGGTGATGGATGGCGAACAACCACCAGCCATGCGAAATATTACAATGCTGTCGGCGTCGATGTTGGTACTTTGATTCAAAACTTCTTTGTTTATTTGAATACTAGCTGCGCCCTGAGGCTTTGCACGCGTTGATCCTATGGAAACGTTTAGAGGTGATTTATATCCCACGGGAACTGATGTACTTATCAGATAAAAATAAGTCTATATTTAATTCCAGGATAAAGATTAACTGTGTGCAAAGTTTCAGCCTGATCCAATCAGTAGTTTTGGCGTAAAGAGGTGACGAACATCCATCCATCCATCCATCCATCCATCCATCCATCCAGCCATCCATCCATCTATACATCCATACAAACTTTCGCATTTATAATATTAGTGTGACTAGGTCCTGTGCGGTTTCACCTGCGTTTTTACGCAGATGAATAGTGGCATATAAATGTTAAGCCTCGAATACATGTTGGCCCAACGTTGTCGAATGAAAGCCAATACCAACGCGTAGACGACACAAAGATGTGGACACGATTGGCCGGACCCATGCAGCATATTATTATCATCCAGGGAACAGCTTCCGCCACAAGCAGTGACCTAAGGGCCTAGACAATGCAACAATCGATATCGAAAGCGATAGTAGAAAAGTCCCAAAATGTATGGGCTTGACATATGCCTTAGATAAGTCACGTGATCTTTTTCGAATTTCCCCCTAAGAATCTTTCAATTGTTTTCGATTCGCTTCACAACGAATGCCGGTTGGCTAGGCCCTCTGGCTCCAAAACAAAAATGAGGACAAGTAGGGGTAGACAATGACGTTCATTAGGTGAGACCTCACTCTCTCAAGTGCTTATTTTGTAAGTCTAAAGAAATAAACGATTTGACTCTGACTCTGATTCTGACTCTGTCCATTGTCACTGTCATCAGTGAACTATTAAAGGCTGATGAAGATAAAGAGAATCAATTTACTTACTTGAGATACAACAACTTTATGTTGTCCTGAATATTTCATCCATTAATGTACTTTAAGTAAAAATGTTAACGAATTCACTATGATCATCATCATAATTCATCATCAAAGGAATATTAACCTTTCAGTTGTCCGTAATGACGAAAAGCCTCTTATAATATTTCATTTGGTTATTACCATGTTTACGTTATTTGGTATAACACTGGAGCAAACAGCGCGGATCCATCCTATTAGAAAGCTAAGTGCAGGGACATAGTAGAAATTAATTCAGTAGGTACATAAAACAATGCCGCCGGATTGTTGTAAAATTTATAATAATTAATTTTATTTTAAAATCTATAAACAAACTCCATTTTTTATAGTATTTTCATGGATTTTTATAGATTCCATAGTCAGAACTGGACCAAATTATAATGGGACCACGTGAAAAGCACTAGATTTCATATCAAAAACAATCATGTAAATTGGACTTTCCCAGTCAAATGTTTTGAGGTAACAAAATAATAATAAATAAACAGTCGAATTGAGAAACTCCTCTTTTTTTTAAGTCGGTTATCATAATAATTGAAGCACCATTTATTGTTAGTAATAATATTAATTGACGTATACAAGTGTGCCTTGTAGTCCTACAAATAAATGAGTATGAATAGAATTTGCCCGTTTTAAAATGATAAAGCCGATTTGAACGAACTAAGTACAGTATCGGCTAAACTGAACTATGTCTAAACTTAACTGCTAACCCCAATTTCAACCTTGTTCGAGGCAGCGCGGCTTCTGTGTTGCTCCCGGAACTAGCGACATCTTTTTTCAACTATGTGAACTATTTACACATTGAAAGCTCATCTAAGTAGGCTGCTAGCTTACAATGTAGTACCAATTTGAATTACAGTAATTCAAACGTGTTACGTCGCCAAGGTCCCGTGAGGCTGATCTAACATATTAGATCAGATATTAGATCAGCATCACGTGACCCTGACGCGAGTTTACTATTTATTACCCATGCCAAAAAAGTGCACAAAGCCACTAAAGACTTCAATACTTAAATAAAAAGTGCAATATAATATAAGAAAAAGCCATTTACCGTGGATCAATCTACAATCAGAAACTTGTGTTCGGACTTTTATTAAACTCTTATAAATTCTGAAAATATTCAAGTAGCTTTTCCTTTAGTAATTAATATTTTATTCAGTAGTAAGCTTACCTACCCATTTAAATGCGAATTTTGCATTTTTTATTTATCCTCATTCGAATTCATTGTCATTAAACACAAACTTTTTAGTGGTCTTCGTGGCTATGTATCCAGAAGGTATACTCGTATAAACAAACCTTTCAAAAGTAGTGCGTACTTATCGAACAAAATACTGTCATTGAATTTAGTTCGAGGCTGTACCTATAGTTTTTTCTTTGAAAACTTAAAACAAAAACACACATACCCTGTGGCGTAAACGGAAAATTGTGAATATTTTGGTTAGCAAATAGCTTTTTAACTGTTTATCTGTAAAACTGCCTATACTATGCCGCGGTTCTAATTACACTGGTTTACATTTATTTCGCGTGCGAGCATTCAATAACCCAAGACTTCCTTTAAACCTTACTTATCGCTTTATTCCATGGATTCTTAGCACGAACCGCCCGTATAAATCCACTCTTAAGGCGTACAAAACAGGGTTGAAAAGGATTAGTGCATTCGTCGGGAGCAATGAACTGATAAGGTGTTATGTGGAGTAAGATAGGCGTAATGTTTATTTTATGTTGCATGCATAGATGTAAAATTTTGTAGATATATTACGTTCTCCCAGTACAAACTCAATAAATGGCCTGTGTTTTGATACAACCAAACGCCCTTGCGTTTGGTGAAGAAATAAAAGAAGAATGGAAAGAGCGTGTCCTTACACGCTTTTTACATTCTTTTTCAATATACCATCGTAATAATGGACAACATAATAGAAAGACGTGTAACCAAGTGTGACCGAGAGAACAAATAATAATAATAATAATTCTTTATTGTTCTCATCACACAATGTGCTTAATAAAATATCAGTGAAAAACAAGCCCGCTGGCGGCATTGAAATTGTACTGTCGGCGCTGTTCCGACTATGACTGAGGGACACAATTGGACACAAATTGAGGCTGCCACTTTCGACAAGCCAGTGCCTCATCTCCCCTTTTCTACATCAATGGTGTCATGTGTAGGAGTTATGTGGCTTCTAGGCTTGATGCTGGCAGTTGCGATTACTTGATTGAGGGCCGTACTTAATATGTTGAGCTAAGATTTAAGGGCCGCATTCTAAAGCGGAGTTAAAATGAGTTAAAGACGGAATACATGGTTGAACCATGGTTCATCCTTGGATGCGAGTATTGACAACAGCGCTATTTTATAGGCCGTGTTTCCTTTAAACTCCAGGGATTTAGACCTAATAGACCGAACCAATTTTAAACTAACTCTGGCCTATAAAAGAAGGCTGGTTTTTATCACAAAGTAAGTTCGTACGTTTATAGGTCATACTTATAATTATAAATGCGAAAGTTTGGATGTTTAGGTGTATGGACGACTGGATGTTTGTTACCTCTCTTCCTCTTAACAGGCTAAAGGTTTCTTCGTCATTTCTTTACTTTATTCTACATACCGAAGCGATCGAAATCAAAAATACCACTTTATTTCCGTGTCAGTGTAGTTTTTAATATGATTTGACCTTTTCTAAATGTACATTTATTGTATTTAAGGCAATAAAGCATTTCATTTTATTTAATTTGAATTTGAATCCACGTCGAGAATAATGAACGGAACAGTCCGAAATTTTGCATACAGGTAATTCTAATCCTGGAATCATACTAATTTTTACCCCATAAATCAGTTTCCATGATGGGTAGAAATCGCCTATAAACGTTTTCATAGATCCACTAAAGATCTAGTCGACGGACATTCATTCGCTAATATCTGCGTAAACGCATGCATTCTTTCCAGATGAAGAGTATACTATCGTACCTAATGATATTCCAGTAAAAAAGATTATGTCAATTTAAACAAACCCTCTAAATAGAGTATGATTTTGAATACCATACCTGATACAGATGTTAGTGCCTATAAGGTTGATTGCCTAGCCCGGCTACAGCTTCGGCCTAGATTCAAAATTACTAAACTTTCCACGTTATTAATAAACCAGTCTTAAGCAGACTTGATTATTGGTTTAAGTAATTAGGTAACAAGGGCTCTTTTTTCAGAGAAAACTTGATGACTGCATAGTCATTTGAGTTTTAACTTGAATAATCATTTTGATAATTTTAGACAAATGAGGCTGATAAAAAAAATTGCTAATCTATTGAGTTAATAAAAACTCGTGTACAGTCAAGTACATTATTTTGCTAACACGGCGGATGTCACAAGCCGGTCGCATCATGTACAGTAAGCAAACAGCAAAAATTGCACCTTACCACCACTAGGGTGATTTTTCTGTGAAGTTAATAGTTGCCAACCCCGGCTTGCTCGATATCTTTTGTTTTTAACGCAAAGCAAGCTAGTTTCAAACTGGATAGGCGTTACGTTTTGGCGATGGTACGTACCTAGCATAAGTATCAGATCATTTAATAGATCAGTTCACGTTACGACACGGACTCGGATTGTTCTTATTTGCTCTCCCATCTTTATTACCATCTTATCATTTAACACAAAGTGTAGGGACCTTCACCCTACATCTTTTAAATATAAATTGTACCACTCAATCAAGATTTGATTGGTTTACATTTAATTTACAGAACTACGAGCTAATTATACATACATTATGTATAACGAGCTATCTCAGGTTATTCTCATCTTCGTTATACATAAAGAATATAAACATAAAATTATACATAAGGTATAAAGTATACTGGTCGCAACGGTTTGTTATTAAACTTAATATTCATGGGCTGCTTTTGTGGTGGTTATTTTCTCCTTCCTTTTTTTATTAATAACAAACTATGACTTTGCTCTAATGCCTCTAACCCAGATTGGGACGACGAAATAATACACATTTATTTATATCATGCGAATAGGAATAGTTTTACGTGATAAGTCTACAAAAATAGGCCTTTGGGCGAAAAATTAGGTAGAGGATAATGTTAAGAGAAAACGGATGAGTCCATTCATCCGTTTTCAACTATAAGGCCCGCATTATGAAAATTTGGTCGCTCAGTCATCGAGCTATGCAATAACTCAAACTATGGAATATTTATTTATTTATTTATTCTACAGTTGATGTTTCTTCGTGTGTATATATTAAAAATTTCAGCCCTGGGAAATTAATTTGTTAATATCATAGGTAGAGTAGAGCTTTTGTGCGATTTTCCAAAAATCTATTAATCAAGTATACTGTCAACTTTCTTCTAAGCATAAGTACCTACCCTCAAAATAGCAATATTTTCTTTCCAGCAGCAATCGATCAGTCACCCAAAGCAAGCTAAAACTTGTTATATGTAGGTAAAGATTGAAATCTGACTAACCCATATCATACGCAATTGAAGGCCGGACCTCTGTATACCTAATTCGATAAACCTATTTACTATGACTTTGAGAATATAGATATATAAATTGAAAGAAAATTTATTATGAGTGTAAGCGGGTTAACTACGAACCTTGTTTGTTGTTGTTTGTTGAAGGTTCGTAGTTAACCCGCTTACACACATAATGAATTCGTCAAACTACAAAAGTTTCTATAGTGAAAGAAAATTCTTTATTGCACACATATTTAAAGAAACAATACAATAGAACAGCTTAAAAACTAAATGACAAGTGGCGGTCTTATCGCTCAAGAGCGATCTCTACCAGACAACTGTGAATATACCTAAATATACCTAACTTGACTATGAGAAACATAGTAAGGTTATTCATTACTCGTACGTAACAGTATGTTTTCGCAATACAAAGAGGCCATTAAAATATAAAAACACTATCTGAAAGTGATATATGTAGATTAGTGACCATTGTTCATAGTCTTAATTTGTTGCACTATCCTGATAACGACCAGAAAAACCTTCGATAAGCTTACTGATATTTAGAAATCGATGTTGCCTTAAAGCAACAGAGAAGTCAGACCAATTTTATCAATATGTAACTCTGTATATATTGGAGGAGGCGTACACCGCCGAAAGCGGTCCATATCAATGACATCAATCAACTGACATCGCATGACATAACATGAAAATAATCCACCGGACATCTATTCAACAATTAAAATTTGCATGACATTTGTTTAAATTACTATTATTACTTTTACTCAAAACCTGATATGGAATAAAGCTCTTTTTTTTTTTAATTTTATTTTTATTTATATTTAACTCTGTATACAAAAGCATCTGGTTTACCACGTAATAAATAAATAAATATAGCGAAGAACACATCCAAAATTAAGAAAAAAGTTAAGGGATAATTCCGGATGTGTTCTTCGCTATATTTATGACAAAATTGGTCTGACTTCTCTGTTGCTTTATGGCAATGTTGATTTCTAGTGAACCACATAGGTACGGTCGTAAAACATGTACCCATCCTCTCTCACAAGTTAATCCCGCTAGACTATTCCGTCACCGACCACTCATTTCAACCTTTCGATCCGTCATTTTGCTGTGGCTCTTCGATCACACTTGAGACAAGGCGTAGACAGGGTTATTGACTAGGTTATTGATACGTTGCGTCGAATTATTAATGTGTCAAGTTGGATTTTCAAGAGCTAGCCTGACGAGATTTGGGTAACGCGCTTTCTATAAGGGGAAATAAGAATTGGTTTGGATGATATAGGCGGACACATAAGCAACGTTATTTGAGTTTAGACTCTGAACTCAAAAAAATACGTTCCTTTAGCCTATGCGACTCCAAATTTAACTTTTTTATTTCATATTATTGTTTTAAATTTATTTAATTTAACGTTAGATTGATTATTTTATGTTAAGAACCCATGGAAGGAGGTCCCAAGATACAGGTTTATCCTTGTTTGGGGATCAAAGAATTATTAATTTGAACACTTGAATCTCTTTCAAAAGATATTTCTAAAAAGATAAAATTCTTCTAAAATTCTTTTGAAAAAGATTCAAGTCTTGTGTTTTGTTTATGTGCCGCAACTTTAATAAGTTTAGTTGCGTCAAATGCATTATTTCTACAGACATGCTAACAGATTGTGTGGATTATGTAATGAACAATATTTATCCTAATCTTATAATTATACATGAAAAGACTCGTGTAAGAACACGCCCGTTTGGTCAAAAAATTTATATTTCAAGTCGCAATTTAATGCATTGACGAGTCAAGCCCTAGATGTTTTGTATTATTTTAGGTTTTTTGTCTAGATGTTCGATACAATTTGTGAAGGTTGGCACATAAACAAAACAGTCTTGCGACACTTATAGACAACAAATTTTGCAACTTCAGTGTTGCAATTAAACGCGATCAAAACAAACTCAATTCAGCGCATAGTGCAGCTATGCATATCGGATAGGATATACTGTTCAAGTTGAACTTCGTTTAAAATATGGTGAAATTGGACCAAAAAGTGATCAAACGACGGAATTTTCAGACGTAACATCGATCAACAAAAATGTCTCAAAATAACAGACAAAACATCTTTCAGCCATTATTATTTTCACCGCCATTACCTTGAGGACAAATTCAAAATCACCACAATACAATGTTTGGCTATTATGCTCTGGAACGACAATAAATATTAATAAACATAGGTCAATAAATTACGACGATACAGTCATTTTTCAGACGAATTGGGGAATCCATCAATGGAATCTGGCTTATTTTTTTATATCTGAAGGCTGATTCTGTGTGATTTTTGCTGTGAAATCTGTCGATTTATTTATCTGCTGAAAATTCTGTGTATTTAAAGGAATACAAATATTTATTTTGAACAGTCAATAGACTGATTTTCAATTTAGACATCGTGGGTTTGAAATGCATCTGTAAATTTTACTGACTGACAGGATGAAAAAACATATTTAGAGAAATGCTAAGTAATGATGATATGTAATCATCACATAGGTACCTATCTAACCGTTTTCGTCTACAGTGAATTCTATAATTTCATTTTTGTAAACAATAACTCCTCGGAGATTTGTGGAAGATCACGCGTGTCGAGTGAAAACATTTGAGGGAGGCTTTTGCCCAGCAGTGGGACGAATCAGGCTAGCCAAAAAACACTAACTCATGTTTATTTACTGGGTTTTAGGGTTAAGCATGCTTTTAATAACCTTAGAACACTAATGTGCACTTGCAGGCTTATTTAAATCATAATTATAAGCTAAACCGAGATTTTACCAAATGCTTGTGCAAAAGGAAAAATTTGAACAAAAAAAACAATAGGTAAGAAATGACAAATGAGAAATGACACACTACAAATAAAACACAGTGAACAATTTATTAAGCTAAAACTAAGACAAGTAGGTAGGTGCCTTGCTAGGCATGCAGGTTGGGGATCGCAGTTTAGTGATAAAATCGTTCTGTAGGGGGCGCTGCTGCCCGCCCCCAGTGGATATCCCTTAGTCTCGTACAACAAACACGAGAAGAGTTGGGGTGGTGCAAAGGATGCGGCAAGCTAGACGACAAAGGCCTATGCCCGCCAGCACTGAACTATCATAGACTGATGAAGATGCTGATGGTGGAAGATTCGGGGATGATACATTAATTTGTCTTTGTAAACTGATTGGATAGCAGAATCCAGCCATAGGACTATCGCTCAATTGCTAATTCCCATCAATTGACGCGAAATGAATCCAGTTAGAGTAGGTATGATGAATAAAAACAATAAAAACCTACCATATCCATCGAGCATGTAGCATGTTAGTAGACAAACTGCACATACTTAACCTAAAATACCTACACTTTGTTGGCGCGTCCTTTTATACATAATTTAATTTGTTTGTCGATTGGAGATCCTTTCTTCAATAAACATTGCTTACAATTACATGTGAAACTCGATGCCAAGCAAGTGAGTTTTAGTCATTTACATATGTCATTATTTGTTAACAAACATTCTACATGATCGATGGATAAGTTATAGGAACATATTGAAAACATTTATAATCAAATTGAGATAAATCATAGTTTGAACTTTATCAACTCAGAGCAGATTCTGGCAATTCTGATTTATGTATTTTTCGTTCAATTTGATTTTGTTGAATTTTCAATTATTGCCTTTTACGAACAACACAGATATTATTTAACTTTTAAAATATAATTCAATATTCAGATATTTCAACTACGAATGCAATACGAACACGTTCACCTGAGGAATAAATGATATAGACCGAATATAAGAATAAAAATATTTAGGAACAATTCCGCATTTTTTTTTCTGTTTTCGCAGAATTGTTACTACATATTTTCATTCTTATATTTACAATGGATTTGTGCAAAGTAACGCCTGAGTCTATTATTAATAATAAACAGATTTAAAAGAACGTATAGTTTGCAAGACAATTTGTGTTTTGTCCATAAATAGATCCGAAATCTCAATAAACTTGCTGTACCCACAACTAGGCTTCATGAAACTAATGTATCATAAAAAGCTACAACTAAAACCATACAGAGTTGAAAAAATATCAGAAAATAAATTCAAACAAACTGTCAATATCTTACTGTGCAAAAAGGATGACATTTAAATATCAAATTATCTAGAGGATAAAAAAGCTTCGAACGGATTTTGCTTCAACTCAAAAAATAACAACTAAAACGCTAAAGGTTTCTTCGTCGTTTCTTTACTTTAGTCTACATACAGAAGTGACCGAAATAAAAAATAACACTTTATTTCCGTGTTTGTGTAATTTTTTGATATTATTAATTAATATTATTTGACCTTTTCTAATGGTACAATTAGGGATTGTATCTATGGAAATACATTTTTTAATTTTGAATTAACCTGTTGCACAACTTATAATGATATTGATTATTGTAAAATTTTTAGGTGAAGCTTAGATACATATGTAGTAAACAGCTTAGGTCTTTGGGTTCCTGTAAGGCATAGCAAAATAATTTATACCTACATATAAAATGACAATATTAAAAATGGAATAATCAATATTTTTCTTTCTTTTTTTTCCCCTATTAAACCTTATCTTTCTTGGCTTGTCTCAAGCTTTTCCGTTACAAGTACAACAAAATGTCTTCTAATTTGATTACAGGTATTCATTCCGCGCCAGCGCTCCCACTCCGCGATTAAAAGTAATTACAAAAGGATTTATCTTGACTTAATCTACTTTAGGTGCTACCTACCGATACGATTGTTCTACAGGCAGAAAAAAAACACAAAATAGGTTAGAACCCTTTCGAAATGAAATGAAAGGGGTCGGTAGGTACTTTTTAGATTTTATCTTATCACAACTGCATGCTATAAAACATGCAGATTAAATAAATTATTCTATACAATTCATACAACATCAAAAATGTGTTATAGTTATGTACCTAATAGATAACTGATAAACATTTTACAATACGTCATTTCTTTTGTTTAAACTTATTTATTATTTTGCTGTTATATTTTTTAATACAATTTTATGAGTTTTTAAGTAAATATTATTACCTACTATATTGTATTTCCATTTTTAATATGAACTAGCCGCACCTCGCGATTTCACCTGCGTACTTCCCGTTCCCGTGGGAATTCCGAAATAAAATATAGCCTATTATGACTCCCTGAAAAGTAAGCTTTTCAATGATGAAATATTTTTTTTCATCGGTCCAGCAGTCTTGGAGATTATTCAATACAAACAAAGAAACAATCAAATCTTGCCTTCTTATAATATTAGGTCCTTACATATGAAATTGGCGTTTTTCGTACTGGCCACTTTAATCACAAATTTCTCCCCTTTGGTAAGGAATTCCAAATTCAAATTTGTACAGCTATAGACTCATGTATTTGTGCTTCGATGATCGTCATTCATTTGTTTTTTTTCTTCTGTTTTTTTCTGTTTGCGTCACTCATTTTACAAAATGGAAAACTTAAAATATCGCATTATTTACGAGTACGAGTTCCGCCGTGGCACTAGTGCTGCGGAAACAACTCGAAGGGTGAATGATGTGTATGGCGGTCGTGTTGCAAAAGAAAACACAGTTCGTTTTTGGTTCCAACGTTTTCGTTCTGGAAATTTCGACCTGCAGAACAAGCCCCGTGGACGGCCTGAGACTCAAGTTGATAATGAAGAGTTGAAGGCTATTGTGGAAGCGGATCCATCGCAAACCACGTCCGAGTTAGCTGCAGGCTGCGATGTTAGTGATAAAACTGTTTTAATTCACTTGAAGCAAATTGGGAAGATTAAAAAGCTTGAAAGGTGGGTACCTCACGAATTGACTGAAGCAAACCGGCAAACGCGCGTCGACTGCTGCGTTACATTACTAAACCGGCACAATAATGAAGGTATTTTAAACCGAATCATTACCTGTGATGAAAAATGGGTTCTTTACGATAATCGGAAGCGCTCAGCGCAATGGTTGGATCCTGGCCAGCCAGCCAAATCCTGCCCCAAGCGAAAATTAACCCCAAAAAAGTTACTTGTAAGCGTTTGGTGGACTAGTGCCGGTATTGTTCATTACAGTTTTCTCAAATCTGGCCAGACTATTACGGCTGATGTCTATTGTCAGCAATTGCAAACCATGATGGAAAAGCTAGCGGCTAAATAACCTAGGCTGGTCAATCGCTCCACGCCACTGCTGCTTCACGACAACGCTAGACCACACACTGCGCAACAGACGGCTACTAAATTAGAAGAGCTTCAATTGGAAAGTCTAAGACATCCTCCGTACTCCCCGGACCTTGCTCCAGCAGATTACCATTTTTTTCGAAATTTGGATAACTTCTTGCAAGGGAAAAAATTCAACTCCGATGGGGCAGTCCAAATCGCCTTCAAAGATTTTATTGATTCCCGTCCGACTGGTTTTTTTAGTAAAGGGATCAATGAACTACCTATAAGATGGCAAAAGTGCATAGAAAATAATGGTTCATACTTTGATTAATTAAATATATAAATATATTAAAAAATATTCGACTTTTTGTTCCTCCCATCAAAACGCCAATTTCATATGTAAGGACCTAATATAAGCATAGATAGTGTTCCTGTGTAATTTCTAGTGTGAAAGTGTAGTTGTTTACGGTTAAGGCCCATACACCAGCGAAAGTGGCGCCCCCAACTATAATATCTTATTATTACGTTGAAGTCAGGAATTTTTAAAAATCCTACGTTCAGTTTGTGGTATCTATTGTAAGCTATTTAATAATGCCTCTGTAATAGTTTCATTTTGTAAAGCTAAGGAAGAGATACGAAGTTGCGCTTTTTGGCCACCAAACTCTATTTTTGCATCTCCTAAACTATAAGAGATAAAATTATAAAAGAGGTATCAAAAAATAGCTTATAATAGATACCACAAACTGAACGTAGGATTTTTAAAAAAATCCTATATATATAAACGTAAAAATATGATAAAATAGGAATTGCTGTCAGATTGGCTCGGGTATGCGCCTTAAGGCTAAGTTCCTGTCATGTTTTATCTCCGTCAATAAAACGGAGAACCCAAATTAATAATTTTAATTCATATGGATAGGTAGAGATATATTTTCTACACATACAATACAAGATAACTTTTCTTTATAGCACACCATTTTTTTTAAATACAAGGGTTCTTTTTAACCGACTTGGAAAAAAGGAGGAAGTTCTTAATTCGACTTTTATCATTGTAACCTAAGATCTTTTGAATGGGTGGTCCGATTTCGATGATTCTTTCTATAATCGAAAACTGGTGTTTCCCGTGTGTTCCCATTTCAACTTTAGGCTCCAGTTCTGACATTCATAAAAAAAACCTGACAAATGAAGTCGGTATATAGTTTTTTAATACAAACTCAATCGTTAATGATAATGCTGATGATTTCAATACTACAACTTTTTTAGCACTGTAGGTACGTACAACATAATTACAAAGCATTACAAAATACAGAAGTAGCGCTTATCTATCTAAAGAGACCGTCTCAAATTCCACTAATGAGACTGTCTATTCGGCTAATCTGTTTTTATCTTACAGAATTCCCTGCTAATGTAGAAAAATAAAGTAATTAGGTACTCGAGGGCTCGGTCTGCGCTGGGGAAAAAGGTTTTATTCTGCGGCTTTTAAGAAAACTTTAGGGGTTAGGGATAATTTGATTGTGCTGGTAAATGTGTGAAGCGTTAATTGAATTTTATAAAATCCTTTTGAGTTTGTTCTTTGTAATTTAAAGCGACTATAAAAAGAGGATGCCTTCAATTCGAGTATATTTTTATACTATGTTACTTAGAATTTCGTAATTTTAAACTTATTCAACAAAAACTATAGTATAAGTATTAATAATTTGTATAGTTTATAAGTAGGTATCTAGCTCTTAGCCGTGTGGTGCCGGCGGCATAGAATTTGCACCACCCCAATTCTTCCCGTGGGTGTCGTAAGAGGCGACTAAGGGATATCTTCTGGGGGGCGGGCAGCAGCGCCCCCCGCAGAACAAATCTTCCACCAAACTGCGATCCTCAACCCGCATGCCCAGCGTGGGGATTATGGGCATTACCCCCCTATGAGTTAAACGCCAATAAGGCGTTTATCAGGGGGGGGGGGCTGCGTCCAGCAGTGGACCGATACAGGCTGTGGATGGATGGATAGGAAACAAAAGTTGAATAATTATAATCGGTTCTAGAATCCAAGATATTTAATGCCAACAAAAACAATTCACAATAAAAAAAAACTGATAACAATAAGAATAAAATATAGTTAAAAACTACAACCAACTATTATAAACAAGCTTTTAATAATGATCCAAACAAATCTTACCGATTGAAAATTATCGATCATTCCCTTTTTATTCAGTATAATTTGGTAATGTAGTTAATACCAGCTCTTTACAACCATCGGACTTGTACCTATGGTTTATCCATTTTGAATGAAGCATGTTAGTAAACAAAGTACGACACAAATAACAAAATCTCACTTGCTTGGCGTCGAGTTTCAGATATAATTGTAAGCAATTTTTATTGAAGGGAGGATCTAAAATCAACAAGTAATGTAAATTACGTATAGTAAGGATGCGCCAACAAAGTGAATTTTAGGTTAAGTATGGGCGGTTTGTTTACGTTTATGCTCCATTCAAAATGGATACGATATAGTTTCAGTAGCTTATGTCTGTCTTTGGGATATCATCTACCATCTCCATCGTTTAGGCGTAAAACAGTTACAAACAGAGAACAGAGTTTCTTTCTTTAATTTCTTTCTTTAATTAAAAGTTAGTATGGATAATGTATGATATTTTGTTGTACTAGATACTCAAACCATAGAATTATATAAATTTATTTATTTATAGACAATATAACATCATAACAGGGGCCTGATTCCACTAACACAATCGCCTCACTATGACACTATTATCGCTTCATTATCGCGTAACAATCACCGCCATTGACACCTTTTGGTATTCTACTAACACGATATTTTTTTGTTTATGCCATATCTATGACTATTACGATTATGATTATATGCCCCACCACATTATTGACACAATATTATAAGTCAAAGAGATTGTAATCTTATGGTATTGGAATACCAAATAAATTTACGACTAAATCTCTATCGTAATCGTATGGTGCCATTATGGCGCCATTATAGCATTTTGTTTAAAAAATAGTGGAATTAGGCCCCTGGTTTTTTTTAACCCTAAGGCGATGGTATACTAAATGGATTACACAAAATGATAAATAGGTAGGTAGGTACTAATCTAAACACTTTGTTTCAATGACTACCTGTGCAATTTGAAGGAGTTTCGGCAGGTTATTTAAATTACCTACTAAATATCTCTAGCTGCCTACCTCCACCAACTCTGCTGTATTGTGTCTATAGGACACAACCTTATTACATTTACATATCTAGGTAAATGTAATTAGGTTGTGTCCTACCTACTTATAACTGTTGTACCTATGTAGTCACTTGTATTGGCCAAATCAATGTATGTTTATCTTTATATAAAACTATGCCATACAGCTCGCAGAACCATATTGGGGAGTCAAAGTTCTCGAGCGACCGCGATGCAATGCGAAAGGGAGTGTGGGAAGACCTCCTACTCGATGGACCGACGACATTGCAACGGTGACATGGATGAGCGAGTCAATGGATGACGGCGTTCTTTTGGGGGAGGCCTATGTTCAGCAGTGGACGTATACAGGCTGATGGTGATGGTGATGATGATGATGATGATGATGATGATGATAATAATAATTAATTTTGTTTTAAAAAACTATAAACCGACTTCAATTTTTATAGTTTTTTTCTTTTTATGGATCTTATTGGCAGAACTGAACAAAATTATGAAAATGGGACCACACGGGAAGCACCAGCTTTCAAATAAAAAAGAATCATGAAAATAAAAAAAACAGTCGAATTGAGAACCTCCTCCTTTTTTTGAAGTCGGTTAAAAAACATGTGTAATTGTGTACCTAATGTAACGAGATGTTAATCTTGAAGATAAAATAACGCAACGCTACCACGAACAATTTTATAATACCTTGGGGACTTTATAGATTTTAAAACCCCTCTGGTTTATCTAGCAAGTCGTAAAAATATTTTCACTTTGATATTCCGATATTGAAGAATAATTTCTAGGAATATTTTTGAGTTTTACGAGTTTAAGAGATCTTCTGGGACTTCGCATAAAATAAGAGGTATCTGGTTATCTAAGTACAGTGTTATAGGAGTAATCTAGCATCAATCACCCATTTATACTCGAACCATATTGGATGTAAGGGTCTGGTAAACAAACCACCCATAGTTAAAATAAAATATACTCTTTTTATAAGCAATTTACATAACAAGGGCATGTTTGGCTAAGCAAACAGTTTTTACTTGAGTTTTTACAAACAAAATGTAACTCTTGCCATGTTAATCAAAGAAACTAGCCTACGTTAAAGCCTAAACGGTTGTTTTAGTCTTTGTACAGGTTATATTATTAAACTCTTAGCGTCTAGCAAGAGAGTTTTAGTTATTTTTACCGTGGTTTGTTTACAAACATTCTACTTCGAATGTGGCTAGTGTTAGTAATAAACCTCTCTCATGAGCTCATAATAAGTATTCTAGGTATATAAAATAATGTAAATGAGTAGTAAACAAAAACCTGATTTGTCGGTAATTAAGAACATTATATCTTGATACGATAGTAAACCTATTCAACTGATACAATGATATCCATGAAAATTCATGAAAAAACTGTAAAAAATGAAGTCCGTTTATAGTTTTTTTTTAAACAACATTAATTATTATTTTGTCAATCAAAAAAAATATGACAAAAATAAAGTCGAAATCGAGAGAAGAATTTTGTTTTTATGTTTTGAAAACAAAAACTAGTTATAAAAAAATAAATACTTACTTAAAACGAATATGAAGAAGAATATCATGAGTTAATGGATCTTTTATCCTTGAACTAATTCGTTTTACTAAAAAAAAAGAAAACAAGAGAGACTCATTTGATGAAACAAAATCTAGCTACGGTCTACACTGCAGGGTTTCCGTAATTTCGTTAAATAAAACCAACAAAGAAGATGCCATCGTAATTTTGTTGACTGCACAGAGAACATTGTACGCACTAGTGGTTTGACGGTTTGCCGCTTTTATTGCATTTTATTGCATAAAAAAAACAAAAATTACGTATAAGTCCTTAAATTACATATAACCGATTTGGAAGTTTAAATAATAAATATATGTTTATGTTTATGGAAGAAACTATACATCTAACAAAAAAAAGTAGTGTAGTAAAATCTAACAACAATTAACGAAGAACTGAGAGAAGTTGTATTGTATTGTATTGTATAAGGAACCAACAGCGGCGGTTCTATCCTTAGTGCGTAAGGGCTGTTATTCCTCCAACTCTAGGCATACCACAACCGCTTTGCATTATTCAAAAAGCCCTTTTAGAAGCTCTTGGAAAAATAAATAGAAATGCTTTACCATACGCTAACAGAAAATATTTCGCTCGGAACTAAACTAACGCAAACACAATTTCATAGCTCGGAATAAACAAAAGGTAGAGTGAAGTCGCGGTTTGTAATAAATTATAGTCCAGAATTAATGTGCTTGAAATAAATAATTAGTCCAGGTTAGTGAACGGAAAAAAACTCGAAAGCCTCAATGGCAATCACAAAATTTCAACTTACAAGTCAAATAATATTCTTTACTGACAATTTGTCTAACTCGGGGTGTATAGTTGAAAGTCGACTTTATTCTCTCTCAACAGCACATTTTGCCTGATTTTGTCATTTTCTAGTGCAAGGAATGCTTCCGTGTTTCTTCCACTCACTGGTCCACGTGCCATCGGACGGAACCTTTTTAAATTCAATATTTAAGTTCAAAATGCTTTTATAGAAGTAAAATCGAATGGGCTATGTCACATAATCTAAACTACAAACTCCAAACTCAGAGTCCCTAGAACTCAGAAATAGTTAGGTGTTGGTATCTAAAGACGGGTTGTGTCAAAAAGGGATCTATCCTTGTAAAAGCAGATTTCCGACGTTTTAAGTTGTAAAACATTGTGTTGAAAGACAAAGTGAAATACGAACTTCAATATTTTTTCCATTCCTTAAATGCAGGTATAATTTATTACACAAATGATGATGATTTTCGATGACAAATCCTCCTTTTGGTCGGATAATTATACCGCGTTCATAATTATTACTATTGATCAATGGGACGTCCGGATCCGGACATAATCTTGTTTTATTATTTTTGCTGTGAAGGTTTAACAATGGCTTATGGCCATGGCTTATTGATATTGACGTGTATTCTGCATCTATTTATCTTCACAAATGTCAACACAGAACTGACATTTGCCGACCTTTGCAAATGTGTTCCAATAGGGTGATTACTTTTGCCCTACCTTGTAGGATGGTTTTACATAATTTACTACTAAAATGCCTGTATGTATTTTTCTAAGGCACTGCCATGTGACGGTTTCTACCGGCTAATGTAAAAATTCTCAGGTAGGGAATGAATGAATCAGAACGACAATGAACTGAGCATTTTTGTGTTAAATGTTTGCAACCTTTTCGTACCGGCGATGTAAGTCACAAAAGCGGTCCAGGTATTTTGGTAATTTTCGTGATTTAATGATTAGACTATGCCTCGGTGATCTAGCAGTCACGTTGTGTCAAATTGTTGATAGTGAGGTAATTGGTTCAAATCCCGGGTAGAACCAAAGTTGTAATTGAAGTTTTTGAATTTTGTTGCAAGAAAAATCACAGTCATTGCAGGAGTCAGGAAGTTGGTGGTGTTACAACATCTTGCATCGACAAGATAAATTTCGAGCGGGATGACAAGATATGTTTTTCACACGACTGAGATGTACAGAGCAGAGACGTGCACCGAATTTTCTATGCGCCAAAACTGTTTTACCTAATTTCAATTAATGAAATAACCAATCGGAAAATTAAAAGACATGAAATACTTTTAGGTTTCTTACCAAAACAAAAAACCGAATAAAAAAAGTGTGCTGTTCCTAAGATAAACAGCGAAATATGTGCAAAATATCTGTTTTTAAACAAAAAATACTACCGAGCAAACCTTCACTAATCCTGTTTTTAAAACACGTAATTAAGGATAAAAAATCGTTGTAACATTTATCTAAATATGAAGGTGGTTACTTTCATAGATTTTGAGATAAGTAACGTTTTTGAAGTACAATTTTGAAGTAAATTGCTTATGGCACACTCTTAAGCCATCCTGCACCTGACCTCTTACCGGTGACAGCCAGCCGCTATCGGATTATGAGAGTAAGGTAATAAAGAGGACACCTGTGTTTGCGCACATTTGGGCTCTATAAATGTCCTGAGCACGTGACTAGGCTCTGAGGGACCTGGCAGTCGCAGCCGAAGATAAGGCTAAAAGGACATCCTACGTACTCTGACTATTATATCACGCCATTATCAAAATGCTAATCCAGTACACAAGGGTATTATAATTATCACACATAAACATAATTATTCGTGATTACTAAGCATGGTACATTTCCCATTATAAATTCGGGCGACAAAATAATTTCATGCATTGTTTATGGCGGCCCAAAACCTGACTCTTGTTACAGCTAAAAAGAATGGTAGCTAGGTAAGAAATAAATAATGCTAAATGATTCACATGGTATCATCTAGCCCTCATGTATGTGAGGGATCAGGGGTAGTCCCCCTTAATTCCTCCACACATAATTAACCTTATTTGAGTCATCGGGACCCACGCTGTACCACGGCACCTTTACCCAGATCCACACTAGCCTTAAGCTTAAAATTAATTTAGTCACTCATATAATAGCGTTTATGTAAAAAGAACAAATAAACACAGTGCCTTCCCCATATAGACCGTAAGATAAGTCACGATGGATACGTTCATAGTGATATTATTATGTTTTTATAAAGTTAAACTTAAACAAAATCAAAACTAATAAGGAAAATAAATGCATAAGCCAAATATAAGGCTAGATTGAGGAATAAAAATAAATTAGAATATTTTTAAGTAAATCATTTACAAAGTACCTATTTTACTTAGTTAAAGGTATAGATTGTGATGTTACTTCAATGTATTTAGATAAGTTTGCTAGACAACAACCAAACAACTATTTTAAAATGAACTTCTACCAAGAGCCCACTACCTAGCTGTAATTAAACTCGTAGTCTGTATTAATCTCCTGGGTTTTTTAAATTAGCTCGTTGTCATACACATACTCTTATCACGATTGTCGAGCTTCAGTATCAAAACTTCTACGTCAAATTTTATTTTCCGAAGGCATTATTCTTGCCTACTTTCTACCTTGGCCCACTAACTATGAAATTGTCTTTCTGGTCTTTCCATACAATGACTGAATATTATTGAGTGAATTTTTGTGCACAGAACTCCTGGGATAGTTTTTATCTAGAACTGACTGAACTAATATCAAAAGCGGAAATATCACCAAATTGAACCAGCTGAAACTCCTTAAGCTTTTGTACACAGAACTCCTGGGATAATTTGTATCTAGAACTGACTAAACTACTAGGAAAAGTGGAAATATCACCAAATTGAACCAGCCAAAACTCCTTAAGCTGTGGTAGTTAGCTTGTCATGGTTTAAGCCCCTAATCTGCCCCTAAGTTATGTGACCTGATCACGCTACCTTGATGAAGCTATTCCTGTGACTTTGTTTGACCGGATTATATAGCTTTTTGTGCCACCCATAAAGCCTAATAAATGTTTGTTGAGAATGAATTTATGGCAAACAAAAAGTAACCACTTTTGACCTTTTCTTGCTGGAAAAGAAAAATATTTTGCAAAGGTTGTGGAAGATCGTGCTTCAACATAACCGGTGAATTTAAAAGGTGGGCGCACCTACCCTAAATGTATACGAAGACGCTAATGTCACTGTCTCTGTTTGACATTATATTTGCGGTCAGTAAACTATGATACCCAACAATATAGAAAAATATCTTGCCTTAGACTCCCTGATCGAAGCACCCAACTCAGTCACCTAATAAAAAAATGTTAAAATAGGGCCACAATTATATTCTAAGCTTTATAATGTAACTTTTTTTTAAAATAAAAAACGACTATGAACTGATTTAGCACACGTAAGCTGTCAGCTTAGCGTGCCTCAATCAAACAAGGGGGATTTATACCGTATTCATTTTTAATGTAGCATGTTAGTTAACAAACTACGACACAAATAACAAAATTTCACTTGCTTGGCGTCGAGTTTCAGATATAATTGTAAGCAATTTTTATTGAAAGGAGGATCTTAAATCGACAAGTAATACAATACAATACAATACAAAAATTCTTTATTGTATACCATAAAAATAACGTAAGGTACATAGATACATGTCATTGTCATTATCTAAATATAATATCCCTGGCCACCTAGGCGATGAACGTCCCAGTTAATTTACGTCTACTAAAACCTTAGTTCACTAACAGATGGTAAAATTTAAAACAGTTGTTTTGACAATTTTGATACAAGTTTTCATACATTAAACGAACCTGCCTTATTATCCAATTATCTTTTGGCGACAGACTTCAGTCAGAGTTCGACGTTAATAAGAAAATTGGACAGCGCACCTCAACCCCAACAGCCTATATTTGTTCACAGCTACTCGCAGGTTTCCTCCTGATGAGCAATATAGTGGCTTTTATCTTATTTCCTCGCTTGTTTACTCGCTTAGCAACAGCAATTTGAGTAGGTAACTAACTACATCGGTTGTAAATAAATATTCTCCATAGAGCGCGGCTGCCCGCCCCCGATAGATATTAGTAATTCGCCTCTTACGATACCCACAGGAAGATTTGGGGTGGTGCAGAGTCCAAGCCAGCACCACACGGCACACCAAGCCACTTCATAGTCCGTGTACATCTATGCTAACACCGGATTTCCTAATTCCCAGCAGGTGCACCCGTTAATCGAGTTGCTTGAGCGATGTCGGGCGACGTATCGATCGGCCGATTGACCGAATTATGAGTCACGGCAAAACCTTTTAGTGGGCAACTAGGGGTTTGACTGAAGTCTGGAACAGGTAAATTTTATAAGCTAGGTAGGTACTGGAGTTTGTCTTTTATACACCATCGGACCCAAGCTAAGTAGAGCTTTTGTTAAGGAAGTACCTACTATACCCTGTCTAAAGAAGTATATTTTTTTGACATAATGCACCACCATAAATTTCTCTAATTCTTGAGAAGTAGAAGAATAGGTATATAATAGGTAGGGACCCAAGCTAAGTCGAGCTTTTGTTAAGGAAGTACCTACTATACCCTGTCTAAAGAAGTATATTTTTTTGACATAATGCAGCACCATAAATTTCTCTAATTGTTGAGAAGTAGAAGAATAGAATAGAAAAAAGATTTATTGGGACACAGGTTTGTACAAAAAGAGTAACAAAATAATCAAAACAGTATAACATGGAGGTAAGTGACATGAAAGTGTAGGTGGTGGTTTACACTGAACATAATATGTATGTTCAGCGCTGTTTTTCAACCAAAGACCTTATAATTCATTGACGTTACAGACGGCAACTTGGCGATAGAAATAAATAAATATCATTTATCAACAGTTATGAGCTTCCTGCAGTTTGTTTGCAACAGTTAACCCAATTGTTTCTATTGTAAATAATAGTTTAATTTTATTTCTAATATTAGATTGTCAATTTCTTAAACAATAAAAAACTCTTTTTCTTTATCAAATAATTTAATTTATTTAAATTATTTGATAAAGATATTTATATAATTATACAGAAGTAATTTTTAAATACCGAATGAAGTCATTTCATAGACAAAGTTTCTTTTGGCAGCTAAAAAAACTTTGACCATGACTTCTTTGTCAAAAATTATACACTTAATGATACTTCTTTGGACAGGGTAAATAGATAACTGATAAACCTACATATTATAGCACGTCGAATAAATAAATTTATGTAATATAAGAATAAAATCATTTTTTTACGCCAACGCCGCCTACGTCTTGACTTGTGATAAAATTATTCAATTTGTTTTTCAAAATTAATCAGCGAATTGTGGCAGGCAAAAAGCAATCTAACATTTCACGAATTCAATCATTACCATTTATAATATTCTAGGAATCGACAATTTTCTTTTAGCAGTGAAATTAAAAGTGTGATTGACAATATTTCTTCGGAATCTTTTTATGTAAGTACAAAAATGATTACAAAAATGAACTCTTTTAGACATTCGTGGTATTAGGTTATTATTAGATATCAGTGGAAACAAATTTAATTAGAGAATTAATTTTAAATTGATGAGATTTCGAAGAAACGGAGTACTTAGTACGCTTTAGCAATTTCATGTTATTAATTAAATTATGTTATAAGCGTTGAACGTAATCTTGTTATTTAGTAGAAGTGACATTAATTCGAAATATTATTTGCCGGTGCTACCTGTGATTTGAAAGCTTTTCTAAAGTATATCATCATCATCAGCCTATACTAGTCCACTGCTGGACATAGGCCTCCCCTGACATGAGCGCCATGGCGCCCTGTTTTCAGCTTGACGCATCCAGCATCTGCCTGCAGTCTTTCGCAGATCGTCATCCCACCTGGCCGGAGGACGTCCTACACTACGTTTGCCGAGTCGCGGTCTCCACTCAAAAATTTATTTATTTATTTAAATACTTCAGCTTGCTAATTCTTTGAGCTATGTCGATAACTTTGGTTCTCTGTCTGATGTAATCGTTAAGTGAGTGTCCACGTCTCAGCTCCGTAGGTCATGACGGGTAGGACGCACTGATTGAAAACTTTCGTTTTCAAGCATTGCGGTATGGATGACGAGAAGACTCGACGTAGTTTTCCAAACGCTGCCCAGCCTAGCTGGATCCTCCTCTTGGCCTCCTTCTCAAAATTGTTTTTACCCAACTGCAGAATTTGTCCAAGGTAAGTGTACTCGGAAAAAAATTTGAGAGGGTGGCCATGTACGACGACCGGTCCCGGATCAATGCCATTGATCAAGGCCATTCATCATGATTTTGATTTTATCCAAATTCATGCCGAGGCCGATGAATAGCGAGGCTAAAGCTAGGTCGTCCAGCATCTAGTTGAGCTCCTCCAGCGACTCCGCCATTACGACTATGTCATCAGCGAATCGAAGGTGTGAGATGTAATCGCCGTTTATGTTAATGCCCTTACAATACACTCGTGAACAGTTTCGGGATTATAACATCCCCCTGCCTCACTCCTCTGCGCAGTTGGATGGGTTTGGACTGCTGGTCCTGTACTTGGACACTCATGGTTGCGGCGTCGTAGAGACATCTCAGCACCTCGATATAACGATAGTCTACTTGGCATCGCTGTAAGGATTCCAGAACAGCCCAGGTTTCGACAGAGTCAAAGGCCTTCTCATAAGCCACAAAGGCCAGACGCAGGGACTGATTATACTCTTCGGACTTCTGTATAATCTGCCTCACTGTGTGTATGTGGTCTATGGTGCCATATCCTCCGCGAAACCTGGCCTGTTCCGGTGTCAGGAACTCGTCGAGTCTCCTGGCGAGACGGTTCGTGATTACTCGTGAGAACAGCTTATAGACGTGGCTCAGGAGTGAGATGGGTCTGTAGTTTATATGGAGGGTTTTATCTCCCTTCTTAAAAAAGAGCACCACCAAACTCCCGCTCCACGCCTCTGGATGTTTTCATATCTGACGGAAGATGCGTCGTATAGTCATATCATAATTATCAAAAATGGGATATTTTACATAAAGGAGGATGGGCATTTTGGGCCTTTGTCCAATTGAGTCATACGTCGTTGAATAGCTCTTTTCAATAGAACAAAAAAACTATACAACGATAAAACTGTTGCAGTCCGTTTTGAAATATACTCAAAAAAAGATGTTGAATGGTTATCAAATAGAAAAACAAAATCCTATTGTCACGTGGATCGTTTAATTAACTGGATACTTTATTATACTTAAGAAACGATAAAAAATATCTTGAATCTAAATTTAGTAAAAAAGTACAACGGGCGGCCTTATTGCTAAGAGCAATTTCTTCCAGGCAATCTATTTCCGTCAATTTTAATGTGGACCACCCAGTAAAAAGTTCTGACGTAACAAACATAAAAAAACACTTGAATTGAGAACCTCTTCCTTTTTTTGAAATCGGTTAAAAATAGCATACTTCCGTAGGAGAGCGCGCTGTGGACGGTCGCGTAGTAACATGATCGGACTACGTCGCGCGACGCGGTGCTCGCTAGCCTTCGTAGTGCAAAGCAGGACCCTCCTAGCTTACCGCAGAGTTTGTCTATATGCTTGTCCCATACGAGGGAACTGTCCAGGTGGAAGCCGAGTAATTTTATAGTGTGAACTTGTTCCAGCGCCGTGTTTCCAGCTGCTACATTAAGAGGGTATGCCTTTCCGTTTAGGTTGAAGCTTATTAGGCAGGTTTTCTCTCTGTTTAGCGCGAGACCGTTCGATCTAAACCACGATTCCAGTTGGCAGATGACCATGTTCAACCTGCGCTCCAACTCCTCTTCTGTGGCTTATAATGGATAATAGAGTTTCATACAGTTATCTGTCTTTTATTTTGTAATAACGGTAATGACGTACTTTTGATGTGCTTATTCCTTTTTCACCGACTTCAAAAAAAGAAGGAGGTTCTCAATTCGACTATATTTTTTTATGTTTGTTGCTTCAGAACTTTTGAGTGGGTGGTCCGATTTTCGTGATTCTTTTTATATGAAATCTGGTGCCTTCCGTGTGGTCCTATTTTAATTTGGTCCAGGGACATGGGACTGACATGGGATCGATATAATTGAAGTCGGTTTATAGTTTTTTTTTTACAAAATTAATTATTCATTACTCATACTTACTCAAAAAGTAGGTGTGGTGGTGTAGGTGGTAGTTGCCTGCAGAGTGGGTTGAAAATAATACTTTTCAGCCCTATATCTCATTCTTAAGGTATAAGAAATAAAAACTATTGGCACCCTGCCCTCGCCGCCGTCTCGGGACTAAATAGGTTACTTTCACTCCTTCTGTAACAATGCACCTACTATTCCCGCTAGTGTGTGAAAAGTTGCAAATGATTTTTATTTCCCGCCTTTTTAAACCCTTGTTATTCCATTTTGTTTAATTACAGATTATATTACAATGTGTAGTTTCCGGAACTGTGTAACGTGCCGAAGAGGGCTATATCGAGGTAGATACCAAATTCGTGTCCTATCGGAATACCTGGTAAGGGTGCGCGCAGAGCTAGCAGTGTAACTTGTTTTATTTACCGAGATTCGAGATTCGATTCGAAAATATTATTAATATGTTAATTCAATGTATAAAAGGAATTTCTGTGAAGGATTCGTAACGAAAACATCTGATCGAAGCATCCGACAGAGAAGCAGAGTTAACGACATAGCTCAAAGAATTAGCAAGATGAAGTGGCAGTAGGCAGGCCATATCTCACGAGAAACTGACTACTGCTGTGGTATACGTCTTCTTGAGACGTGACCGCGACTTGGCAAACGTATGTAGGATGCCATATAGCTAGGTGGGATAAAGATCTGCGAAATACTGCGTGCAGATGCTGGTTGCGTCAAGCTGAAGACAGGGCGCTATGGCAATCATTAGAGGAGGCCTATGTCCAGCAGTGGACTAATATAGGACGATGGTGATGAAAATGTTATATTGTAAAAACAATACAATGCTAAAATGTAAAACAAACTGATGAACTTTTGAAGTAGGTATGCACCGTTTGAAAAACCTCCCCCTCCCCATAACTTTTACCCCCTTAGGGTATTTAAACAAAAATTTTGTCGGTACGATCGGGTACAAGCCCGGTACAATCAAATAAGACCATAAAAACATTATAAACTCAAAGTTGGTTGCCAGGTTCACACAGCTAAGGTGAACACTGTGCTTTTTATCACGCATACAAGGAAAGTAAAATTAGTAACTATTCCTAAGTAATCGAGAAGGTTCTCGAATGCATGGTTCAACAGAAATGTGACAGCTATCACTACTAGTCAATACTTTTCATCCCTAGAGACGAAAAGTATTTCTTTCTTCCCGCTTATAGGCAACTTTCGACCTTCTTTCCGAGTATGAGTGATGAAAAAAGATTTTTCCTTACCACAGTGACCAATAATAGAACTCAATTAACCTACGGGATAAATTAATGTCGACACAATCAACCAACCAGGAGCCGGAAATTGCATTCTAAATCTGATTATCACCTCAACCAATCGCAAAGCTCTTCGCGGTAATTGAATGCAAATAGAACGCATAATGAAGCCTGCATAGTAGCATACCTTAAGAGAAAATGTCACTGTTCATACTTTCAGTAATGTTCTGGTTAACTAAGTGTTCTGAGATTTTGTAGGAAGAGGTTAGGAGGTGGACAGAATCAGAGCGACTATCACGTGAGAAGACAAGTTTTTCATGATGTGAATTTTTTTCCCGGATGCGTTTTTCTGATTTCGTTTGGTCACAAAAATGCCCTAGGGCCATTAAAATCCATTGCAAAGACCATCGATAAATCTTTTTGAACCTTTATATCCTCTTTATTCCTTTATCCAGGAATTTCAAACAATATTCGGCCCGAGTAGTTTCACCCCTTTATTGTTTTCGTAATTTTTATTTTCCTTCATTGATTCCACCGCGCTCCAAAAAACTTTAGAAGAGTTTGCATTACCTAGATCTAAAACATATGTCTTTATCGTGCGGACAGGAAACTACGCATATCTCCTACAAAAAAGAGACGTCATGATCGAGTCTATTTGAATTTTGAAACGATACGTGATCGTATTCTATCGTATTCTTTTTGTACGGGCTTAGGATAGTTCTCGATGCAAACCTCTTTAACCATGACCAAACCTCATCCCGTTAAAAGATATGCAAGTAGGTCGAGCCGCGGGCATGACAAATAGTGTTGGGGGTTAGAGCACGGCAACAGTTGTACTGCGATCTACGTTACACAAACTTTCAGCACGCTTCACAGGGTTCCGTATGTGAGGATCCGCTTTCTGATGTCAATTTGTATGAAGATATTAGTTTACAGAGCGATGCAATATCGTACAAACGATACGAACAAGTACCACTGCTATGCTATTGAATAGTTTGAACTATATTATTGTACATAAATTTCAATACGATATTCGGTGTTGTAGAAATTGATAGTGATGTTTGATTTGAAAAACTATGTGAGACAAATTTACTTTTTCTAGATTTTATTCTAATTCAGAATACCGACTCTAAAGCGCCATTAGCAATTGTCAATTTTACGTCATTGTTTTTTTTATTCTTATCTATTTATTTCTTTGAGTCATTGCTGACTATGTCAGTCCTAGTATTTTATAAACTAACTACGTATTCTTAACTACTACTTAAAACTAAATTAAATAATTTATTTGCGGTCTCAGTCAGTGGAGCGGCTAAAATTATTTGGATAACACCAATGGCTGTATGAAATGCGTCAAACCAGACGCAGAAGCCATCTCACAAGAAGTTGAAGTTAAGTGGCTGTATAGAAAGTTCGAATACATACTCCCTAGGGACGGAAAGTATTAATTTCATCCCGCTTCTCGATAGGTTGACAATGTACAAGTCACTACCACTACCAAGTTCTACAAAGAAGTAATTGTCCTCTAGTCTCATAAACTCGCTCCACTCACAAACGTTATTGTTGATTGTCGATCGCGAATGATAATTGATGTCTATTCAGATTTCGCCGAAACTAAACTAAACTAATTTGACAGGACTAAAAATATCGCCGTTCCTGTAAGAATGAAAAATATTTAGCAATTCCGCGAAAAAACCTTCTGCGATAAAATCTAGCAAATTATACATTTATTCAAAATGAACTTGGCACGCGGAGCTCGAAGTGGCAACATCTCTGGTGGGACTCTGCCGTTGTTGTTTGGCGCTCTCAGTGTCAAGATCGAGTGGTGTGGTGTCCTGATGATGTCTCGTGGAGAGACGAAACTAGTTGACGACTTGCTTTGATAAATGTTCTTTCATTTTGTATAAATGTATAATTTTTTAGATTTTATCGCAGAAGGTTTTTTCGCGGAATTGTTACTAAATATTTTTCATTCTTATATTTACAATGGATTTCCGCAAAGTAACGCCTGAATCTATTATTTATCGCCGTTCCTGTCAACACGATTTAAATAAAAGGGATAGCATCATTCATAGTCCGGTCAAATTAGTTTATTCTAGTTTTGGCGACATCTGAATGGCTTCAATTACGCAGTGAAAATCAGGTTATGAGTGATTATAATGAGCGGGAAATGGTGACCCACTCCTTGAATGGGACGAATGTTAATGTAATAGGCTTACATTTCCACCAACAAAGAGTTGCCAAAGTCACTTCCACGCTTTTTGCTCGCTAAGACCTTTCCGCTCCAGTATTTGTTGGTGAAAATACATGAATGCAGTTAACACTTGCGAACAGAGTCCGTAATGGGTCCGCTCCATTTGCGGTGGAAGCCGAGCATTGAGTTTGAAACTTCAAAAATTCAAAACAAAAAACCCTTTGGAATGCTTATGTAAGTATAATGTTTAAAAGATATCTCTATGGTTTTCAAGCTTAAAACTAATGTACGAGCTTAGTTTTAAAAAAGCGTCTATGGAACTCTAAACAAGAACGTTACTCTCACTTGGCTTCTTTATACTTTTTTCAGCAAATAGACTTTGTTCCGTACAGTTGATAGCAGTTTAAAAAAGATAAAACTTTCCTAAAACATTATGTTACCATCATTTTATTTCGTTATTTTTCATACGGCTGCTTTATTTTATCGGCAAATAAAACTCTACGAAATTAATTGTAGGTATAAAAGTGGGTTAAGAAATATTAAAAGGAGATTATTATTGCGCACAAAAGCTCCTTTCATAAAATTAAATTACGAAAGGAGCTTTAAAAAATAAATAAGAACATTAAAGTGTTATCTAATATCTTAGAACTACAATTAATAAGTATTTTAATAGAATATTATAATTTTTTTTTCTAGTTATACTATATGAATTATGAGTTATAACTTGATCAAATAGCATAAATATAGAATGAACTTACCCTATAACTGTTATAGGGTGCCGGCAACCACACATCAAAGTATATTGTTGGAAACACCGTAGGCAATGCTGCCAATTCCTAAGGCAGTAACATCTTATTTTTAGTACAAACATTTTTTTTATAGAAACTGCCGCATTTACCTATTAGAAAACATGCATAAATCATAAGCTATAAGTTGTGTGTGACTAAACGTAAATTACAAAGGAGGATGGGCACAAATGTATGGCGCCTGGGCCAGGCACCAATCGAACTGATTGATATGTCGTTGGAAAGCTCTGTTTCTGTAGAATAAGAATATCTAAGGGGCTAGTCCCGGTTCGTTGTCCGTTTTGAGTAATTCCACTTTGAAAGTTGTTTATTTTGATGAGTTTTTTGACCCTTTCTATTAAAGTACTACTAAAACGGTGCATACCTACCTCAATAAATCAGTTTTTTTACATTTTAGCATTGTATTGTATTTACAATACAACATCATCAACACCATCAGCCTATTAGTCCACTGCTGGACATAGGCCTCCCCTAATGAGCGCAATAGCGCCCTATCTTCAGCTTGATGCATCCAACATCTGCCTGCAGTCTTTCGCAGGTCTTCATCCCACCTAGCCAGATGGCGTCCTACATACGTTTGCCAAGTCGTAGTCTTGACTCAAAAAGACGTTTGGTATTTGACTTTATCTAGCCCTCTTCGGCACATTACACAGTTCCGGTAACGATACATTGCAATATAATCGGTAATAAAACAAAATAAAATAACAAGGGTTTAAAAAGGTGCGAAATAAAAATCATTTGCACCTTTTTACATACTAGCGGGAATAGTAAGTACATTGTTTCACTAGAAGCGAAAGTAAATTATTTAGTCCCGAGACGGGGAGGGCAGCGTGCCTCCCCGTCTCGGGGATATCTAGGTAATACTTTTAGAATTAGATATAGGGCTGAAAAGTATTATTTTCAACCCGCTCCTCCGGCAACTTCAGTCACACTACTTTTCGAGTATGCGTAATGAATAATTGGTTTGGTTTATAAAAAACCATAAACCGACTTCAATTATATAGATCCCATGTCAGAACTGGACCGAATAAAAATGGGACCACACGAGAAGCACCAGCTTTCATATAAAAAAATAATTATGAAAATCTGACTACTCAGTCAAAAGTTCTTTAACAAACATAAAAAAAATACAGTCGAATTGAGAACCTCCTCCTTTTTTTGAAGTCGTTTAAAAGGATTAAGCACATCAAATTACGCCATTACAGTTGTTACAAAAGAAAGGACGGATAGCTGTATGACCATTATCGATTAGGTATTATATTATTTTTATATCACCCGGTACATACATACATAGTTATTTTGATAAAAGGTCAAACGAAAAAATGTTTTACGTTCAGTTCGCTATATGTGATAGGCTTTGTTCCGCTTTAGGAACAAAAAAATATAGTCGAATTGAGAACCTCCTCCTTTTTTTAAGTCGGTTAAAAATTCAAAGAACGAAAGACGTAAGCGGACCTTGTCTGCCGTATAAGTACTACTTGGTATTAGTGACAGATAAGTTCTCTACTCTAATCAGTCTATTATATTCAAATATGCTGCGCCGTGTCAGGGAGCCGGCGAACAACGAATGTCAGTTATTGATTCACTAAGTACTTAGAGTAATTCACTGTTTTTTTACATTGCGACTTATGTCAACAGAACTACATAATGGGTCTATTCAAGACAAAAGCGAATGGATATAAACCTTCATGATGAGTACATCGGCCACATCGTCACTTTCCAACAGTTTGACATTGAGCTCTAACGAAGGTCGATTCGGAAAAAAACTTGTAGCAATTAATGAAAATTAGGAGATTAGGATTAGGAGTTTATAAGTAGGAGGGATTGTCATCTACATTCAGTGATTTTCGCAAAAATGCTGAAATTGATTGCCTGGAAGAAATTGCTTATAGCGATAAGGCCGCCCGTTGTACTGTTTTACTTAATTAAGATTCAAGATATTTTTTGTATCACTTTTTATGTATAATAATACTCGTAATAAAGTATGCAGGTAATTAAACAATCAACGTGATAATAGGATTTTGTTATTCTATTTGTGATAAAACTTCAACATCTATTTTGGAGGATATTTCAAAACGGACAACTGCAACAGTTTTATTGTAGTATGATTTTTTTGTCCTATTGAAAAGAGCTATCCAACGACGTATGACTCATCTTGATTGGACAAAGTACCCAAAAGGCCCAAAATGCCCATCCTCCTTTAATTACCTGCAAAGTTTAACGATACAAAACGCTCTGAGAAATAAATACTACACGCAAAGAAACATATTAATCATTAAACAAACATCAGCTTTAACTTAAAAAGTTACAACTAACAATTTAATACTAATTCTAGTATTTTTATCGTACTTTAACAGTAGATCTCCCTTAGTCGCCTTTTACGACACCCACGGGAAGAGATGGGGTGGTGCAAATTCGAAGCCAGCACCACACAGCTACAGCTAGTTTTAAATTAAATAATGTTTAATTTTGTTTTAAAAAACCGACTTCAATTTTTACAATTTTTGTCATGGATTTTCATGGATTCCATTGTCAATACTGGACCAAATTAAATGGGACCACAAGAGAAGCACCATCTTTCATATAAAAAAATCATAAAAATCGGACCACCCAGTCAAAAGTTCTGAGGTTTCTCACATATAAAAAACAGTCGAATTGAGAACCTCCTCTTTTTTTTGAATTCGGTTAAGCCAGCTGCCTTTTGTTTTGCCTGTACTTAGAGTAACAAGCTGATAATTGTTTGCCTGAAATTGCTTTAGTTTAAGCAGGTGTTTTCTTACAATTGTTGGCAACACGCGCTCTAGACTTTAAATATTAATGAAACACTTTACAATCGCTATAAAAGCGTAGACTGAGTTTAACCGGCAAATAAAGTGTGCGAATTAAAAGAAAACGAGATTTTTTTATAGGTCCAGGTTAAAGTTTAACATCAAATCTAGACGACTTTGAACGATATTTTAGACCTACTTTCAATGAAGATAGGTGCTTTGACGGCAGAAGTAAGGTATTTGCTGAAATATTTTATTAGCTGTGACAGATTCGACTTTTCAATTGAAATATCGCGCTCGGTGGAAAAAGATTTAATTGAAAACTGTCAGGAATCAGCTTCTGCTTCCGTTGTTCCCACTTCCACCGCAAAATACATGCGTGTAAGTCGCCCCCACATATTTAATCTTATTATTACGTTAAACACAGGAGGTTTAAAAATCCATTGTACAGTTTGTGGTATCTATTATAAGTTCTTTATTAATGCCTCTGTAATAGTTTCACTTTGTAAAGCGTAGGCGTATGAAGGTAGGTAGTACGAAGTTGCGCCTTTTGGCCACCAAACTCAATTATTGCATCTCTTCCTAAACTATAAAAAATAAAACGATTAATCAGAGAAATTAAAAAATTGCTTACATGAATGTATAATGGATACCACAAGCTGTACGATGGATTTTTAAAATTTCCTATATTAAACATAATAATATGATTAAGTAGGTGGCAATCTCATATTGGCTCGGGTATGCGTCTTAACACATTCATTGCCCAGCATTAGCGGTGCGCCCCACCTCGAAAATCAAGAAGCAAGTCTGCGTCTGTCATGAAAGCGTTAGTATTATCACTGTCACTGCCCAGCCTCGGTGGTTCGACCTGAAAGGCATCTAGGCCCTTAAAAGTGTTAATGCGATAGTATTCGCCAGTAACATTAAGATTAGAGCATTACTCCAGAGAGGAAGAAAGCATTTTCAGTTCGCAGTCTGAAGAGCCGTTTCGACTGACAGCAAATATAGCTGTACCGATTACAAAAGAACCAAACAAGTAAAGTAGTTCCTGAAAGCTGAATACTCTAAATCGAATCTTGTTATAATTGTTAATAATCAAAAAAAGATTGTTTAATCTGAAAAAAATTACAATAATTGACCCTAAGTAATAATACTTATGTTAATTGGTCTCGCTCTTCGACATTACAGTGTGTCTACCATGAGTTTTGACAATCTATACTCGCTGGCGACTGTAGTTAAGGCGCATACCCGAGCCAATCTGACAGCGATACCTATTTTATCATATTTTTACGTTTATCATAGGAATTTTTAAAAATCATACGTTTAGTTTGTGGTATCTATTATAAGCTATCTTTTAATACCTCTTTCATAATTTTATCTCATATAGTTTAGGAGGAGATGCGAAATTAGAGTTTGGTGGCCAAAAAGCGCAACTTCGTATCTCTTCCTAAGCTTTACAAAATGAAACTATTACAGAGACATTAATAAATAGCTTATAATAGATACCACAAACTGAACGTAGGATTTTAAAAAATAACTGCGTTTAACGTAATAATAAGATAATCTAATTGGGGGCGCCACTTTCGCTGCTGTATGGGCCTTTAAAAAATGTATGGATACTTCTAAAGCGCCTCTAGCGGATAGTTGGGTATTAAAATGCGCTATGTATATGCGTATTTACGTACCTACTGTAGTAACGTCAGGCGATTTAACTGTGACAACTCATGGTAGGCACACAGATTCTTATTACCCTGATTGCGTCATCTGTTGTCGCCGTAAACACAATAGGGTATATGTATGTGACTTCAAAAAAGCTAATATTTTTTTTACGTATTCTCTATTGATATAGAAATATATCTGTATATTTATTTTTGTATTTTATGATGTTTTTATTGTGAAATTTAATATTTTAAGTCTCAACAGCAAAACGTCTAAACGCAACGCTATTGGCATGTGAAGCGTGACGTCATACTTGAACATTTTTGTATTTATAAAAAATCCATGCATCCTATTATTTTATTAATTATTATGTTAATTAATTATGTTATTAATTATTATAATTATTATATTAATTATTATACGTGCTTTTAAAGTATATATTGCTATGGACTATAGAATAAATTAAATAATATCTGTGACTTTTCTATAGTCTGAAATAAATGATTTATTATTATTATTTGATATATTGAATGAACAGAAACGTAAAATGAAAAAAATAGCTATCAATGTACATCTAGTCTAGCTTAAAATTTATTTTATTTATTTATTTATTTATTTATTTATTTATTTATTTATATAAAGTACACCATTCTTACAGGGGCCAATGGGCTAATGCAATGGTGTACCTACTTATTCAATCATAAATCAAGATATAAAAAGATAATCAAGCTAAACTATTCACATTCAACATCAATATTTAGAAAAAACAAAAAAAAAATCGTTAGTCTATATAAAAATGTCAAACAAACAATAAAAAATAAAATTAATCACAAAATGTTACATCAAAAAATAAATTAAAAAACAATTTCCATTAATAAATTCCAATTACATACTTAAACCTAATAAAATATAAAAAAATCCTTAGTCAATAGAAAAATGTCAAATAAAAAATAAAAATAATCACAAAATGTCAAATCTAGTTTGAATAACATAGAATAAATAACAGCGTCCTATGACATTCGCTCAGAGAGCCGTAGAAAAGGTCGAATCTCTCCGCCACTAAATTGAGCGTGTGGATGCAACGCGTAAGAGGTGCCCTATTCAGAAGGTTTAGTCCTTCCTCTTGGTACAGCCAATAGGGTGGGGCGTCTCCGTCGATGCACAAACTCATCAGGCACATTTAACCGCATTTTCTCTAAAATGCCTGGGTTGGCGATCAACTCACGAAATATCTTTACCAAATATAGAGCAAGCGCTGCATCTCTCCTCACCTTTAGCTTGTTGTACCCAACCATGCCTATAACAAACAAGGTTGGATACATCAACGGGAAGAATGGGTAGACGCCGTACATCTTCAAGTACAGAAATCTGGTAAATTTATTTTGAATGCGCTCCACCATTTGACTGTACCTGGCTTCGTGTGGTGCCCATACCGCAGCATTAAACTCTAAATGGCTTCTCACCAAAGCGCCGTACAGAGCCTTCACCGCACTCATATTAGTAAAGTTGGTCGTCTGACGAAGTACGAATCCTAGGGTTTTGAATGCCTTCTTGCAGATGTTAACAACATGAACGCGGAAATGCAGCTTGTCGTCGAGATGAACCCCCAAATCCCTCACCGAGTCTACTCTCTTCAACTGTGAACCCTTCAGCTGGTAATTGTGGTGGAGTGGTGTCTTCGCTCTACTGAAGGTTATGATGGAGCACTTACTGACGTTGAACTGTAGTTCGTTCATGCAAGTCCACTCCGTCACTCTGTCCACGTCCCGCTGAAGGCGTTCACAGTCCTCTTCGTCTCTAATCGGTAAGAGTAGCTTTAGGTCATCCGCGAACAACAAGCACTTTGCGTCCTTGACGACTGTAGGGAGATCGTTGACCACGATAATGAACTCCAGCGGCCCGAGATTGCTTCCCTGACTCACTCCCGTTAAGGAGTAAGGCTCCGATTTGCATCCCGCATAGTCAACGTACTGCTGCCGGTTCTTCATGTAGCTCGCGAAGAACTGCAGCAGTTTGGTTGTGCAGCCGATCGTCGCCAACTTCCGAAGCAGTATGTCGTTATCGACCAAGTCGAATGCTTTTTTGAAGTCGAAGTAGGCGGTGTCGACTTGCACTCCGGCGTCGACATGCGGTAGCATAAAGTTCATTGAGTCAAGGAGGTTACTGGAGGTGCTACGAGCCGGCCTAAACCCATGCTGCGCATCGGACAGCCGAGCTGAAACTTGCTCCCACATGCTGCGCTGTACAGCCGACTCGAAGACCTTAGCCGCTGTCGACAGAATGGCCACTGGTCTGAATTCGGTCACATCTGCTCCGGAGCCCTTGGGTATAGGAACCACTCTCGTTATCTTCCATCGTTCCGGGAAATGTGACTCCTCTAAGCAACGATTATAAATATACGCGAGCGGTTCGGCCAGAGGCATCCGACAGTCTCTCATAATATAGACAGGAATTCCGTCTGGACCTGAGGAGCGCTTCGGCTTGAGCCTCGCCAGCGCCGCACGCACCTCGGCCAGCGCCAGGCGCGGCACGTGCACCCTCGCGGCACTGGCGTGACTCGCTGCCTCCGCCGCTGCCACGTCCAGCTGAGCAACTGAAGTGCAGTAAACCGAATGAAAATACTTAGCGAATTCCGTTGCACATTCTGGTTCTGTCAGAGTTCTTCCATTCAGTGTAATTTTCCTCCGGTTCACGGCCCCCCACTTTGCTCTCACATAATTTCAAAATGATTTCGGATCCTCCGTCAGACGATGCTCCACTTGTTTTTGGTGATGTGCCTGAGCCTCCTCTATCATCTTTTTTACTCTAGCTCTACATTTCGAGAAAGCCGCATAATTGGATCCACTCACCTTGAACTGCTTGTGTAATTTTGCCTTTAATTTAATTTCTCTGATTATTTCAGCAGTGTACCAATTCGGATATATGTATCTAGAGTCCTTGTCACAAATGTAGATTATACCAGCAAATATTTTATGAAATGTTTTTGCAGTATTAATAAGAGTCATTCGGTACCCCTGAGAACACCAGTCTCGGGACAGTCTGGGTAACATGAGACCCAGACTTATTAATAACATGGTGTCCAGTAAATGTTAAACAATAATGTATTGCAGGTCTCGACAGAGCCTACAAATTCGTTCCCCTTGGAGTCGAGACCATGGGTCCGTGGGGTACCGAGGCTTTTCGGGTTTTTAGAAAATTATCTGAGCGTCTGGTCGAAGCGACGCGTGACCCAATGGCTGGTGAGTATCTGGCGAGGAGCAGTAGAATTCTTAGTGAATCCATTCGACAGAGAACCAAGATTATCGACACAGCTCAAAGAATTCGCAAGCTGAAGAGATTACTAAAGGGCTTAGCCAAATTAACAATGACCTGACAGCAATTAACGAATGGGCAAACTCCTTAGGACTTATGGTTAACCCCTCCAAATCTCAAGCTATTGGTAATCATCATATGCTTAACACTTTTTCCTTAGCTTCTTTTCCTGCTGTGACGTTTGTGAATGAAACCATCATGAATACCATGATGGATTCACAAACGTCACAGGAGATTTTTTTTTACCCAAATTTTTGACAGCCGCTTGTCTTGGTCTTCACACATCAACGACATCAGCAGAAGAGTTAATTTCACTTTCCAGTCTCTGAAACGTCTCCAAAAATTCTTACCCCACGAGACCAAAATAGCACTGGCACAGTCTCTGCTTTTACCAATACTTGACTACGTGGATGTATGCGTCTTAGGCCCGTATTATGAAAGCTTGCTCAGTCATCCTACTATGCTTGAGCAACGCTTTTATATAGCATAAACGTCACTCAAGCATAGCTCTATGACTGAGTAAGCTTTCATAATACGGGCCTTAGACGTCTCAGAGGAGCTTCTCAACAAACTAGAACTTGGCGATCCGGTTCATCTACGGCTTGCGCACGTTTGATCATATTTCTCAGTTCCATTCTTAACTAAAATGGCTTCCCATACGTCGTCGCCGGGATCTCCACATCATGTCTTTCCTCTACTATATCTCCTCTACTACTATATATATATTTCCTCCTCAATCCTCTCTCCCCTTCTTATCTTCGTGATTGCTTTGAGTTTCTTGTTCCCCGAATCAAGCCCTGTAGAACGTTCAAAGCCCTCCTTCTGAAAACTCCTGTGCATAATTCGTGCCGTTGAGTTATAGTGATTTTTTCACTATCATGGAGCCCAGACTCTGGAACGCTCTTCCTCACACGATACAAACCTGCCCTTCACTTAGCATATTCAAGACTAAAGTAAAAGAGCACTATCCCTCTGTACAGTTCTAGCAGAATATTTATTAGTGTATATTTGTAATTTATCAGTTGGTATTTATCTTATTTTATTTTATGGTAGGTATTTAATATTTATGTTAGATTATTCATAATATCATATAATCCTGTTTTGTTTGTGCACTCAACTATCCATAATCATTGCACTACCTTTCTCCACACCCAAAGGTTTGCTGTAAGAAAACTCTTGTAGGGTTAAGCTCGCCTTTGTACATGACCTATATGTTGTCAACTTTTGTGTATTGTTTGATTTGTGTACAATAAAGATTTATAAGATTATAAGATGAAGTGGTAGTGGGCCCTCCATATCCTGCGATGATCCGACTATCGCTGGGGTAAACGAGTTCTTGAGTGGAGATAACGACTCGGCTAACGTGGTGTAGGGTGCCTTCCGGCTGGGTATATAGACTGATGATGATAATTATGATGAAGGTAGATTGAGCATTGAGACTAACAACTCACATAACTCCCATCTTTTGAGTAGATAAGGTTTACTGTCTAAGTTTTCGCCTCATTTTTTGCTACTGCTGTATGCTGTGTGTAATCAAAGCCATCAAACAACAGCTGAGCAGAGTAGCTTAATTGAGTTTGCACAGTACCAAAACAAGAAAAGTTTTCGTTTACTACCCACTTGTTAAAGTTAAACTGCTAAACTGTAACGAATCCTCAAACTCAACCTCAAAAACCTGTATTGGTCCACAGCTGGACGCAGGCCTCCCCCCATAAGCACCATATTGGCGTTTATCTATTCAAGTATTGCTCATAATCCCCATGCTGGGAATGCGGATTGGGGATCGCAGTTCGGTGGTAGAATGAATCTGATATCCGCTGCTGCCCGCTCCCCCAAACAACAATCACTCAAAATAATCGAATTCGTATGAAACTTGGATTGCTGTGTGAACTATGAAAAGTATCTTGTTCTTCTCAGCAAAACGTTAAGGGGGAATTTTAGACTTTTAAATTGCAGAATTTGCGAAAAAGATAACTGGAACAAATTAAGTAACCGCTCAGAACGCTTCTGCGCTAAACGTATGGTAAACTTCTTAAGTTCACGTAAACTATACAAAACCCAGCCTAACGCCTCAGAAACCTAATAACGTTAAATGGTAAACTCCGTTGTTCGTACATAATCGGTACCAACCGGTTAATGCACGAGTACCGGTTAAACCCGGTTAGAACCGGTACGTCACAGCTCGCGACGCTGATATATCGACGCGGAGTTGCTGCTCTGAATTTAGGGTTACGTTTAACAATGGCGTCTGGTTTATGGCATAAGAAACTTCAGGTACTTAGTTACTCGTTTGGTTTAGCGGCCATAAGTGTATCCTGGCCTCCGTTAAGAGAAATTGACATTTTAACCTTTGTTTTCCGTCATACGTTCGGTAGCAGGACCGCTTCTACTACATACCTCAACCTCAACAACCGATATTGGCTGTACGCAGGCCTCTTGCTCATCGCCATATTGGCTTTTATCTCATGGGGGGAGGGGGAGTATTGCCCATAATCTCTACTCTGGGCATGGGGGTTAGGGATCACAGTGTGGTGGAAGAATTGTTCTGCAGGAGGTGCTGCTGCCTCTTACGACATCCACAGCCTTATGGTGCCGGCTTAGAATTTACACCACCCCAACCCTACTATATAGTTTCAGGTTATCTAAGTCACTTATACATCTTGATTATCCAGTTTTCTCCCTTACGGAAAATCTATATGGGGAAAAACAGTTTTCCCCCTTAAAGATTTTCTCTGCGTTTATTCTAAATACCAAAGCGTCTGAAAAAAAATATACCACTTTATTTCCGTGTCAGTGTAATTTTATAATATACATAGTTTGACCTTTTCTAAGTGTAATTTATTTTTATTTTTTTACGTTTACTTTGTTGATGAGAAGCTTATAACTTAACCCACCCTGCATAGAACATTAGTGGGACTAGTTTACGACAACTAACGTGTAACTGAACGCTGTTCTTGGATGTAAAACGGGTTAAATGTATCGCAGCAGCCAAATACATATCTGTTGCTGTCTCGTTGCTGGATCGATTACTTTGTGAACTGCGTTTATCGTTCAATTTGCCAAGTATTGCTCGAATTGATTTCAACCGCTGCGCTGTACTTCAAGTTTAAGTTTTGAATTAGAAATGGAGTGCCGTGAACTAAGTTAGGCTTCAGTGTATGTTAGTTACCGTGTGATGCCGGCTATGGGATTTCCACCGGAAGCTGGCAGTAGCGCCTTCTGCAGAACAATTCTAACACAATCTGCGACCCTTAACCTGAATGTCCAGTGTGGGGCATTTATAAGCATTATGCACCATGAGGTAACAGCCAATAAGGCGCTTCTCGGGGGAGGCCTGCGTCCAGCAGTGGACCAATATGGGCTGTTAAGGTTGAGGTATGTTTGTTACCTAAGTACTTTTTATAAATAACCAAACAAGCCGGACCCGTATCGAGAGTTCCGTATACGAGTTTATATTCAAAAATTACGTCATATTTACTTAATGAAAATGTATAAAGATGGCTTTTGGGTTTTCCCATTAGTTCACCTTTTACTCTATTTTATGGTTCCTCATTGTCCTTAGGTTTTGCTTCCACTGCGAGTGAAAATAATTCGATTGATTCAGAAAAAAAAAGACGTGTGGCACTCGGGGACTGCCGCGGGAAAGCTATTGCAATGCCGACTGCTGAACTAAATAGACAAACGTCATATTTCAAAAAGTCATTAAAAGTTCTACTATTCATCGATACCTAGATGGCAAAACTAAAAAGTATCACCGCTGTTCCGGTCGGAGTGGGGAGCGTAAGGTTTTCTCGTTACGGAATTTCTGGATTCGGTCCCCGCGCTCAAGGCCCGCGATAGAAGCTATGCAATAGCTTAAAACAAAATATTGATTGCTGATTACATTTCAATTTGATACCTTCAAGCGTTCCTGAGAAAAGGTTTCTTGACAGACACACTGACTACACACACATCACAACCGTTACATTCGGAAATTCATAATAATACATAAAACTTTTGAAGCCATCATGGTTAGATTCATGCGCCATTCCGCGATCATGGCGCATGGAACTGTGTGTGTGTGGAAAAATCAAAACTCAAATCATGGTAAATATCCCGCTGTAAATGAGTTTAGTCATAATAAATTATAGATGTTTATTGTGTGGAGAAAATTGAGTTTCTAAAACTTTTAGTTGGTCACACTAAGAACACAAAGAAAGCAAATGCCGATACGTGAACTTTGTCAGTTCGCAATTTGCTATTTATATTATATATATATATATAAATGAATTCCCTTCAACATTGTAGCTTCTGTTCATAATAAAAGTATGTAATTGACTGTACTTATTCAAATATTTGGAATCTTATTTAAATGTAGTATTGTTTACAGTAATAACTAATACATCTGGTAGCCATTTACAGCTAATAATTTCAGGTACAGATTACAGTAACCCAAATATTTGATACTAATCTAGTATGTTATGGGCTGCTGGCTTAGAATTTGCACCAATCCATCTCTTCCCGTAGGTGTCGTAAGAAGCAACTTAGGGATATCCAACGGGGTAGGCAGCAGCACCCCCAGAACAATTCTACCATCGAAATGCGATCCCCAACCCGCATGCCCTTGTGGAGATTATGGGCATTATTAAATGCCAATAAGGCTTATCAAGTAACCCTTCGTCCAGCAGTTGACCAATACAGGTTGTTGAGGTTGAGAGATGTCGAATCCTGTGTAATACTCGTAGACGTCTGTGGATATCTGCCTACGTATAGTTAAAAGACACAGATTTGTAAAAAAGCTAAGACACTTTATGCAACTTCAAACTTCCCATCGAAAAATGTATGCTTATTAAAAAAGAAAATTACAATCAAATAATAGAAATAAATAAGAACTAGTTATTTATTATTTTTTCTATGTATTACTCTACATGCTATTTTTTTTTTTGCAAGTTGTTGTAAACAATCTACAGGTACCGCAACTGTTACTTGCATGCTCGTTAGATCTATAATTTATTTATTTGACACACAAAACAAAAAACAGTCACGTTTATAGAATACACACAACACAATAATAAAAACTAGACTGTATACCTAAATATGTTATTATGGCATGGCGGCCAGTCTCAACGAAGACTATCCAGGTGCGCAGGACATAATTATAGTGCACAAGTGTGTCTCCATTCCCTCACACTCATAATCCAATGGGACAGCAGACCGACACGACCAGGGAGAGGTTTGGCGCAGGACCAACAGCTAAACGTGCTTTCCAAGGCACGGGAGTAACACCGGCAACTTCCTGACTCCAGGCTGCTACTGTGAATTTTTCTTGCTAGAAAAACCCCAATAACAAATATTGGCTCGACCCGGGATTTGAACCCAGGACATCATAATCAGCGGTTTAACATGCTGGCCGTTAGACCAACGAGGCAGTCGAAATCAGGCTGGCAGCCTCTAAATATTTATACACAACCGCATGCATGAGCTATGAGATTACCTCGTGTCTACTCTAGTTACTGTGATGACAGTCAAAGACGCTTAAAACAACCTCAACAGCCTGTATTGGTCCACTGCAGCTGGCCTACCCCTGATAAGTGCCTTTTTGGAGCTTGTCTCATTGAGGGTTACGCCCATAATCCCTACACTGGGAATTCGGTTTGGGGATCGCAGTACGCAATGTATTCAAAAAATATTTAGTTCAGTATTCGTCTAGCAATGCTTAAAAACAGTTTTAAACAAAGGTACTACGACTACGAAATCAGTTTATAGTTTTTTAATATTATTTTATCTTATATATATTATTTTATCTTTTATTTATCCGTTGTACTTGTCATTTCTGTATTCATTCTATTCTATATCATTCAACGATCCCATTCATTCTCGCCCTATTCAGGCTGTTCAGTTGGGATTTTGTACTCTTTCGATACGTATGTGTTAGATGTAACTTTACGACGAATAAATATTATGTGAAACCCTACACCGTTAATTTTCTGTAGCCACACGATAAGAAGTTTGTCAGTACGTGTGCGGTGAAATTTTTTAGCATCTACTTCTTTTTTTAATTGTTGTAAACGAGATGTGATAGGTATGATTTTATTTGTTTTTTACCAGCTGTGGTACAGCTTAACTAGGCAATCGCACTCGAGACCGTTATACGGGCCCATTAAGCGTGCTAACGTTAGATAGCCAAGTATTTTTATGGCAGTTTTTCGTTCGACCAGTTGGACTGACAATAAAAAGTACATTTATGGAGATATCAGAAAATGCACGTAGTTTTCTACCGCAGAGTTGCAAATTTTGTTGAAATTGTTATATGGTGGAATAAATGAGACCTCGGCTTACCATCTCTCAAACTACTCGCAATTCTTGCTCTCGGGCTTGCGAATTCACGACCTCTGAGGCGCGGTGGGCGAAGGTCCGCCTGCGACGCAGGAGGTTGCGGGTTCGATTCCCACCTCGGGACAAATGTTTGTACGATTTGCAGATATTTGTTCAGGGCGTTTTGGATGTTTTCTATTTATAATAAAAATATATATCTATGTAGTGTATTTTATTATGTATATTAGTTATCTAGTACCCATAACACAAGCTCTGCTTAGCTTGGGGCTAGATAATGCTGCGTGAATTGTCCAACATTATTTATTTATTTACTTATTTAATTGGGCCGACAAATAGGTACCTTGATCGATGGATGGGAAGTATTGCATTATGTTGACAGAAAATAAAATCTTATACTAAAAGTTAAGATTTTATTTTCTATTTTAAATATATTTCACAAAAAAACTCAACCAACAATTTGGCTTTATTTTGAAACCCAAAGTGGTTATTGGTAACCCGATCCAGTTTTTCTGGTTGATGTCTTCGCTACATTTAAAGTAATGAAAAGTTCCTCACCATTCCCCTCCCACTAAAGCCTTGTATACGGAGACGCGGCGGGTCCAGCACAGAATTCAAACATAATATGGTGTTACCAACACCATATTATAGTGTGCGTTTACGGAGAAGAAATTTTACTCGCGTTTGTTTGATTTGCCCCACAGTGTTTCGTTTTGACAGGGCGCGCCCTGTCAATTCATAAACATCACCGTACATTGCGATATGTTTGTGTTTACGCGTGCTATGATAGGGCCACTGCACGCGCCGGCTGCTCTGGAAACGGAGTCAAAACGCCCAACGCGCCGCTCGACGCCCCGCCTCTCCGTAAACAAAACCTAAGCGTGGATTAAACGAATAGATCAACCTATCCCAACAGTACAGTAGAACCACTGGCTAGCATGATTTACCCAGCTTTACTGTAGCTGGTCCGAGCATGTCATATCTCGTTTCTACCGGATTACCTGACCAGACAATACTGTTTTTAATTTAAAGTAAAACGCTTGTTATTTTTATTCAAAGTTTGCATTTCGTTGTTTATTTCATAGTGTATATTTAATTTACGTAAACTTAATCATTTTTAAGAGCAGAGAATTATTAAGTTTACACAATTTAAAAAAAGTACAGGTCGGGTATTTAAAACACTAATATTAATTAAAGCCTTTGAAGATTTTCGTTTGTTATACATATTTCACACTGTCACTGTCATAGTGTATTATGAATTTATGATTGTAAGCGGGTTAGCTACGAAACTAAATTATGTTGGAAGAATACCTATTAATTATTTCTTTGATGAAACCATTCGAGAAGTTGTTAGTCACTCTATACATACTCGAGCGGTCACTCGAAACCGGTTAGTCACTTCGCGCGCAAATAAAGCGTACGGCGAGCGGACGGCCATTTATCTGGTACCTCGGCTAGTAAATGAACTTCCCATCGAACTACTGAACACTATAACACCTAAAAATATAAAATATAAACTCAGATCGTACTTCTTATCGAACCTGCATCGGTATCAAAGAGTTTGATCTCACCCAATTCCATTTTATGAGCTTAATCTCAAGATAATAAAGAAATATATTGTACCTATCTTAATAACTGTAGCTACCTAGTTCTGTCTTATTTTGTAACTCTTTTAGTACCTATGTAATCAATCACACTAAAACTTATATTAAGCTATTATTTTTGTCAAACCTATCTGATAGGTAGCTATTCGGCTGACTCGCTAATAGCACTGTTTCACAAACCTCTGTGGTTTACCTAGTGTTATTATTAGTTTTCTATGTAATGTTATTTTTAGTTGATAAATATATAAATTAAAAAATAAATAAATAAAATACCTACGTTTCTTCCCTAAACGAGGTATTCCCTTACATTTAAAATATCGTCATATTACAAAAGTTTTTACAGTAATATGTCTGTGTGTAGACGAGCATTGCATGTTTACACTTCATTGCCCATAACGCACATGCCCATCTTTAGGTTTGCAAGGACCGTAACGGCGCGCACCTGGGGGTCTAAAAAACTAACTAAAAACTAGGAACAAGTATGAAACATAGCGCAAAGTGAGAATGAATGCATACGTGCGTTCTTTATTCGTAGCACTGTTAGTGGTCTACGAAATTCGTAGCACATAATACGAGCATACATAAAGCGTAGCTCTTCTACGCGCCTACGGAAAATTTGATTAAAACAATAACTAACCCCCTTATTCATAATAGTCTGCTAACTTAGCACACTGCTAAATCTCGCTCTGTCTTCTTCTATTGATATAGGTCAGACTGAGAAATAACACAAGTAGTCATTTCTCAGTCTGACGGCCGGCAGCTGTTTTATGTTAGCAGACCATTATGAATAAGGGTAAGCCTGATACTTATTTCTATTCTATTCTATTCTTTATACACTTACAAGCTGTTCCACGGGAACTGATTTATGGGATAAAAAGTAGCCTATGTGTTATTCCAGGCATAGAACTACCATTCCCCACCCATGTATGCAAAATTTCAGACCGATCCGTTCAGTAACTTTTGCATGAAAGAGCAACAAACATACATACAGACATGTTTACAAACTTTCGCGTTTATAATATTAGTAGGATTAAGATACTCAGATACTTATTCTAATTTGTTTCGTCTAATTTTGTTCGTAAAATATGATTACTAAACTAATATGGTTTAAGAGGGAAAGCTGGAATAGCAAAAATAATTATTCCCGGTTTCCCCCTAAGGGGATCGTCAATTAAATTATTTGAATTCCAGTTTTCCCCCTTACAAACAAATCATTAAGGGGGAAAACGTGAATTAATTTTTTTTTAATTCCAGTTTTACCCCTTAAGCGGGTTTTCAAGGGGAAAACTGGAATGACCCGACTAAAACAATTAGACCTGAAGCGAAGCGGCCGCCCCCTCAACACAGAAGGTAATATAGACAGTAGTCGTTTTAGTCGAATTGTTTTTTAGTCTATTTGGTTTAGTTAAATTGTTTTAGACGAGTTATTTTAGTCCATTTTTCCGCAAAGATTTCCACAAGCCTCTGAAATTCGTAGCACATCTACGGCCCTACATAATTTAGAGGCAATATGAAGGAGATAAATAAATTCTATTATAATTCCGTTTAAATTTTAAAACTAACAGGAATAAATTGATACAATGTCCTGCAAATACCAACTGGTCAATGACGCCGAAAAATTCGAACGCGTTGCCAAAATGTTTTCGTAAACCTACTCAGAATCCAAACTAGTGCTCAATTGTGCACCGCAAATTCTGTTTTCAGCGCACGTACTATTGAATACTGAAACCAACCCAGATTTGCTCTTATAGCAAGCAGGTAGGGTTCAATATCGAGTGGAGGTATTGGTAGCGATGCAGTAGGGTTAGATCTTTCACGAATCCTATTCTTATCTTGTATCAGACAGCTGTATGTCGCAGAATTTCATTGCAGTCTCGAATTTGTGGTTTGTGACTCAAATAACGTTGTCTTGCTCAATACAATTTATTTTTGCTATAAACTAAATCCTATCGCAAAATATTTTATTCATCTTTAAGGATTAAAACTAAATTTACATCTATAGGCACAGGTGTACACAGTAGCGGCTGATCTTATCGTGTATTCACTTTCGTTTGAGCACTATGTCACTTGAAGTGGCTAACGATGTATGTATGACAAAGGTCTAGATGTTTTCTAGAAGGAAGCAACAGTCAACTCAATCTTATCTTGAGTTGACCCTGTAGTTGGCTGGTAAAACAGAAAAACAGCAAGGTATTTACTTTTATTTTACCATATAATAGTTTTATATTTCTACTCGTACCTACTTACTAACCTCTTTTTACGAATAAATACTTTTATTATTATTATTTTTATTATCTGTACCCTTATTCTAATTTGAGACAAGGTTATTTATTATCTGCACTGAAATCTACTAGAAGTAGAATAAATTTTGCATAAACCTCTTCCTACGTCAGTTGACCAATGCAACAATCCGCTTCAAGCGGAGTAGAACACGCTTGGTCTTGTAGGTCACGGACGTTAGGAACTTGCTTTGCGTTGTATCCGTCAACTCGCTCGTGGTTAACTGAATCTGAAACCGATCCAAAATACAGCCCCGTTGCTTTGTCCAGAAAATCTCCATTCCTTTTTCAGATAGACGTTCATAAACGTTCATAAATTAATAAACGAGGTACTCAGATATGACCTTACGCAAGAGCAGACGGATAGAAACATCAAAATAATGTAAGCTTTTAAATTGATATCAAGTTTTGATGAAAAATAATGATTCTAACGTTAAATGGAAGATTGATTATAATTATGATATTAAACCATTATTTCAGCGACCACAAACTAGAAAATTTCAGTTTAATATTAAATAAAAAATTAGATTAAAATATTCTCACGTAAGCTCGCTATCATTTTATTCTTCTATCGTTCATCTGTGCTAGGGATGTGACATGTTTTCCGGATAAGGAAGGATGTAAAAATTTACGACCCAGATCGGGGCTGAGATTGAAAATGTCAACGGTTTTGATACTTTACTCCGTGAATGCAGAAGGTGTCTGCTCGGTAAATAGTTTGTTTACCTTGTATGAATGAAAGTTTATAGTTTGCAGATCATCGTTAAGTCTTCGTGTTGTTCAAATAGGTTAAGGAAACAAATGTTAGATTATCATTTTATTTTTAAACCATTATGGTTAAGGCCCATACACCAGCAAAAGTGGCGCCCCCAACTATTATATCTTATTATTACGTTGAACGCAGGAATTTTTAAAAATCCTACGTTCAGTTTGTGGTATCTATTATAAGCTATTTATTAATGCCTCTGTAATAGTTTCATTTTGTAAAGCTTAGGAAGAGATACGAAGTTGCGCTTTTTGGCCACCAAACTCTATTTTTGCATCTCCTCCTAAACTATATGAGATAAAATTATAAAAGAGGTATTAAAAAATAGCTTATAATAGATACCACGAACTGAACGTAGGATTTTTAAAAATTCCTATGATAAACGTAAAAATATGATAAAATAGGAATTGCTGTCAGATTGGCTCGGGTATGCGCCTTAATAAAGATAGTTATACAGGTAGTGCTTCATTTTAATTTCCTACCATAAATAAATGGCAAATTGAACAGAAATGTACATACCTATTAAGGTAGGTAAGTAGCATCAACATTTAGTTGTATTATATTAAACGTAATTATCTTACTATCGTCAAATTAACTACGCCACGGAACTACAGGACGACGAGAATTAGAACTGGAACGAGGTTGAACGAGCTTTATGCATGACGGTCAGAGTCCACTTTCCGTATTTCCGTATAGAAACTACCTCTTCACTTATCAGATGTAACAGCACATCAACACCGGAACAGAACTGAACGTGCCTGATACTTCCCCGCACAGATTATAATATCTGTGTTTATTGTAGGAGTGTTGATACACTGGATTATGACGATCTGGATCAAATTGTTTGTTGACAACGTTTGAAACATTGTTTTACTGGATATTTACCTCATCGGTCGCCTCAATAGATGTTCACATCTATTTCTAAAAGTTATGCACAATAAGTAAGCTAAGCTACCATTTAAGCAGTCATTAAAACAATTTTCCAAGATACCATCTAGCATTGGGACACCGTGCTCCGCTACTTTTGGTGTGTTACACCACCACTGTCGTATAACAGTTGCAACGTTGTATGATGTGGTTTCAGCCACATCAGTCATCATAATGCGACCCCCATGGCCTTCAGTACGTAAATCACGACCAACCGAAATAGCAGCCAAGATTTCACAATTCAAAATCTAACTACAACTTCAATTTTGTTCAATTTTATAGTGACAAATAAAACAAGTAGACTAATCTAAATCAGCAAAAAATATAAATAAAAATATAAATTATATTTAAAAATGCAATCATTATTGCATGGCAATATATTAGTAGATGCCTAGTGAATATTGTAGGCGACCTCTACGGTGTGATGCTCCAGGTCGATCTACGGTGACTGTAGACTGTATGCCCAAATATTGCCGCTAGGGAACTCCACGAAGCGTTATCGACTTCCTGGTTCTGCAAGCTTCTCCCCTTCTTGATAACGCTTCGTGGAGCTAGCGGCAATATTATACGCTAGCTCAAGCTAGCGGCAATATTATTACAGTCTCGACTCACCGTATCCACCTGGTGCACCGCACCGCGCTTCGTCTTAACTCACCGAAGACTACAAGCGCAGCGTTTCGTCCCGACTTACTGGGACACATCTCGACTCACAGCAGATGACAAGCGCTCTCCCGTCCCCAAAAATATCTCATCAATCTAACCTTAAAATCCATGCATGAAAGTTTATTTAGCATTTATCTGCAATCACGCAAATGGATTATTAGACCTATAAGGAAATGATAACTGCGGCCGCAGTAATACAAAACAGTACGCATTACAAAAACTCCACTGATAATAAAAGTCCATATCGCTAAAGGTATCTGGAGTAAAGACGGGCTTTACTATTATTATCCCCAAAAAAAGGGTCAGCGACATTGTAATAAGGATCATCCTATAATCCAAAATGAAGCCTCAAAGAAAACTAGTTACAAGTAAGCTAATAACAGTTTTGTGACCACAAACGGGATACAGGGATTCCAGAATAGCGAAAAGATGAGAAAGCTTGTTCATTTCATTAACTACATCTTTATTGACCTGAGGAAATTATCGCGTACTGTAATTGTTTTAATTTATCAGGATTCCATAGTCAATCCTCTAAAGAACAAAAAGACCCTTTATGGTTCACTTTATTGTGCACGCGTGGTGGCATCGGGTTGAAATAAACATCAAATAGTCTAACAGGCACTTTGATGTTTTATTTTTGATGCGCAAACATCAAAAAGCGAATATTTGATTTGAAGTCATATCAAACTAATCATAACCGTTTGTATAGACGTTTATTATAACACGCTAAAGGAATATACTGGAGGCCGATTTTGACAGTTTTCCTATTAAAATCAGTTTTTTATTATGCATCTCTTTTTTCTTTATTTTTTGAAAAAATAAAAATAGCATTTACCTTCATATAGTTATTATGTTTTAGAACTAGCAAACACAACGGGCTTAAATTTTGACTATGATGTTATTTAGTAATTCAGTAACTTTTATTTACTCAAGACATGATACAATAATATTGGTGGAATAACACAATAGAGCTGTGTGGTGCTGGCTTAGAATTTGCAACACCTCAATTCTTCCCGTGGGTGTCGTAAAAGACATAATAAACCTGGTGGTGGGCAGCAGCGCCCCCTGCAGAACAAATCTTCCACCAAACTGCGATCCCCAACCCGCAGTGTGGGGATTATGGGCACTACCTCCCATGAGTTAAATGTCAATAAAGCGTTTATAAGTGGGGGGGGGGGGGGGGTTCTGCACCTGGGGTTATCCCCCGCGTAGTTCCCGTTCCCGTGGGAATTCCGGGACAAAAAATAGCTTTGTTGCCCTGAAAAGTAAGCTTACTAATGACGAAATATTTTTTTTAATCGGTTAAATCAGTTTCGAAGTCTTTTCAATAGAAACAAACAAACAATTAAATCTTTTCTCCTTATAATATTAGTCCTTTATAGAAGATACAGATGAGAGGATAACAAAGTGATCCTATAAGGTTTTCGATTACGGAACCCTAAAAACTATAAACAGACTTCAATTATATGGTTTTCTCATGGATACCATTGTCAGAACTGGACCAAATTGAAATGGGACCACACGAAGCATCAGCTTTCAAATAAAAAAAGAATCGCCAAAAGAACCTCCTCCATTTTATTAAATGCCACTGTTTACATTTTTGAAAATAAACTCCATTTTCATTAATTTAAATAATATCATTGATGACAAAACGATGAAATAATTCTTATGTCTACCCTATACAACAATCCCCGTGCTTGCCCTATAGAGCGTAACCTCATAACAATCCAAGACAAACTATTCAAACCAATAGCTTAGCCAGCTTTTCAGTTCTATCAGAAGAAAACCCTCCAGAGCGGGAATTTCCACAGTGGGCCAAATAAATGAAAAGGCAAGCAGATAACCTCTTTCCCTCCGGATATTATCATTAAAGAACCCGTTGGCCCCAGTTTTCGGACCATAAATAACGTATCAGTGTAACGTCTCGACTGGCCGTTCTGTAAGCCTGCACTGCGATAAAACATTTTTTTTAAACGACTATAAAACGGAGGGAGTTCTTGAGAAGACGACGCGTATAATATTTTGTTTTCTTGAACTATGACCACGTATAACTTTTTACAGAGTAGTCCAAAATTCATAATTCTCTTTTTACTGGAAAGGGTACCTCAAGCTCACCTTGGTTATCACATTGAGACAAAGTACGAGATCAAGTGACGTAGGGGACTTCGTATTGACTCTAATGCCGTTATCTTTTTCTTTTTCTAGGAGCTCACGGAATTCTTCCGAAGGGAATCTTAAATTATTCCTGATAGTATTACAATGACAGGTTGTTCTTTATAGGTAATGCAAAACCATAGGTAGAAGTTAATTCTTTTATGGTATAAAATAAATCCACTCCTTTGAAGTGTGACAAAAACCAAAAGGCGACTTGTAGGAAACGACAAAAAACCAAAAATGGTTCATCTTATTTTCTTTCTTCGTTTCCTTATTGGTTCATCTACAACTGAGAGAATACAGTTTTTAAGTAGGTACCTACTATCCTATTGGGAATAAGTTATCGTGTAAATGTAATATCTGATTTTATTATTCGTTAGACCAATTGTCCAATTAATACACATGATACAGATTTAAAAAATCCCCAAATAAGTAAATATGAGAAATATCCCGAGCACAGACTAGTTCTTTATTACCTTACATAAAAATGTAACCAGACATTAAGGTAATAAAAAACTAAAAACGAAAAAAAACTAAAAACGTTCGTAGTCGAACAAAAACTCCAAACTCTTCTTCACACTGCGTCTGTCCATAATAAATCTGCGGGCACTTCCCAACTCCCTACATGCGGAGTTCCCATGCGGCAAGTAGATAATACGAGTGACGTCATGGAGTTATAGTTTTAAAGATGCCAAGGAATCTAGTTCACATTTTATGGATAAGTGTTTTCGTAATAGCCCTCCGTATGAAAGAGCCTGGGTAAGCGAAATGAACTTCGACTTTGGATCTAGGGTAGGTTAATATTGATGGTTCAATAAATAGAGTAGGTTTGTATTGATGGTCCGGTTGGTTGGTGGTGAATGGGTTCGTTTGTGATATTACGTCGTGAAATGGCATTAATAAATAAAAAAAATATTGGAAAATTCACACAGCATTATCTAGCCCCAAGCTAATAGCTGTATATTATCAAAGTATAATATACAGGGTGGGGCAAATTTTTGGCCCCTTAAGGTTAGCGACCGTTTTTTTTGTAGTTAGAGGGTTTTGTTCTTAGGAACCTTCTATTTTATTTTGAAGAAAAAAATATCACCATTTTTAGTTTTTTGAAAAAAATGTACGGTTTGCCCAAAAAAAGACATTTATCAAAAAAAACAAGTTGGTCTTAATCGACTCTGTTTCCAACAAGGAACACTTTTTCCAAAGTAAGCCTACCAACTTTTTTATTTTTTTATTTATTTGAGGGCTTTATCGCTTAAGGGGGCAAAAATTTGCGCTACCCTGTATAGTTCAGTTGGCTGGACTATGAGCCTTGAGGAGCCCTGAGTGTTTGAGGCTAAGCAGTAGTCCGTTCACGTGTTTTTTTCTATTGTTCTATAATGCTGTTGACCGCTGATGATGAATGTATTCTTGTATTTACTAGACACGTGGAAGGGGAGGCTTTTGTCCAGCACTAGGACACAACTGGCTCAATATAATAATAATAATGTCTAGGGTCTGTTCAAAAAGAGAAGAATCGTGGGTAGTGAGGGCGCTCGTGTGCCAATTTGACAACTTTTGTTTCGTTGACAACACTGCGCTGTCACTGCAGTACGACTAAAAGTGTTTGTTCACCAAAACGCCACGTTTCTTCTCTTTTTAACAAACTCTAGGTATTAGGCCTGGTTTGACAACCGTTAGGTTCACCCCTTAGCTGCCCAGCATTTGCTGCCCAGAGATAAGACAGATAAAACATTGATTTGCAATTGCAACACACAATAAAAAAAACACAGTAAAAGGTAGGTACAAGAGTAGTGGTGCAAACCGGAAGGACGGGATCTATTTAGGGATGTGTGAAATCTTTTTTGCATAAAAAACACGAAAATCCGAACTGAATCAGAAGTTTAAAATTACAATTTTCTGGTAGCGCATTTTTACCAACCAGAGCTATTCTCGTAAAATAAAACTATTGGAATAGATTCGATGCTCGCTTAGAACCTCTATGCAATGGAAGCGGTCTTTTCACCTGCATATAATAAAAAAAAATATTTTGTAAGGTTCATTGAAAGGCCTTATTAACCGACATCAAAAAACACAGGAGGTTCTCAATTCGTCTGTACTTTTTTATGTTTGTTACCTTAGACCTTTTGACTGGGTGGTCCGATTTGCATGATTCTTTTTTTATATGAAAGCTCGTGCTTCCCGTGTGGTCCCATTTTGATTTTGTTCAGTTCTGATAATGGGATCCATGAAAATTCATGAAAAAACTGTAAAAATTGAAGTCGGTTAATAGTTTTTTAAAACAAAATTATTGAATTTGATTTTAATTGAAATAGATAACTTTCAATCTAAATAAATATGTGTGATTTTGGATATGTTTTTGAAAGTAATCTTGGTAACTTTAGATAATTATGTGTTCTACACCAGAAAATTATGGAACTAAAAAAAAGCATTTGCTGTCTCTCCTATAATCTGTTTATTTGTTGGTTATATCTCATTATACCCGGCACACTTACCCGGCTGGACTCTTCAAGATAACTTTAAATAAAAAATAATAATAAATAAATAATGCTGGACAATTCACACAGCATTATCTAAATACATTATGTTTGATTTTAGATATGTTTTTAAACATAATCTCATAATCTTGGTAACTTTACATATTATAATTATGTGTATATATATATAATCTGTTTATTTGTTAGTTCTATCTTATCATACCGGCACACGTGGTCGGCTGAACTTAGTCCTCTTCGTACGACGACGCCTCAAATAGCCTTCCTTAGCCAACTTCATCCATCGACTCCCTGCGACCTCTATCATTTTCAATAAGAAAACTAAGGCTAGTCTCCAAAAAATAACTACATTCTACAAAACCCAGTTCGCTAAATATGAACAGATCCTAAAACTCAGTTAAGATTTAAGTAATATTTTATTCGACAATTTCAACATCCATTTCAGATCTATTCAAATTTTCATATTCGATTCCATACGCGGTACAAAAGCGGACTACGCGGGAAGTACCGAATACCTGGTCTCGGATACCTATGAATACCTATTCTAGTATACTATGCATGCAGAGGGCCTACCTGACAAAATATCTTTCGGTTAAAAACGATAAAATTAAGGGTTGACGAAAAGCCATGTTACATTTGTACTGGGTGACGCATAAATAGGCATTTCTGTTGGAAGTACGCATTTGCACGTTCTGTGGCCTTTAAGTATGAAGGACAACTTTTATGTTGTACGGTAAGTTGATAGGCAAAACGTCCGCCTGAGACGCAGAAAGTTACAGGATTAATTCTCGCTTCTGGACAAAATCAGAACAGGGAAAACTGTTTTTAGAATTTTCAATTATATCTTTCACATAATATGCAACGTTCAGTCAAATTTCTCCCAAAGTTACCTGGACTAGATCATATCATCGTTCATGAAGACAATGATTTATGTACGATTGAAAAAAAAATTGTTTTATTTATGTGTCATTTGCTTCCTCAGGTCACCAGCCTATATTGGTCCACTGCTGAACGCAGGGCTCCCCCTTATAAGCGCCTTATTAGCTTTTATTTCATGGGGGGTAATGGCCATAATCCCCATGTTGAGCATGCGGGTTGGAGATCGCAGTTCAGAGGTAAAATTGTTTTGCAAAGAGCGTTTCAGTTGCTGTGTGGTGCTGCCTTAAAATTTGCACCACTCCAACTCTTCCCACCTTAAGAGGCAACTAAGGTATACCCACTGGGGGCGGGCAGCAGCCACCTCAACCTCAACCACAATCTCAACAGCCTGTATTGGTTCACTGCTGGACGCACCACACAGCAATTATTTGTCTTTTGCTTGTGTGATGTAAAATAAACAGTTATTTATATCGGCTGGCAATATCGTTTCATAGTAGGTCCCAAGCATCCAGCCGTATTTTAATAATGGCTTACAAGCCATGCTCGGGCATTGTCGAGATTTTTGCATATTGCCTGTAATCGGGCTATTGCAGATATTCGAAGATCCCATTCCTGGGGTGGAACGGAGCGGCGTTAGGCGGAAGGTATGTCAGTAATAAAATAAGTAGAAATATTTATCGGTTATAGTAAGGTGTTGAGTCCACTGACTTTTCAAAAGAAAACACCTCATTTATCACTTATTCGCACAAATACGCCTACTGCAGAACACTTCACCGTACAAGAAGTTGTGTTGTGTACATGTAGATTTTTTGCAACAGCCTGGAGTTAGCTCAACTATTTAAATTGTAACTACTGATTATTATTATCTTCTTTTTATATATTAATTTGCTATTTTACTTTTCGGTAACTAGTGATTTCACAAACTTTTTAATTTGAAGCATTTGCTCATGGAAATACACAAAAAGTTGAAAGAGGGCTTTACCAAAACTCATTGCACGAATGCAAAACCGGAACTGAAATAACTTTTAATTTCCACCCAATGACAGTTTAAATGCACATTTCAAAACAAAACGAGATTTCCGCGAAAACTTTCAGCATCTAAAATTGAATTTTCAGACGCGTCGGTTCTCAGAATTGAAACTAAAGACGGAAGTTTGTGAATGGCTTTTTAGATCTTATCACTGTGACAATAAGGTATGAATTGGCTTCGCCGTTTTAATCGGATTACGTGTGACTTGGTCCAGGTATTTATTGCAAGTCTGCAACTTTTGTTGAGATGAAACAGACAAATTTATAAATTGTATGCTTTTGTGGTATATAGTTATAGTAATGAAATCTTTTAGGTATCAAAACAAACCCCTAGGACCATTCGGTTGACTTTGCAAGATGTTGAAATCCCAAAATGTATAACTTCCAAAATTCCCCGAAGTTTGTTATATTTTTGGCTCGCAAAATGATAAACTTTTATATTGTAAATAACGTAGTTTTTTTCCATTGACAGGTCTATAGAAAAAGACTACGTTTGACCACAAACTTACGTGATGTAACGATATTAAGTGTCCGACCGATGTATCAAAAAGGTCTGAAAGACACCTATTTAGGAACAAGGTATAATAAGGTCAGCCGTTTTGTTCGGGCTAGTTTTGAGTCAGCCAAATCGTTGAACGTTGAGCGTTCTACAATCGGCCTTGGCATTTAGCTGAATGGCACTGTTTCGTAAACGGCCTAGCCGTTTTACAAACGGGCTTATTCTACGTTCCGGCTGGGACATCGATACCATTGTCAAACAGAACTCAGGGCTCGAACTGATATTTCACCCATCTAAAGCAAGGAAAAGAAAAAGTGGGTCTGACCCATTATAAAAAGGACAAGTGGAAATCTCCCTAAGACTAAAATATCGGTGTTACCTGTCCAAAAATCCAGAAGAACTGATGTCCGGAAAATCGCAAGGAACTCCGAAGAAATACGGAAAATTATCCTTACACCTAATTGAATAGCTCGTCCCCGTATAAATCTCCCTGGCCTTAATAAAGATATCCCAGTTTTAGAAGATTCCGAATATATTCAGTTTTATCTGGCGGGTAACAAACGACTGGATTAGGTACCTACATACTTGCCGAGGAGTAAGGGCAAGTTAGAACTGGCGTTCTGAAGAGTAAGTCAAAAAAATTACATGGTAGAGCTCAGATTGAATATCATCAACCTCAGAAGAGGCACAACAAATAACACCTATCAGTAGAAATGATATGGGGTATCTTCTAAAACTGGACTGAATTATTACATTGATTACGTTGAATAAAGTTGAATAGGTTATAGGCTACTTATATGCATGTGCGTTTCGATTTGATGTACGATGACGTCAACAGCATTTTATAAAAATAACAGTTAATAAAAACGAGTTTACAATAGTTTCATTGCATACTTTCAAAAAGACTATCGTTAACGGAATTGTGGTTTCTAACCTAAACTTTAACTTATTTTTGCAAGGTTATCAAGCCAGCCAGAAATTCGAATTATTCGATTCGATAATTTTCAATCCATACCAAATATAAGACAATTCGCTTAAACTATTCTATGTTCTTTCTATTCTCCTCATTTACTATAGGTTGGGGTCTGATTTAGTAACCATTGGGTGACTTCGACTTTACCGTTGTTTTTGGGCGATGATATTTCACAGAGAACCGTAGATTTGAGGATTCATTCCAAATTCATAGGGCGAGATAAAAAGCACTTTTCAAGAGCCTTCAGATACTCTTTTGTAAGAAAATATTTAGGTTCATTTTAGAGTGGTTTGTAGAGGTCTTTCACCTAATAGGTTAGCTCTGGTGACATTCTTTAAAAGCTTTTTACTTGTTTGACACAAATAGAGTTGAAATTGAGTTAGATTCTTACAAAGTTATGACGCCTTGGTACTGTTTTCAGGTAGTCTCAGAGAGGTGGACGGCGGGTAAGAACTCTTAGGCCCGTATTATGAAATCTCAGACAAAGATCTATGCTTGAGTTATGTTTATGCAATGTACATAGTAATCACACAAATTGTAATTTGAAGCACACAATTGATGACATCTGAAAACAAGCTGGCCATGATTGGATGTCGAGGGTTCAAGAGCATCTGGAATAGAGGCGAGGAGGCCTGCCTAGATCATCATGGCGGCCTTTCATATACCCATTCTAGGACCTAAGATCGATCATGGTGATTTTAAGCACAAAAATAATCAATGCTTTTAAATAATCAATGTTTTATTTTCTTAGTCATGGATGGATTATGTACTTACTTAGTTACTACTACCTACTTTTTTTTCGATTGATTTTTTGCCCTAAAATCAAATATACATTTATATATTACCTTCTTACCTATGTAACCTACTAAGATAATCCAGGTTATTACAAAAGTACTTAAAAAAATTATTTAAAAAAAAATTATATTGACCAATTTCTAGAAATTCCGTTTCGCGAAAATCTACGCAAGTGATTTATTTTCCTTAAGTCTAATAGCCATCTTGTTAATCTTTGTATATAATCACGAGTCTTTGTACACATTTACGGTTTTCATAAAATCACCTTTCAGCCCTCGTACAAAATCACGGCACGAATCAAGTTTTAATAAAGCTACCCATAAATTCCGAGAACAGTTTCACACCGAATAAAGACAATAGTTTACAATTTAACCAGGAATTTGTCTTGTTAATGGCTTTTGTAGTTCGGAGCTACGATACAATAAACTTTCTCAATGTGTGCTACACTGAATTATGGAAAGGTGAATATGTGTAAAGTTTATTGAATTAGGGTGAGAATAAACTGATGTTTATTTGGAACTGAGGCCGAAGCAAGTAAATACAAAGCCCGCAGAATTTGGTTACTCGATAAAATACTACTTGTATTTTAGAAACTAGTCGCCGAGCAAGCGACCTTGGTGCGTAGACACTTTAAAAGATTCTCCAAATAGAAGAGCGAGTAACTAGAACCCTCATCAAATACGGCAGTAGTTTTCTACACGCAGAAAAGTGAAACTCTTTCACAGAATGTTACTACGAAAGTTCTAAAACAGCGTTGACGCAAAACTCCTAAAATCTGAGTAAAGCGAAAAATCCTGGTGCATAAAATAACTGTGCAATTTCCTTAAGCTCCTACTCGGACGTTGCATAAAACATTTTCGGCAGTCGGCCACAAATGCGCTCCAATATGGCGTCTGCTACATAACATTCTAATGCAGATGGGGTTCTTATTCTGAGGGACGGTATCGAAACGATTTTTAACTGACGGCCTCGTTGGTCTAGTGATCGCATCCCCAGCCACTGAATATGAGGACCTGGCTTTGGTCTCTTAAGAGACCAAAGCCAGGTCCAATGACAATGACCACCAATGACAATTGTCATCAATTTTCAATGAAATTTATTATATTCTATATATTTTAATTATCACACTATCACTTCACACTAATCTTATAAATGCGAAAGTTTGTATGGATGTAGGGACATCCCTACATCAGAAACATGTAACAAACATCCATCCATACATATGGCTGGATGTTTGTTACAGCTTCACGTCAAAACTACTGAACGGATCAGGCTAAAATTTTGCATACAGGTAATTATATCCCTGGAATCAAACATAAGTCTTTATCCCATAAATCAGTTCATGTGGGGTACAAATCACCTTTAAACGTTTCCATAGGAACAAAGCGTGCGAAGCCGCGGGGCGCAGCTAGTTATACATATTTAGGGTTTATACAAGAAAGACATTTCTTTTTTCTACTTTTAATATTAAAAAATATGTACCTACATATGTGTTAACTCATTTGACGAATTCATTGTATAATGCTCCGCAGTATGTTTTACAAAGACTTTTTCGGTTAATTGGGGTAACAGACAATCCACGTAAAAATTGTCGTCGTGTTTGTTTGTAGTTAAATTGACCTAGAAGTTATACCTAATTTTAATATCTCTTTTAAACCTTTCTGTCTCGTTCAGCATAATAACCCCAACCAGGTGGAAGCAGATTCTGCTCTCATTCAAATAAAACACTTTTCAACGTGAAATGTTCGTGAAAAGTTACCCATGAGAGCCTGAATGCTTGAAAGAGATGCACACATGTCTCAACACGCTTTAGAAAGAGACGAAGTTAGAAAGCTCAGTTAATGAGCCCGAAATGTGCCTACTAACTTTAAGTTCCAGGTTCATACAAAACCACTGGCTTTTGGTCTCTTCGGGCTTACCTAGTTGAAAATAGATTGCTTTTTATAAACTTGTATAGATGCTATCGTTTGTTGGTGTAAACCTAACTCGTAATTTGCTCAAAACACCATATGAACTTATTTGTCCACATCAATGTATCACTGAGTAAATTTTCATAACTCTATGTATCTAGTTATGGGTGTAAGTCACCAATAATTCTGAAAATCAGTGTTTGTTCTTCGAGCAAAACTATGCGCTAAGTTATTGCCTGGTTAGCGGAACTGTAGCACAGTATTTTTTACAAACCTTATTTTAATTTGCTTACTTGATTTTTTAGTCAAAAGTTTATGGTTATACCTATATAAACTATTTAACCGACTTCAAAAAAGAAGGAGATTCTCAATTCGACTGTATGTTTTATCTTTTTTTGCTGTATAAATAAAAGATGCCTCAGAACTTTTGACTGGGTTGTCTGATTTTCATGATTCATTTTTTATATGAAAGCTGGTGCTTTCCGTGTGGTCCCGTATTTATTTGGTTCAGTTCTGAAAATAGGATCTATGAAAATCCATAAAAAAAACTAAAAAAATTGTAGTCGGTAAATAGTTTTTTAAAACTAAATTAATCTTGTGAAGCATATGCGTGTATCTGTGAAGCATATAAATGTGTATCTATTTATCGTCCCAGTGACCAAGTTTTTTTAAAACTTACTTACTGTCGCTACTTTAAGGTGAGGCGTGTACGGAATATTCATGTCGCATATCCATACCCACGCTTCATTGCTTCAAGATCCTGACTGTACTAAGTTAGTTACACATTTTTTGAGTTATGTAACCTCCTTGTCTCAAAGACCTTTTTACCTTATTCGAGTGTATATTCTTGTTGTGAGATATTTACAATGCGCTTTATACAGAATTGATGGTCTCTGGCCAATTAAAACCTGGGTCTCTTTAAACCATGGGTGAATAGGTATCTTCTAGACCTTCGTGATACACTATCGGTCGGCCACATCTTCACTTTCTGTGGTCAAACGATGGCCTGTTGTCCATGAAAATCGATCTATTTATTTATTTATTTGTGTCACCATATTGCAAAAGCCTATGCTTTGCATCATGGTGACAAATATAGATATTTTTTCATGGACTATTTCCACTAAATTTATCGCATTTATCGTCTCAATGTCAATGTTACATTTTGGCATTTTAACTTTGATGGTATAAACTACAGATAAAAAAGGGTTTGTTGGTTGAAACCATTCTATTGATTTATCTGTGCAAAACGCACCATGTCAGTCATTTATTTACACGTCATAAATTCACATTCACAACTTTGATTGATTAACAATTGAAAAGATAGGTATATTTTGCGTTCTAAAATTAACCATTAATTCCATTTTAAGCATGCAATAAGTATTATATTCATTTAATTCAAATTATTATTTATTTTGAACTAATTATGAAAGCAATGTTATGATTATTGTTACAAACTAGCTGCGCCCCGTGGCTTCGGGAACAGGAACTGATTTATAGGATAATAATTGATTTGTTTTAAAAAACTATAAACCGTCTTCAATTTTTATAGTATTTTCATAAATTTTTCATGGATCCCAGTGTCAGAACTAAACAAAATTAGCATATTCAATGGAACCACACGAGAAAAAGCTGGGTGCAGCTTTCATATAAAAAAGAATCATGAAAATCGGACCACCCAGTCAAAACTTCTGAGGTAACAAACATAAAAAATACAGTCGAATTGAAAATCTCCTCCTTTGTTTGAAGTCAGTTAAATGCAGCCTATTTGTTATTCCTGGCCTAGAACTACCATTTCAGAGAACTACCTGTACCTTTAAGTTTCAGCCCGATCCGTTCTGTAGTTTTTGCATGAAAGAGCAACAAACATACATTCATGTTTACAAACTTTTGCGTTATAATATGAGTAGCATTCACACATACTCTAATAAAGTTACTTTATGTGCGTTACGTGCCTACTGGATTTTTACGACAAAACAACATCGTATAGAATTTTCGAAGCAAAAACTAAACACTCGACAAAATCCGCCCAACAATGCCTTTAGCTTTCGTCAACCAGAAATATACAGGGTGTAAAGCTTTATCAAACGACTCTGGCGTTTTGGGTAAATCTTTGTAAGGAGCAAGTAATCCAAAGTAGATTTGGCGATCACGCATGAAACTCTCTGGAGACTATCTTTACCAACCATAAAGCCACCGTTTGAATCCAAAAATCCACTAAAAACCTCCTAAACTACAATTTTATTACCTGAAAAAACGTTAAACCATGCACGTGAAAATTAAACCTTATACCATCGCAATAAAAGTTATCACTCGCAAATCGTTCCTAAACTTCTTTGCTCTTGACAAAAATCGAGAATCTCCCGTCAATCGACTTTGAATTTTATGTAAATTGTAAGAAGGGTTTTAAATGTGAAAATGCAAGTTTGTCGGATAACGGATGACAATAGTACCAATCGAGACGATTCATGAATAAATGTATGAATGGTTTTCGAATAGTTCTCGAACTAGGTTTGAGGGTTAGCGTCCATTTTTTATATGAATATTGTTTGATAAATGATTTGTGTTGCGAGGTAGAAACTGCAGGAAAGAATGAAAACGATTTACCAAGTTTCTCGAAAATAAAAACTTTTTTTAAGCGGAAGCACCAACACCAGTGCGTCAGCTTGCACAAAAGGTCACATTCTAGAATAAAGATCATTCGTTCGGAATCCAAGGTACTTCAAGCGAGTGGTTTATTCTTTCCTTTTCTTTCTCTAGTCTTCAGTTTTAAAGCTATTAAAATCATAAGAAGTCTGAAAGTCGCTACAATATGCTTTTGAATTTTTGAAAGAAAATAGTCCCTACAACTTGCTTTTGAATTTCAAATGTCGTATCTTTCTTATATCATAATTATTAATCTCATGATAGGAATTTCAATTAAAGATTGATATGTAGGTAATTTTTTATTTTATAGGAATAAATGTTTGTTTATTTTTTTATGACAATTAAGGCTAAGTAGGTACACTATTGGTTTAGGTGCCTTTGTAAATATAGTGTAGTTTTTATAAATAAATACGTAACCTCAAAAGCCTGTATCGGTTCACAGCTGGACGCAGGCCTCCCCCTACGCGCATAAACGCCTTATTGGCGTTTAACTCACGGGGGAAATGCCCATAATCCCCACGCTGGGTATGCGTATGCGGGGATCGCAGTTTGCTGGTAGAATAGTTCTGCAGAGGGTGCTGCTGCCCTCCCCCCGATGGATATCCTTTAGTCGCCTCTTACGACACCCACGGGATGAATTGGGGTGGTGCAAATTGCGACACAGCTGCAATAAGTAAATAAATCTATTAAAAAGAATAAGTGTGTATGTAAGGAAATATACAAGATTGCTTTTACATTTGTAAAGTAACCACTAGGTACCTACTTAATCAATCATCTGATAAACGAAAAATCTGCCTTTTCCGTGAATTTCTCGCTGAGTGTAAGTTTTCAATATGGGAATGAATTAGCTGAAAACAATATTTGCAAAATAAATTGAGCTTATAACTTTTTAGGATATAAAATATATTATATTTGGACCAGCTATAGTATTTAAACTGTGTGATTCTGATGAAGGTAAGGTCCATTATTGATATTCATGAGACTGAGGTTTTATTGAGAGAGTGTCTTCAATTCAGGCGACATTTCAGAATGATGTAAACTTAGTTTGAATTACGATAAGTGTGAAGCTTTCTATATTTGTTAGATCTTGAAAAATGTTCTTTCAAAGCTTTTCAACATTTTCATCATCGTAGATGGTTTATGGTTTTTAGGGTTCCGTACCAAAAGGGTATAACGGGACCCTATTACCAAGCTTCCGCTGTTCGTCTGTCTGTCCGTCTGTCACCAGGCTGTGTCTCATGAACCGTGACAGCTAGACAGTTGAAATTGTCACAGATGATGTATTTGTGTTGCCGCTATAACAACTAATAATACAAGTTAAATAATTTTAATAATTAAGGGAGGCAACGTCCTTATCACCTTGAGAACCGATCGCCGAGGTTAAGCGACGTCGGGTGGGGTCAGTACTTGGATGGGTAACCGCGTCAAGATGGCTTTTTGTTTTTTGTAGGAGGAAAGATTTGTTTATTTTCATAGTACGGAACCGCGCGCAAATCCGAATCGCACTCTATGTTTTCCAAGTTGCAATCAATCGCTTAAGAATACGATTCCGGTGATTGACCATTTATAATGGAGATACTAGCTGTTGATAAAATATATTGCGAATCACTGATTTCCCCAATCAACCAACTATTTCAAACTGATTTCAACGCACAAACTTTCCCCGACTCAGCCCAATATTACATGAAATATTATTACAAGCATATTCCCAATTGTAGGTATTGAATATTTGATGAATGCTCTGTTTGTTTAAGCCCACTACCGTGTTTTGTTTGGATTGCAGAGTCAGCCACAAGCCAATGAGACGTTTAGGTGGTTTATGTTGAATACTCAAACACATCTCAGATATAAGCACAAGCACGTCTCAAATTACGATTTTTTTACAGAGTTTCATTGAAAACTATCGGAAAATCGCGAATTGAGACGTACTTAAGTCTGAGATGCGTTTGAGTATTTGGGGGTAAATCTCCTTGTTTTGATTATTGTGAAAAAACTTAAAACGTATAGATAAGTTCTAATTTCTTGGGAATAACATTTAACACAACAATATTAGGCAAAATCGGGATCATTTTCTATACAATAGTAAAATTATTAATTTTGTTTCAAAAAACTATATACGTACCGAGTTTTATTACATAGTTTTTTCAATGAAAAATGTACCAGTTATGGTTATGGTTATGGTGTGTGTACTCTTATTTCCGCACTGAGACTCGGGATGGTCCATTGTGCGTGATTGTTAGCTAGTCTAACCAGCCTAACTCCGCCCAGAAGCGCAGAATCTTCCTGGGGTTTTCACAGGCTTGGCGGAGTGACCTCGGTTGATCGAGGATTTCGTGTCGGTGTGCTGTTACCCCCTCGCATTCCAGGACTACATGGGCAGCTGTTTCTTCTTCATTGAGACACCCCCTGCAGAGAGGGCTATCTGTTGCTCCGATGGTGAAGAGGTGTTTATTTAGTGGGCACTGCCCACTAAAAGTGTGAGTGTTCCCACCAGGACGCGTAGGTCTCTTCTGGTAAGGTTCAGTAGGCGTTTAGTGAGCCTTGGTGATGCAGCCGGGAGCGCTGCTCTTGCCTAGCGGCATTCTTGTAAGTGTGTCCAGCGTTCGGCATGCATTCCTCTGGTTTTTTGCCTTATCCATGTTCGGAATTGTGAGAACGGTAGGGGAAGGAGCGGAGGTGGGCCTGTTCTAGGCGAGTCCGAACCTTTCCGTGCCAATTCGTCGGCAGCGTCGTTACCAAGTGATCCGCTGTGTCCCTTGATCCATTGGATGGTTATACGGTTTTTGGTAGATATCCTCTCGAGTGTCAGGTGACATTCGTGTACTAGTTTGGAGTTGCAGCTGTTTCCTGCCAATGCTCTAAGTGTGGCAGCACTGTCAGATAGGATGCGCACGCATTGGTTGTCCAGATTTCTTCTTTGCACAGCTGTAGCTGCCTCGGTTATAGCTGCGCATTCACATTGAAATATGGAGCTGTGTTTGTCTAAGGTCATTGATACATTAATGTTGAGGTCCATTGAGTGAATTCCTGCTTCCGTTCCCACCTCGGTCTTGGAGCCGTCTGTGTAAATTCTGACTTCGTGGATGCCTGATTCATCTCTTTGGTCCTCATGTAATTGTATCTGATAGTGTTTCTCCTGTATTGGTTTGCTAGGCATTTTGTCACATGGAGCCGCTAAAAGCGGTTCGTAGGTTAAGGCTCTGTTTAAGATCTGAGTGTGCGGGCTTTCTGTGCCCCCCCAGAATCCCATGTTTTGTAGTCTCAAAGCCGACATGGTTGCCTCTTGTTGTATATATAGGTCTAGTGGTGCTATGTCTAGGATTACCTCCAGGGCAGCGCCCGGTGTGGTTCTCATACAGCCTGTTATCGCTGAGCACACCAGTCTTTGGAATCGTTGTAGTTTGGTTATTACCGTGCTCAGCTCGGTTCTCGTCCACCATACGATGGCTCCATATGTTAGTATAGGTCTGATGACAGCAGTGTAGAGCCACATGGTTATCTTCGGAGAAAGGCCCCATGTTTTCCCCAGCATTCTGCTGCATTGGTAAAAGGCAGCTGTGACTCGCTGAAGTTTATAGTCAAGGTGTTTGTTCCACAGAAGTTTGCTATCCAGTATGACCCCTAGATACTTGACTTCGTTTTTCAGTGTTATTTCGGTATTGAAAAATCTTGGTAATTTCAGGTTGCCCAAGTTTCGTTTGTTGGTGAACATTATCAGTTCTGTTTTTGTGGGGTTGACAGATAGCTCATGATCCATGCACCCTGCTTCAATGGTTTTGAAGGCGAGTTTTATAAGGTCGCATAGCGTGTTCTCGAAGCATCCGGTTGCTAGGATCGCGAGGTCATCCGCGTATCCCACCGTCACCAGTCCGTGGCCGTTGAGCCTGCGGATGAGCTCGTCCACGACTATGTTCCATAGTAGGGGCGATAAGACGCCGCCTTGGGGGCAGCCCCTGGCTACTATGCCTCTTGTGGTTTCATTGATGGTAACTTGTATTGCTCTATATCTAAGCATGTTGTTTATCCACTCTGCCAGAGTCGGCTCGACCCCGTAATTAGTGAGTGCTTTGTTAATGCTAGTAAATTTGGTCTTGTCAAAGGCCCCTTCGATGTCGATAAAGGCCGCCAGTGTTGGTTGTTTTGATGTTAATCCACTTCCTATGCGTGATATTACGCTGTGAAGGGCGGATTCTGTTGATTTGCCTTTGCTGTAGGCGTGTTGTTGTGGGTGCAATGGCTTGTCTGATAGTGTATTTTCTCTTATCTCTCTATCACATAGTCTTTCCAGTGTTTTAAGAAGAAATGATGTCAGGCTTATAGGTCTAAAGGATTTAGGTAGGGTGTAATCACTTCTTCCTGGTTTTGGTATAAATACCACCTTCACTTCCCTCCATTGGTGCGGTATGTATTTGTGTGCAATGCACGCTCTAAAGATCTTGACAAGGTAGTCAACTAGTATGCTACTGCACCATCTCAGCATACCTGGGAAGATCCCATCGAGTCCAGGTGATTTGAAGGGAAGGAAGCTGTTAATTGCCCAGAGTACCTTGTCATGGTTTATCATGTTTAGGGCTGTGGTCCAGTCGAGATTGGTGGGCATTTCCTTTGGAGTTTCCTCCCATGTGTAGGTGTCTGTTACTTGACAGCCAGGAAAATGTGTGTTCAGAAGTATTTCGCTAGTTTCAGCATCTGTTTTGGTGTAGGTGTTATCAGGCTTGATAAGGCATCCGAGAATGTTCTCCGGCGCGCTTGTGAGGATGTTCTTGATGCGGGCTGCCTGACTATTGTTTTGTATGTTGGTGCAGAATCTTTCCCAACATTCTGTTTTTCTGTATTTGTGTAATGTACCAGTTTTCAAATAAAAAAAGAATCATGAAAATTGGACTACCCATTGGAAAGTTCTCTTTTTCTTAAGTCGGTAAAAAATGCGTATACAGCTGAATATCCTTTTGTGAATTTTTGAAGACGGTTTCAAATAGGGATGTCTATCTAGACTGAAAGTCATTTTAATTTGGCCAAAAATTTATTTCTTAAAAACGAAGGAAATGTCAAAGACGGGAAAATCGATTCAAACACAAAAAACATACAATATAAAATAAGAACTCATTCTTTTAGAAATCAATAGAAACAAGAAATAATAAAGAAAGAATGCTTGTGACATGGCTAAAGAGATAAGAGAAATATATCGGTCTTCAGTTTCTCGCATCCAGTATCCATTAGCTAAATTAATTACCAACGTACCTATAATAATATCAGTTAGATGTCCCAATAATAACTGCGTTGTGATTGGTGAATTCCATCATCATCTATAATTCTCTGTTATCTCTATTAATACTTACCCTAGGTAATGATAGAGATAACAGAGAATTATAGAGTGTTATAATTAATCTAAACTGATATTTAATAGTGACCTTTAGGGTGTGCTACCTGTTGACAGGGGTAAAGTGCTTTGTGTTTTAGTAAAACCCTTGTTCAGACTAACTGTGGTGACAAAATTAGTCTTATGACAAGATCGTGACAGGACTTTTGTTATAAAATAATCCATAATAGCTAGGTTTGAAATTTATTGTAAATTCATGCGATAGTTTCTTAGCAGCAAAACAAAAACCGAAAAAAAGTAGGCTATTTCTGAGACAAATAGTAATAAGTGTGCAAAATATCTTTTTTTCTAAAAATAAATTATCGAAAAAACCTTCACCGATCCTGTTTTAAAATCGAAGTAACATTTTTGCTAAATATGGTGGATTTCACAGATTCTGAGATAAATGACGACTTTGAAGTACAATTTTAAAGTAAATTGCTTATGGCACACTCTTAAGAAGCAAGCTAGGTGACTCTTCGAAAACCTCTACTTTGTTCTCTACTCTACTCTTTCTATATAAATAGAATCGAAAATATACAATGCAAACCATTGATTTATTAAAAAACGAAGATGAGGTAGGTACTGGTTGCTTGAAAGTGGCAACCTCAAATTGTCTAAAATTGTGTTCTCCCACATCAGTCACCGTCTGACCGGCGGCACGGGCGGTCGTGATTCGCGTGAAATATTGTTGTCTCAGTCTCACTTCGGTCCTAGATACGTCTTTCCGTCTTTGTTCTTCTTTGTATTGCACAGGACTGGAAATATAACTGAGCGTATGTGTTTGCGTGTAGTTGTAACACATGCCAATTTTTGAGTAAGCGCTGGGAGAACGTAACATATCTTCGCTTTTTAAATCAATGACGCAAACATAAACTTTAAACTGCGACTTGATGAATCAGGTTACCTTCGTAAATGTGCCAAACAGCATCTACTTCCACTGTATCTAAGGCGTGACTTTAGTAGTCTGAGTAGACTTTAATAGTCTATTTGGTTCAAATATTAACATCTCACATAGATTGTCCTCAGTTGCTGAGCAAAATCCAATTCTATATCCCGAACAGGTCATTTCGACAAAGTAATCTTTTTCATCTACCTCTAGTATCGACACTTTAACCTTTTGAATACTAAGCTTGACTTTGACATCTTCAAAAGCAGCATCCTAAGTTTGAAAATCAAACTTATTATATCCTTCTTTGATAAATAAAACGCTGGCTGGTCGAGCAGACATTCTACACCTTCAACGAGCTCACAAGCCTGAAATTAGTAAAATAAAATATTAAGAGTACTTGCAATGTATAACAAGCTGAACTTAACAACAATTTATGAACTGTAATGCACATCACATTATCAAATAAATGAACTTGAACTTGAACTTAAATATCAGTTAGATAAACAATAGGAAAACTACAATCAAATAATATAAATAAATTAAAACTAGTATTAACAATTGAAACAATGGAGCTTACAATAAGTGAATGAATACAAGATATCATTTCATCAGTGTACTGATATTAAAATCATAATAATAGCTAAATAACTAAATAGATTTAAAGTTAACTTATTTGTAAAAAAATTGCTTGTCTATAAGTGGGAACTTATTAATAGCCACTTGTTATCTTTACACATCTCTTATAATGTATCTTTGTGCTGAAAATCCTCTTAAATAAATAAATAAAAATACACAAATAAACCTTTAATCTACTATATTATACCTGCTTTTATATGCACAGAAAGATATTATTATAAGCAAAGGACTTGCCGAAAATACAACATATTTCTTATATTTCGTAGAAAATGATCGAAAGTGGAATTCCCGCCGAAGCGACGTAATATAGAAATACCGTGTTCACGTCACCTGCGGAATAGAACCGAACTAGTGATGGGGTAGTTGTTGATAGAACTTCTATATGTTTGAATTTGAATAATTGATTTTGTTTTAAAAATTATAAACCATCATCACCATCACCGTTTTTTCATCAATTTTGCTGGATCCCATTGTCAAAACTGGACCAAATTGGCCACAAAGGGGCCACACGGGAAGCACAAGCTTTCATATAAAAAAAGAATTATGTAAATCGGACTACCCAGTCAGAAGTTATAAGGTAACAAACATAAAAAAAATACTGGCGAATTGAGAAACTCCTTCATTTTTGAATGACGACGATCTGCGAAATACTGCAGGCAGATGCTGCTGGATTCGTCAAGCTGAAGACAGGGCGCTAAAGCGCTCATTAGGGGAGGCCTATGTCCAGCAGTGGACTAATATATTCTGAGGTACTTAAAATAATTTGGAACAGTGAAGTTGTACAGACTTGCTGTAGTGATCATCTGTACCAATGCAAAAATGCCGAGTGAAGGGCATGGTAGTGCGGCACATAATTATTATTATATTATAATACTTTTCCTTATTACTGTTGCTTTTTAAGCTGTATATTCGTCTGTCTTTGTCTTCAGTAGAGCCTGTTCGAAAAGAGAAGAGTAGTGGTTTTACGGTGAATTTACACTAAGTCGTACTGCAATGTCAGAGCAGTGTTGTCAACGCAACAAAAGTTGTCAATTGAGTCTTCTCTTTTTGAACAGACTCTAAGTAGTCTTTAGGCAGTTTTAAGTTGCCTGTTAGTCATAAGCAACTTAAAGTTGTATTATGATACCGTCCTGTCAGACAACTATCATCTCTCTCTAGTTTCTATGCCCTACCGAGTGGGATGACTTTATCGATAAACAGATTAATGTTTTATCGATAACTTTCAAGGACTTAGGACATCCCTAATACTAACTTACAAACAAACTCAGTCTTGGCTGGGAAACAGGCCAAGTTGGTTAGATCCTATCCTAAGCCCTTGGATTTATACTGCATTCACACGACTTTGCTTGCAATTTAGATACCTTTGGTAAGAATGTGGTATTCAAAACCTTGTTTTATTACTTTGTTAATCGTATAATAATAATATAATATAATGTAACTATCTCTAGGATTTCAAAATAAGCACTCAGATTATAATAATAAGTTTTAATAATTTAAAAATATTTTCTTAAAATAAGAAATGGTTATTAAAGTGCTTGGAAAGATATTTCCCACGAACCCACACTCGACGGGGTTAAGCCTTTTCGTTTAGGAGTTCCTATGGCCACCTTCTGTCCCCATCATATCATCTCGATGGTAACATGACATTGCATTGTCACCGAACTTACATTAATACAAAATTTCAGCTCAATCGGTTGAAGATATCTGCTTCAAAATTGAGTGGCATGATTCCACCCGCACAAACTACATACATACAATACATTGCAAGTTAAACAAAAGCTTTTAAAATTCACATCGCTCATATTTAAGAAAATACAAATGTATGGTGAAATCTTTTTAAAATTGGAGTCTAATTTAGTTTGATGATACAAGGGTAGAGCGACGAATGGAAGAAAGGCCTACTTTGAAACGCGAAATACGAAGTTTCTGTTGACGGTCGTACGAAAAGAAAACCTTACTGCTGAACGTGCAAACGTACGTCGTCGCTTCGGAGTTTTATTATATGTCATTCAATTATGTCATAGTGACGCATCCAAAGCAACGCACGTTTACTTTATTAGCGACGTGCTTTAAAGCCTTAGTACTTTACACATCTAAACGACTATTCTCAAACTACTTACACGCGAACTGGAACTACCTTCAGCAGACATTATGTTTACTTGGTGAGTGTAGCTATCAACTACACTCAGCGCCAGCAAACATTAAAAACTTAAAACGGAAAAGTTTACGTTCCACGCCACTGAATTGTTGATCTTCCCATACATACAGAATATCGGGTTTTATTACCCACGTATGTTATCGGCAAATGGATTTAGCGAAGTGTTTTTGTAAGGAATATCTGATAATCTGGTTAATAGAAAAGTAGGCATGGCTGTTTCAGGTAGAACGTAACGGAAATAGAGTGAAAATAAAAATTAATGAAAATTATTTTATTTTATGACCTTGAATGTAAGTCTTTTTCATTAATAATAATAATAATAATGCTGGACAATTCACACAGCATTATCTGGCCTCATTGTACGTTGTATCTTTATTATAAATAGGCTGGCAAATCAAATTCTTATTTTAACTGCTACTTAGTTAAACAATGGTTGCAAGATGCGATAAAGCGTTATATTTTTTTGCCCTTCAAAGAATAATAAACTTATAAGAAATGAATAATGTTGATTTCGTAACTTCAATACCTAAGTTATTAAAAGAAAAAAAAATTAATTGAAACGTTCATCGAAACATTTTTCGTATATTTGTAAAATATGTTTTTACAAATATAGGTTCTATCTGAATAATATAACAGAAAGATCTTGAAAAAAATATTTGTATTTTTTTTAGTTTTAGCATATTTTTTTATTTAATTCATAAACTGATACGTCCAATAAGTCACACCAAATAGAACTATAGCTAACCGATACAAATTTTCTTGCAATTTAGTTTAAAGCCTGCAAACATGTCTGTTAACTTAGTTCGAGACATGTTCGAGGACTTGAAGAGGACAATCCCTTTGCGTAAATTTTTACAAAATGTACCGAACCTTAAAAGTACAGATTGCAAAAAAAAAGTCGCCAAAAGCCAAATTAAAAGCGAACCAACCCAAAGTTGGTGAGCCATAAATACTAGCTAAAAGTAATTTAATTCTATACAAAAACTCTAAACCAAACTTCAGATTCGCTGTTTTTTTTATTTTCATGAGATTAAATTGATACATCGGATCACCTGGGGATCATCCCCTACACATTTGTGTAGATGTTGAATATGATACCTACCCGTTACTCGATCGCCACCAATTTTTATACGATTTTAATGATTCATACACATTTGTAAAAAATAATAAATTGGTATACAAATTGGCGGAGATCGAGTAACAAACACACATTTAATAATTCGTATTTTTTTACAAAATATATTTTCTTCAAGATCCTTCAATTTTTAAGCGTTTTGATGTTGAGGTGGACCTTTGGCTGCCACAAAGCTTCAAAGGGCCAAACTGCAAAAAAAACCTGAAGGCTTCGGACCGCCTTTTCTAGACGAATGTGTCAAGTTTTACACAGGAAAGTATTCCATTCGTTTATAAAATTATCGAGCTAGCAATGATGAAATTCCAGCATTGATCTGAAATTAACTCAAATATTTGAAGCACATAATTTTTGACACCATCTTTGCACAAAAGTCAAAGCATTTTCAGTCTCCTAAAACATTCAACATACTTTATAGATGTCCGTATAAGTTTACTGATATTCCATCTGTACTTATTGTTTTAACAAGCCCTCAACTAGCAGGTGACTGACCGGTCTCTGACAGCAGACTGCCTTTTATGTTTTGCATTTCTGTGCTATATTATTTTATTTATACGCATAACGGAATATTATTGAGGGTTAAATGCTTTTATTGCTATAAACAAATGAGTGATACACTCAAGAATCCATTTGACTGAAAAGACCAGCAGGCTGTCTATAAATATGCATCTATAAAATTAAATCAAAGCAGCTCCTAATATTTTCGCCGCTTATTGGTTTGGTACTTGGTTGTAGGCATTCAGGAGGTCTACTTTGAAAAACGAACCAAGTTGACAAATGTCGTCGGGCAGCACAATACTATGATAATATGACCTTACTTTGAAAATAAATATGACATTAATTTCTTATAGATCCAAAATAAAAAGTGTCAGTTAGTTTACAATAATTGGTGTAATCTACGTAAATAAACTTATATTCATATAGAGTACGATTTTTCGCAAAAAAACTAAACGAATCAATTGATTGCGTGAGAAACAGAATAGACCATAAGGTACTCGATACAAGAAATACAATAGAAATTTACTGGTTTATTTATGGAAAAACACCTTAATTTATTTACTCGGACAAACGTAGGAAGTTTTGCAGTAGAATACCGTCTACATAACCCAAAAAACTGTCACAAAATAAGGATACATAACGTGAAAATAACCTTGTTTATCAGGGTTGCAATCCCCAAGGACATTCATCTGAATGAGTGATAGTCAAACTGTCCGCTTCACTGATTTATGCGTGACTTTGTATCGCGACTCGGGCATCTAATCTGATCAATGCCACAAAGAAACTTATCAAGGTAGATCGATAATTAAATTAACTTTGTGAGACGTTGTATAAGATAATTTCTCATTCTTCAAGATAATTCTCTCTTCCCCCCGGACCGCGAAAGCGTTAAGACGTCTACGACCCGTACACAAATTAAATAAATAAAATAAAACAAAAATTAAATACGACCTAAATATCACAAGTACCAGGCGAACATATTCTGTAAGGAGCTACGCTAAACTCCCGGTGCAATAGAACGAGACAACAGCACGCAGAAACCTTGGACCCGACAGAGACAGCAGTTCTACTGTGAGTACGCGCTGCCTTTACGTCACCGTCCCTGTACAGATACACCCTCAGTTGTCGCTTGGCCCAAGTTCATAAGCGTTAGCGTGTTCGAACTTTCCTGAAGAACAAGTAGCAATGCCGAAACTCCCCAAACCTACAAACTTAGCCGAAAAATGTCCAAGTGAAGGGAATTTAGACCAAGCGTCTATGGAAGTGACTACACCCCCAAGTTTTGTTTTTCTTCGTGGCAATAAGAGAGACAGGGAAGAAGAAATCGACCTTTTCAAGGAAGAAATAAGGGCTATGATGGGAAAGCTCTTGTCTGACCAAGAAATTGTACTTAAGAAATACTTCGCTCCAATTCTTAGCGAAATCCAGAGCACTAATAAAAATATAGAAACTTCTGTTGCTCTACTTACGAGTCAAAATGAGGAACTCGCTAAAAAAGTTGATCTTCTAGAACAACAACAAAAAAAGGATAAGGAAGTAATTTCAATACTTGAAAATAGGATAGAAGATATGCAACGGATTGCTAGGAAGAATAACATTGAAATAAAAAATGTACCCAAGGGCAAGACAGAAACAAAGGAAGATTTGATAAATATGGTAAATAAGCTGGGAATATCTATTGATTACAATATTAACAAATCTGAAATAGTAGATATCTATAGAGTCAGAGGCAAAAAAGAAGGACAGAATAACACTCCCATAGTGGTTGAGCTATCCTCTACTGTTCCGAAGACTGACGTTCTGAAGATGAGCAAAGCTCATAACCGTAGACACAAAAGTAAACTCTGCGCTAAACACTTGTGGCCTTATTTATAAAATCCGATTATCGAGTGCGTAACTTTACTCCACCGCTATTCCTCATTTTAAGTAAAATTTGTACTAATAAACAGAGAATTATGAAGGAGTAGGCTGTTCCGAGTTTAGTCTCGAAGTAAATTTTATTCCGTCGTTCAGGCTAGTTTAGTTATGGACTAAGGTGACATAAAACCTCCAAAAAGTTCCAGCCTCTAAGTTTAGTCGTTATTGTCCTTGTCTGTTACGTCAGATGTGAGAAAGTAAACAAATATCTATTGTGATAGTACATAGTGTATTCTTCTTTTTTGTGATTTGGAAGACTGCTACATTCAAGATCTAACATTAATACAGGAGAAAATTAAACTTAAGAATCCACAAACCACAAGACGCGTGAAACAGTGAAAACCTTATCAATACCCTTTTGATCATCTCGCAAATCCTGAGTTTGTACTGTGCCATCAGATCATGGGCTCGAGGAGAGAAAATTTAAATTAGTTACTTTAACTTGACTACTAAATAATCTTTTAAATAAATAAAACCAAGGTCTTTCATTTGTATTATGTATTTATTTGTATGCGCTTATTCATAAAGGTATACATAGCGTAGGTAATTCAATGAAAATGCGTGAAGTGCAGGTTCTGCTCATCATTACGAATACGTGTGTGAAGACGCCAAATCTTTGCCGTGTGATGAATCGGCTCAGAATTTGCAACATCTCTTCCTGCGGGTGTCGTCAGAGGCGACTAAAGGATATCCGCTGGCGGCAGGCAGCAGTGCCTCCTGAAGAACAACCACCGCCCAGCGATCCCCAACCCGTATGGCCAGCGTGGGAATTATGGCCATTACCCCCCAAGAGATAAAAGCCTACGGCGCTTGTCAGGGGAAGGCCTGCGTCCAGCAGTGGACCAATTGTAGGCTCTTGAGGTGCGCTGAGGACGTGCTATGACAATGCTTTAGGTAGCACTTTTCCCATCCGTAACAATTCTCGTCACATTAGCTGATCGCACACGCTTTTGGCTCACAATAAACAATACTCCGAATTCCAAAATGTTTATTACATGGATTATGTAAATAGAAAATTTCAAAAACTGTTTCATTTATGTCATTCTCTCTTGTCATCTTGTCGATCACTGTCAACTTTTTTCCAATTATTCCCACAGACTATCCTGAATTTCCACAGAAAATTACGTAAAAAGTCACTTTTTAGCATTTTTATGTTGGTACATTTGATCAATTATGCTGTTTTCAGCCCTAACCGGAGGAATAAGTTAGGTATACCTACTCCGTCATTATTCCAGGTTTAATAATACTGTTTTTAAAACTACATTACCACAAGCTTACTCTGAGATTAACTACTCTTATAGTAAGTTGTGATTATAAAAGGAATAGCGTTTTCTTATTAATATGGGCCAGGCTTTACAAAGAATGAGGACACACCTTTTTTTGTCTCAGAACAATTGACAGTCAAGGCCTCTCGTTTGTACTTCCTCGCACGAGATCTTGCCAAATCTGCAGAGTACAAATTTTGTTGGACTGCCTACGGAAGAGTCTACGTAAGGAAAGACGAAACCTCTCCAATAATTACTATCCACAGCGAGGCCCAGGTGAACGCTCTACTCAACTCAACATGACTAATAATAATAATTGTAAATCTAAATACTAAGTTCCACATATTAACTGATAAGAATTATGTTAAACTCTACACACAAACACACATAAAACTCATACTTACACATTCACACTCAATACACCATACAAACAATAAACAAAATATTCATATACATCTGGAAACATCTATCGCCCTAGAAAGGATTACATGCTTAACAACTTCAGACATAAAAGACTACTGGATAGCGACTGAAAACATTTATTTACCAATTAATAATGGATAGTCATATGAATATAGTACATGAAATCGATGACACTGAGATTGCAAGTTCTTTTACATGTAACATAGATAAGCTATCTCATAGAATTAATAAAGTAGAATCATCAGATTTAAGTATCATATCGCAAAATATTAGAAGTATTCACGCAAACATAGACGATCTTCACATAAACCTAGCTAAAATTAATTTCGAAGTAGATATTTTAACATTGACAGAATGTAGATTAAAAGACAATAGACCTATACCACACGTTCAAAATTACGAATCATATGCTACTAAAAATAATTTAAATCAAAACGACGGTGTTGCTGTGTACATAAAAAATAAACATGAGGCTATTGTCAGTGAAATAATACTAGAACATGCATCATGTCTACAAATAATCATCTATAATTCAGTCATATTATGTATTTATAGGTCACCATCTAATCAAAATGCGGAAAAATTTAGAAACTCACTAAATGAACACCTTAATATAATTAATATGTATGATCAAATAATAGTGATAGGCGACATTAATATTAACATAACTCCATCAAGAAAAGAGCGAAATAATGAACAAAACAATAGACTAAATTATTTAAATGCGCTGTCTATGAACGGTTTACTACCAGGTCACTACCTACCTACCCGAAAAAATAGCTGCCTAGATCATTGCATGCTTAAGTTAAAGGGAAACAAAAGTGAAGCCTCTGTAGTTGTTTTGCAAACAACCATTAGTGATCATTTCATGTTACTTCTGATATTACATAAAAATCTTAATCTAAAGTGCATACCTAAAACTAAAGAACATATAAATTTTGAAAAAGCAATAGAAGGACTAAAAGGAAATCTAGATGACCTACTTAAGTTAAATGATCCTGAAAAAGTTTGTGAACTGCTAATAAATAGAATACAAAAAAGTCTAAAAGATAACACTAAAATAGTTCAGATTCCTAGGAGTAAAAGAATATTAAAACCGTGGATAACGCATGGGATTCTACGATGTATCAACAACAGAAACAACATGCAGAAAAAAGTACGAGAAGACCCCAAAAATGAAATACTTAAAATAAGCTATAGAAGATATCGAAATTTTTGCAACAATCTGATAAAAAAATTAAAAAGACAATATGAACAAAAACAATTACAAAATTCAATGAAAAATACTAAAGAACTGTGGAAAACAATCAATCATATAGCGAACTATAAACCTGCCAAAATATCAAATACCCATCTTCTTAGTAATAAACCTTCCTCTGTTGATGCAGCAAACTCTGTTAACCTATATTTCGCAAATATTGGAAAAACGTTAGCGGAAAACATAATTCAAAAAAGCACATTCCATAGTAGAAACTTCTTCAAACAATCTGTTAACCATAGCTCTTCTTGTGTTATGCTAGATAGTGACATAACCGAGATTCAGAAAATTGTAATGAATTTAAAATCAAGAAGTGCTCCAGGATGCGATGGAATTTCAACCAGCTTTCTTAAATCATCATTTAAGATTACTGCACCTATTATCTGTCATCTCATAAACCTCTGTCTAGCGCAAGGACTCTTTCCCACCATGCTTAAACAATCAGTCATAACGCCAGTGTACAAGAATGGAGTTAAAGATGAAGTCGGAAATTATCGACCAATCTCGGTACTTCCCGCAATTTCTAAAGTTCTAGAAAAAATAATTAATAAAAGAATTGTGTCATACCTGAACAAATTTAAAATAATTTCAAGAAACCAATACGGGTTTAGACAGGGTCTCTGTACGGAAGATGCTGTATCAACTCTATGTGATCTCGTCGTGGACCATGTAGATAAAGGGCGTAAATGCTTAACAGTCTTTCTCGATCTTAAAAAGGCATTTGATACCGTCTCTGTAGCTATACTTACACAAAAGCTAGAAGAAATGGGAATTAGAGGTGTACCCCTTAGTCTATTAAAAAGTTATCTTCAGGGACGAAAACAAAGAATAAGGATTGGTGAGGTAGAAAGCGAAGACACCCCTATTAACTACGGAGTCCCGCAAGGTAGTGTCCTTGGTCCCACACTGTTTCTGACTTATATAAATGATCTTTGTGAGCTAAATATACCCAATGGTAACATTTTCTCTTATGCAGACGATACCGCAGTTGTATTTTCAGGATCATCATGGAATGAAGTTAGGAAAAGGGCTGAGAAGGGTCTGGAAATAATTGCTAATTGGCTTAACATTAACTTATTGTCCCTCAACGTTGAAAAGACTAATTTTATGTGTTTTACTATGTACAATCGCACTCAGCCTCCTTCCGAATATACAATTAAGATCCATGAGTGTGGTATGGGCGACAATTTGTGCTACTGCTCATCAATAAAAAAAGTAGAGTCTATTAAATACCTGGGTGTCATAATAGATCAAAGACTATCATGGCACCCACACCTCGAACAACTCATGAGCAGAACTAGGAAGCTAACATGGATATTTAAAAATTTAAGGCATATAGCGACACAAAATCTCTTACATAAACTATATGTTGCTCTCGCACAATCAATTATAACCTACTGTATATCAATTTGGGGTGGAGCGACTAAAACTAAATTTATAAATCTGGAAAGAGCACAGAGATCCCTACTGAAAGTTATGTTATTTAAACCATATAGATTCTCGACTGAAACGTTACATTCATTAATGAATACCCTCTCTGTTAGAAAATTATACATACTGCACTCAGTTATTAAATTACACAAAACCATAATTTACGATCCTAATATCATAAAAAGTAGAAGGAAAAATAAAAATACAAAAAATAAAATACAAACTAAATCATCCTATGCTGCTCGTCAATACGTATCTAAATCGGCTCATATGTACAATAAATTAAACAAGATTTTAAACATTTAAACAATGAATACATTTGAATGTAAAACCAACCTAACTAATTATTTACTTAATCTAAACTACGACACAACTGAAACAATTTTAGAATATAAATAAATATAGAATTTGGATAAAATAAATAAATTTAGTTACGTAAATATATATACATAAACTCTTATGTAGGTATTGAGTTTAAATGAGTTTTGCTATAGAACACCTACATAATACACTAACACTGCAACATACACACAATACATATACATGCATTACGTAAACACACATCACTCACACACTAAGTAGGTAGCTCCTGTTGCCCGAACTCTTATGAGACCGGTGTCCTGGGGAGCCGCTTGCACTTGTACCACACCACATAACACTTACTTCGAACTTACTTTAACTTAAATCTACCCTCGACTAATTTGTAATTTAATTTCATTTTCATTCCTTTTGATTTTACGCACATTGCGACTACTAAAATGTTTTTTTGGTGAGAATCTTTTGTTACTAATGTTATCTTACTACAAAGTCAGGAGGAACAGGAAACACGTGTAGACTTTCTCGGTATTTATTTTACCCAATACAATAATTATCAGCACTGATTTAACTCTAATAGCATTTTAATTAACAGCAGTATTTTAGTTATACTGATACACTTGTTACACTTGTTATTGTAATTGGCGTCTCGCCATGGAATGGCCGCCCGGTCCGTTGTCGTGGCTTTTTATCGGAACCCGACTGAGCCACCCGAAGCTTCGCATCGGCGCTCCTCGGTTCGGCAGAGCCCGTAAACAGTCGTCATCGGTTCGGCTCGGGTTGCTTCGAGATGGTTTTTCCCACGTAAACAAACATCGGTTTTGCTCGGGCCGTCTTGGATAGCAAGTTTCCTACACAAATCACCCTGCTTGGGTTGCGCTGTGACTCAGGCTAGCTGTTCTTTATGGAATATTTCTGCTTATTTTACAAATTTATTAAACAAAGCTTACAAATTCGTCCATCCTGATAATCAAATCACGACCTCGTGATATCTAGGTACTCAATAGGTGTAAATACATTCTGAAGAAGCATGTTAAGCTTGATCCTGCACCTTATCTCTCCGGCTATGTCCGTCTGCCATCTCATTGGATTATAAGAGTGAGGAAATACTTGTTGAGAGTGAATTTATATAATAATATGAGACGCACACACTTTATCATTATCATTGGTTTTGTGTCATCATTAGATTCATCGCTGCATTGTTACATTTCTTATTTCCATATTACATTATCTTATCATTGATTTTGTGCCATAAGATTCATTACTGCATTACTACATTGCTAGTTACCATACTACATTGCTAGTTACATTACCAATTTTATAATATTGAGTGTGTTTCAATACTACTCTACTATTAGAAACTACAAAATTAAAGGAATTAAATTGATTGATTCTACTAATAACCTGAATCTAAACGAATGTTATTTTTATCATTTCTTTTTTTTTCTCTTATAATGAATTCGAACCTTTAATTATTTCAAATTCCATCTCTACAACAATACTAGAACCACAATTTTAATGTTCAAATCGTTTTTGTTTTCAAACGTTAATACAGATCATCTTTTAGTTATTTGTCGGATTTATCCGGTCCAGTATTTCCATTATATTTACTATTTCATTATTTCTCATGATCATTTCATTATTACTTTTTATTAGAACCTTTTATTTTTTTTATAATCGTCATTACAATTTCCGAACTTTTTAGCAAATTCCTTTGCCTTTATGTTTGGCAACTACCATCGAAATGATATTTTTGCGATGCAGATTTCAATCACCCTTTTTGTGGCATAAGAAATAAGCACTTAGAGAAATACAATTTTATGAATTTTATCAATAGACATACTCGGACACCACTTTCTTTTTGTAAGACCACTGTTATGTGGTTTTTGTTTACGTCTGTCCTAAATGTTCTTTTGTTGTTATATTATTATTAGATTTTAATTATCTATTGCTTTTCTTATTATTTTGATTGAACACCTTAAAAGCGGCAAGCATTGCATTTATTGCAATGTTGACTTTCCTTATAACAATCTGAGAGTTTAATATGATTGTGATAAAAAAAAGCACCATCATAAGTATTTGAGATATCTATTTTATGAATTTTATTTCTGACTTTATTTTAGTTTTAACCTACAAAAATTGCGCCTTACCACCACTAGAGTGATTTTTCTGTGAAATAAATAGTTACCAACCCCGGCTTGCTCGATATTTTTCTGTTTTTAACGCAAAGCGAAATAGTTTCAAACTGGATAGGCGTTACGTTTGGCGATAACTTCATCAATCATTTCATTTAGAATTTGTATTCGTCATTTGTGTAGTTTGTTATTTGTCATTTACCATGTATTATTTATCTATCATTTATTATTAATGACCATTTGTTATAAGTTATCATTCATCATTTATTGATTTATTATTTATTTACCATGTATCATTAATTTATTTATACCATGTAACATTTCTTATGATTTGTTTATTTATATTATTTATTTATTTATCATTATGCTCTTTATATTATTAATCATTTATTTATATTAGTTAACTTATCATTTGTCATTTGTATTCTTCATTTGTTTAGTATGTGTAGTCTGTTATTTGTCATATATTATTTATCTATCACTAACCATTTATCATTTATTATTACTTATTTATTTATCATTTTTTATTATTCATCTTTTATTTATAATAGTTAACTTGTATAATATGAAGTCATATTTGTCATTTATCATATGTCTATCATTTACTGTAAGTTATTTTTTTTATATCATTTATCACTTGTTATTTACCATGTACCATTTATTTATTTATCATTTATCATGTATCATTTATTATTAGTCATAATTTTGTTTTTTTTTTATCATTCATTTAATTATCATTTAATATTTAACATTCATTATTTATAAATTATTTTTATCATTTATCGTTTATCGTTTATAATTTATCATTTATCATTTATCATTTATCATTTATCATTTATCATTTATCATTTATCATTTATCATTTATCATTTATCATTTATCATTTATCATTTATCATTTATCATTTATCATTTATCATTTATCATTTATCATTTATCATTTATCATTTATCATTTATCATTTATCATTTATCATTTATCATTTATCATTTATCATTTATCATTTATCATTTATCATTTATCATTTATCATTTATCATTTATCATTTATCATTTATCATTTATCATTTATCATTTATCATTTATCATTTATCATTTATCATTTATCATTTATCATTTATCATTTATCATTTATCATTTAACATTTAACATTTAACATTTAACATTTAACATTTAACATTTAACATTTAACATTTAACATTTAACATTTAACATTTAACATTTAACATTTAACATTTAACATTTAACATTTAACATTTAACATTTAACATTTAACATTTAACATTTAACATTTAACATTTAACATTTAACATTTAACATTTAACATTTAACATTTAACATTTAACATTTAACATTTAACATTTAACATTTAACATTTAACATTTAACATTTAACATTTAACATTTAACATTTAACATTTAACATTTAACATTTAACATTTAACATTTAACATTTAACATTTAACATTTAACATTTAACATTTAACATTTAACATTTAACATTTAACATTTAACATTTAACATTTAACATTTAACATTTAACATTTAACATTTAACATTTAACATTTAACATTTAACATTTAACATTTAACATTTAACATTTAACATTTAACATTTAACATTTAACATTTAACATTTAACATTTAACATTTAACATTTAACATTTAACATTTAACATTTAACATTTAACATTTAACATTTAACATTTAACATTTAACATTTAAAATTTAACATTTAACATTTAACATTTAACATTTAGCATTTAACATTTAACATTTAACATTTAACATTTAACATTTAACATTCAACATTCAACATTCAACATTCAACATTTAACATTCAACATTCAACATTCAACATTCAACATTTGTCTTTTGACATTTGATATTTTACATTTGACTTTTAACATTTGATATTTTACATTTGACATTTGATATTTGGCATTTGGCATTTAATATTTCACTTTTGACATTTGTTTTTTTCATTTGACTTTTGACATTTGATATTTTACATTTGACATTTGACATTTGGCATTGGGCATTTGGTATTTAGCTTTAGGCTCTTGACTTTTTACTTTTGGCTTTTGGCTTTTGTCATTTGGCATTTGGTACTTGACTTTTGACTTTTGACTTTTGACATTGAGATTTGACATTTACATTTAACATTTGACTTGACATTTGTTATTTGACATTTTGACATATGTTATTTGACATTTTGACATTTGAGATTTGAGATTTGACTTTTGACTTTTGATTTTTGACATTTGACTTTTGATTTTTGACTTTTGACTTTTGACATTTGACATTTAACATTTGACATTTGACATTTGACATTTGACATTTACATTTTCAACATTGACTTTTGACTTAGCCACACGCAAGAAGTTGAAGTTTAAGTTGACTTTTGACTTTTAACTTTTGACATTTGACATTTGATATTTGACATTTACATTTTCTTTTACATTTGACATTTACATTTTACATTAATATTCGACATTCGAGATTTGACATTTGACATTTGACATTTGACATTTTACATTTTACATTTGACATTTGACATGACATTTGACTTTTGACATTTGACTTTTATCTTTTGACATTTGACTTTTGACATTTGACTTTTGACTTTTAACATTTGACATCAACAAACATTTACATTTGACATCTGCCTTTTGACATTTGAAATTTAACTTTGGACTTTTAACATTTGACTTTTGACATTTGACATTTAGACTTTTGACTTTTGACTTTTGACTTTTGACTTTTGACTTTTTACATTTGACATTTGACATTTGACTTTTGACTTTTGACCTTTTTACATTTGACTTGACATTTACCTTTTAACATTTGACTTTTGACTTTGACTTGACTTTTGACTTTTAACATTTGACTCACATCTAACATTTACATTTGACATTTGCCTTTTGACTTCATACATTTGACATTTGACTTTTGACTTTGACTTTTGACTTTTGACTTTTAACATTTGACTAACATCTAACATTTACATTTGACATTTGCCTTTTGACTTTTGACATTTGACATTTGACTTTGACATTTGACATTTAGACTTTTGACTTTTGACATTTGACTTTTTATTTTACATTTGACATTTGACTTTTGACTTTTGACTTTTGACTTTTAACATATGACATTTGACATTTGACATTTGACATTTGACATTTGACATTTGACATTTGACATTTAACATTTAACATTTACATTTGACATTTGCCTTTTGACATTTGCCTTTTGACTTTTGATTTTTGACTTTTGACTTTTGACTTTTGACTTTTAACATTTGCCTTTTGACATTTGACTTTTGATTTATGACTTTTGACTTTTAACTTTTAACATTTGACATTTGACAAAAACATTTCTAACATTTACATTTACATTTGACTTTTGACTTATGTCATTTGATTTTTGACATTTGACATTTGACATTTGACATTTGACATTTGACATTTGACATTTGACATTTACGTTTAACATTTACATTTGACATTTGACTTTTGACATTTACTTTTGACTTTTAACATTTGGCATTTGGCATTTGACTTTGACATTTGACATTTGACATTTGACATTTGACATTTAACATTTGACATTTGACTGATTTTTTTACTTTTATACATTTGACATTTTGACAATTACATTTTTAACATTTACATTTACATTACACTTCTAGATTTATGTGTCATGGAGTTACACGTAGCAGCAGGTAACGCCTAATAGATTGGCAGTGACCGCTGACCGGTGACTAAAGGAGAACCCGCATCCACGACCTGAAGCGCCTAGGATCCTCACGGCGTCTCTGCAGGCGGTCCAGTTTCTTCCTCGTTTCATCTCATGTAACTCCTGGGCTGAAAAAGAATTTTCAACGACATCAATTGCTCAAAATAGGAAAATGATTTTTCGTTTTATGTGAAAATTGTCGTATTAACCTAACGTATGTTACTTAGCTTATTAATGTCATTTGTTGTTAAAGTTTTAACCATAGTTAATTTATGTTTGCCATCTTCTCAAAATGCCACGTGTTTTTTAAATAAAAATTCATACATTATAATAATCACATTGGCACGTGGGGTACCTGCTAAAAGCACCACACACACTTTCTTATTTTCCAGTAAAAACGATCCTTGACTATTTGCCATATGGATGGGTTGGCAGTTGCAGGCTCGAGTTTGAATTGCCTTAATATGGCCTGCTTGGCATTTGGGGGGTCATTGAACAAAAATCAAGAAAGAAAGATACACAATTGAAATAGCCTCGTTCCGACCATTAATTTGCAAAACGACACTACTCGGAATCGTTAACATTATCTCTAAAATGGCTGGCCAAATGGGATGAAAGGTAAAGTATATACTGGGCGTGTAGAAAAGATTAGTAACAACACTAATTACGTACCTTTTCTTTGGAAGAATCCCAATTCTGACTTGTTATCTTACTACAAAGTCAGGAGGAACAGGAAACACGTGTAGACTTTCTCGGTATTTATTTTACCCAATACAATAATTATCAGCACTGATTTAACTCTAATAGCATTTTAATTAACAGCAGTATTTTAGTTATACTGATACACTTGTTACACTTGTTATTGTAATTGGCGTCTCGCCATGGAATGGCCGCCCGGTCCGTTGTCGTGGCTTTTTATCGGAACCCGACTGAGCCACCCGAAGCTTCGCATCGGCGCTCCTCGGTTCGGCAGAGCCCGTAAACAGTCGTCATCGGTTCGGCTCGGGTTGCTTCGAGATGGTTTTTCCCACGTAAACAAACATCGGTTTTGCTCGGGCCGTCTTGGATAGCAAGTTTCCTACACAAATCACCCTGCTTGGGTTGCGCTGTGACTCAGGCTAGCTGTTCTTTATGGAATATTTCTGCTTATTTTACAAATTTATTAAACAAAGCTTACACTAATAATAATGTATGTTATGGAAGAGCGTTACCTCCTAATACAGGTATTTTATACTTAAAAGGAGGTTCCGAGCACGGATTATGATATTTGTAAAAATTTTGTTAATGAAATAAACATTTTGTATTTTTTTTTGTATTTTTTGTAATTGATTTTGTTTTAAAAAAACTATAAACCGACTTCAATTATATGGATCCCATTGTCAGAAATGGGACAAATTAAAATGGGACCTGCGAGAAGCACCAGCTTTAAAATAAAAAACGAATTTTGAAAATCGGACCACAAAGCCAAAAGTTCTGTGGTAACAAACATAAAAACTAGTCGAATTGAGAACCTCGTCCTTTTTTTGAAGTCGGTTAAAATATACGAGTTTCTTGGGACTAAACGAAGTTACTCTAAAATAGTTGTAATAAAAGTTACATTGAAAATATTTTAATTTTACGGCGGAAAGACGTTGGTAGCACAACAAACGTCTATCAACTGAAAGTTAGCATTGACCACAATTCAGTGATAATAGTTACAAAAAGTAAGAGATATCTATCGAATTTCACAGATTTGATAACTATACCTATAGAGATAGATTTGATAACTTTACCTATAAAGTATTGTATTATCTGTGCCGTGTGTAGGTATGGCTAGGAATTCAGTGAAAACAATTTCTTTCCGCAAAAACTACCTACTGAATTTATAGGGCTGAAATGCCAAGTTCTGGACTTGGAATGACACAGAAAAGTATAATATTATTTTTACCCAGAAACAAACCTAGATGGTATAGTCTACCAAAGACTAGACGAAGAAATCAGAAAAAAAACCCTAAACACAAGTAAGAAGTTCCTCGAGATTAGATAAGGAAATAGTCTGTAAACAGAGAGTTACGTATCAACTAATCACACATTCTCTGTTGATCCACATCTTGGTTTATTCGATTCTTCACGAAAATATTTCACCTAGAAGCCTACCATCCTATTTATTTCGTTTGGAGTTGGAAATCGTATTGTGTCGTTGTTTATTTGGCTTACGTCGACAATACACGAGAAAACTCCTCGAGTTGGCATATAATACAATTTGGTTGTATTTCACGAAACCATATACGTTGTTTACATATACGTAAATGCAGGAAGTACTTTGTTGCATATTCATTTTTATTTTATTGAAACCAAACATAAGCATATTTTTTAAATTTGATCGTTGTTATAATCTGACTTTTTAATGCTTACCTTCTCTACCTTAATAGAACTATAATGGGAGGCCTAAGTCTAGCAGTGACAAAGGCCTCCCATTTCAATGTTAGCTCTGGTTAAAATAGGATTTTACTAACAGCCTTTCGTGGCAAATTAGTTTTAGAGACGAAACTGATAAAATGATCAAGATCGGGTTATAATTGGCAAAGATAACAAACGTAACGATTTAAGAGCTTCCTCCTTAATTGAAGACGGTTAAATTCACATCACATCACACTTCACACTAAATTAAAAATGTTCAAGTTTAGATGTATCTATGTATGGATGGATATTTGTAACCTCTTCACGCCAAAACTACTAAACGGATGCAAAAATTGCGCACAGGTAATTATATAATCCAGGAATCAAACATAAGGCTACTTTTTATCTCAGAAATCAGTTCTCACATGTTAGAAATCACCATTATAAACAACGCGTGCGAAGCCGCGGGCAAAAACGAATATATTATAAGCTGGAGAAACCGAAAACATTTCACACAAAGAGCCTGCTTTCCAAAATACCAAAACCCTTAAAATGTTTTCAAAAGACATTGTAACCGTAGGACTGGTGTTTCCAACTTTAAACGACTATAAAATTTCCTACAAGATGAACCACAGTGAAAATCTCCCTAAACAGTAGGGTATTAAATTTAATGAAAACAGGAACTTTTGTGCTCTTTAAGTATTCAGTCAAGCGCGATACGAGCTACGTGTGGTTCTGCATAATTTATTATATAGCCTTCTTTATGGGCTTGGCTCAGCAAAGCTTTATGTACCTATCTTTCTACAATTCCAGAAGAACATATAATTACAAGTGCTGGTTGAGCTCGTTGCTCTATCTTGTCATCATAATGTTTTGACTGTACTACCGTAAGAATAATACCTACATTCGTACCTACCTATTGTAATTTAAGCATTTACCTTATAATGTCTTATAATGTTCTTATAAAGTGTGTAAAAAATTGTCAAGATAGGAACATCACACAAATGCGTAACGTTAGATGGATGTATGGATGTTTGTTACTTCTAACTACGTAACGAATCAGGCTTAACTTTTACATGTAGGTAAAACTCAACCATAAATCAGTTTTCATGCGATATAAATGCTTTTAAGTGTCCTTGAAACAATAACAAGATCCTTGGTGACATAATTATGGCAACATATTATCCCGAACAATGCCTAAATATAAATATAATCTTAATATATAAAATTTCCAAAAATAAATAGCTAGCTAGTATTTAAAAAATTACCTGACATCATACATACGGACTACCTAACTACTAACTGTGGATGGACTAGGTACCTAACTGTAACATGTGATTAAAAAACTTCAATGCTATCAATCGAGTCCGCCTAAGCATTACTTTGTGAAAGCCATTGCAAATTACTATCATATTTAATATAATAAGCGATACCTAAATAATTGAATTAAAACATCACAAAGATACTCAAAAGAATATAGCTTTGTCAACAATCTGATAGTACTTAACTTCCCTTGGCCTTTTCGCGGCGTTCCAGAAGGAAAATGTAAATCAACTCACAAAAAAGGTTTTACTGTATCAGATAACAAGAGAAAATAACAAACATACTTTACAACAGAATTAACAACTTCATCGACTTCAAGCTTCTCGATTGACACTTAAAAGTTTCCTCCGTTTTATGGCATTGTTTACGGAATTCTAAAATAAAAAGCTGGGCCGACCATTGTTGCTTTGAAAAATTCTGTACGGTTGGAACATGTTGGGCTTTGGGAAGTTCGAAAGATGTTTTGTTCTGTAAAAAAGTACTTTGTAAGTTTTGGCGCGGTTTTACGGGGTTTGCTATCTTCTGTTTTTGCTAGATTTTTTACATAGAACCGGCGCTTTATTATAATTTAATTTCCTAAAAACACAATACAGTTTAAAACTTTGGGCGGGGTGGTACTCTACATCTTTTCCAAGTAAAATCACTGCTGTATCTGCTCATCCACTGCTGTACGCAGGCCTCTCCCTGAGCGCCTAATTGGCGCTTATCTAATTGAAGGCAATGCCCATAATCCCCACGCTGGGCATGCGAGTTGGGGATCGCAGCTTGGTCGTAGAATTGTTTAAGGGAGGGCACTGCTGCCCGCCTCCCGGTGGATATCCCTTAGTCGCCTTTTACGACACCTACGGGAAGAGGAGATGGGATGGTGCAAATTCTAAGCCTGCACCACACAGCTAATACTGCAGCATACTACTGAGTGTCATTCCATAAGAAAAAGATTGTCACATGCCTGCTTAGAGCTTCACCTCAACCCAACAGCCTTTAGTGGTCCACTGCTGGACGCAGGCCTGATCAGCGCCTTATTGGCTGTTATCTTCTAAGGGGCAATGCCCATAGTCCCCACGCTAGGCATGTGGGAGCATGCACTCTGCTCGAGGCGCTGCTGCCCGCTCAAGGTAGATATCCCTAAGTCGCCACAAACAACACCCGCGGGAAGAGTAGAGGGGGCCTGTAATTTTAAATCCAATTATTTATTTACGCGACTTTTATCGTTCCTTGGAGAGGTACGTACCTCACATTTAGAGATTAATCCCCACGGGCATGTGGGTTGGGGATCGCAGTTTGGTGACAGAATTGTTCGACAGAAGGCGCTGCTGCCCGCCCCCGGTAAATATCCCTTAGTCGCCTCTTACGACACCCGCGGGAAGAGGATGGTGCAAATTCTAGCCGCCAGTGGCGGCACCACACGGCGATTTCTGATCTAACATGCTAACAAATTCACACCACATTTTCTCAATATTCACAGCTAAATGTTATAATTTCTAATCTTAATAATCCTTAGCAGCGCCATCTATTAAGATAAACAAAGATTAATCTGGCCACATCGGCATTGTTATGCCCGTCGTGTCTGGAGCAATAAAGTATGCCGAGGGCGCAGGCAATATAGGTAACAGCTGGTTTTCTTTCTACGGGAGTCACTTTGATGATGATTTGCTACGAGTGGAAACTGTTTTTAGCTTCATTTGTACTAGTTTTTAAGAACTTACAGTCACCTAAAATTAATGCTTTTTGTTTTCCAAATAAATAAATAAATTATGTCATCGAATTTTTGAACCATGTCCAGGCAATAAAATATAATAACTAACGTTGTTTTCAAAAATTATAAACCAACTTAAACTATATGTTTCTGTCATGGATGCCACGGTTAGAACTGGGCCTAATTAAAATGGGACCAAACGGGAAGCACCAGCTTTCAAATAAAAAAAGAATCATCCAAATCGGATGTCCCTGTCAATAAATCTGAGGTAATAGACTTGAAAAAAATACAGTCGAAGTGAGAAAGAACTCCTCAACGACTTCAAAATAAGAGGAGGCTCTCAATTCGACTGTATTTATGTTTTTTTTATGTATGTTACCTCAGAACTTTTGACGGTTGGTCCGATTTGGGTGATTTTTTTTATATTTGAAAGCTGGTGCTTCCCGTTTGGTCCCATTTTAATTAGGTCCAGTTCTAACCGTGGCATCCATGACAGAAACATATAGTTTAAGTTGGTTTATATTTTTTTTTAAATGTGAAAGTCTGTGTGAATGTTTGTTAACACGTATACTCTGTAACAACTTAACTTCTTTAAATGAAATTTGGTATGTAGATAGAGTAGGTTCTTTCGTTTCTCCACGAGACATCATCAGGACACAACACCGCTCGAGCTTGACACTGAGATCGCCAAACAACAACGGCAGAGTCCCACCAAAGAAGTCCGAGCCACTCCGAGCTCCGCGCGCCAAGTCATTTTTAATGGAAAGTACGTATGTTTGCTGTGTGCAGCAGCGCCTCCTGCAGAACTATTCTACCACCGAACTGCGATCCCCAACCCGCATGCCCAGCGTGGGTAGGGTAAGGAGGCCCTTCCCGGTCCTACAATCTTCAACGCGAGCGTGATTGAAAAGCTTGTTGTTTCTTCTAGCGCAATGTAAGAAAAAGAGGCAAAGCTAAAAGAGGGAGAAAGCGCCTAATCGCTCGGTTGGCATTCGGTTACTTTCGCCGCTCACTCGCGGGTAGTCGGCAATTGGAAGAACAGTGTGAGGAAATTTCAAATACTTGTTACGTGCTTTTCTGTAGGTAAGCCTTACAAGTTTGTGAAATAAAACTTTGTCGTTTAGAATCTCCATTACATTTGTTGTTCAATTTTTTACTTTTACAATTTATGAGTACATTATGAACGCCCAAAGTTCAGGTAATTTTTAAGTTTCATAGAAAGTTCTGTTACAAAGCCACGCTAAAGCATTTGAATGAAAAGTAAGACAGGTTGGCCGCTCTTAAAGTCGGTTTATAGTATTTTTTATACAAACCTACCCAATGATTAAAAAAAAAAATATTTGGAATAAAGTAGTATTAGAGTATTGCAAAACTTGCTTGTTTATTTTGAGTTGAACCAGTTATCCTTTAGAAGCCGTGTCATAACCGTGACATGACTGTGTAAAGCCCTGAAACTGTGTGATAGTAGGTTACTGGCTGTCTGAAAACAGTTGGCGAATAAATAGTTTTTCTTTTTTTATGGATATAAGCCGTTTGTGGCACAATAGGCTTTTTAGCGCGCATTCTAGATCCTAAGTGAGATACAAAGTTTGACTTGGAATGGAATGATTGAGGATAAGTGAATAAGTATTCAAAAAATACCTACTTTCAAAAAGTTTTAAGTGAATAAGTGATCTAAAAATACCTCCAAAAGGGTTCTGTTATAATGTACCTCAACCTCAACCTCAACAGTCTGTATTAGTCCACTGCTGGACGCAAGCCTGCCCCTGATAAGCGCCTTAACCCGTGGAAACGACGGCCTTTTTTGCCACCCTTAATAGCGTTTATCTCATGGAGTGTATTGCCCATAATCCCTACGCTGGGCAGTGGGCATGCGGGTTGGGTACCTCAGTTTGGTGGTATAACTGTTCTGTAGGGGACGCTGCTGCCCACCCCCCGGTGGATATCCCTTACTCACCTCTTACGACCCCTACGAGAAAAGTTGGGGTGGTGCAAATTCTAAGCCAGAACCACATAGCTAGTAACTTAATAACGTACCTAGTTTAATCTAACAAAGCAAAAAGCGATTAGGCATAAACTGTTTTTTATTTAAGATTAGGATAGGTTTTTATTTTTTATGTGTAATTTTTTTTATGTGGAAAGTATTACCTCAAGTATTGACTCATGTCTGGAAGAAATTGTTTTAAACAATAAGGCGCATTATTGTTTTATTTTAAACATTGTTTTTTTCCATGTTCACATTATTGATCAATCTATAACAAAATTGCAAAAAGGTCTGCTTATTTTTAATTTTATTGTTATCTGATTTGTGAGTGAATAAATAGATAATAACTATATTCCGGAATATCTCATTTTCTGTACCCACTAAATCACCCAGTTCTTATGACACTCCGTAATGAGAAAAATGTCATGTCACCTTCAGACCAGAAAACCTAGATTCACGATTGGACACGCACACGCCCTAAGAATCCAACGATATCCAATTTGAGCAAATCCAGTTAGGACCAAAACCTAGAGACCTTAGATTTATTCTCGGGCAGAGGTCAAGTCGTTACCTTGGCTTGGGTTTTGATTTAATGGCCGGTCACCTATCAATGAGAGCTTAAGCATTTTCGATTTTATTCGCTTTTTAAAAACTCTTTCTAAGCCTTTCTGAACATTTATACATTTTTAGTATTTTCTTTCTTTTGTCTACACTACCTCAACCTCAACCTCAATATCCGTTCGGGTTCATGGCGACTCTGCGACTGAAAGACAAAAAAGGTCAGTGAGTGAGTTTGTCTTGGCGGTGAAGTACTGAAGCCGGCGGAGACGTACTGAAGAAGCATTTCAATATACGCGGCCGGGCCAATGAGTGTACCTTACCTCAAGAGCCTTTATTGGTCCACAGCTGGACGCAGTCCTCCCATAAGCACTTTATTGGCGTTAATCTCATGGGGGCATACCCTTAATCCCTTTGCTAGGCATGCGGCCCCAACCCACATCGCAGTTCTTATGGGTACATAAGAACTATAGGAAAACATTCAGGTGTGCAACAACCACACCACATCGCAGCGACAAAATGAAAATTCAGGTTACGAAAAATTCGAAGTGGTTGCCTTAACGCTAGTAGTCGCGATGGCGGCTAGTAAGCGGTGTGGCTGGTGGTTGCGTTCTGGTAGTAGAGTAAAGGTTGTGGTACAAAGTAGTTTATAAGAGATTTTTCCTATGTTCATCGCTGAAATATTCCGAACTAGGATTTATTTAAAACGCGCCATTGTCCCCCAATACCTTCTATCAATAAACAATGTGTAAACGAAAGTTCCATTCTATCTCCGCGACCAGCAAATTTCACGATTCCCCTCCCGCATAGCTGTCTGAACTTTCTGATTTATAGTCTCGTTACGGGAACTATTAATTCAGGACTTATCAGTTATCGATAGTTTTGATGACAGCCTTGAGGATTATCCTTGGATTTTTCTATTAGTTCAGCTAAGTTTCAAGCGAAAGTGAGAGGGGACATTGAAAAGATAGTGTTTGTTATCTCGAAATATAATTAATTAATAGATTGGACAAAGGGGTTTGAAGATTTTGGTTGTTACTTGTAGTTACTATCCATTTTCTAGTTCAATTTACTCATTTAGAAAAAGACCATCGTCAATCCATACCAGAAATCTTTAAGCCCCTTTGAGCCGCATGTCAATATAATATCTACTACTGTAGAGGAAAATTGGACTATTAAATATTGGCAGTGATGGTTTAGCAACGCGGCTCGCCAAGCGCATTGCGTCGTCAGAACACAGCGCAGTGACCACAACAAACCGAGTTGTGTCACCTTCTTTGACAAAATCAGAAAAAAACATCATAATAGAGGTATCTGTTACGATGTTTTTTTTCTGATTTCGTCATCAACACTCTTTCGTCCACTAACGAGCATGCCTCCTCCAAACATACTGATGTTGACGATAACTGGATCTTGTCAAAATCACAATGCTTGTCAGGTGGTTAAGTGATCGCTGCAGAGGTGTTTAAGGATAAAAAGAGAGTTTGATGTGGTAGGTAGTGAAGCTAGTTGTTAATTAGCTATTATTTAAGTTAAAAATGTAAAAGTGACTTAACTATGAACATGTTTACTGTGTCAAAATGTAAATAAATGAACTGAACTGAATGTGTATGACAATTAAATGATTTAATCATTTACTAAAATACACAAAAGGAAACTGTTGCTGCTCTTACAGGTTCCTTAGTCAGCTCTTATGACTACCACGGGTCGGCACGGACAATTCTTACGTCGCAACACCACGCCACGCCTTGAGATCTCCACCTACAACTTTTTTCTGATTTCTTTGGCCGAGATTTAGAACACGTTCCCAATAACATGAACTAAATAGTGAGGTATGAGTAAGTACCCTCCAAAAAATAAGCAAACCTCTGCATTCGTCGACTTTTTATGTATAACTAGCTTCTGCCTGGAGCTTCACGCGCTCTGTCCTGTTTTCTCTAATAAGAAAATATACGCCTAATTGCTAATACAGGTTCATACATTCTAGGATCATTGACGGTGTGGTGCCAACTTAGAATTTGCACGAACCCGATTTGAAACGGGTGTCGTAAGGAAGAGGCAACTAAGGTATATCCACCGGGTAAGCAGAGCACAATTTTGTCAGCAAAATGCGGTCCTTAATTCGCATGCCCATCGTAGCGTAGGGATTATGGGCTAATGCCATGAAAGACAAGGAGGGAACCTTCAGTTCCCTACGTCTAGCATTGAACCAGTATAGGCTGTAAATAAGACGATATTCTAGGACTGTAGGTACCTTTCATAAACACAACTTTACCCCGATCAACGGATCTGGCGTACTCCATGCATCCAAACTTTCGCGTTTATAATATAATTGTGGAGTGATGGTAATATATGGCACATTTATAAAGGTTTTTATACCCGGCATAAATATGGAAAAGGGTTGAGAAGTTAAAGCTTTTCTCAAGTGCGATTGTGGGTATAAAAATGAGCGTTTTGTATGAGCAGAGTTTATGCTTGCTTGGTTTAGTTTGTTGATATTTTGTACTAATGAGGCTCTTGAGACGATTGGATCTGAACGATCTTACGAAGGTTTTGAATAAATGTTGGGGTTTATGTGACGTAACATAACAAGTTCTTGAGTGGAGTCCGCGACTCACAAATGTAGTGTAGGACGTCCTCCTAGGTGGGATGACCTGTGAAGGACTGCAAGCAGATGCTGGATGTGGTAAGCTGCTGCTGCCATCAGCTTAGCCTGCGCTATGGTGGTTGACGATCTCTTTGGCGCGGTGGGCGAAGGTCTGCCTGCGACGCAGGAGGTTGCGGGTTCGATTCCCGCCTCGGGACAAATTTGTGTAGGTACGATCTGCAGAAATTTGTTCAGGGCGTTCTGGATGTTTTTCTATGTATAATAAAAAATATCTATCTATGTAGTGTATTGTATTATGTATATCAGTTATCTAGTACCCATAACACAAGCTCTGCTTAGCTTGGGGCTAGAAAATGCTGTGTGAATTGTCCAGCATTATTCATATTTATTTATTTATGGTGCGTATATCAGTTATCTAGTACCCATAACACAAGCTCTGCTTAGCTTGGGGCTAGATAATGCTGTGTGAATTGTCCAGCATTATTTATATTTATTTATTTATGGTGCGGCTGGTGTAGGCCTATGTGCAGCAGAAGACTTATATAGGCTGATGATGATGATGATTTATTTATTGTCTTCTTCAGACCAGACAGAAATTTCCAAAAATACTTGCATGGCTTGAATTTGGGTTACTTATTTTTATTTAGTCAAAGCGTAGTGCTTAAATTTACTGCGGACACCTAAAATAAAATGTTTGAAAATGTAATAAATATATTATATATATTATTGGACGACCTCTGTGGCGCGGTGGGCGAAGGTCTGCCTGCGACGCAGGAGGTTGCGGGTTCGATTCCCGCCTCGGGACAAATGTGTGTACGATCTGCAGACATTTGTTCTGGGCGTTATGGATGTTTTTCTATGAATAATAAAAAAAAAAAAACTATCTATGTAGTGTATTGTATTATGTATATCAGTTATCTAGTACCCATAACACAAGCTCTGCTTAGCTTGGGGCTAGATAATGCTGTGTGAATTGTCCAGTATTATTTATTTATTTATTTATTTATTTATTATATAATCAATATATTATATACATTTATCACATATATAATAAATAATCCGGGTTAGCTATTAGCCTGTATATTATATAAGAACAGCACTAACGTTATCGTGAAGTTAGTAAAGAAACGTTGGTATTCTTCTAACATATACAAGGTTCGTAGTTAACATTTAGTTCATAGAACAAATTCGTTAAACTAAACAATTTTTAAGTTACAATAGGATTATATGCTCTAGCACCATTTTCGATTAAGGCCCATACACCAGCGAAAGTGGCGCCCCCAACTATTATATCTTATTATTACGTTGAACGCAGGAATTCTTACAAATCCTACGTTCAGTTTGTGGTATCTATTGTAAGATATTTATTAATGCCTCTGTAATAGTTTCATTTTGTAAAGCTTAGGAAGAGATACGAAGTTGCGCTTTTTGGCCACCAAACTCTATTTTTGCATCTCCTTGTAAACTATATGAGATAAAATTATAAAAGAGGTATTAAAAATAGCTTCTAATAGATACCACAAACTGAACGTAGGATTTTTAAAAATTCCTATGATAAACGTAAAAATATGATAAAATAGGAATTGCTGTCAGATTGGCTCGGGTATGCGCCTTAAGCGTTATATCTATCATGTACAGGAAAATCCAAAACCTCTACAAGATACACAACAATGGACCTCAATCTAACTTCAAATCCTCGGAAACTTCCAGAAATTGGAGTGTAAATAACACCTAGTCAAAGGAAACTTATGCGAGGCTACGCATTCAAATCACTCGCGAAATGGGAGAGTTTTTATTTGTGCTCTGGGTTCTGTGATTAGTTTGCATATATTAATATTGTATTTTTTATTCTCTGATCTATTAATTTTATTATAAAATGTTTAGTCTTAAGTTTTTTGTGTGATATGGATTGTATTCTGAAATAAATGATTAATAATTTTGGCGCTCATTAGGGGTAGGTAGATAGTTATATGTCTATAACTGTCTATCTACTATCGATTAATATAGATTGATTATTATAAAGATAATTATGATGATTAAGGAAACACACTCTAATAGCATACCTAGACACTAGCCTGGGGCCTGATGCGTAACTCCTGGTAGAACGTAACATACGTCCTACGAGTTACGCCTCAAAACATCAAACCCAAAACTCACTCACTTGTCTTTTTTATACAGAATTTGCATGAATGTGCACTTGTCGATTTTAGATAATTCATTCAATAAATATTGCTTACTAATCTGAAACTCGACACCAAGCAAGAAAGTTTCAGTTATTTGTGTCGTGGTTTGTTTACAAACTTTCGACATCGAGATTGACTAGTGTATTGATGTAAAAGTTAGGTATTTTTATTTCTTTAAGAATAAACTACGCGTAGTTCTAGATGTAGGATAACTTAAAGGCTAGTTTTTAACACGGATTGACGCCGCGTGCAAAAGCTAGTGCTCATTCATGGAACACATATTACGGAACTCTAAAAGTTATGTCACGTTGGGCCGCACAAACCTAAATCCAGGCCATTTAAAGTTTTTGATTTATCACTGTGGATTCCCGCTTTTGTTTGGTGCGTAGCCCCTGCGTTGCTAGGCCCGGACTTTGGATGAGGGTATACCAAAAATAGAATTTGGAAAATGTGTTATTTGGAAAACATTGACTTTGGAATCCAATGCTGCGACGACGGTTTTGAAAGTACTTGGAATCTAAAGTATTTTGGTTATTATAGTTTCTCACTATGGTAACCCATAAAGTCCCAGAGATTTTCGGATCGATAGGTGTAAACGTTTTTTGGATTTTATTTGATTTCTTAATACTCGGAATGCCTCTATGGCATTTAGTTTAACAATGTTTACAAACAATTTGTGAATATATTAGGCATATATTGAACCGGACATATGGTTGGCTTTGACTCTTTGGGTGTCACTCATGTTGCTGTGTATATTCTCCAGCAATAATAAACCAGACAGATGTCCAGTTATTTTTGACGTCTTTGGGCTAGATTATGCTGTGTGGATTGTCCAGCATTATTGAAGCTATGGTTGTATAGGTAACGCCAACAAGTGGCTCTGGCGGAAGACTAGCGTTGGATACTAGCTTGCCAGTCATTCAAGTCATGCTGAATCAGGACCTATTTTGTATAGGTAGACGAACCTATACTGCTGTGTGGTGCTGGCTTAGAATTTCTACCACCCCAACTCTTCCCGTGAGTGTCGTAAGAGGCGACTAACGGATATCCACCGGGGGCGGGCAGCAGCGACCCTTGTAGAACAATTATACCACCAAAATGCGATCCCCAAACCGCATGCCCAGCGTGGGCATTATGGGCATTACCCTCGAGATAAACGCCACTAAGGCGCTTATCAGGAGGAGGCCTGCGTCCAGCAGTGGACCAATACAGGCTGTTGAGGTTGAGGTTGAGGTTGAGGTTGAGACAGACACTTTTTTTCTTTTTTGCTCTTTAGTAAAGTTTTATGTTTATCTGAGTAAGTAGTCAAGTTCTGTCTATAGAATAAATATATTTTATTATTACTTTTATTCTTAATCAAAAAGTTGTTCAGAAAGTAATTTTAGTATGGAAATACCATTAGAAACAACGAGAGTCGAGGCGGTGTATGAAGGTCGTATTCAAGCGGTTTTGAAGCTAGTACCTGCACGGATTTACCCTTGTTATGCTGGATCAAAGTTTGTATTCCGCTCGAAAGTTATATTGTTTGCTCGTCTATTGTGAAGTAGTGAACTTATAACTGCTGTCTACGGCAAATTGAGAATCTTTCAACATTAACTACATGTACAGATACTAACATTTGAGAGAGAGATTATATATTATATTTATATTAGTATCTTTGAATGAAAAAAGAAGGGTACAATCAAGGATTTACATTTGAAACAATTGAGTTAACTGCAAACTGTTGCAAACAATCTACAGGTAGATCAACTGATCCATATAAGTACCTACTATAAATAGGTACTACATACCTATATACATATAAACAGATTTAATAATAAAATGTAAGTGCATTTTAAATCTTGCGCCTTAGCTCACGTGGTACCCGTGTAAATTATTATTGTCACTAAAATGAAAATGAAAAATGCTTTTCTTTATTCCTTACAAAATATCACGTTTGACTTAACTGCGTTGTTCTTATTAATGTTCACCACAATCAAAGACATGTTTACAACAGCTAAAATATTGCCTCCGAGATGACCTCGAGAGAAAAAATTACATTGTAGGAATCATTTGGAATCTTTACATGGTCCCTAACGACTTCAGAAGAAATAATGGTTTATATCATTACACGCATCGTAATGGGTATCTCAGATATTCGATACTGCTTGATGGAGCATTGCGAAGGCATTGATAATTTATTTCAAACATATTTGGAGGTTTGCAGATGACAATAAAAATCTTTTTACCCGTTATATTTTTATTCATAATTATCTTTGAAGTCGTCTCACTGAACTCTGTGCAAACTCCGGCCAAGTTTAAATTTTAATTTATTTATTCCATTTTAGGTATAGGGCATACCTTATAATAGTCAGATACCATTATTGTTTATTACTAGTTGTGCCCCGCGGCTTCGCACGCGTTGATCATGGAAATGTTTAAAGGTCATTTCTATCCCACGGGAACTGATTTATGGGATAAAAAGCCTATGTTTGATTCCAGGATTCGAATTACCTATATGCAAAATTTCAGCCAGATCCGTCCAGTAGTTTTGGCGTGAAGAAGTAACAAACATCCATCCATCCATACAAAATTTCGCATTTATAATATTAGTGTGATAGTGTGTTTATAAGTGTGATAGTGTGATTTTTATTTAGTTTATAATTTATACACTCCATTATTTCGAATTTTAAGAGGTGTTTTTCTTGTTGGTCTTTTTTGAACAGTGCGAGTTTCCCCGAACCCGAAGGTTTCCTCGGTCAGGAACAACATCTGGCTATACAATCAGCGAACAGAACTTAAAAATACACATACGGTGGAATAAATGAAATAAAGTTTTCGTGATGATGGGCAGAACCTGCAGATCATGCACTGTCAGTGATTTACCACTAACACTGTATGCTGCCTCAGCTACCTTTTTTTTTAAAAAAATCTCTATTACGTTATAGTGTTTAATCAACATGATTATATCACCCTCGAAGTTACACTCAATTAACTTAGTATCTAAGTTTAATTCCTAACTTAACAAATTTTAACATGAAGACTTGCACCGTAATGTTGTGGAGTGTGTCCGGAACGAAGCAGAAAGATTTTTATTTTGTTTTAAGGCTAAACAGACACAAAACAGGGCTGAAATGCCTCATTGAGGAATCAACCCCATCCACACCCACAGAAAAGCTGAAACGAAGCTGTCAGTCACCTAAAGTCCTGCTCCGATACTTCAAGGAGCTGGGCTGGTTAGGGCCTGTTTAGGCAGGGGGATAATACACAATACACTCCTATGCGAGACGTCCGTGCAGATCTTAGTTGCCCCACTTAGAATTAGAATTAGACGGTTAAAATCATAAAACAAAATAAAAATCTTTTCGCTTCGTTAAAACCTAAAGGTTACAATCTTAAAACAAAATAAAAATCTTTCCGCTTCGTTCCGGACACATTCCACAACATTATGGTACACGTCTTCTACTACGTCACACTCGGTGCAGTTCGGTAAGCTAGTCTTGCGCATTAGGAAACCAAAGTGATTAAGAGGAATGGGTCCCGATTTGAGCCTCAGCATGGTAACGACGTCTCTCTGAAGGATAGGATTCGTAACGAATACATCCGACAGAGAACCAAAGTTATCGACATAGCTCAAAGAATTAGCAAGCTGAAGTGGCAGTGGGCCGGCCATATTTCGCGAAGAACCGATAACCGCTGGGTTAAACGAGTTCTTGAGTGGAGACCGCGACTCGGAAAACATAGTGTAGGCCGCCCTGCGGCCAGGTGGGATGACGATCTGTGAAAGACTGCAGGCAGATGCTGGATGCGTCAAGCTGAAGACAGGGCGCTATGGCGTTCATTAGGGGAGGCCTATGTCCAGCAGTGGACTAGTATAGGCTGATGATGATGGTAACGATGTCGGACCTGGCCATTTTCGAACCATTGAACCAAGGGGCTTTAGGTAGTGTTGGTTGTAAAGCCTTCAAAGTGTAAAGGAAAGAAGCAAGTGGAAACAGTGATTCAGCCGTGACTGGCGCCAGTAACCACTGCCATAACGCAGAACTGTGCAATTTGCCTAAACGTGTCGACGGAGATTACAATCGCTGGTTGTTCTGACACAGGGTGAAGAATGCCAGTGGTAAATGTAGGCTCAAATCATCAAACTTAAAAAAAGTGCGAGATCTCTAACTAACTTTATAAATACACATTGTTTGTTACGTCTTCACGCTAAAACAACTGAATAAATCGAGCTAAAATTTTACATAGTGAAAGGACCGAAAATAACAGAAAAATTTAACAAGAATCTGACCCCCTTATTCATAATGCTCACATAATAAAGTTGCTAAGTAGTGTTATTTCTTAGTCTGACTTATGGCAAAAGAAGAGGACAGAGCGAGATTTAGCAGCGTGCTAAGTTAGCAGACTATTATGAATAAGGGGGTAAATCTTTTTAAACCTATTCGCTGTGCTGGTTGTGCAGTTGTGCGTTGTTTTTTCGTTTGTAATGATGGCATAGGTATTATTTTCTGCTATTATCAAAAATTAGATTAAAATTGTAAAACATAAGTGGCTTTAAAACTATGATGGCTCTTTACATTTATGTCATTTACAACGAGATATTTAATAAATAATGCTGGACTATCCACACAGCATCATCCAGCTCCGAGCTAAGCAAAGCTTGTGGCATGGGGATTGATACACATAACACAATACATTACATAGACATATTATATATTTTTTAGTATAGAGGTTGGAAAAACATCGACGTAGATATTTTTTTTTCATACATAAAAATACCAGAGCAACTCTCAAATATCTTTTTGTACCAAAATAAATCATCTTGGATCAGAGAATAGTAAAATAATTTTTAGGCTAACACACTAGTTGCAATGAATAGGAAATTATGATATGCATTTCTCTATTCAAGTAAATTTACTTCAAACCTTCGACTTGCTAAGTTCAACTTGACTTCTGAATAAGTTGTTTGGTAGCCTTTGGAACGGACAACTTAGTTATGGAGTAGAATAGAATATTTATTGCAACTCTTGGAAAATATGGAATAAACAAAGTTACAGTTACTTCGTGGAAGAAGTTTGCTTTGTTTTGCAAGAGAATTTATTAATATCAAATAACAGAGTGCTTTATTTACTTTCGACCTTACGGGACTCTTTGCACAAGTCACAAAATTCAAACTGCATAATTAAACTAGGAAACTAGATGATCATACACTACAGTGTCTAGTGTAGTATGGAAATGTAATCTTATAAGTCATTTTATACCTACAACACGCACCTGACTGAAAAAGGAATTACCACAGATGGTCGTGACGTGACCTGCCTTTGCCTGCACTAAAAACTAGCGCTGAGTAGACACACCACGTCTACCCAGCACAAAAAGTATAAGACTAGAATTCATTTAATGAAGTAATTTTTTTTTTTAAGTTAAATATTGTGTTGGATAGTTTTAAAGGAATTTTTCTTTTTTTCTTTCTTTGTCTTCAGTGCTGTTGGTGTCGGTATGACAAATGAAGAAACGCCCAATTCACTCTTGTATTGAAGAGGCCCTGTACTTTATCATATTTGGGCGTTTTACGCGTATTGCCTGAAAATATATATTCTGTTTCAAAAGTTGAAGAGATTTGTAGTGCTTATCCATATTAAGATTTGTTACATATTGTGGTGCTAAAAATCTCCGATACATTTATTTCTAATTCACTGTTACTGCGTGCACTGCAGGTCCTGACCATCATCTTCGTGATGTTCAGTTGTCACATGCAGTGTAAGATTTATTTTTTTTCACGTGGAAGAAAATAGTATATGGATAAATAAAGAGATACAATAAGGATTTCCTTAGACCAGTGAATTATCTAATCTAAACAAATTTACACATAAAAAACTAGTGAACAGACTTTACACTTATTCGCTTGCTTTTTCAATACAATGTTTCTTGTTCACACAGTGTCAGTGAATTACCATTAACCCTGTATAAATAAACTATTACCCTAATGATTCTTGTGAGTAGGTATTCTGATTTCATGTAAACTTACCATGATGTACTGTAAGATATCCGACTGTGGCTTTGAGGTAGAAAACGTTTGATATCGTTGACGAGATGTCTCGAGGTGTTTCCAAGCATTAGCGCTCTCGCATACAGGCAACCTGCTGTGTGGTGGCTTCGAATTTGCACAACCACTTCCCGCGGGTGACGTAAGAGGCGCCTAAGGGATATTCATTCGGAGGGAGGGCAGCAGCGTCCCTTGTAGAACTATTCTCCCACTAAACTACGATCTCCAGCCACAGCGTCGGGATTATATGCACCTACCCCCAGGTGATAATAACTTGCGTCGAGCAGTGGACCAATATTGGTGTTGAGATGAGGATACAGATAACTTGGGAGTGTTGCTCCCAAGTTATCTGTATCTTCATCTAAACAGCCAATATTGGTCAATATTGCCTCACTATTGAGATCTATATTCCCTTGTATAACGAGACTGAAGTATTTATTTATGTACTAAGTAACTGGTAGATGGTGCTGATGTCCCACCTGATAACCATCGCTTTTGTCAAAAGAATTTTAACGTCATGCTATAGTTTGATTGTACACTCTTCGCTTTTATTACCGATGATGTAAGCGGGTTTACTACGAACCTTGTTTATGTTGGAAAAACATCTAAATTTCATTCTTCTACGAGGTACTTCTTCAGAGATTTTGGCTTTTGTGGTTTTGGTTGCACAGGTTCCGAGTCCCTGCGTGGACTTCAAAGGACTTCTTTACTTTGGTGAAAAAAGGACTTTGTGTTAGTGAATTCGACTTCCTAAATTGGAGGAAAACACTTGTTTTCAGGAACCAAGGTACATTATAGGTATTTTTTTCTTATTTAATCAAGCGACTTTAGTCATTGGTGACTATATCGGTCCCGTATCTTAACAAAACAACTACCAACAATATGACCTTTCTTAGTTGTCACTTTTATGTCAGACAACTAGTCTTATTTCATAAAATCGCAAGTGTGCGCTCATTCTAAGGTTACGGTATAATCTAATGAAATGGAATGTTCAAAGATAAAGCCACTTGCCTCGTGACCGAGGTGGTAAAATTTTAGGCTCTATACCTGAATAAAAAGTTATCAACAGTAGTTTACTGAGGAAATTCAGATTGTTTTGTTTTGTTTTAGGGTAAAGTACGGGTCGCCCCAGCAGGGATACATGCCCCTTTTCTAAAATAAACAAATTTCTGTTTAGGCCAATATGACAGCGATATCTATTTTATCATATTTTTACGTTTAACATAGGAAATTTTAAAAATCCATCGTACAGTTTGTGATGGATCGAAAACAGAGTTTGGTGGCCAAAAAGCGCAACTTCGTATCTCTGTCTAAGTTTTACAAAATTAAATTATTACAATAAATAATAAATAAATAATTCTGGACAATTCACACATCATTATCTAGCCCCAAGCTAAGTAGAGCTTGTGCTATGGGTACTAGATAACTGATAACCATAATACAATATTAAATAATAAATAAAAAATAATGCTGGACAATTCACACAACATTATCTAGCCCCAAGCCAAGCAGAGCTTGTGTTATGGGTACTAGATAACTGATATAAATAATACAATACACTACATAGATAGTTTTTTTTTATTATACATAGAAAACATCCAGAACGCCCTGAACAAATATCTGCAGATCGTACACACATTTGTCCCGAGGCGGGAATCGAACCCGCAACCTTCTGCGTCGCAGGCGGACCTTCGCCCACCGCGCCACAGAGGTCGTCAATACACTACATAGATAGATTTTTTTTATTATACATAGAAAACATCCAGAACGCCCTGAACAAATATCTGCAGATCGTACAAATATTTGTCCCGAGGCGGGAATCGAACCCGCAACCTCCTGCGTCGCAGGCGGACCTTCGCCCACCGCGCCACAGTGGTCGTCAACGTCATTACAGAGGTTATAACGAATAATATATACTACAAACTGTATTAGATTGGAAATAAAGTATATGCAAATATGCAGGTCTCCACAGAGTCCACAGAATTTGCTCCCTTTGGAGTAGAGACTCTAGGTCGGTGGGGTAACGATGCCCTTCGGGTTTAAAAAAGTTATCTGTAGGTCTGATTAAAATGACGACCCGAGATCTGGTGAGTATTTATGACTATTATATTTGGTTCGGCGCATCAGCATTGCCATACAGCAGCGGGGCAATGCATCCAGCGTCTTGGAGTGGCTTCCGAGTCAGAGTCAAATCGTTTATTTCTTTAGACTTACAGAATAAGCACTTAGACAAGTCAAATTTTTACTATACAGGGTGGGGCAAATCTCCGGCCCCCCAAGGGCAGCTACCGCTTCCTTTGTAGTTAGAAGGTTCCGTTCCAAGGAACCTTCCGTTTTATTTTAACGAAAAAAAATATATATGTTAGTATTAATATGGATCAGCTGAGCTACCTGTTAATTATTTGCGAAATTCTGCAGATAGCTCATGTATTTCAATTGTAGATACTATTTCTAATTCTTATTATATTTTTTTTATAATTTAATGTAGTTTTTTTAGCTAAATGGAGTACCTCAACCTGCCCGTCTCCAGTGGATATCTAATATATATATAATATTAGTATTGATATGGATCAGCTGAGCTACCTGTAAATTATTTGCGAAATTCTGCAGTTAGCTCATGTATTTCAATTGTAGATACTACTCGTATTTCTAGTTCTTAATATTATTTTTTTATAATTTTATGTAGTTTTTTTAGCTAAATGGCGTACCTCAACCTCACCTCAACCTGCCCGTCCCCAGTGGATATCCCTTAGTCGCCTCTTACGATACCCACAGAAAGAGATGGGGTGGTGAAAATTCTAAGCCAGCACCACATAGCTAAGTGGAGTATCCTTTTAATGGATACCTACTTGATTGTTAAGTTTTTTGGCATTTAGAACGAATTACCACTGAAACCACTATCTGAACTTTACCCTATCAAGTCAGTTGCAGTTGGTTGAATGGACGCAGTAATTTTTATTTTATTTCATTTTGTTTCTGCCTTGTCCCATTTTAACGATAGTTTTTATTTTATATAGTAATCGCTGTGTTTGTGTTATTTTTCCTTGTGATGTTTTTTGTTTATATTAATTAAATCCTATCTGTATTATATTTTGTCTATGGTTAAGTATGTAGCTGTACCTATATTGTATTGTCGTCACTCATAGGGACCCAACTGACTGAAAACCAGCGCAGTATAGGGCACATGCTTTATACTGCAAAATGCTGAGCTAGGGTCCCTTTTTACCCAATGTACCTATTGTTAGATTTAAGTACCTTCTTATTCGTTTTATATGACCTGTTAATTTATGTATTGTACCACTCTTTTTGTCATGTACCTATTGGGTAAAATAAACAAATCTTTTTATCTATTGAATACTGTTAACGTTCCATGGAAGGCTTGTTATTGCTATCTATATATACATAATTGTTGTTAGTTGTTTTGGTTTAAAAAAAGAATATTATGTAAAGTTGGCTCTGTCCACTAGAAATAATTGCGATAACCGTGTGGCTTAGAATTTGTACATTCCCAACTCTTCCCGTGGGTGTTGTAAGAGGCGACTAAGGGATATCCACCGGGGGGTGGGCTACACTGAACTACGATCTCCATCCCGTATGCCCACTGTGGGCATAATGAGCATTTAGCGTCTCTATATTTTTTTCTAAAAAATAAAAGATATGTAGGTATGACTTTTTTTTATTTATAATGCTGGACACTTTTTTTTTTTTTTTAAATAATGCTGGATTTAGATTTAAGTCTCCCTGAATAAATGTTTATCCGAGACCACGGGACCGCGGACCAAAATCACCCCGTTTCGGATTAGAACACCTTTCTGTGACACCCTGTATGCAAGGTGCCTTCTTACCTACAAAATTATAATGACAGGCTTACCTAAATCTCTCAAACATTTCCCGAACTTTGCAAAACATTGTTCTCAAAGCCAGGTTTCTCACTCGCCCTCTAATATTTCACCCTAACTCAAGACGGGACTAAAGGGCAGTTATTCAAATAATTACTGCTATCAAGGGGGATGACCGTAAATCAGTCGCAAATCTCTACCTACAATACGCTTAAAGTTTCACCTTAATGGGTCAAGCCAAGGACGCTTCGGGTAGACGCTTGTAGAGCGGTGAAACGATTTCGGAGAAAAATTAATTGGCTTCATCTAATTCTGAACTTTTAAATACCTATTTAGTATAGGTATATAGGCTAATATATTTAGCCTATCTCACTTTAGTTTCATTTGTTTTGAAATAGACTACAGCTGCTCTTTTTGACATTTAATAATAATAATAATTTATTCAAAATAACTTATAGCTAGAAGGATAACAAAGAGGTTCATCTTAAATTCTAATGGTATTTAATATAGCGTGTGCCTGAACTAGGTAAAAACCTGATTTTCAGACAAAGTGAGTGATTTGTTGACATGTTTACAGGGTTACAGGAAAAATCGTGCTAGATCTCCATACTTATTTCACTATGAAACACCCTACCCTTAATTTTACCCTTTTAGAGACATTCTACTTTTAATTTTTTTATGGAAAATTGCCGAATTTTAGGCTACAATTTTTTTTTTTTTTTTATTTTGTATGTATTTTTATTATTATTTTTGCATTTTTAAATGTGTAATAAGATGCTTTAGGACGTAAATCATCTTAAATTCTAATGGTAAATATTATAATATTCTAGGTTTATTTACCGCCAACCATTTGGTATTTTATAATATTTAGGAATCACTGTCTGACTGTGTGTTTTTTTTTTTATATTTTTATGCCTACCATCCCATAAGGTACTCGTATTTTTTCTCTTTCAAAAATGTCGGGTGAGTTTCGTTTAATAATAAAATCCTTATTGAGTATAATGTCTAATCACGGATATTATTATACTTACTTTACTAGTAATCTAATTAAGTTAAGTAATATTAAGGTTTACCGACCCCAAAAGTATATAATTAGTGGAACAAATTTAATTAAATGAAACTGCTTTAAAATTATACTGTGTTCAAAGAAAGATAACCAATGTTATGAAAACAAAACGTCTATCATATTGTATGACACCCACGAGCAGGTTTATTGAAAATTGAAAAGCTTTGCTCTCATCTTGGATAAGATAGAGAAGTTACTTCTCCGTATCAATTAAGAAACATTAAATTATTTAGTTCTGATTATTACCAAGACTTTTGAAAAGTATTGAGAGTTAAAATAAAAAAAAAAGACAAAACTGTTATTTTTACCATTAGGGTATGAAAATCTTTACATTAATATTACATAGGTATATATATATATATATATATTATGTTCCTATGTCCAACCATTCAAATTCAAATTCACTTTTATTAGTCACAAAATTAATGTTAAGTACCTTCATATTATTTAAACAAATGCAAATCTAGGCCTTTAATCTTTCGACATCGCTTCAATATCGATAGATTTTCCAATCACTGTTTTAACACATCTCTATTTTTGAAACAATTTATCTGAACCTTTTCTTAATTTAATATGTGTGACAAATTAGGAGCAAATTGTTACAAAATTAATTAGAGAATCTATCTTGACGTGTGTTTATGATAAATTGGTTAGATTTCAGGGTAAATTAGCCATAATTTTCGTTTTGGTTAACAACAACTTTATTCTGCCACTGTGTCCAGATGAATAAGTCTCATTACGTGACATAGTTTTTAAAAGCTAGCGTGTTTGTCTTTGTTATTTCATACAATTACAAATACAGTCGACGCTGACGTCACATACACAAGCCTCCAGTAAAGACAAAGGGAAAAGGTGCGAACGCACTAACATTTAGTGTGCTACTTTCGACATTTATTAATTTATGATTAAATATTTATTATTTGACTTGTCAAATAATAGATAATAAAAAAATATTCTTGAAATCCATCGCATTTTACCGACTAGATCATGTTTGTATTAATGCTGTTCTTTTATAATAAAGCATTTCATTTTATTTCATTTCTAGCTCTCTCATTGCGTACATACATGTAAATAAAAAATGTAAATCCAAACGGCCGCTGGGGTCGTAGGGCCTTTGGCTTTAATTTACAGGTAGCTCTTGTGGCGACCACGTAATGGAAGGCGAAGAAGTGTTGGTAGACCCCTACGCGGTGCATCGACGACCTGATGAAGGTCGCAGGAAGTCGCAGGATGCTGGCAGAGCCAAATCAGTAATTGTGGAGATGTTTAGAGGAGGCCTTTAATAATAAATAATGTTGTAGCTGCGTGTGGTGTTGGCTTAGAATTTGCACCACCCTAACTCTTCCCGTGGGTGTCATAAGATGCGACTATGGGATATCCACCGGTAGGCGGGCAGCAGCGCCCTCTGCAAAAAAACTGTACCACCGAACTGCGATCCCCAATCCGCATGCCCAGTGTGGGGATTATAGGCATTACTCTCCATGAGATAAAAGCCCAAAAGCGTTTATCAGGGAAATGCCGGCGTCCAGCAGTGGACCAATACAGGCTGTTGAGGTTGAGGTTGAAATAATATTGGACAATTCACATAGCATTATCTAACCCCAAGCTTGTGTTATGTGTACTAGATAACTTATATATGTATGTACATAATACAGTACATAGATAGAATTGTTTTATTATACGTATATAAGTATACATAGAAAACATCCACAAAGCCCTAAACAAATATCTGCAGATCGTACACACATTCCCGAGGCGGGAATCGAACCCGCAGCCTCCTGCCTCGTAGGCGGACCTTCGCCCACAACGCCACAGAGGTCGTCTATGTCCTGCAGTGAAGGTCAATCGGCTCATATAATAATGATGATGAAATCCAGAACTAAATTACTAATTTTACGTGCTGTCCATCGAAATACTAATTATCTATGGTTTGTCCACGTTGAATGGAGCATGTTAGCAAACAAAATACGACACAAATAACAAAATCTCACTTGCTTGGCGTCGAGTTTCAGATATAATTGTAAGCAATTTTTATTGAAGGGAGGATCTAAAATCGACAAGTAATGTAAATTACGTATAAAAGGACGTGCCAACAAAGTGAATTTTAGGTTAAGTATGGGCGGTTTATTTACGTTTATGCCTCATTCTCAATGGACACGGTATAGATATCTGTGCTCGACACCAATCAATGCGTGGACAAGATTCCACAATTTGTTTATTTATATTCTCACGAGCAATTCTGAATCTCGGAAACGGCTTCAACGATTTTTATGAAATTTAGTATACAGGGGGTTTCGGGGGCAATAAATAGATCTAGCTAGTATTCACTTTTAGAAAATATCGTTTTATTCGTGTTTCCAATAAACTTTCATCAACTTTATTGTAATCTATTGACTCTTCGTGACATCTATTGGCGAATAGTAATACTATTTTATTCGTGTTTTCAATAATCAACTTTATCCTCATAGACTTAAGCACTTAACTGAAAAATAGGACTCTTTCTGACATCTATTTGCGAATAATAATACTATAAATAAATAAAAAATACTAATAAAAACCGAAGCGAAGCTCGGTCATCCATCAACTAAATATGAACGTACCTATCTATGTATATTAAAACTATTTTATTCAGCTCTATTCAAAACTATTAACGTATCTCATTAGTTAAGTCCAATCTGTTTGAATATACGTTTGGCGATTTAGCTTAGCACATCAACTCGGTGGTTTTCAGCCGCAAACAATGAATTTCCATTGCTGTTGTCGGAATATTAAATGCTGCGCTGCGCCTGATTAACTCTCGACTCAGCTGTAGCAAGTTTAACGTAGCCAGATTTACTTGAAATGTAAGTAAGAACTTGTTGAATTTCAGTTTGCAGTATTTGATTATTGTGGAGTCCTTATGTACTTTAGGAAATGTGCAAAGTCAGGGAGAACGTTACATGTAAATTCGGCAGTAACTACACTGATTGTTGCTTATTGGTTTTGTTTATTGGCAATGATATCGCTGGATTTATTTTTGATTCAAAGGAATTTATCTATAATTCGTTTCTGTATTTATATTTAATAAAAACGATGAATTGTTGAAAAATAACATCTCGTTTTTAGACGTGGCGTTTAAATAAGAACCCTGTTGGCTTAATAGGACGGAATAAAAAAACAGGTTTTAACCGGTTTAAAAAAAGTTAAGAAACTATAATACTCCGAACAACCTTGTCCATATTTTTGTCTACTTCCTATAATCAGTCCAGTCCCCAACTCATCATTTCCTGTCATGTCTCTTTCTTACTTGTCCACTTCACTTTTATTCGTCATGTCCCGTTTGTCCCATCAGCCTCGTCCCACTAGTGGGACGTGGGACGAATGGGTTTTAATACTAGACATTTTCTAAAAGCATCTTCAAAAGACTGCATCTAACGAGTTTTAATATTAAATTCTAGCTAGTTAAAAATGTTTGGTTAAATGTTAAATTTGCGATCATAATTACTAACCATTTCGAAACTCCTAACTCCGAGTTTCAGGTTCCTATAATTCCATGTCTTTGAAGCTTAGTGGCGTGCGTTATTGTTATACACTGCTTCTAGAAACTATGTTTTATCGCCCTACGATAAAGTGCAGTTTGGTTTGAAGATGGTGCTGTTTGGGTGCAGCGTCTTAATTGCATTGATTAAGATTTATCCGATGATGTTACACGTGCGGTTATGCATAGGTGAAGTTATTTAGGGATCTGTGATAGTTATGGTCTGAAACATTGATTTATTAAAAACGAAGATGAGGTACTGGTTGCTTGAAAGTGGCAACCTCAAATTGTGTAAAATTGTGTTCTCCCACATCAGTCACCGTCTGACCGGCGGCACGGGCGGTCGTCATTCGCGTGAAATATTGTTGTCTCAGTCTCACTTCGGTCCTAGATACGTCTTTCCGTCTTTGTTCTTCTTTGTATTGCACAGTAGGCTCATTCTATAAACTCATTTCGAACCTCACTCAGCTGAATCCGCGGTGAGATATTTGTTTTGTATTCTGTAAAACTCGATAATGCTTGTAGCGCCTCAGTGACGAGCGTGGTAATGAAATGAACTAAGTTAAGTGAGATTTTGACATTTACAGACTTCGACTTTTTGTTGACTTAATATTACGAAATACATTAATTTTCTTTCGTTTTATTGTATAAAACCCAAAAAAATGATAAATCGATTTGTGTATTATAGCTGTAACGCGTAGGTTCAATCCCTAACTCATTTCGATTATTTTCGATACTCACTTCACTTCACTTGTTCATCTAAATATACACAGAATACCATTTCAAGGTGAAGTGATTTTGCGTTCGAAGTGAGTTCGGTCACTTGAGTGAATTCGAGTTCGAAGTCGAGATTTTTACAGAATGAGTCTACAGGACTGGAAATATAACTGTGAGCGTATGTTTTTGCGTATAGTTGTAACAAATGCCAATTTTTGAGTAAGCGCTGGGAGAACGTAACCTATCTTCCCTTATTAAATCAATGGTCTGAAATCTAAGATTTAAATCGTTAGATACCCCTTGGGCTCAAAAACTGTGGCATTGTCTTTGAATAAGTACCAGAATGAACAAATAATAAAACGAACTCTCTATTCATTGTAAATCCGAACTGACCGACTGACTGATGATCATGGCTTAATTTTTTTATAGTTTATGTATAATAATTTAATTTTTAATTAATTGATCTCATTTCGTTTCTTTTTGTTGTAATTTTATTGTGTGATTTTGTGTGACTTTAAATAATTTGTTATATGGATTTTAAATCTGAAATAAAGAGATAATAATAATAAACAAAAATAATTTTTATATAAAACATTATTATGTATTATATAAAAAAAATATTGTCATTTTGTTAGTCCTACAAAAAACCGAGAACGGCTGGACCGATTTGGCTTATTTCAAAGTCCAAAGAAGGTTTAAGAGGTAGCGTTATGAAGTTCGCCGGGTAGTCAACTAAAATCTCAACTGAAATTTAATTCGACGAGAAATTAACTGGGTAGGTTTTCTCTATAACAAGCATTTTGTTTTGTAAACTGTTCTAGCCATTCCATAAACGGACTGTTTCACCGATCTAGTAGATTGTATAGTGAATTTCTTGTCGAATTGGATTTAATTTTAATAGTATTAAATTTAAATTAAGTCATTTTGCTTACTAACGTTTAAACATAACATGTTTGACGTTCTCGAAAATAAATGTATAATTCTGTAAGTCGAGTTTGAATAATTAAAAGAACCTAAAATTCGACGCGATTCCGAAACCGTATTAACGCTATCACTGCCCAGCCAAGGCGGTGCGACTCGCAGGGACGCGCCCCGCCTCGCCGCAATACGGGGAACGAAAGGTACGTATGCGTCTTAGGCCATGAAAGTGTTAAGACACGTGCTTGCGTTTCCGTTTACGATTGCCTGTATCAAACGTTTTGATACATGTTTCGTTTAGCCTCAGGCCGATAAACAAGCTCTAGACAAAATGCCCAAGTAATCTTTTACCCAAGTTTCCCTAATTTCACAAACTACCCAAAACTAGCCCGTAAGTTTATCATGCATCTGTTACTTGGCTTCTGATACTTAACCTAAGTAGAAACTGAAGTTACTTAGGTCGATAGGTACTTAAGCAAACTTCAAGTCGCAGGTCTGAACTAAGACGTGCCCAAACCAAGAACGGTGTGGCCACGAAACAGTTGTGTATCCTTGATTTTCTCTGAAGATGATTTGAAGGAAGAACAGTTTGAGATAATACTATGTGGAAAACGGAGTATAGCCTATATTGGTCCACTGTTACACGCAGGCGTCCCCTATAAGCGCTTTATCGGCTTTCATAGAATACGTTAAATGTGAGTACGTCCACGAACCAAACCAGCCAGAGTCTTTATGGATATTAATCACGATTGGACGTTAAAAGAGGATATGATTGAGTATTTACCTATTTTAAATAGACTTAAAATTAACAAAAGGTTCTCTGAGCTATACTCCGATTCAAAAACCTGGATATTTTTTGTATACAAAGTCGTTACAAAACCTAAGGAATATTGTTGGAAAATATTGCACGACATTGGTTTCATCGAACCTAAACACAGAAGCTCGAAACAAGTTTTGGATTTGAAAGTTTTCATTCATCATTTAATTGACCTCTCTTTCGTTTTCGAAGTCAAATTTAAACATTTTTCGCTGCACACGTAAGGCGTTGGCGTTGTTGAAGTAAATGTTTTAGTTTTTAGTGATAACCTTGCTATTACCTTGTGGTTTTATGTTATTGTTATATGATTTTGTTTCGTTTTCACTGATGAATGTCTTTGTTGACATAAAATATCTTGGATTCTGAATTGGAGTATAGATGGAGCTTGTTATCTTCATTACGTACAAACGAACAGAATCAGCACAAATACGTTCACTGCTGGACGTACCATAATGAGCGCCATAGCGATCTCTCTCCAGCTTGTTGCATTCAGCATCTGCTTACAGTCTTTCGTAGATCGTCACCCCACGTGGCCGGAGGGCATCCTACACTACGTTTACTGAGTCGCCGTCTCCACCCAAAAACACGTTTACCCCAGGGGCGGTAAGCGCAACGACCGCCACGGTTAAAATATAATTACTGTCGTCAAATGTGACACTATTTTATCACCATCCCTACTTTTCGCTGTCAGTTAACTCGTTGACAAACGCCAATAGCAATTTCTATGGCCAATCAAGTAAATGCAAATAGTGTGGTTGGCACATTTGCCTGCCCACTACATTATTAGATTGCGTTTGACTCGCACCTCGGTGTTTATAACAAACTTTTATGAGACAGCCTGTTATATTCCTTAGGCTGAATAATTCTGTAAGCCACCATCTTCAAGCCACCATCTTCTTAGATCCCTTCTAGAAAGGTTTATTGTAAGTTGTTGGTAGTCTAGCCAACGCTAGACGGGCTAGACTGAATAATTCTGTAAGCCCCTCTTTTTAGATCCCTTCGTAAATGATAATGGTAAGTTGTAGGTACATAGTTTAGCTAGCGGTCTGTTAAACTGTACATGTACACTAGTCAAACTCGATGTACACTGTTTGTAAACAAACTACGACACAAATAACTAAGACTCACTTGCTTGGCGTCAAGCTTCAGATATAGTCAGTAATTATAATCTAAATGAAGATATTATTAAGAATTAGAAAGCTGAAGTGGCAGTGGGTCCGCCATATTTTGCGAAGAACCAACAACCACGGGACTGAGCGTTTTCAGCAGATGTTGGATGCGGCAAGCTGAATATAGTAAAATTAATAAGGCGTTTATTTTGCAACCGTTACACATAACTAATTAGGACATACAAAATACATGAGTACACAAGATAAAGGTTAGAAAAATGGCCAACACTCAGCAAATGCTACGGCCGGCAGAATGTGTCCTGCCAGAGCGCTGGTCTTCCGTGGGTTCCATAATGAAACACGTGAGTTACGGTGCAACTCACACAAGAAATCACAAAATAATACAATGGTGTCTATTAAGATGTTACAAAAACTAAACCAAAGTAATTTGACAGTACTAAAAATGTCGCTGCTCTTGTCATAACGATGAAAATAATAATCTGGCATGATTTTTAGTTTTGTCAGATTAGTTTAGTCTACTTTTGGCGACATCTGAATAGACACCAATGTTGAATAAATACACAAACCTAAGTAAAACAGAGAAATAAACACTTAATTAAAACAGAAATACAAACACACAAATGAAATAGTAAACAAACAAATTATTTATTACAAGATTGCCCTACGATATGGCGCATAAAGAAGAACCTATGAAGGCCATACCACCGTCTGAAGCTATCTTCAGCTTGTCACATTCAGCATCTGCTGATAACGCTCATCCCCGTGGTTATCGGTCCTTCGCCTACATCCAGCCGTGAACAAGATGATGATCATATTGGATATTTTATATTTTTGCCATGAGAAATCGTAATAATAACACTAGACATGGAAGACTAGTTTTGTCTTTCTGTTCCGCGGGTAGCGTGAAACGTTTGCCGTCCGCAATTACCTATAAGTACCCTAATTTTTCGCATGTTTGAATTCAAGGAATTAATTAAGTAAGTATGTCCAAACATTTCACGTTTTTTTTTATGAATAACCTTCATTGTTTTTAAGGTTAGGAGGCTTGAAAACATTAACTTTAAAAATGCGCGCTTTACAAAGTGCTCATGATAATGATGTTTATATTTCATGCACAAATTGTTGTATAATTTAATTAGTTTATGATTTATTATGTGTTTGTTATTATAAATAGTAATTTTGTCAAAAAACTTTTAAAGGCGTCCTTAGCCTGTTGAGTTACTTTAAAAATAAATGTTCTTGTACTTGGTTAGGTTCTAAACAGTGTTTAGTTAATCTACGATGTAAAACTTTTATGTTAAATAAAGAACTTTAAAAAACAAAAACAATGTCTTCGGAAAAACATATACCCATATCCAATATTATCATCATCAGCATTGTTAGTCCACTACTGGTCCAGTCTTCCTTGTATTGAAACCATTACTATTATGCTAAAAGTGTTTGAAAATCACGCTATAGAAAAGCATCCAAGCATATAATAGCCAGTTCGGCGTCATTTCACGTGCTCCACCCGATCGACCATGTTCATACGGCCTTTGAAGTAATCCATGTGCTATTTGCAACGAGTGATGTACAGTGCCGATGTGCATTTATTTTATCGATGAAATTTGAAATTCGTAACAGTAAAACGAAATTAGATATACTTAATATTCAAGCATTTCTAATTGCGTGACATTGTGAACCAGAAATGGCAACACCACCACGCTGCGTGCGCCGGTAAAATATTTACAACGAATTTTAATGATTACTTTCCTTAAGCCTAAAGTAAAATTATCTACCTATTCGGCATCAAACAGTTCATTAATAAAAAAAATAGCATGATGCACCGTTGATTAGTGATGACGCTTGTATTAAGGAACATTTAGAAATAAAAAAAACGTTTCTTTTCTATCAAGCCATGCCCCACGTGGTCCATAAGATAATTTTGTCGCATACTTAGACTTTAAATAAATTATTATTCTTGATAATTTTCTCCTATGCTTTAGCAACACTATAGCCCGTAATATGAAAGCATGCTCAGTCATCGACTTATGCTTGAGTAATGCATATCTATTGTTATGAGTAAAGTCTAATTTTAAAACAATGAATAAATGAATGAATATGAATACCTACAAATCTTTGCCTAGTATTTCTTTTAACAAATCTTTACTCAAGTGTAGTCTGGACCACGCTAGTGTAAAGAGTTTTTACGTGTCAAAGCTTTATTTTTAAATAACGCACCAAAATTTTTTGAAATCGTTGTTTTTCGTTTCACAATAACCATCAAAACAACAAAAAGCCTCTAAAAATAAATTGTGATAGTCAGGTCGATAAGGTAAAGGAACATTTTTCGCCTAGATAAATGTGTAGACCATAGACAAAGCCCTACTAACTCAAGTAGAGATTTTGCTAGTGCAACTAGCTAAATAGCGTCAGAGTTACGTTCTATAATAAAGATTTACTTAAACAGAGATTCTAAGCTTGAGTAGAACTCACGTAATGACTGCATAAGTAATGCTTGGGAAAGCTTTCATAATACGGGCCTTAGACTTTGAATATAATATTATCCTATTATTATTAATTTTCTCCTTTGCTGTGACAACAGTAGCAGTCAGTTCTACTTTTTTACAAAGTCTCTAGAACGTATAGTGAAGAACTATGCTTTAGATTATAAAGAGCGCTGAGCTGATCAATTCAAATGTATTCGTGAGTACCTATTTCAATCACAATGGACAAAAACGTGGCCGTGCAACACGAATGAAAGAAAAAAATCTGTTTCAGGTATGTTATTTACACAATACATCGATATCGAATACCTTTTGCCCTTAATTTATAATTTATAATTAATGGTTTATTCCTGAGTTTATCAATCATAATAGACCAAAACGTCCCCGTGCGGGGCACATTGTGAATGAAAAAATAGGAAAAAGCCGTTTTGTTCCTTAACCTCAACCGCAACAGCCTTTATCGGTCCACTGCTGGTTGTAGGCCTCCCCCTGATAAATGCCTTATTGGCGTTTAACTTATGGGGATAATGCCATAATCGGGTGAATTGGGGTGGTGCAAATTGTAAGGCACCACACAGCTAGGAGTCATATCGTCGTATCATTCGTCGCAGACACCATATAGCTAGATGTCATATCGATCAGGTATTAACTTAATTCATCGATATCAAATACCTTTCACCCACAACGTCCCAACCGTTTCCTATACCGGCTGGCTTTAATCGCACGTGAATTGCGTTTTGCGTTTATTGCCATCATAGCTTTGTGCGATCGATAACATAAGGTAATGTCTGAATGGTAGTAGCAGCTGCAACCAATTCCACGTACCTAGCTAATTCTTGGAACTATCTGTCCCCATCAATACAGACTATACGAGGCACGGAGGTGGTCCGACCCGGGACTACAGCTTTAGTTAACCACCACCTCAACAGCCTACATTAGTCCACTGGACGCAGGCCTCCCAATGATAAACGCCTTTATTGACTTTAATAATCATGGGGGTACGGAACATAATCCCCACGCTGGGCATGCATGTTGTAAGGTGTTATAATTGTTCTGCGGGAGGCACTGCTCCCGCCCCAATGGATATAATTTATTCGTCTCTTAGGAGACCCGTGGGAAGGGCTTGGGTGGTGCTACTTCTAAGCCAGCACCACACGGAAAATTGATAATTGTAATTATACAAAATACAATATATACAAAATATTTATTTCTTTAACATAATGTACATAATATAACAGTGTTTGAGATTCCCTTTTAAGTAAGAGATATACCTGTGTTAGGGAATCCGGCTCTTCCAAGAAAAATAACATTGAATAGTTTAAGTAAAGTAGTTCGTTAAATTATTATTATTTAAAATTATGCTAAGATAATGAAACTTAAATTTACGTGCACAAATGATTCAGAAAACATAGTTAAATATATTAAATGTTAACATAATTAATTGTCCAGCATATTTATTTATTAGAAACAACACCAAACAATAATCCAAGGTATCATCCGTACGGCTGAGAATCCCTCAGCGAATCAATACCAAATCACCGCGACACTCAATACAACTCTGATATTAATTAAATCCTTCGTGAATATTATGATAATGATTGATTGAATAACCTATAATTACGAACAACAATACACTCAAAGCCAGTTTATATAACCATACAGGGCCGGATTTAGAGGTGCAAACGTCCGGGCGGCCAAAGTACGGAGATGGAGGCTACATACGATTGAATTATTGCAACGGTTTTTAAATATTCGAATGGAAAAAGAAGCGATCTACAAAATTATATTACTTTTAAGCGGTAGCATGAAGATAAAGGGAAAAAGACAAGTTTAGTAAGACGCGATTATTTATAGGTTTTACGCATCCAAGGCAATAATAAAACGAAAGCGTAGGAAACCGCGAATTTTCTTCAGTCTATTCAGTATTTTTAACTCCTATTTTTTGGTATTTTATTCTTTAGAATAAACCAAAAAATAACGGTTAGCGAAGCACGTTTTTATTTAGATTTATAGAATCGGATCAAAAATGTTACAGTACCAAAATGTTGTTCCAAATTTTAAGTTGTTATCGTAGAATTAAGCTGTAATATACGTTTGTGTGGAGCTGGCTTAGAATTTGTACCACCCCAACTCTTCCCACGAGTGTCGTAAGAGGTGACTAAGGGATATTCACCGGGTGCAGGTAGCAGCACCCCAACCACCCAACCCGCATGCCCAGCGTGGGGATGATGGGCATTACCCTCCGTGAGTTAAACTTTAATAAGGAGCTTATCGGGAGGAGGCCTACGTTCAGCGCTGGACCAATATAGGCTGTTTATAATTTAATAGACGTTATCAAGTGAAAAATAACGATTAGTGAAGGACGTTTTTGTTGAGATGTAAAGAATCGGATCAAAATGTAGTACAAAAATGATGTTCATAATTTTAAGTGGCTATCGTAGAATTAAGCTGTAATATACGTTCAAAAAAGTAGTGGTTGTCCAAATACCAAGTCAGCTAATACAAAGGAAATAAAGAAAAAAATCACGTTTTGGGTTTTAGAGTTTATGCGGCGACTGGCAAAACAAGCGCGAATTTGTTTTCGGTATAGCTCCAAATGGCCTGCCTTAATCGGGCCCTGCAAACATAACCTAAGTAGTATTCTATCAGAGCTAATGTTGACACAATACCAATAATTAGGCAATAACACAATCACTGGATTATTTCGCGTGGACTAACAATCCAATTATTACTAGCTATTGAGTTATTGCAGCAGCTGCGTGCCTAGTTTATCGAATGTGTAGATTATGTACAGAACTTGGCAGTTTTTAAAACTTTTAAGAGGACATCTGGACGAAATATTCAATATAGGTCATAAATTCAAGGAGTCAACTTGGTAGGTATTTGTTTTTTTGTTAAAATTATTTAGTAAGTATGTTTTTGCGGCAGCGGTGGCTGAGTAATAGGGTCCCGTTTTATCCTTTGAGTACGGAACTCTAAAAATCACACGTGACATGATTATGCACAGTTTAACAAGAAAATTAAACCGTTCAAATTTATATGGCACCAATAACGGGGTTTACCTTTTCCAATAAGAAAATATTATCATAATCAGACTACTGCTTAAAAAACTTATGCGTGGTCAAACATCAAAAAAATATACGCGTCGACTTGAGAACCTTTTTTTCTGTTTTTTCGTCGGTTGAAAAAAAGTCCTCGTTCCGCATAACGATGTCGCTTCTGTACGCTGCTGGTTTAATGCGAGACCTAGAGGACGCAGCAGCATTATGGGAAAATTCATCACACTAATATTATAAATGCGAAAGTTTGTATGGATGTATGGATGGATGGATGGATGGATGTTTGTTACTTCTTCACGCCAAAACTACTGGACGGATCTGGCTGAAATTTTGCATACAGCTAATTCTAACCCTGGAATCAAACATAGGCTACTTTTTATCCCATGAATCCGTTTCCGTGGGATGAAAATCTTTTAACGTTTCCATAGGAACAACGCGTGCGAAGCCGCGGGGCGCAACTAGTTATAAATATAAGCAGGTTAACTCCGAACCGGAGAAAATGAAAAGTTTATGGGCAATTAGGTAAACAAAAAAGTTTTAGTACTTCCATGGGTGAAGGTCCAGAGTAAAACCCAGGACATGGTGGAAAGATGTGGTGTTAAAGAACATAAGACAGTGTCATGCTTCAACGACGTCGAGGATAGAACGAAGTGGAGGAAATCCATTAGGATTGCTGAACCCACTCTCTTATGGAATAACCAATTACGGTTACCTATTGTTAAGACTAGGTTTTAGATATGCACTTAATTTTGAGGGAAAACATAGAAACACATCACAACATTAAATAACAGTTTATTTTCTTTCTTCCAACATCAATTATTAACAAAATAATTTATTTTTAACGTCAACAACTGTCGTTTTCCACAACCGGTATTGTGCCGGTTTTATCGTATTTATTTTATATTTATTGAGGTCACCACAACAGCGTTACTTATATATAATTATAATTACTCAAAATATAAAACTGATAACTGTTACGAACACAAGCACTTATTATCATGGTTACTATTAATTTTTCTTTTTTTCTTCTCGAACGCCGAACACAAAGTGCCCGAAGCAACGAACCATTTCTGCTTTTATACGGTCGGCTAGCGTAAACAACGGAAAATTCCAAGCTTCGATACAAAAATTGCAGAACTGTCTCACAAAACTATTTAAATACTTTTAAATTACAGTTATGATTATTAAAATAACTTGACAATATTTCGAGTTTCTTGACTTCGTATTTTCCTTAAATCAGTACCGGAAGTTATTAAGAATATAGTAGTTAATGACTAAAAAGGTCGAATAATAAGTTGAAAACTACTTTCTAATGAAAATAATGATAGTTCATGCAGTTTTGTAATTATTTTCTGGTTTTCTACCGCCGACTGCTTATCCATACAAATGTTTATGCGAATCATTCCCGCTACTTATGAGAGAATGAAAGAGAGTGTTACCCTGGTGCCTTGTTTAGCTTACTAAATAAACACAGATACGGTAATGTAGGTAATATTCAGTAGCCATTCTACCACCAGATTGCAATCCCCAACCCGCATGCCCAGCATGGGAATTATGGGTACGAGAGATAAAAACCAATAGGGCGAATACCCTGAGTCTAGCAGTGGACCATTATAGGCTGTTGAAATTAAGGTAAGGACGGAAGGTAAGTTCAAGAGAAGAGAGTCGTGGGAATTGAGGATGCGCGTGTGCCAATTGACAACTTTTGTTGCGTTGACAACACTGCTCTGTCATTGCAGTACGACCAAAAGTGTTAGCTCACCGTAACGCCACGACGCTTCTCTTTTTGAACAGACTCTATATAGGTTACTTACACAAGAAGATTAAAACTCTGATCTCCATGGTTTGTACCAATAACAACAACTTCCATACAATTCAACACAATCAACTTTAACCCTTTCAACTCACACAAACGCTAAGGTCCGGGTCCCGCGTGAATCCGGATAATCTACGCCAGGTTAATTAAAAACCGGGACAATGTTTGTCCGAGCGATCGCCGGCGTTGATTGGGGCCAATCTGCTGATTATCGGACCTATTGTGTCAATATTGGGGCTACTCGGCCCGGATGTAGTGGTGTTATAACACCACAATAAGCAGCGCTAATAAGCTGCAAGGTTAAAGTTAATACAGATTTGGACTGGCTTATCCAGGGGAGAAAAGGATTTTGTTAAAAAAAATAATGTCATAGAGTAAAAAATATCTGATTTGTTAATATTTTTATATTTTAATTTTTTAATATTTTTATATTTTATTTAAGACTGGCAGCATAACGATTGAACATCGTCGTCATGATACAAATAAATAATACTAGAAGTGTTGCTTATGTTGACTACTAAAATTTCATGCATGTATTGGGAATAATATTTGCCGCACTTGCGAAAGGTTAAAAAATGCTGTTGGATGTGTTTCGGAATATTTTTAGATGTGATAAGAATAAACCAATATATGTAAGGACAACCAAGATAATCGTTTAACAACGAACTTTTCACGTTTCACCTTCATCAGCTCATAATTTGTCGCAGCTAGTAATTTTCCACTGACTGATGCTAGGTACTAGTGAACTGCAGGCAGATGCCTACAGTGGATGGTCTCCTTCACTATGTTCGTCTCAAAAACACATTCAAATTCTAATTCAATAATGCTTCTTTTCCTTGGATACAATAAATGTACACTTAGAAAAGATCAAATTATATTAAACTGGCACGGAAATAAGGTGGTATTTTTTATTTCAGTAAAGAAATAAAGATGAATTCTTAGCCTGTTAGTTCTTGTTTTTCTAGTTGGAGAAAAATCAGTTCAGGATTTTTTATCCTCTAGCTAGATAATCTGATATTTTATAGTAAGCCTTTTTGCACAGCAAATTAATTTTTGAATTTATTTATTGATAATTTTTGCAGCTCAGTAGGGGTTTTGTTGTAGAAGAGTATACATTGCCTTTAAAAGATTACCCCAGCATACTCAGTTTTTGATACTAATATTATACAGGGTGGAAAAAATCTATGGGACCTGGAGGAAAACTACCTTAAATCCTTTAGTTAGCTCATTTTACTGAAAGGAAACATTCCTTTATTTTAAAAAAAAAACAAAATCGCATTCAAAGATCTTCTAAAAACTGCTTGTCTCACCTGGGAATCGAACCAACTAAAAATTAAAAAAAGAAACCCTCGCTATATTATTATGCGAATTAGTAGGATATTTGTTTAGGAGCTGTGTGGTGGTGGCTTAGAATTTGCACCACCTCAATTCTTCCCGTGGGTGAGGCGACTAAGGGATATCCATCGGGGGGCGGGCAGCAGCGCTCCTGCAGAGCAAATCTTCCACCAAACTGCGATCCTGTCTTAATTGTCTGTCTGGATATCTCTCGCTGTACCACTGCAGAGCTAGATTGCAATTCTTGTTGTTTGGAAAGTAAGCTTCTTATAAATCGAAGTCTTCTTGATACGCATATTATAACACAATTACGGAATGAAAGCAAAACAAAACAAAATTTAAAATTCAAACGAATACTTTCAACATTTTTATCGATTTAAAAATGACGAAAGTTACCGTTCGTAACTCAAATTTGTTGCCCCCAATTGAAATGAAATACATTTCATTTTCAAACTTTTCGTCAGAACGCCTCCTGTGAGTAGGAATTGTGCATAGATTTATTATTACCATTTAACGATTTTCTTATTGAAGTCTTCAACAAGGTACTTAGAGATAAATAACATTAGCAAGCCTGTACTTCATAACGATGTCTTTGGATGTTAGAGATAAGAAAATTATAACTTGTCATTTACTTGTTACAAATAAACAGTACTTACTAGGTATTGTTAATAAATATTCGATTTCATGAATATCATATACAAAAGATAAGTGAAAAGCCAAAATGTTTATAAGACTATTTTTATCCTGAACAATAATGCTACTGATTCGCATAACAAAATAGTGAGGGTTTCTTTTTTTAAATATTAGTTGGTTCGATTCCCAGGTGATACAAGCAATTTTTAGAAGATCTTTGAATACAATTTTGTTTCTTTTTAAAAATAAAGGAATGTTTCCTTTCAGTAAAATGAGCTAACTAAAGGATTTAAGGTAGTTTCCCTCCAGGGCCCATAGATTTTTTCCACCCTATATACATATGCAAAGTTTGGATGGATTTTTGTAACCTCTTCACGCTAAAACTACCTAATCGGGCTGAAATTTTACGTACAGGTACTTTTTTATCGAATAAATCAGTTCCCATAGAAAAACGCGTGCAAAGCCGCGGGCAGAAACTAGTTGGAAAATATGGCCCACTGCCACTTCGCTAATTTTTTTAGCTGTCGATAACTTTGTTTCTCTAATAGTACCGTTTCGCATCCTATCCATAGCTCGCTGAGGGACTTTACCAGTATTTTTTTTACTGTCTTGCCGCTCACTTAACTTCTGCCGTGGTTAAACGTGGGATATGTTTTTGGAGTATCTCTTTATGCCAAATAAGATTTGTAGTTAACCCGCTTACATCCGTAATGTCTCTATCTGGTTAGTGGAAACTCTACTTCCAATCATCAACACGGCTAAAGTTATTTAAATAAATGAAATATCAAAAAACTCGCCTGGTCTTCTGTATGGCTATAACTACATTTTCTAGGCCTTAGTCTCGCACTCTCTTATTTGCGAGAGCATAGTCCAATTTGTTTGTTTACTTCCTTTCTCTTGCTGCATACTTTTTACGCATATTGTACGATTTGCAAATATTTGTTTCGGATGTTCTGGGCTTTTTCTATGTATGTGAATACCAACCCATAACACAAGCTCTGCTAGCTTGGGGCAGTTGTGAATTTTACTGTACAACACTATTTATTTATTTATTTTTATAAGTAGCATTTGTGCTGCTGTGTGGTGCTGGCTTAGAATTTGCATCACCCCAATTCTTCCCGTGGGTGTCGTAAGAGGTGACTAAGGGATATTCACCGGGGGGCAGCATCGCCCTCTGCAGAATAATTCTAGCACCGAACTGCGATCCCCAACCCGCATGCCCAGCGTGGCTATTATAGGCATTACCCCCAATGAGCTAAACGGCAAAAGGCGTTTATCAGGGGGAGGCCTGTGTCCAACGGTGGACCGATACAGCTGCTGACGTTGAGGTTGTGCTACTGTTTTGAATTCTACAAGATTGACGGCTTGCTTCAAACATAGACACCACACAATTACAGGAATGGTCTGCTCGCATGCTTTAGTCTAAGCACCTCTTGCTAACTCTCGAGTAGGTAATCCTCTAGAGCATTGTACAGGCACGGTACACCAAACTCAGTAGCATAGCTTTAGGGTGACATGTTGCCTGGTCGCCTATATCGAAATGCTACTTCAGTACGTCGTCCCCGGGTCTTTAGTACTTTACCATAAGACGCGAAGGAAAATTTTCCCCTCAGGGCGCCCACCCCCGTGAAGTGGGGGGGCGGTCCCTCACCATTACCTTACTCCTAGCGAAGCCCACCCAACCCCCATCTCGTGTCCAGCAGTGGACGTTTGCGTGCTGAACAATCGCCTCACTATGTCAATATTATCGCTTCGTTATCGCGTATCAATCACCACCATTGACACCTTTTGGTATTCTACTAACACGATCTTTTTTTTATGCCATAGCTATGACTATTACGATTATGACAACCGTTTGACAATTTGACTGTTCAATTTTGGGGTGGGGCAAGTGTGGCCATTAAATAAATTATTAAACACGGCTTTTGGTACAACATCTATCTTAATTGTATGGCGCCATCATAGCATTTGTTTAAAAAATAGTGGAATAAGGCCTCTGGGATAACGGCTCAATCGTTATCAGTTGACACATTAAAGACATTAGGGTGCGCGTACACAGTCCGGCACCTGACAATCCACGCTGGATCAATGGATTGCATAAAAGATCCTCAGCGCAAGAAGACAAATGACGTCATTCGGCGTTGCAATCAGTGGACGCAATTCGGAGTGGGTTCTTCCGCTTCGTCCTATAAAGTTACTCTACTTATTGCTAGTAACTACACTGTGTAAGCTAAGTTACGAGTGCTCTCAACTTGACGCTTTGAAAGGACTTGTGGTATGTCGGCGCGTCGGAACTTGCGTTAGGTGCTGATGAGTCGATCGATAGTCTATGGCACTATCTGGGAGCATACTTAATTCTTTCGTTGATAAGTGTATGCTCTTACGCGTACGTTGAAACAGATGATGAAAATTTTCAACAAGTAATCAGTTGAAATATACTTAATGAATAAATAGACACGACTTGACACCTATTTTCTATAACGGCCTTATGCTCGCATAATGTAGCTAAGAACACAAAGTATCTCGAGTAGAGATGGGTTTATGCCGGGCATTTACAGGGTGGATTGAGTAAATTCCTAATAAACGTCTTTTTATGCCTTATAAATGCCCGATGACAGGGCAGAAACTACGCTTCTAGTCTTTAAACATTTTGAATTTTTTTCAAGAATTTTCTTCAATTTAAAGTATTATAAGGTTTATTTCGTGATGTCTGAGAGTCAATATTATATTATTATTAAGTAAGTAGCGTAGCTTGTAATACTTTAAATTGAAAAAAATTCAAAATGTTTAAAAACTTCAAGCGTAGTTTCTGCCCTGTCATTTATTCAATCCGCCCTGTAAACGCCCGGCATAAACCCATCTCCAATCTCGAGGCAGTAAAAAATCCCAGAATACATTATATATTATATTGTATGTAATAAATAGTTGATGATATCACGTTCGTCTCACCAGCTTCGTCCTACTAGGGGACGAGTGGGAAATTATTGGCTGAATAAAACCTATATGCTGTTCCTCCCATCAACCACCTAGGTTGGTGGGAAGAACAAGATATAGTTTTTTTGTCGGACGAATGATGATGAAAAAGTGACAGATAACCATAAATATTTATAATTGGGTTTATTTAATAATAAACTATAAACCGACTCCAATTTTATGGTTTTCTAATGGAAGCCATGGAACTGGACCAAATTAATAAATAAATAGGACCCCACAGGAGCATCAGCTTTCAAATAAGAACATAATCATCAAAATCGGGTAACCCAGTCAAATGTTCTGAGGTAACAAATATAAAAAAAAAAACAAAATAAAAAAAAGTCTAAATGCAAACCTCCTCCTCTTTTGAAGTGAGTTAAAAATGATGGCCATTATAATGATCTTAAAAAACCAATTTAAATCGTTTCTTATGTTTGTGACACTCAATGATAGGTACAGGCACAAAAAAACGGCGTAAATAATTTATTATTAAAAAAAATCTAATTTTCTCGTACCGTGCGTTCTTTGTACCTAATATATATAGAAATTAACATGGAATTTAAGACACCTTACTAACAAAAAAAGCTCCTAAATTGTTGTCTGATTTAATAAATGAAATATTATTATTAATATTATTATAAAGCAGTGTGCGTAGGGGTTTGTCGTTGGTGATGTAACTAACCACACAATGATCAACATAACACCAGCGCTGAGTAGGTTAATTTTACTTAGGTATCTACTCAGCAACATGCTGAGTTGATACCTTATTGAATCGACACTTGGTGGTTTTCCAAGCAGATTGCGTTACTAGGTACCTAAATTTTAGTGATAAGATTTACATCAATTTGGTTATTTGTTTGCACCAAATAACTAACCGGTTTTACACTTCACCTATCTTGAACCACCATGTGTTAAATTTATATCTAGTTAAGTTTTTCGTTTTTATTATTGTTTATTTGATGTAATGTGTCGTGTCAATTAAAACATTAAATATTATTTCACAAACGAAACTTAAAATATCGTTCAAAATAAATCTAGAAATCCAAAACTGCTAGAAACGCTTTGAATCAGTTCTAGTTCCTAAAGGACTTCAGATTCAGTCGCTTGTTTGCGTATAACAGAAGCCAAACACATTTCAGTAAATTTATTCATGGCACAATCTAACTGCAAATGCAAGGGTTTGACTTTGGAGTCACGACACCCTGTAGAGCTTTATTTTAACTTTGTAGGCGCATTGTATGAACAAATAAAATAAAATAAATGGAACTAATGTTTTATTTTGTTACTTTTTCGCGCCAAATAATTGAAACTAATTGACTGTTATTAGTTATATTATGTAACTTATTGGTCAATTTAAATATTGCTAACGATCTACGCCGTAGATGCTCTACGAAATGCAGCATCGTGCTACGACATGAAACTAAAGTTGTCTAAGGTAATTCGCGCGCGTTCGGAATGTTTGGAACCATTTCGAACTAAAACAAAAGCTGTGAGATCTTTGATACATTTTTATTAAACATCGATTTAATGATATTTTATATGTTGAGGATTTTTTTCAGCAGTTGAAATTATATTTCTGATTGTCCATCTGACACTATTTTGGCACTCATTAGCTGGATTTTAACCTGTTTTTACTAAACAAATTCATGTTTGCTACATAATTTATAACTAAAGAACATTTGGCCCGTTTTAAATGATCTTTGATTTTTTGAGTTTGACTCCGTCCGGAAACATCACGAAATAAAAATAACAGGGAAATTAAATGAATAGTTTTTACATAGGTGCGTTTTTTGAATGCGCCATGGATATTTAATTCTAGGGCGAAACAAAGTTTCCCGGATCAGGTAATTAAGAAAAAAAAGAGAAAGTAACTGTTTATTATCAGAACTAAAAGTGCGTACAAAATTTCAGATCAGTCTGTTACACCAATTAGGGTTAAATTTGAATAACTAGATTTGATCAGAAGAAACATATAGATATACTGGGAAAGCTATAGAAAACCGTTGAAAAAAGAAAATGAACCAATGAGCTTCGAAATTCATTCAGTGCAACTCAATGAATTTCGAAAACTATTCCCAACAATTTGTAGCTAAATTTTATTACTCCAAGGAAACGCCAAATTTGATTTTGCATTGCATGATTTTAAAATAGGTCAGAATAATAGAGAACTAGGCATACAATCTTTTTTATGTTTTGTAGAGCTTAAATACGTTTTAGTTTTGAAATGAAATGCCAAAACTAAGCACCCAAAATTTTGTTGGAAGCTTGTAGTTTGCAAAATAAACAATCTGAGTCGGACGCCATTTCATAGCATTAAGCCTTTTAATTTGTTAGTTGTTTTTACGTAGTTTTTTGTGGTGTACCGCGCTTTTGATCTGAGTAGAGCTAGCTTAGAATTTGCACCACACCAACTGTTCCCGCGGGGGTCGTAAGAGGCGACTCAGGGATGTCTACCTCGGGCGGGTAGCAGCGCCCCCTGATTTTTATGGTGTAGGTTAACTTTACCTCGCTTTTGATCTGAGTAGAGCTTAGAATTTGCACCACACCAACTCTTCCCGCAGGGGTCGTAAGAAGCGACTACCTGAGGAACAATTCTATCATCAAACTGTGATCCCCAACCCCCATGCCCCGCGTGGGAAGTATGGGCATAACTCCCATGACATAACAGCCCACAAGGCGCTTATCAGGGGAAGGCCTGCGCCCAGTAGTGGATAAATATAGGCTGTTAATGTGAGGAGAAGATACTTTTTTGCAAACTACTCATAAAACTTTAGCGAAATGATAATAATGGAAATAACAGTCAACTTCCTCATAAAAACTTAAAACGAAACCCCTATACACCAATTAAATTCTACAAAAAAGTTCAATTAAAATAAGCGGTAGAAATAATTGCTATTTCAAGTCGTTTAGGGAGTTTTCACATCAGGGTATATCTTTAACTTTGTATTGTTGTAATTTTTTTCGCATGCCACTTATAATCAAATCTACGTTTTAGTACAGTCAGCATCACAAAAATATAAAAAAATTTAGAGTAGCCAAAAAATTAGAATTTCCGTACAGCTCATTTATAGACGGGTTAGTCTTTTGAAATTTGTATTGTACGTTACGAAACCATAAGAGCTAGAGAATAAATCGTGCAGGGCTCATTAAAGAAAATAAAACTGCATTCTCTTTTTTATTGAAAATGGTTGAGCGCTGAAGATATTATGGCCTAACTTTTTTTTAGCTTTATGACTATTTTTATTCGTTGATTTTTACTAATCCTATTTCTTTATAAATCTTCAACAGTTTAAACAAAATTCATACCGAATAGAAATGTAATCGAAAACACTCAACCCTATTCAAATACAGCTGGTCAATTCACTTGTATGCGAGAGTTTAAACATACTTTTTTGGCCAGAAATACCATCTGAATTTACCTGGCTTATTGTTTTCGTATAAATCTAACAACCAAGAATTTTAACGCTGCAGCAATCAAATACTTCAATGTATATTCCCCTTAATTCCAATAAGAGTTGGACCAGTTTTTCTGCCTTCCTTTGCGCGATAATTAATCAAAGTTGAAGAAAAAGGCTTGCGTTTTTAAAATAAACATAAAACTTTCTTACAATTTTCATGGTTTCAGAATCGTTTGCTTTGGTTATTCTGAATAAAGTTTGAGACGAGATGAGTTTTCGATCCGTTCTTGTTATAAATTATGTTTATCTGCGGACTTAACTTTCTCGTGTTCCGTTTGTTTTTTCTGCTAGGTTATACTCGTAATGACATAATATGTTACTTAAGAACTACTTTACTGCTAACTATTATTTATTGGGTATTTATCGGGTACCTATTACAACAATACGACACGGGGAAAGAAACACTTGAGGTAGATACGCGTTAAATCAATCAATTAAAATAAAGTTTTTTAAACTTACGCGATCAGAACACGACAGAGTGTAAAAACCTGTTGAAACGTCTGGGAAAATACGTAAATAAACGCGATAAATACCCGTGAATATTTACAATCAATTAAAGTTAATTTGTTAACAAAAAGCGAAGGTTTAAAAAGCTTTGCTTGGATCTAAGCTTTCATAAAACTGGCCTTAGAATGGAATCTATCGCTAAAAAATCAAGACGTGGCGGCGTCAGTGTAGGTGCTTGGAGCTTATCATGTAAAAGTTACTTATAGAAATAGACGTAAGTTTTGTGTGTTTTGTTTCTTATTTACCAATCGATAACGATTTCGTGAGCCCTCTTGCTATATTGATATACTCAAAGAACTTAGGTAGGTACGGTGTAAGTCCATAAGAAGTACTTATCACGTCCCTGGATAGAATGGAACTTTGAAAAAGTGAAAATGTAACGTTATTTTACTTCATACAATTCGTATGTTGATCATGTGGTGTTTTAGTTCGAAATGGTATCGTCCCATTCTCGTCGCGCACGGATACCAACACAGGCTTGAAGCGGTTTTCTTTGTTTGCAAGTTTTACGAAAATGTATCTTTATTTATTTACGTTTTGATGGGAGCGTGTTTACTTTGATGTAGTATTTTTATGACGTCACATTTTTTACGGCGGGTGCTATAAATTTCACGGGCGGTTTTGGGATTTAGATTAACTTTTTAACTACCGCAAATTGGTATGAAGTATGAAACTGATTAATGGTAGAAAATTTGACTTAAATTAGGCTTTATAATACAATATATCTAAGGCCTTTATAATATAATTATATCTTTTTAAAGTGGCTTTATGTTTTGTTTCCATAATAGAGTCGAAAGATTTATATTAGTTAGCTTAGTTAGGTACTCTACTATTTTAAAGACATTATTACACTTCATTTGAGTTGTATTTTCAGTTTTAAATTTAGACTAGCAATTTACTTCAATTTAGCTAGACTCCAAAAAAGGGGGAGGTTATCAATTCAAATATTTTTTTTTTGTTACCTCTGAACTTTTTACAGGATTATTCGATTCAGATATTTTTTTAAGCTGTTGTTTGCTGTGTGGTCCCATTTCAATTTGACCCAATTCTAACAAAGGCATTTTTGAGAAAACCATATAATTGCAGTGGGTTCATAGATTTTAAAAACAAACTAGACTTAAGTTGTATTTTCAGTTTGAAATAAAGCTAGACAGTAAGGTTCCTGTCTTCATTCTGTCTTTGTTCTTATTCACAACAAAAAGAAATAAAGAATGTAATTGTCACAACGTTTTCAGTTTTTGAGATGTAACAAATAAAATCTACCAAAAACACAATTGCTAAATTAACCATGCTTCTCTTATTATAAATGGTTAAAATACCCACTGTGCATATTTCCATCAATCGAGTTCTGCCGAATCAATTGAATGATTTATCGAATTCGACGATTTTCTCCAAAAATTATTGATGCAAATAATTTGTTGGTTGGAGTTGGAATTTAAATATCTACTGCGAAACATGCACAGATAATTTAAAATAATACTTACCTCAGAGAGAAAAGGGGTTATTCTAGTTTTCTCCCTGAAATCTCCCCTAAGAAGGAAAACTGGACTTCAAAACAAAATCTTCTTAGAACCTGTTTTCTTAAGGCGCTTACACCGTTTAAGTGACGCCCCTACCTCTTTCTATTAATATTACGTTTAACACAGGAAGTTTTTAAAATCCATCGTACAGTTTGTGGTTATTAAGGTATTGTAGGCTTCTCCTACCTACTACGTACCTACTTACATAATTAATTTACAAACAAATTATCATATTTATCATACATTTATATATCTATAAATTATACAACTAAACTATCCTAAATTAATAATAATATTTCTATATGTATTTACACTATTTACACAAACATACACAATATACATGTTAGCTATTCATAAAGTAATTACCTTATTTATTAATCTTACGTTTACAAACTAACGTGAGCCCGCTGGACGTCCGATATTCGTAAATGCCGTGCGAACGTATGGAAACGAACAGCGACGGAATGTCCTTACGCTGCACAAAACCGGCTGGCGGGCGACCCGCGCCCGGCAGTCGGCAGCGCTCGCGCATCGCCCCGACGACGTCACGCCAGTCGGAACTTAGATACTAAGGGAGACGCACGCCGCTCGCTCGCTCGCTTCCGCGTACGCGCCCGCTGCTACCTCATACTAATAAACCTTAATCTTAACCTTATCGCTACAACCTTACCTTAAAATCATAGGCTTGTGATCGTGTTGTCGGAAATACCTACTGTGAGTTTAACGGAGTGGACAATAAACGAGACCGCAGTAAGTAAAACTTTCATTTCACCGGCACACCTACAACCAAACCTATAGTATTATTGAGGAAATATTAAATAAGTTATTTAAACTAATGCGACCCTGGGGCACAGCACGGCGAGCGAAGCGAGCCGTGCTGTTACTTTGCAGAACCTCTCTCTGAACCCCCTCTCTCATACAAGAATTTGATATCGGTATCGTTTTCGACTAACATGGGGGTGAGGAATACCTCTGTAATAGCTTTATTTTGTTAAGCTTAGACAGAGATACGAAGTTACGCTTTTTGGCCACCAAACTCTATTTTCGCATCCTTTCCTAAACTAAGATAAAACTATTACATTTGATAAAATAGGTGGCGCTGTCATAATGGCTCCTCTATGCGCCTTGAAAATAAAAGTATACAAAGGTCAAGTCTATTTGACGTCTAGTCCTATAATATTATCAACTAGTTTCTGCCCACGGCTTCGCACGCGTTGTTTATATGAAAACTTTAAAAGTTGATTTCTACATCATGGCAACTGCTTTATGAGATTAAAAGTAGCATGTGTTTGATTCCAGGATTAGAATTACCTGTATGCAAAATTTCAGCCCGATCCGTACGATAGTTTTAGAGGTAAGACGTCTGTCTATTTGCATGACAAGATGGCATCGTATGACGTCTTATTTTTCTCTGGGAATTACGTAGTTCCCTGTCCACACGATGCAATAGGTACACCTCAACCTCAACCTCAACAGCCTGTTTTGGTCCGCTGCTGGACGTAGGCCTCCTTCTGATAAGCGCCTTATTGATGTTTATCTCATGGAAGGTAATACCCATAATCTCCACGTTGGACATGCGGGATGGGGATCGCAGTTTAGTGGTATAATTGTTCTGAAGGAGACGCTGTTGCCAGCTCCCTGGTGGTTGGAGTGGTGCAAATTTTAAGCCAGCACCACACTGCTACATACACGCACAAAATGGCAGGTAATGGAAAACTTACACGTCACCATCACATCTCGGGACTAGAATCTGTGCAAAAAGAGAAGCGTCTTAGGAATAAATAATAAAAAAAAAAAAAAAAAATGCTGGACAATTCACACAGCATTATCTAGCCCCAAGCTAAGCAGAGCTTGCGTTATGGGTACTAGATAACTGATATACATAATACAATACACTGCATAGATATATATTTTTTATTATTCTTAGAAAAACATCCAGAACGCCCTGAACAAATGTCTGCAGATCGTACACACATTTGTCCCGAGGCGGGAATCGAACCCGCAACCTCCTGCGTCGCAGGCAGACCTTCGCCCACCGCGCCACAGAGGTCGTCATTAAATAAATAATAAAGAATATTTTTTTTATTTCTCTCTACTTTCTTGGAATCAGATAAATATTATAAGTAGTCAGTTTACAAAACCAAAACTATGTTACTGTAAACGTACGGGTGTTCAAGATGGCTCTCAATAGTGTTGCGAACTTAAAAACTAGAGGATATACTACCGAACTATATTTCTATCTGCATTAATACAGTTCAGATCATAAACCATGGTTCATAACAATGATGCATCGTCAGGATTAGCATACTTAAGGGGGAATTAAGTACAGTCAATGACAAAGTTTTTAAGAGTGTGCAATAACGCCGCTACGAGATGTATTTGGAGCGGGATGACAAGATATGGTTACTTTGTAAGCGCAGGGCATAGACGTTTCCGGTATCATTAATACCGGAAATTAGAATTTATTTAAGTTATAATTTAAACAGAATAAATTGTAGGCATTACATTATTCACTTCACGGCACTAGGTACCTTTAAAAGCTGTAAGTAAGGAGCACTAAAACAAAGAGATTCAAAGAATACTTCAGAGTATTATAGAGGAGTACTTATGAGTAAAAATGAGTACTAAAGAGGTATAGCGGAGAGTGAATAGCCCTATTGCAGAACCCGTCAGCATTATTACCTACTAGCTGGCTGTACTCAAGTCTCTGAAAATTCAATTTAAACGTTACTGTAAATAGGTCAGCCGTTTTTGGAGGACTTCATGTGTGAAATTTAGCTAAAATAAGATGCCCGGGTGTTCCCGTTTTCAACAGAACCAACCGAAAAATCATATTAGACTTGCAGCTTTTACAGTTTGTTTTGCAAGAACTAAGTATGTGACAACATGGAGTATTCAGAAAATACTTCAGTGTAATAATTTTAAAATTACATTGTGATTGAATTGTGTCTTATTCGATATTTTTGATTGTTTCGGTTTACCAAAGTCATTGCAACTAGGCTACGTCAGAATTTTATCACCTTCAACCATTGATTTATTAAAAACGAAGATGAGGTACTGGTTGCTCGAAAGTGGCAACCTCAAATTGTGTAAAATTGTGTTCTCCCACATCAGTCACCGTCTGACCGGCGGCACGGGCGGTCGTGATTCGCGTAAAATATTGTTGTCTCAGTCTCACTTCTGTCCTAGATACGTCTTTCCGTCTTTGTTTTTCTTTGTATTGCACAGGACTGGAAATATAACTGTGAGCGTATGTGTTTGCGTGTAGTTGTAACACATGCCAATTTTTGAGAAAGCGCTGGGAGAACGTAACCTATGTTCCCTTTTTAAATCAATGCCTTCAACCTATATTACCCCACTGCTGGACATAGACCTCTGTTACTGAACGCCATAGCGCCCTGTCCTTAGCAGTCTATCCCTATCGTCATCCCACAGCTGAACGGCGTCCTACACTGCATTTGTGTCGCGGACTCCGCTCAAGAAAACGTATACCCTACCGTGATTGTCGGTTCTCGCGATATATGGCCAGTCCACTGTCACTTTAAATTACTAATTCTTTGCTACTTTAAAGCTTAGAGTTTGGAGGAGATCTTCGCCTAGCAGTAGGTATGCTTTAACAACTTATCTACCTGACCTATCAACTCAGCAACACGCTGAGTTCATACCTTTTTTATTGGCTCGACACACGGTTTTCCAAGCATGTTGCGTAAGTTACTAAAGTTACCTACTATTTTAGTTCTAAGATTTCCAATAGTGGGTTTTCGTTTGCACTAAGCAGCTAACCGTTTTTATGCTTTACCTTTTATAACTAAGTTTATCTTCCATAAATGTTTCGTCGTTGTAATGTGTCGTGTCAAATAAACGATTTTTAATATCTTAATCAATGAAATGTCCCAAATTCTTAATATTTCCTAACCCCTTGGAGAGATTACACCATAATCCCCATAGGTGGAGTCCTAGTATCGAGTAAGTAAATCTCTTACGATATTAACGGAAAATACTTTCAATCCGGGGTTGGATTGCATTTCGAGTTTTTTGTTTATGTTTACGATTGTAGAATTATTTTATTCAAATAACTGCTAGCAGAGCAAACCAGCAGCCTGATTTGATTATTACTAAGTAGTTTCTTGGTCGCTTTGGTGCTCAATTAGCCATTACGCGGTAAAACCTACTAATACGTGTATTATAAACGCGAAAATTTGTAAACATGTTTGTTGCTCTTTCACGCAAAAACTGCTGAACGGATTGGGCTGAAATTTGCATACAGGTAGAGGCCTGAACACATAGACAAGGCGTGCGAACCCGCGGGGCGCAGCTAGTTTATCGTAATTTGGGTAATTTTTATTAAAATTTTATATATTCACTTTTTGTGGGATCACGGGATAACAAATATCTAGTAGAATCTCTATAATAGAAATCAAATATCCAAGGTGCATCTAACGGGCGCTAGAGTCCGGAGTAAGTCCCAAAGCAAAGTTTTTCGACACGTCACTTTTCGATCTCGTGGCTCAATTGGTTAGACATTCCCGTACCTAGGGAAAGTTGCGGGTTCAAGTCGCGTTGAAAGCAAATAATTTATGGGATATAATTTAATGTGCACCCAAATCCTAACTTAATATGTTTCGTCTACATATCTTACAAAATGTTACCACAAAGGCATTACTATCACTTGATAAAAAATAACAGATAATGTTCGTATCAAGTTCTTATCTTCCAAATCTCTTTCGACCCTCATAAAGCCTATTTTCCCGTACCATTTCTTTGAGTGTCACACCGCACCGCTTTAGAATCTGTCCTCAGAACGCCTTAGCCGTATAATCATGCTCTCTGTCCAAATTAAATCGCGACGCGCTATCAATTACTCCACTCCAACTGGACGGAATAAATCCGGTTTTTTCTGGTATTATACAGTTAATTCCTTGCATAGGTGAGGTAGAGAAGTCAGTTCACTTTATGAAGGGACTACATCCATCTGTGCTGTAGTCATCAATGCCGGTATGTAGCACGGATGTATGTAGAGATAAGTAGATATTTTATTTTCTCTAGCGCAGATAGTAAGTAGTTTATTATGTACATTTTGCTACGCTGCACTAAATGGTAAGGATGAAGACTCAATCGAGTCGATAAGATTCATTGACATGTCTTGTTCTTCCTCAACCTCGACCTCAACAGCCTATATTGGTACACTTGCTGGACCCAGGCCTCCCTCTGATAAAACCCTTTATTAGCTTTTGTCTCATGGGAGTTTTGCCCATAATCGCCACACTAGGCTGTAGCTTTGGTACTTGGTACTTAATCGCAGTTCGGTGGTTGATTTTTTCTGCAGGGGCGCTGCTGCCCGCCCCGGCAGATATCCCTTAAGAAACCCACGGGAAGAGCTGTGCAAATTCTAATCCACCCGGCCTAACACGGGGATTGTTGTCTAGGGTAGAACAGAGAAAAATCATATCGCATCGTCATACATTGCGTAAATTATTGAAGTTGAAGAAATGAATTTCAAACATTTTACGCATTCGATGACAAAGTGACGTAATTTTTTTCTATTCTACCCTAGACAACAATCCCCGTGCTAGGCCTACAGGACCACACGGAACACGGCTTGTTAAATTTCATGGCAAACAAACGTCAACCCAAAAACTATTCGGCGATGATCTTCGGATCAAACCTTACCGTACAACGTTGCCCATAATTTTGTAATTTTCTTATATCTTTTTATTAACATTTTATCGAAGAATTCACTTCGTTTATCTATCTTTATTACCGAACAACGTTGCTTTTATTTAATTTTACTCTAATATTACAGACATTGGCGAAATTATGTCCACCCAGACGTAGACGCCATTAAAAGAAGAAAGGAAGGAAACTATTCGGCACTAAAATGTTTTTTTTTCATACATGTGAGTGAACAAGCCTTCTAATCTTAAGCTGTGCGCCCTCAGCGCCCTTCGTAGAAGTTGAAATGTTGTCCTTGGAGAGATTTAGCTTTATAGCCCTCCCAATAGCATGGAGATTCGAATTGTTCCGTAATGGGAACGATAAATTTTACTAAGTATTTTTATATTGTATGGGTAGTAAGGTACCTACTACTTTCACAATTTTGAAGAAAAATGGGACATTTTACACAGCTTCATTTTTCTTTTGTAAGTTACTTACTGGTCGTTACCTAATATAGTATTGCATGGTAGTATTGCAAGACGACTTTTTTAATGATAAATTGTAAATTGTAGATAGTTGGTTTAATAATTTGCATACCGCAAACGGTCAAGCATGTTGTTTCTATATCACTATATTATGTCACCTTTTTGTACACATGTTTTTGCAAATAAATATCTTTATCTTTATCTTTATCTTTATGGTGTAACACGATGCGTGGATCATCGGTGGCTAGTAGGGGCCTTGGTACCTATCGATTTAATCGCCATGTAGGTACATTTGTATTTATGCCTGAACTTTGTAGTTGCAGCCTAATTATTTGGTCTACGACCCTGGTTTTTTATTTTAGCTAGCTTAATAATCGTTAAAACCACAGAAATTGTAATAATAGCTTATTAACCATTAAAGTCTACATATTATACATAATTTATAAAAATCCAAATAAAAAGGTTTTTTTATGGAATATTTTCATTAGCCTTCTATGCTTCTAAAAGAAATATTTCCCATATTATTATTTTTTACAACCTATCTTAAAAATCCATTCGGCCACACGAAACCGCAAGTTCGTAACTGGTTACGGTAAAACAATAATTCTGTTTCGTTCGTAACTAGTTAATAGGAAATACGTTTTTTTTCCGTACACGACTACCAACTTTTAAAACATAATAAGCCCTATCTAGTAGGTACTTAGGCATCATGTTGAAAAATCTACCTTCTCAAATAGTATAAGCTGGAGTACATAGCGTATATTTTATCCCGGAATTCCCAAGGGAACGGGAACTGCGCGGGTGAAACCGCGAGGCGCTCCTAGTACTATATATAATATATAAACAGCTTTATAATTAGAACCTATCTATTATTATCATGAGAACATAATAGTACAAGTTTTCAAAATACACAAAAACGTAACTTTTAGAAGTTGCCTATAGTTTTCCTTTCATGAGAACATAATGGTACCTACCTACCAACATTGCAGGTTTTGTAAGTTTTGCAAACCCACACAAAATCTGGGCTGCAGACGCACTGCTGTTGGACGGCGAAGAACTGGCAACTCGTCTTCGAATCGAACGAGCTCAATCAATTCAAACAAAAAAAAATTTTTTTTTTTTACTATAAACCAACTTTAATTATAATATAGTGATTTCATGGATCCCATTTTCAGAAATGGACCAAATAAAATGAGACCACACGGGAAGCACCAGCTTTTAAATAAATAAATAATCATGAAAATCGGATCAAAAGTTCTGAGATAACACCAAACATAAAAAAATACAGTCGAATTAAGAACCTCCTTCGTTTTTAGAAGTTGGTTAAAAAGTAGCAGTCTACGTTTCCTTAGAAAACTGTAAAAAAAATATAATGTTGATAATCTTTAGGAAAGTGGTAGTAATCTCAATCTCAACAGCCTATATTGGTCCACTGTTGGACACTGGCCTCCCTCTGATTTGTTGACTGACTGAAGCGTTTCATTGACGTTTATCTCATGGTAGTAATCCCCCTAATGCCCACGTTGGGCATGCAGGTTGGGGATCGCAGATCGGTGGTGGAATTGTTCTGCAGGAGGCGCTGCTGCCCGCCCCCGGTGAATAACCATTAGTCGCCTCTTACAACACCCGCAGAAAGAGTTGGGGTAGTGCAAATTCTAAAGCAGCGCCACACAGCTTATATAAATCTACAATAACCCAGGATTCAGCGAAAGAATTTCTGACTTAAATTCAAGTTCTTAAAGTCTCGAACCTTAGAAATGTAGAAATGAAGCATTCGTGATCTTACACGAATGCTTCATTTCTACATTTCTAAGGTAGAGAAAACCATACTCTTTGAAGCACAGTGCAGTCTTACCCAGGTTCCACCTGTACCTACAGCAGATTACACTCTCGTCCGTACCCGCTACCATCCACTGTGGCATTGTGGCGCGCCGTAAGCTATCTACTCCATCCAAGATAACGTGGAGGCAACTCACGGAGATGAATAGTGTCTAGCCAGAAGGGTAAACTCAAATCATGGTAAATATCCCGTCGTAAATAACTTTAGCATATCTAAACCGACTTCAATTATAAAGTTTCTTTTTCATGGATCCACTGTAAGAACTGAACCAAATTAAAATGGGACCACACGGGAAGCAGCAGCTTTCAAATAAAAAAAAAATCATAAAAATCGGACCACGCCGTCAACAAACTTAGGTAACAATATAAGAATGAAAATATTTAGTAACAATTCCGCAAAAATAACCTTCTGCGGTAAAAATCTAACAAATCATCATCATCATCACCATCCTGTATTAATCCACAGCTGGACATAGGCCTCCCCTAATGAGCGCCATAGCGGCCTGTCTTCCTGACGTATCCAGCATCTGCCTGCAGTCTTTCGCAGATCGTCATCCCACCAGGCCGGGGGCGCCCTACACTACGTTTGCCGAATCGCGGTCTCCACTCAAGAACTCGTTTACCCCATCGGTTGTGGGTTCGCGAGATAACATTTATATAAAATGAAAGAACATTTATCAAAGTAAGTCGTCAACTAGCTTCGTCTCTCCACGAGACATCATCAGGACACCACAACACTCGATCTTGACACTGAGAGCGCCAAACAACAACGGTGCGAGTCCCACCAGAGAAATTGCCACTCCGAGCTTCGCGCGTCATCTCTGATTGGGTTGGAACTGTTACGAAGTATTTTTAACCGACTTCATAAAAGGAGGAGGTTCTCAATTCGTCTGTATTTTTTTTATGTTTGCGGTCCCATTTAAATGTTGTTCAGTTCTGACAATCGGATCCATGAAAATTCATGAAAAAACTGTAAAAATTTAAGTCAGTTTATAGTTTATTAAAACAAAATTAATTATGATTCTTATATTTACAGTGGATTTAGCCGCTTCAAGAAATATTCCACCTGGACAGTATTAAGACATTACACAATTTACACACCACATTGTGGAACCCTGTACCTAAGCTATCTAGGTACTCTATCCAAGATGACTGGATAAACTCACGTAGTCTACACGGAGTAGCACAGAAAGGCGGGCTTACTAATGCAAGTGGAAAATATTTTTAGTTTGGTATGTTCCACGGATACGTTTCGCCCGAACCTAAAACTCGTCCGCGAAGAGATTCGAGCGAAATGTCACTTTTAAAGAGAGATTTCGAGTCCACAAATACTTACCAACTATACCAACCTACTGGCTTTCAGATAAAAGTAGTCACTCAAAGCTCATAAATTTATTTCGGGGTGTATTAACAGGCAAGGTAGTGCAAAATAAACCCGAAGAAAATCACCTTCAAATATTCCATAAACAAATAAGTTACCTCTTAAAATATAAACACAATTAATCCTACGAATAACAATTATTGTTTCAATACTAGTTCTAATTTATTTTTATTATTTGTATGTCATTTTCTTTTTCAATAATTTAATTATCTAGGTATCCAAAATAAAAATAAATATTCAGAAATTTTAGTTGTGAGAGTTACCCGTGAGTCGCCGCTGCCTAACTCGTCTGACCTAGCTAGTGGGTACTAAGGCGGTACTGAGGTAGATATTCCACGAAATCTTCTCAATAGAGCTTTTGTATTTAACCCTACATGGTAGAACGTGCTTAGAACTCTGTTAAACCACAAAGTCGGGTAAATGAAATGGTTTTATGTTTACTCGTTATTCTTGTAGGTGGGTTGCGATAGTAACTTAATGTGCATGATAAACCTTAATGTCGTTCTAATCGAATTAACAGATAAAATAATTTTACAAAACAAATTTTATCAAAAGAATTTTGGTACAATGGGAACAGTTGGAAAAATAAAAAAAAAATTGCCTATGCCGCTGGACAAAGGCTGCTTTGGTACGAGCATAACAATAATAATTCAGTTTACTTTAATGTAGCCAACGGTGTTTGCGACGTCGTCGTAGCCAACGGTACTTGCTACGTCGTAGCCAACGGTGCTTACTACATCGTAGCCAACGGCGGCGCTTGCGTCGTCGTAGCCAAGGTTTATTTTACTTATTACAGGTAGAGTTAGGCAGAGGCTAGAGTTTTGTCTTTATTTTAGATAAGTCAGTTTGGCCTTGAGGAAAATAATTTCTTCCAAATCACTATTGCAAAGTATTGGCCACGGCAACTTCTGTTTTTGTCAGTGGTGGGTGTGTGTAGGTAGGCCTCCTTCAAATTCTTGTATTTCGTTCTAGTTGGATAGTAAGGGCTAGGTCTTAAAATTTGTCGCAAAGAGCAGATATTTATTTTCCAACCCGATATTTCTTGTTTCGTTCCGCCAATTATCGTACATACTCTATTACACTGACCTACTTATCTATAAATAATAAATAAATATTGCTGGATATCTAACTATCAATTTGCATTAAAAAATTGCGTTAGCTTAAAAAATTAAATTAGGTCTTCAGTTGCTGTTCGTTATCGTGTCGATATCGTTCATTGCATTTGTGACCGTCCCACGTACACGTACGTCTCTTTGTTTCCACCCAGTCTATTTCACCGTGATGTCCCTTACACCTTAGATAATCGGCAACTACATCAAGATCAAGAACGCGAGAACCCTCGACCAGTATTAGTTGAGCATCAGAGGTTGATTTATGTATTTCCTAAGTAATTGAATTTGCAAGTTCCTAAGGAACCCCAAAATCGCTCGATTATACCGATAGAAGCGAACTTTGTTTCCTCAAGACAATTATTTATGGGTGAGGAGAAACTTTAGATTAATTTTATTAATAACTAAATAACTTTGACCTTAGTTTTGCTTTGAAGGCTAGACCTACTAAGAATACATTAGGTATCTACCTACCTATAACTTAATATCAAGTAAGTAAGTAGTAATAATATACCTACTTATATACCTGATGCGAAAGTTTAGATATATGGATGGATGGACGTTTGTTACGTAGGTAAGTTTTTACTCCAAAACTGATTTGGCTAAAATTTTGCATAAAGTAGGTATACATATAATCCTTATCGTAGATTCAAATACTTTTGAAAACTAGTCATACTTTTTTTTATGAATGGAAAAATTACAACACTTTTTAAAAGCTCTTAAGATAGGTACCTATCTATCTAACAAGGTATAATTTTATTAATGTGTTACATTATAAATGTAGCATTTTTTTAGAAGTAACAGGTAAAAAACTACAATTAAATGCACAAGCAAAATTCGCTCGGAAAGGTTGAAAAAAATCAATTTAGTAGGTAATACTTACCTAGGTGCTACTATAATCAGCTCAAAAGTTTCGGTAATCGGCTAACCCAACCCTATCCGGGAACGACGAACGGCAATCAGCACAGATCCCATTACCCGGGTAAATGGTAAAAAGTACAATTATCCAGCTAAATAAGCGAAGAGCGAGTTAATCGATGTGGCGAGGGTTCGGGGGGGATGCTGTCATTTGTAGGCAACAAATTTTGCACGACTGTACCTACCTACCCTATCCAAAGAAGTTCCCAAAGATTTTCAAATACAGAATGAAGTATTTCATCTCTATCTGTCAAAAGAAACTTTGTCTATGAAATACTTCATTCTGTATTTGAAAATTCCTCAATCAACCACAACCAACAGCCTAAATTGGTCAACAGCTGGACGCAGGCCTCCCCCTGATAAGCTCCTTTATTGGCTGTTATATCATGGGGAGTAATGCCCATAATCCCCACGCCGGACACGCGGCTTGGGCATCGCAGTTTGGTTGTAAAAAAATTCTACAGGAGGCGCTGCTGCCCGCCCCCAGTAAATATCCCTTAGTTGCCTCTTACGTTACCCGCGGGAAGAGTAGGGGTGGTGCAAATTCTATGCCGCCGGCAACACACGGCGATTTGAAAATCACTTGTCAATTTTTTTTAAAATTGATAGTGGAGCATTAATTTTGCCAAAAAAAGGATAAGTACTTCTTTTGATAGGGTAGGTACCTATAATGTCGACAAAGAATAATGAGATAAATAATCAATGATAAAATAATAAAAGAAAATAATGCTGGACTATTCACACAGCATTATCTAGCCCCAAGCTAAGCAGAGCTTGTGTTATGGGTAGGTACTAGATAACTGATATACATAATACAATACACTACATGGATAGATATTTTTTTATTATTTATAGAAAACATCCAGAACGCCCTGAACAAATACCTGCAGATCGTACAAATATTTGTCCCGAGACGGGAATCGAACCCGCAACCTCCTGCGTCGAGGCGGACCTTCGCCCACCGCGTCACAGAGGTCGTCATAAAATCAGGTAGATAAGTTGTTAAAGCATACCCACGGCTGGGCGAAGATCTCCTTTAAACCAGATATAAATAACCATTCTAAAAATGCACGCCCAGTGTACCTTATATCTTTTTGTGGGGGGAAATGTTGTATCTCTATTCTACCTACCAATGTAGGTAACAAACGTATAGACCGTAAGTAGGCTATGGCCATAGAGTTTATATAGACAAGCTCGATGGCTCTGGCTCTCAATCTTTACCTAAGAAAAGGATTGTGCGCAGATCTACGCCTCACACATCAGGGGGCAATGACTTTATAGATGCTACCATCTATAAAAGTCATTACCGCTGCAGCTGCAGTGACGACTCGAATACCTACGTATTCGAGTCGTCACTGCAGCTGCAGCGGTTATTAAGTTAGGTATACTCTAGTTAATAAATTAGCTTACCTCTGGATAGATATAGATACGACTGGACCTAAGGAATGAAGGGAATCTCTCTCGGCAACGGCTTCCATCCAGGGGAACATCTTGTGTGGACAGCACAATTCACAGTTGGAACGTCTTTCACAAGGCTTGAGTGAGTTCATAAACACGCACGGAAATTGATAGCTATCGTTAATTTCAACTAGGGAAAAAGTTTAGTGTTTTCTTCTTCGAGAGAAGCAAGCAAGTGTCTTTTGTCCTACGTCGGCGGCGGTGCAGGGAGGTCTGTCTTCGGGGTTCTCGTGGCACATTTGGATTGATGTATGATGTATGATGCTTAAGAGTCTTCTGGTTGGTCAATCGTATAGCCCGATGCCGCCCATTGGTAGGTACCAATTCAAAACATAAGGATAACGAAACAAACGCTGCTTGAATCGATTCGAATACGAGTGATTGGCGCTAGATTTGAATTAAGAATATTTAACGCGATGACGATACAAGGATACATTAATAAAACAGCCTTTTCTGGTTTTTACTGTACCTAACTCTACCATAGACCTTTTAGAGTTAGGTAAGTAGGTACCGTGGTACTGTGCCTAAATTACCCAAGTAAGTAAGTATATTTAATATCTGCCTGTCAGTACTTTACGCGTGAGCTTCACCGTTAGTAGGTACCTATTATTATTATACGATATTATTATAATTGGTAATATTATCTCTGCTATAACTTGTCTCCCTCCAGCTGGACCAATGGCTTTTATTTCTAACACTGTCAGCAGAACCAATAATAATCGTATCAAAATAGCGTAGATTACTGATACAATGTCAAAGTCAAAGTCAAATCGTTTATTTCTTTAGACTTACAAAATAAGTACTTAGACAAGTCCAATTTTTTTGCTATATAAACAGCTTGATAAATAGTTATTACTATCAACAAGAAATAAGGTGCAATTGACTTTAATTCACTTCAATTTTTTGTCCACTAGCGGAAGAAGTGAAAAAGAAACCACTAGCAAGTTTATCGCTTATCAACAGTAACTAATACAATCTTAGGATAACTAAGTCTAACTGGTCTTACATACTATTGTCTGTATGGAACTGGGCGACATCCGGCCAAGCATTAACATCATTGACGTGGTCATCTACGGAGTAATAGGCTTTCTTGATAAGATTTCGCTTTATGTACAGTTTAAATTTACAAATTTAGGGAGCTCAGTTGCTTCAGATGGAAGCTTATTATAGAATCTTACGCAATTGCCTACAAATGATTTCCCTACCTTTCGTAATCTATATGATGGGATGTGTAATTTGTTCTTGTTTCTTGTAGTTTTATTATGAACATCACACCTTTTCATAAAGTTATCTCTATTTTTGTGTATACATTAGATTTTCATAGGTGTATTGCGATATTACTGTTAAAATATTTATTTCTTTAAATAATTCCCTCAACGAATCACGTGGATTTAATTTATAAATAGCGCGTACCGTACCGCCCTTTTCTGAAGAACAAAGATAGTCTGGATGTCAGCTGCCTGTCCCCAAAGCAAAATACCATAAGACATAACACTATGGAAGTAACTGAAGTAAACTAACCTAGCTGTATCCTCATCGGTAATGTATCTAATTGTTCGAACCGCAGACGCTGCTGAACTAAAGACTTAGTTTGCGAGAGCATCAATTTGCGGCCTCCATTGAAGAGAGGAATCAATATGTAACCCTAGGAAAACAGTTGAGTCTACAAGGTGAACAATCTCATCCTTTAGCATTATCCTAGTTGGGAGCTCTCTTACATTTGGTAACATGAATTTTATGCATTTGGTTTTTGAAGCATTGAGTAAGAGGTTATTGGCGATGAACCAATCTAGTATTTGTGAAAGAGAATTATTTACATCGTCATAATTATGTTTATTTCTGACAACTTTAAAAATCAATGAAGTATCATCAGCAAATAAGACTATATCACAGAGATCTTTTGCTAGAAATGGGAGATCATTTACATATACTTAAAATAGAAAAGGACCCAAAATTGATCCTTGCGGGACTCCTAAATCGATTTTTGATCCCCTAGATCTTTCTTTACCAATATCTACTTTTTGGACTCTATCAGATAAATATGATTGCATAAGGTCCAGTGCCTTGTTTTTAATTCCATAATGTCTTAGTTTATTTAGTAATGTACCATGATCCACGCAATCAAAAGCTTTAGAAAGGTCACAAAAAACACCAATAGCGTTTTTTGCTTTATCCCATGCATCCAATATGTGCTTTAATAGAACTGTACCAGCATCAGTTGTCGATCTACCCTTTGTGAAGCCAAATTGATTTTTATGTAACAACCTATTGAGGTTGAAGTGAGAGGACAACTGCGTGAGAATATTTTTTTCAAAAACTTTACTCATTGTAGGAAGTATTGAAATTGGCCTGTAATTGGCCGGATCAGTGTGGCTACCAGAATTATAAAGAGGAACCAGTTTACTATATTTCATGAGATCAGGGAAAACTCCTGCATCAACAATGGCATGAATACAATGGCCATAGCCAATGTAGCAGGTTTTGTAAAAGGGTTTTCCACGGAGCCAAAGGAACCCTAAGCCTAGCGAGATTCTCGATGGCTGCACAAGCAAATTGGACTCGGTTCAGGCAGTTTATTAGTAAAACTGCAGTTAAGTTTTATTTATGCTTACGTAGATACACTTATTACTTTAATTGGTATATTTACCTACTGTTAATAATTATAGATGTTCTTGGGTAAATAACTATCAAATTAAGTTATATACGAGTAAAAACCCTAGTCATTTAGGTAAAACGGTATATTGTAGGTATATTTACCATGATTTGAGTTTTGATCTTTCCAATAATTCGGCAGTTTTATGCGCCTGAACACGGAATAACTGAAATGTCTTGCGATTGAGTTTTTATTGGCAGATATATCGATCTACCCATGATCTACCATCATTTTTAGTCTTTTGCTACGAACGTTACCTCTACCACTTGGTATGTAATGTCTGAGATTACTTGTGGATTGTGTAACACGTGAAAAATCATAGTAAATAGGTATCACGTCGTCAATGACTTCAGTGTTAATTAACCATGAGTCTCTCTGAAGGATAAGATTCGTAACGAATACATGACAGAGAACCAAAGTTATCGACATAGCTCAAGGAATTAGCAAACTGAAGTGGCAGTGGCGGCCATATCTCCCAAAGAACCGACAATCGTTGCGGTAAACGAGTTCTTGAGTGGAGACCCCGACTCGGCAAACGTAGTGTGGGACGCCCTCCGGCCAGGTGGGATGACGATCTGCGAAAGACTGCAGGCAGATGCTGGATGCGTCAAGCTGAAGACAGGGCGCTATGGCGCTCATTAGGGGAGGCCTATGTCCAGCAGTGGACTGGTATAGGTTGATTATGATAATAATGATGATGCCCCATTCTATATACTTAGTTATAGGTACAGAATGGAGCAAATTTTTGGCCCCTTGAGGGTAGCTACCGTTTCTTTTGTAGTTAGAAGGTTTTGTTCTTTAGGAACCTTCTATTTTATTTTGAAGAAAAAATAAGCCACGTTAAGTTTTTTGAAAAAAAGTACGTTTCGCCCAAAAAATGAGTTTTCATAAAAACAAGTTGGTCTTAATCGACTTTATTTCCAACCAGAAACACTTTTCCCAAAGTAACATACCAAATCAAATCGTAAGTTTTGGTAATTATTAAAAAAATCAATTCCCATACATTTCCTATGAAAAAACAAGTGAAAACAAGAATGTCACTCATTCAATGGTTTTAATTTAAACCCGTATGTCACTACTTTTTTAAGTTGGTAAAAATTTAATTCTTGAGATGCCATTAAAATAGGCCATTTTAAAGGCATCTATTAAATTTTTATTTATTTTTTATTTTCATTAATCTTTCAATTTGTCAAAAAGGTAGTTAGGTAGGTTTGTTTCTTATTTTGGTCTGGAGACATTTTTACGTATAATCCATCGTCGCTAGAGCGAACATGGCTAGATGAAATCGTAAGTTTGGCAATAATTAATAAGCGCCAAAACTTACGATTTGATTAGGTATGTTACCTACTTTGGGAAAAGTGTTCCTGGTTGGAAATAGAGTCGATTAAGACCAACTTGTTTTTTTGACAAATATCATTTTTGGGCAAACCGCACTCATTTTCAAAAAACTAAAAATGGCAATATTTTTTTCAAAATAAAACAGAAGGTTCCTCAGAACAAAACCTTTTAACTACAAAAGAAACGGTACCTAGCTACCTTTTAGGGGTCCAAATTTGCCCCACCCTGTATAGAGGCTGAACCTATTAAAAAAAATATCCTCCGAGGGGGTTAAAAGGGTAATAAAGTTTCTATGGAACACCAGTTATTATTCCTTTTAAGATTTACTCAAAACTCGGTTTCATTATTATATACCTACCTAAAATAAATAATAAATAAAAAAAAATAATGATGCTACTTACTAATGAATACGTGCGCATAATCACGCATTTTTATTTAACTACGTACAGTACGTACTTATCCCGATAATATGTTATAAATTTGTACGAGTTCCTGAGATAAACGCTAATAAGGCGCTTATCAGGGGGAGGCCTGCGTCCAGCAGTGGAGTAATACAGGCTGTTGAGGGATGATATACATGCGGGTGAAGCCGCGTGGTTCAGCTAATGTTTTCTAAAAATCTGTAGGTAGTCTGTTCAAAAAGAGAAGAGTCGTGAGTCAGAGAAGAGTCGAGGGCGCTCGTGTGCCAAGCCAATTGACAACCTTTTGATGCATTGAGAACACTGCTCTGTCATAGCAGTTCGGCTAAGAGTGTTAGTTCGCCGGAACGCCAGGACTCTTCTTTTGTTGTACAGACCAAGATCCTTTCTTTTTATTTTGATGCCGAGTAAAACAAGATTATAATTTTAACTGACTTTATTATGGTATAAAACAACATAATCACAGAACTAAAACATCTTCGCACCATAAATCAAAATTGACTCAACTCGGCTTACAATGACTTTTACGTAAAATTAACTTAAGAAATTACAAAATCGGATAAACTTACATAATTTAAGTAGATAAAGGCTACTTGGCCAATGTATAAAAACATAATTTCTTTGAAAATTGTTATGAATTAGACAAACATAATAAGAAACGTAAGCCCTGACTCTTGTGATATTATTCCGAACAACACTAAAAACTAAAATTATTTCCTCGAAGTCGGGACCATAACACTACAATGCAGAATAAAATGCATTATTAGAATGTATGTAAATTGCACAAAAAAGGTTCTTACAGAATACATTTACATAAGTTCAATTTGGTTTAACACTAAATGCGAATATACAGTAAAAATAATTCAGAGCTGTCAACCAAAAGAAACAAAGTTGACAGGATACTATTTCTAGTGTGGCAATGCAGCCAGCGTACCCTTCCGATTGGTATATATATTATATAGATAGGTTAAGCTACCTCGAGATACTGCAACAGTCTGTAGTTAGCTTTATCAATCGTAATACTAGATCCAATTTGTTTCTATTCTGAGTGATTTTATTGGTTGGTCTAATTTTATATCGGTTACACTGGGGTATCTACCATTTACAATATTAATGTTATAGCCACCAATGGATATAACTAAATAAATCAATTATTATATCATTTATGCACTAGCCCAAAAACTCGAATGTTTGTAAAGAAACAACGACATAAATAACTACAACTCACTTGCTTTGCTTCGAATTTCAGATACAATTTATAGGCAAAATTTAGTGCAGTATCTCAAATCGACAAGTAAATTGCGTGACGCGCAACAGAGTAAATTTTAGGTTAAGTATAGGCGATTTGTTAACAAACATTCTACATAGAGTTTGGCTAGTATATAGGTATCAAAGTATATTTCCTAAATTGAATAATAACAGCACGGCAAGTAAATTGTAATAGCACCAAGTTACGAAAGATAACACCAATGAAATAATTTACTATTCAGGCCATTTGACGAACAAGATAAAATCTACAGCGTTCACCTATTGTCCTTATAATTGTAACAATCACAATTACTTAGACTCTGCTATCTTGTCAGACCACCAATATCGTCTGACGCCATTATACCCTTTAACCACCGAGGTATTGTCATCAATCGACATAATAATCAATCGATACCTCATTTGTTAAAAACAAACGAATCGTTTCAGCGCTACGTTGCTATTATAAATGGCAGTGTAACCACGAGTCTCATATTTTGATAATTACTGTTGATCCTACTGCACAGTGACCCTGAGTAAAATAAATTACTCATAGTCACACTGGTTCCGCAAAACAGTGTGACCACAAGTCTGCCCTGGGATTTCACTGATGCTTTTGGTAGCGAATATTGAGTATATCTAAATAGGCCTTTAGGCTACGTTTTTGGTAGCATGCAGATTTTTGACAGTTTCCAATGGCTATTTTACTAATAAAACTGTCGTACGGACAAATTCATATATAAATATGAAGTGCGTAGCTAACCCGGACAAATTCATTAAAATAAAAGGAGATTTAAAGGTTATTTCTTGCACGGTCAGAAACTAACCGGCTAATTATAGAAAACTGACAAATATTTGCTACCGCTTCCGCTTTACACTATAGAATTTATTTAGATAAATAATCCGGATTACTGACTATTTATTTATAAAATGCATAAACAGCTACCATGGTAATGCTAAAGCCCAGTTACCGTCAAACTACAAATGACCAGCGCGTCAATATTTTTGAAATTTTACTAATCGTATTGGCAGTTTTTCACTTCGCTTAGTTTTGGACGAAACTGGGTATATTATGAGTTGCTAGAACAAAGCTATGCTAACTTATACTGAAACTTTTATTACGGTACAATGTTTGTAATTAACTCACAGCACATAAATACAAAACTGTCGTTTTAGCGACGACTTTTAGATTTAATTGTCAGCACTTAAGCATCTATAATGAAAGAGTAAGAGTGTTTAATCGATAAGTAGCGATAGTTCATTAGGAAACTCAACAAAAATTCCGTAAAGAGATTGCCGTCACTTTATAATAAAAAAAGAACTCCGATTCTTTTTTATTATAAAGTGACGGCAATCTCTTTACGGAATTTTTGTTGAGTGCCGTGCCGTGCTTTGCCGTGTTGGCTGTACGATTAAATCCAAAATAGGCTTGGAAGTGTCGTTAATTGGCAAGGGCTATACTGGTAGTAGTGTTGTTGCCAATAAATGGAATAAAAGCAGTTTTAGTTTAGGTATAGCTTTCAAAAGAATCACTGCCAACAAGAAAGTGATTTTTAGTTTAAGTATGAGGGCAATGTTCACAAGCATTGCATCTTGAGTTTAGCTGAAGCATAGTTAAGCTCAGCTCGCGTAGATGACTCAGTTTTCTCATACATATGTGCAGACTACAAACTGTAAACAGAGCTATATGTATAAAAAACTTCGTCAGCTATGCAAGCTAAGCTAAACTAAGTTAGCTTTGCCATCGGTTGATCGATTCAGATGAATTTGAGTCTATCAATCATATTTTCGCCGATCCATGGTTAATTTTATTTTGGTTTTTATATTTGTTATCAAAATGCAGCGAAAATAGTATGTAACACTCATGCTATATACCAAAATCAGAATTGACCAACAGGATAAGGCTAGCCATGCAGACTTCCGTATCACCAAAACAAGACAAATTTTGTTCTTTTTAAATAAGTGTTCTGTTTGGTGAAAGCCAAGGTGTTTGCAAAGTTGCCTTTAGTGCTACAAAACACTAAAAAATCGACTAACAAAATGTTCAGGCATTATCAGTATCATTATGATATATTATAAATCTACAATTGACTATTTAGAGTTCGTATTTGTTCTTCAGATCAGCGATTTCGTTTTCGCTTAGTTTTTCAGCCTTTTCGCAATGATCTAGGAGACTGGTTATCACTGTAACAAAAGAAAAATATTCTTTAGAGTAAGTAGAAATAGGTAAATTCAAGCGTCTATATTTTCTGTATGGCGTACTACGTTGCGTGGCGTGGGACACGCTATGCAATAGCTAGCCTGTTTAGTACTTTTAAGGTTACACTAGTTATTGGCATGAACTTGTCGGTGTCCGCTTGCCAATGGGCGTTGGATTCATAACGATTGTTGTCGTAATAATTGTCGTTACTACTCATTTAAGTTTTTTGACAAAACTTTACTTAATGACGGCAACTATTGTTAAGAAGAAAACGGGACTATATGACTGCATACACATACTTACTGTCTATAATAAAAAAAATCATCGTGCTATTTTTTACTAGGTACATAGAAAACATCCACAACACCCTGAACAATATATGTCATACAATCATTTGTCCCGAGGCGGGAATCGAACCCAATCTCGCAACCTCCTGCGTCGCAGAGGTCACCGAGGTTTTTAGTTTTCTATGAAGTTCTAGAATGAAAAGGAAGCGCCGCCGGATGTATAATGTATATGCCTTTATACTTACGTTCTTTATCGCTAGCGGACAGAAACATGGCGAGCGCAGAGAACCGCTTCACCTGCGCTAGCGCAGACAAGTACGCGCCGACGCGCGAGAACTTGTGCTTGTAGCCGTGCAACGCGCGCAGCACGTCAGATAGCACGTCACTCTCAAGGGACATCGCGAATATGGATGGGAGTTTAGATGGCTCGATTATCTGGAATAAATAAATAAATAAACCGCTATGTAGCATCAAAGAGTTTTTAGAAAACGACTACAGTTACTTGGACATTAATTTCCCTACGAAGTTTCCTGACACTATCGTAAAGTCACCTAGCCTAGATTTCAATATTATTTAAGGACCATAATATTTTAAATTTTAATTTTGTATCTAGACTATTGCCTCTTTACAGCAAAATTGTATATTTATTGACATGTCATAGCTTATACATTTAACTAAGTAGCATTTGTATATTTATTATTTGTGTACCTATTGACAATAAATGATTTATCTTTATCTTATTTATCTTATAAATCCCTAATTTTTTTATAGTCACCTCCCGAGATGCGAACTATAAAATGAAGTCAAAATAATTAAAATATTATATCACTCAGATAGAGATATCAGATACCAATATATCATATAAGAAAATTTCCCCTTAACTATTATTATTAAAAAGAACATCCATCAAAGTAAATCATCAACTATGGTTTATCCATTTTGAATGAAGCATGTTAGTAAACAAAATACGACACAAATAACAAAATCTCACTTCCTTGGCGTCGAGTTTCAGATATAATTGTAAGCAATTTTTATTGAAGGGAGGATCTAAAATCGACAAGTTATGTAAATTACGTATAAAAGGACGAGCCAACAAAGTGAATTTTAGGTTAAGTATAGGCGGTTTGTTTACGTTTATGCTTCATTCAAAATGGACACGGTATAGTTTCCAGACAGCATCAGGACAACACTCCGAGCAAGAAGAAGAGACTGTGGAACATGTTGTCCTACAATGCACGGCCACAGAGGAGGCCAGACATAAAACGGGGCTGAAGCGTCTCATTGAGGCATCTACCCCATCCACACATACAGAAAAGCTGAAACGAAGCTGTCAGTCACCTAAAGTCCTGCTCTGATACTTCAAGGAGCTGAGCTGGTTAGGGCCTACTAAGGCATAGGTATAATGCACAATACACTCCTATGCGAGATGTCCGTGCAGATCTTAGTTCCCCTACTCAGAATTAGAATAAGAACACTCCAAGCACCGCGCGCCAAATTCGGCACGTTCTTCGCGGTAAAACTACTGAAAGGAGCGGACTGAATACAGGTAATTCTAATCTGGAATTTGATTAGAATCACATCCATCACACACTATCCAGATTAGAATTACCTGTATGCATAGGCTTTTTATCCCATGAATCAGTTATCGTGGGATAGGAAACGTTTCCGTAGCGATCCAACACGTGCGAAGCCGCGGGCAGAAACGAGTGATAAATAAAAGTCAAATGTCCTCAAAAACCTATAATGGTCCACTGTTGGACTCAACCCGTGGTGGTAGAATGGTTCTGCAAGAGGGCGTTGCTACCCGCCCCCCAATGGATGTATTGGATATCCCTTAATCGCCTCTTACGACACCCGTGAGAGGAGTTGGGGTGGTGCAAATTCTATGCCGGCGCCACAAGGCCTCAACCTCACAGCCTGTATTGGTCCACTGCTGGACGCAGGACTCCTCCTGATAAGCGCCTTACTGGCGTTTATCTCATGGAGGGAAGTGCCCATAATCCCCACGCTGGGCATGCGCATTTTACGACATCCGTGAGAGGAGTTGGAGTGGTGCAAATTCTAAGCGCATTCCACACGGCAGCCTTCAAAACAGTCAAACTGTAGAATGTACTCTATGGAAATGAAGAATTTTTAACTTTGACTTTTGATAGGTACTTACACTCAAATAATCGCTTCTAGCCGCATCATTCCCTTTCAAATACTTCCATTCATTCATAAACTGGACATTGTTGACAGGCGCAGTCAGATTTGCCACTCTGCTTTCCTTCTCCGAATCCAACACCTCGGTGATAAGTTTCACCGATTCTGGACTAGATTTGGTCTCGACGACATCGCCTTTGTTGTTTTCTTCTGGATCCAAGTCGAATTCTTCGATTTTGAGCCGGGTGGGAGGTTTTTCGGCGGAGGTTTTGCCGAGCGGGATTTCTTGGATGATTATAGGTTTCAGTGGCCTCTGTAAAGAAGGAACAGATGAGTGAGAAATGTTGTTATTAAATTAGGGCATTGCCTAACAATATAATAGGTCTTTAACTATGAAATTGCCGTTCTGCAGTACTGGCCATTTCAATTCAAAATAATTTTTGTTTGACTAAGAATTCTCTCATTCAAATTAATTTTATTTTAAAAACATGGAATTCTTTTTCCAAAAGTAGTTATTTGTACATTGATTAGTGTTACATTTTCATCGTGTTTCAATCTTTTTCGTCGTCATGGATACGTTAAAAATTCGAGTAATTATGGAATAATATGAGTACCGTCGTAGTAGCAGTAACGCGGCACAAGCGGCACGCAACATCAAAGCGTTTACGGAGCTAACACTTTAAACCAACGCAACACCTGTTATTGGTTTGCTCGCTTCCGTTCTGGAAATTTCGACCTGAAAAAAGAACCTAGCGGTCGTCCGAAGTGTTTGGTCGACAATGACGAATTAAAGGCGATTGTGGAAGCTGATGATACACAATTTACGGATAAATTAGCAGTAGCTTTCGACGTCAAAACAATATTAGTCCATTTGTGTCAAATCGACAAGGTAAAAAAGCTTGACAAATGGGTGCCCCACGAACTCAATGATCGCCAGCGCGAAGTACGCGTCGAGACGTGCCTTGCACTGCTCAACAGACACAAAAATGAAGAAATTTTGAACTGCAGTGTTACCTGCAATGAAAAATGGATTCAAAGTCAAAGTCAAAGTCAAATCGTTTATTTCTTTAGACTTACAAAATAAGTACTTAGACAAGTCAAATTTTTACTATATAAACAGCTTGATAAATAGTTATTACTATCAACAAGAAATAAGGTGCAATTGACTTCAATTCACTTCAATTTTTTGTCCACTAGCGGAAGAAGTGAAAAAGAAACCACTAGCAAGTCCATCGCTTATCAACTAATACAATCTTAGGATAACTAAGTCTAACTGGTCTTACATACTATTTGTCTGTATGGAACTGGGCGACATCCGGCCAAGCATTAATATCATTTACGTAGTCATCTACGGAGTAATAGGCTTTCTTGATAAGATTTCGTTTTATGTACAGTTTAAATTTACGAATAGGGAGCTCAGTTGCTTCAGATGGAAGCTTATTATAGAATCTTACGCAATTGCCCACAAATGATTTCCCTACCTTTCGTAATCTATATGATGGGATGTGTAATTTGTTCTTGTTTCTTGTATTTTTATTGTGAACATCACACCTTTTCATAAAGTTATCTCTGTTTTTGTGTGTATACATTAGATTTTCATAGATGTATTGCGATATTACTGTTAAAATATTTATTTCTTTAAATAATTCCCTCAACGAGTCACGTGGATTTAATTTATAAATAGCGCGTACCGCCCTTTTCTGAAGAACAAAGATAGTCTGGATGTCAGCTGCCTGTCCCCAAAGCAAAATACACTATGGAAGTAACTGAAGTAAACTAACCTAGCTGTATCTTCATCGGTAATGTATCTAATTGTTCGAACCGCATACGCTGCTGAACTAAGTCTGTTTGCGAGAGCATCAATTTGCGGTCTCCATTGAAGAGAGGAATCAATATGTAACCCTAGGAAAACAGTTGAGTCTACAAGGTGAACAATCTCATCCTTTAGCATTATCTTAGTTGGGAGCTCTCTTACATTTGGTAACATGAATTTTATGCATTTGGTTTTTGAAGCATTGAGTAAGAGGTTATTGGCGGTGAACCAATCTAGTATTTGTGAAAGAGAATTATTTACATCGTCATAATTATGTTTATTTCTGTCAACTTTAAAAATCAATGAAGTATCATCAGCAAATAAGACTATATCACAGAGATCTTTTGCTAGAAATGGGAGATCATTTACATATACTAAAAATAGAAAAGGACCCAATATTGATCCTTGCGGGACTCCTAAATCGATTTTTGATCCCCTAGATCTTTCTTTACCAATATCTACTTTTTGGACTCTATCCGATAAATATGATTGCATAAGGTCCAGTGCCTTGTTTTGAATTCCATAATGTCTTAGTTTGTTTATTAATGTACCATGATCAACGCAATCAAAAGCTTTAGAAAGGTCACAAAATACACCAATAGCGTTTTTCGCTTTATCCCATGCATCCAATATGTGCTTTAATAGAACTGTACCAGCATCAGTTGTCGATCTACCCTTGGTGAAGCCAAATTGATTTTTATGTAACAACCTATTGAGGTTGAAGTGAGAGGACAACTGTGTGAGAATAATTTTTTCAAAAACTTTACTCATTGCAGGAAGTATTGAAATTGGCCTGTAATTGGCCGGATCAGTGTGGCTTCCAGATTTATAAAGAGGAACCAGTTTACTATATTTCATGAGATCAGGGAAAACTCCTGCATCAACACAACTATTGAAAATGTAAGCCAAGTATGGAGCAACTTCCTTAATAATAGAACTCAGTACTTTGGTTGATTCTGTTTGATAACCGCAAACGCTCAGCAAGTTGGTTGGATACAGCACGTAAACAATCCCCTAAACGAAAACGGGGTACGTTTTCGTTTAGGGCATTGTAGAAAGTGATGGTCACTGTTTGGTGGTCTAGCGCCGGTGTGATTCATTACAGCGTCTTACCAAACGGGGTGAGCATTACTGCAGATGTGTACTGTGAAGAACTGAACACAATGATGGAGAAGCTGGCACATCTCCAACCAGCATTGGTCAATCGCTCGTCTCCGCTGCTCCTGCACGAAAAAGCGCGACCTCATACTTCACAGCAGACTATCTCCAAGTTGCAAGAACTGGGGTTGGAAGCTCTCCGTCATCCGCCCTACTCACCAGACCTTGCGCCTACAGACTACTACTTTTTCCAGAATTTGGATAACAAAAAATAAATAAATTACCTTCGACCGTAAATGTGGTGGCTTCTTCACAGTTCTCAACACGGTTACATTCTCCCCAACGCCATTCTTCCAATTCTCCGCAACTACGGCTGGTAGAGGCTTAGAAACAGGCTCGGTAGAATCATCTAGTTCTATGATCTTAGGGGAGTTGGCTTCAAGCAGCGGTTTGTTTTCGATAGTCGGTGTGGATGGCGATGATTTGGATTTGGCCTGGAAATTCATGGATTAAATTAATTAGCTGTGTGGTGCTGGCTTAGAATTTTCACCAACCCATCTGTTCCCTTGGGTGTCGTAAGAGGCGACTAAGGGATATTAACCGGGGGCGGGCAGCAGAGCGACCCAGAAGAACAATTCTACCATGCCCAGCGTGGGGATTATGGGCTTTATCCCCCATGAGATACGCCAATAAGCAGCTCTTTAGGGGAAGCTGGCGTCCAGCAGTGGACCAATACAGGCTATTGTGGTATTAATCCAGCAGATGGATACATCATCAGAATTTCGGCGTATTTATTAGAATAACGGCTTAGACTAACCCCTTTAGTGCCCATCCTTGCTTTGATTTTGTCCAGCTGAGTATTAGCAGCTTTATTCTTTGGTTCCAACTTGAGCACCTCCATGAGGTCATTCGAGGCAGCCCGGAGTGAGCCGAGACGTTCCCGGGCACTCGCTCTGCGTTGATATGCTTTAACATAGGTGGAGTCGAGGCGGAGAGCTTCGGTGCAGTCTGCTACGGCTTGGTGAAGGCTGGAAGGGTTAATCGGTGTTTGACGTTTGAAACGCTTATTTATGTATTTAATCATACTAACCACATCACACTGGTTAGCAAAGACCTAGAAGAAATGCTTAACGACCTTGATAGAGTAAGCCGCAAAGCAGGGTTAGTCATGAACACACAAAAAACTATAGCCATGACCAATGGTAACAAAGAACATATTTGCATAAACAGCAACACACTAGACTATGTGGATGAATACCTCTAGTTGGGTCAAGTCAGAGCAGAGCCTTGGGACATACGTTCGAAAGAAATTGATAGACGTATAGGAAATGCTTGGAAACAATATTATGACATAATGAAAAATAAAGAAATGAACATGACTTTGAAGCGTAAACTGTTTGATACCTGTGTACTGCCCATTCTTACATATGGATGCCAAACCTGGGCACCCACTAAAGCCCACAACAAAAAGCTAGCAAAATGCCATAGTTCCATTGAGTATGTTGGGATAAAGCTCTGTGACAGAATCAGAATGGCAAAAATAAAAAAAACGCACCAAAACAAAGGATGTATCAATCAGAAAACTGTAGTGGAGATGGGCTGGGCACACAATCAGAGGGAGCGAAAAGTGGTAAACTATAATGTACTGGTACACAGGAAACAACAGAAGGAAACGAGGTAGGCCATCAAGAAGATGGGTCGACGATATAAAGGCCACAGCAGGTGGCACATGGTCTAGATTGGCTAGCAACAGAAGGGAATGGGTAAATTGGAGGAGGCCTTTGTCCAAAGAGGCACACAGGCAGATGACGAAGCACAGGAGTAGTTTAAGTTAGTGTAGAAAGAATATTGCTATAATATAGTAAACTGCTTATTGTAAGCTGACTAAATAAGAGGCTTATATTATTATTTTTAGTAACCACATCACGCTAATATTATTAATGCTAAAGTTTGGATGGAAAGATTAATGTTAATGTTAATCGGTGTTAGAAGTTTGAAACGCTTATTTATGTATTTAACCACATTAACCACATCACACTAATATTATTAATGCTAAAGTTTGGATGGATAGATTAATGGATAGATGTTTGTTACCTCCTCACGCCAAAACTACTTAATGTATCGGGCTGAAAAATCGCACAAGTATAGAGGTAATTCAAATCCTGGAATCAAACATTATGATACTTTTTAGGCCATAAAAATCAGTTCCAATGGTATAGAAAACGTTTCTGTAGAAACAACGCGTGTGAAGCCGCGGACAGAAACTAGTATTATAAATGCGAAAGTTTAGATGGATTGCTGTTTGTTACGATTTCTCATCGAATCAAAATTTCAGCCTGATCCATTCAGTAGTGAATGGTACAGGTTGAAATTTTGCATACAGGTAATTCTAATCCTGGAATCAAACAGGCTACTTTCTACACCCTCAAACAATTTCGATTGGATACAAATTACCAACGTTTCCATAGAATCGGCATGAGCGTAGCCGCGGGCATACACTAGTAAAATATTTTCTGTGCTGCCAGCTTGCAGACTTTTGCATATCACTATTATCTCACAACACACAATCAAACAGCACACTAGTAAATCAAACATCACAAAAAATAAAAAATAAAAAACACACACGACAAAGGTAAATCCAATTTGATTGTAACGCACTAATATGCAAGCAGCGCAGTTTTTTAATTTACTCCTATCGGATAAATACCAGAATCGGTCGCTGCGTTTAGAATATGCAGGTGCTTATATAATGGAGCTCTGTGTTCTTGCCCAAGTAGTATAAAACCTTACCTGTCTTTCTTGAGATAGCACAGTCCCCGATTGGCATAATAAATGGCGTCATCTTTAACCAGCTCTATCGCTCTGTCATAGCAGCTAATAGCTTCATCCCATTTCTCATTCTTCACGAAATTGTTGCCCTGAAAGTAAATGAACAAAATACATAAATTACAATTCACTATTAAAAAGTTAAGTTTATTTCTTAGAACAGACTTTAATAATCTAGAGAAGGCTATTTGATCCAAAATAATACCAATCGGTATTTATTTGCATTCCTAAAACAAAAAGGTATTTTCCTTTTTGTCATTTTAGCCAACAAAGAAGATAAGTAGATTTTAGCTCAACCCTGCGGTGGTATTTTTTAAAAGCTGGCGCGATTTTCTTTTGTTTTCGTGTACTGGCAGCTGGACTTGTGACGTCAGCATGTATGTGAAAACAAACGACAAGCCAGTTTAAAAAAATATCTATAGTTGTGATATTAGTTCTAAAACTTTGAGTAACAATGATGATTATTTCAAAATGTACTTAAAAATCGTTATTATTTTATGTCAGAATCTGTGAAAGCTACCTTCATATTTAGGGAAATGTTACTTCGATCTTTTATCTTGAATTACGATTGGTGAAAGTTTTCTCTATAGTATATTTATCTGTAAAATAGATGTTTTGCACACATTTTGCTATTTATTCGTATCTTAAGAAGAGCACACTTTTTTTCTTCGGTTTTTGTTTTGTTAAGAAACCTAGAAGTATTTCTTTAGTTGTGTCTTTTAATTTTTCGATTGATTGTTTCCTTAACTTGTAATTAGGGAAAAACAGTTTTGGAGCATAGAAAATTCGGTGCACGTCTCTGCTCTGCACAACTCGCGAGAAAACCAGATCTTGTCATCCCACTGGAAAACTATCTCGTAGCGGCATTATTGCACACTCTTAATTGATCATTCCACGGGAACACTCCACTTTTCAAGAAGGAACGCTAAGTATTATGATGGGGTGAATTATGATATGCAATGACGACATCAGCGGCGAAGTGGGTGAAGGCCCGCCTGCGGCGCAATGTGTTGCGGGTTTGATTTCCACCTCGAGATTTTTTACAATCTGCAGATAAGGTAAGATGCCAAAATGTGTACTTCTGAGACAATACCATTGTTATGGAGAAGCATGTAATTTAGGAATTCGGCCCCAAGATGTGAAATAGATCTATGGTTTATCCATTTTGAATTAAGCATGTTAGTAAACAATGTACGACACAAATAACAAAATTTCACTTGCTTGGCGTCGAGTTTCAGATATAATTGTAAGCCATTTTTATTGAAGGGAGGATCTAAAATCGACAAGTAATGTAAATTACGTATAAAAGGACGCGTCAACAAAGTGAATTTTAGGTTAAGTATGGGCGGTTTGTTTACGTTTATACTCCATTCAAATAGATAGACCCATAACACAATCTTGCTTAGTTTAGGGCCAGACCAGTTTGTGGGTTATCCAGCAATATTTATTAATTAAAATGAAGAATAATTCTTACCCTCTCCTTTTGGTACTGTGCCTCTTCTTTTAGTTTCTCCATTTTTGTTGCCAGACTGTTTTTGCTGTCTAGAGATGCAGGACCGACGTCTTTCATGTCAACTTGTTCACAAGCTTGGTCCTGGAAAAGAATTACAATTTTTTTATCAGCATTGTAAACCAGCATTCCAGCCTAATTCGATGTAAAATGTTTGTGAACAAACCGCCCATCCTTTCCTCAATGAATATTGTTTACGATTTACAACACCAACAGGGCCAGTGTTGTGGTTTGTTTGCAAACATTTCGCATCGAGTTTAGCTAGCGTATAAATAAACTCACTTCATCTTTTGTACTAGGTATCCAAATTCATTTTGTAAACCTATTAGCTTTTCTTTTTTGTGATTTTCACTATTTGCAAAACACTTGAACTTTTAGAGATTTTTGAATTCACACGGCTTCAAACATACAAATATAGCATTATTTGACATGAATAAAAAAGTTGAAATTTTACTTTTACTTTAAATAAAACATACCTACTTTAAATATTACTTACAAGTAAGTCACCAAAAACATGCGTAACTACAAGGTGTGATTCAGATGTCACCAAGACTAAACTGTACTAATTTTGCAGCACTAAAAATGACGCCGTCCTTTTCATCATGATCGAAATAAAAAAGGTTGAATTTCCCTCAAAAAGGTACAGAGGGTGACCTTCTCTGAAACGGGGTCAACCCATCTGGTCCACAGAGCCTAGTGGTATTTCAACCAACAGTTGAAGTCGGGTAATTGTTTATGGTCATTTGTTACTGAATCCAAAAATCCATTTGTCTTAACTGCATCTACCTAGTTGAAATTCATTTTATAAACTTATTTTTACAAATAATATTGGGCAATTCACACAGCATTATCTAGCCTCAAGCTAATTGAAGTGCTTAGGTAGGTCAACTTAGCCTTGTAATTCGGCTTATGCCACCAGAAGTCACATAGCTGGCATTAATTTATATCAATGAAGTTTAGTTTAGTTTTGGTGATATTTGAATTGACACATATGTAGGCAAATCTAAATCATTACTATTTTTAATTAATTATTAAATATTTGCATACTAAGAAATTGTTAGCAGTTACTTAGTCTTGCTATTGGACATAATAAATTTGAAGGGTATATTATTAAATATTTGCATACCAAGAAATTGTTAGCAGTTACTTAATCTTGCTTTAGGACAGAATAAATTTGAAGGGTATTTTACAGGGTAAAGTAATTCTAATTTTAATTATTTAAATCATCTCATATTTGAATTTGACATTACTAGTTTATCCTATTGTTCATTTAAGTATGCCAGTTTATTGTTTTAATTGTATTTATATGACGTAGCCTCTTTACAGCTGAACATTTTATCAACTATGTACCTAGTTACTACTTTTGTGTGAAAATGTATGTATCTATTATTTATTATTTAGACATAAGAATTAATTTAAACTTATTGATATTTAGACATAGGCAAACATGTAATTTTTGACATAACTAAGTGCTCCTTGTGTTCCTATGGTTGAAATAAATGAAATGAAATGAAATGAAATGAAAGCCTGAAAAGCTAAACTATAGTTATCTAGAAAGAGAACACAAAGCTGAGAGGATGCTCTCATAAGCTGTGATGCAGGCCAAGTAACAGCAAACCAGGCGAGTACATACTGCTCAATCGGACTAAAGGTCCGTATTATAAGCATTGGTCAGTCATTGATCTGTACTATAGTCACAATTTTCTATGGCATCAGTGATAACCAAGCATAGCAGGCACATCAATGACTGCGCCAGTTTTCTTTTCAATATGGGCCCTAGATATAGGTACACTCATCAGTTTAAGAGCTGCCTGTGTATTACAAATATTAATAATAGATATAAATATCAAAGCTGATAACTATATTATTTTCTTGTTTATTTCACAATTGAGTAAGCTCACCCATGTCTTTGCATCCTAAAATGAGAAAGCAGTTTTTTAAATTGTGAGTATAATTAGCAGGGTATGATAATTATATGGAGAATTTAGGATTGGTGATAGATAATATTCTGATATGATCACCATGGCAATGTATTATTGTGCCAAATAGCATGTCCACAACCTTTTCCAGTCCTCAACCTCATGTTCACTGCTGATGTTGCCACCCAGTACAGGGCCATCAAAATAAAATACCAGGTCGCAACATTTCCACCTTGTTTTTAAAATTAATACCTACTGTGAAGTACAAGAAGAGTAACAGCAGGATTGCATTGCCACAAGACATCTTAACTAAAATTAAGGAACTTTTATTAGGACTGCAGAGGAATCTTCAATAATATTTTCCTCCAATCGACCACAACAAAGCTTGGTTATGAAACCAATTTATATTCAAGTTAGAATCCGAAACAAATTTGCCAGATTCAGATGTCAACTCGTTAAATGAACTGTCAACTGACACGGCACTTGAGGATATTTGACACAGGACCATAGAACAATGTTTGGGAAACACTGGCTTCGATCATTAGAGGGCAATGACAATGTAATTATATTGGTGCAGTTTATAGAAAAAAAGGTCTACTTACAGCATCAAATTTCTCCCATGACAGGTAATCAGAGGCAGAAATCCTTTTTTCCGGCTTCTGTTTCACTACAACTGGCTTTTCCTTCTTCACTTTGCTCCTCACCGGGGGTATCACCTAACCTCGAAAAATCGGAAATAAGTTACTTACAAAGTAAATGCAAAGAGAAAACTATAGGTAAAATGGCGAGTGAACAGAAATTTTAGAGCTAAACTCTTTTTCGACACGACTGAAGAGCGAATATTCTACTGGTATTCGAAACTCAAATCAAAGAATGGAAAAATCTTCTAACGCTACAAAAACTTTTACAATTCACTAATAATAAGCATGTAAATCGCTGAATAAGTATATTAATTAACGGTAAATAGGACAGAACCTGTTCATATTCCCCGCTAAGGGCAGCTTCCTTTCTCTTCATTTCGGATTCCCAACTCTGCAGGTCAGTCATGTAGGAAGTCAAGACTTTGGAATTATCACGTATCTGTTTTTGTATCTCAAAAGCTTTTTCCATTTTAATATCTTTCGATTAATCTCAATTACTCAGCTTTTTACCTGTTTTATCAATAATTATTGGAATAATTTTCTGGTTGCCGTGCGAACTTTGTCTGTTTGTCAAACAAACACAGACAAGAATGAATTACAAAAAATCGTTTGTCATTGCTAACTTGTCAGTGTCAATGTCATCTGCATTTGCCACTTTCAGAACACAAGTCAATTTTTTTTTTCTATGTTGCCTTGCATTCCGAGTTGCGCCAATATCGATATTAGCGCGCTATCAAGCGTTCCGACTTACCGTGAGCGCGACAACGATGTCTCTGATGTACATGCGCTATTTTGCGATATCAGTGACCATCCTACAAACAGAAATCACTGTGAGAGCGCTGTCAAAACTGACAGTTGGCATTTATTTTCTTCGCCATCCTGTCCTCCTTCCACGAAGAGTATTTATTTATGTTCCCTGATATTGTCTGTTTGATAACAAAATGTATTTGTTTGCAAGTTTTTTTTATAGAGAAATGGAAATTCATATAGATGACGAAGTCAACGGTCGGAGAATAACTTTAATGCTCTCAGAGCAGAACGAGAGGGCACAAATTGGATTGGTCGCTGTCCCACTCCTCAACCGAGTCATCGGAATCATTTGATAATAAACAAAAAGTTCGAATTTCGGCCATTTTTACTGGATTTCGAATTGTTGTGCTGTTTATTTTTTTGACTAACAAGCATCTGACAAGCGATGAAGCGACACGTGACCGTGAGCACGTTCATTGAGTGTTCCGAGATAGGATAGCACTCAACTGTCAATAATCGTGAGAACTAACTCGGAACGTCAAATATCGTTGAGATCGCTAACATCGATATTTGCTTATCTCGGAACGCACGGTTGATGTCGCTCGTTTAAACCATGGACGTTCTATATCTATGCCATGGACGAATAAAATCAACTTTGACTTCCTTTTCTAACATAACGCCTGTCCCCAGTAGGTACACAAGCTGTATTACGTCTGTATTATTATATTTATTATCTATATTACAGGATGTTGCAAATTTTGGTAGCAAAGGTTGGTCTTTATCGACTCTATTTCTAACCAGAAACACTTTTCCCAAAGTATATTCCTGCTAGGCCTTAAAAATTAGCCTACCAACTTAAAAAAGTAGTAACATACGATTTTAAATTAAGAACCATTCAATGAGTGACATTGTTGTTTTAACGTACTCGTTTTTTCATAGAAAATGTATGGGAATTGTTTTTTTTTTATTATTGCCGAAACTTACGATTTGATTTGGTATGTTACTTTGGGAAAAGTGTTTCTGCGGCCCTAGCACGGCGTTTCTTCTCTAGGGTAGAATAGAATAAAAGTGAGATAAAAAATGACAGTTAGGTGTAGAGAGTAGGAAGTTGGTTGGGAGTCTCAGAGGAGAGTTGTTGAGTGAAGGTGGGCGAGTCTTGAATTAGGCTAAGCGATGGCTGTGGTTGTGGGCTCTTATGTGGAGACGGGCATGTGCCGTTGTTGTTGTTGTTGTTTTTTGTTTTTTGTTGTTTTAACTTGTTTTTTTTTACCAAATGTCAAATAAAACAAGAAAACAAGTCCGAATACAGAAGAGGCCGTCCCGATATCACTTAGGTATTTCCATTGATTAATAAAATAGCCTCTTTAATTAATCAATGCTTATTGTTATTGGCTTGGAGTACCTACCTAAAAACTTTTTGCTGTCTGACCTGAACGGAAAAACCATAGCTACCTACCACCGCCTGATATTATGGAAAATAAAAAAGGCGTGTGGCACTCGGGGACTGCCTCGGTAAAGCTATTGCATAGAATTTTGTATCAACTTATGCAATTATAATTTTATTTATTTATTTTATTCATGCAGTATTGCTTTTTCTTTGATATTAATTCAAGTTACACTTTTTGAGCTTGGTGACCGATAAGAATTTTACAAGTACCTACAGCTATTCACTGTTGTACATAAATACCTATACACCTATATACTTTCTCATAAACAGCTGCTTATGTATTCGTCCGATTTCGGAGCAGCTCGTCTCGATTCGTGCGAGTTTCGTAGAGTCGTACAATACGTCTAATCGCACGAACACAACGCCGTGTCGAAGACTGCCGAACTGAAACGACGTTAGACAATGCACGGCCTTCAAGCCACACCTCCTTGCCCGGCGGAGCGTGAGGTTTTTTCGTTAGGGAATTTCTGGATTCGCTCCCCGCGCTCAAGGCCCGCGATAGAAGCTATGCAATAGCTTAAAAAAATTACGTGTTATTAATGGATTTCCATTAGAGAGACATAGAGATTTGGGTAGGTAGTTACCTCCGCCTACAGAGACGGGATTGCTACCTTAAGTTTGGAAAAGGAATAAGCAACTTCTTCTGAGCAGGTCTAGTATAAAAGCGTACCTATACATAAGTATAATTATAAATATAGAACTCTAAAAGGAATACGAGTAAGCAACTTCTTCTGAGCAGGTCTAGTATAAAAGTGTTTATTTATGTATAATTATAAATTTAGAACTCTATACTAACTCTATACTACTATACCGACCTACTTATCTATAGGCTACTTGAATGTCGCATCATAAAAAGCGTTTCGCATTCGCGCACCTACCCGGCGCGGCGCGGCCCGGCAACGCTACAGCCGCTGCCCGCCCGCCCCATTTCGTCATTACCTAGGTAGGTACTTAGGTACTGTCTGTGTAGTGTGGTTGGTACCACCTACAAATAATATCAAGGTTATTTCCAGTGAGCTGTAATACATATTACCTACCTAGTAGCATGTTTTTAATAAATCAATGCCTAGTAGTAATTCAATGGTTATTTCCATTGATTTATTAAAAAGGGAAGATGATTTACCTACTAATTTCTCGAAAATGGCAACCTCCTCCGTCGGTCGGACCGGCGGCGCGCGGCGGCACTTGGGCGACACGGGCGGTCGTGATTCCCTCGATATATTGTTGTCTCCGTCTCACTTCGGTCTTAGTACGTCTTTCCGGCTTTGTTCTTCTTTGTATTGCACAGGACTGGAAATATGACTGTGAGCCATCGAGATATAATTTTTTTTTAAATTCTATCTCGATGCTGTGAGCGTATGTGTTTGCGTGTAATTGTAACACATGCCAATTTTAGAGTAAGCGCTCTGGGAGAACGTAACTTAACTTCCCTTTTTAATTAATCAATGGTTATTTCCAAAGATATAATATAGATATTATATCTTTCAGGTTATTTCAAGGTTTTTTTAACAGTATCACCAAAGGGTAGTAGGTACGTGCTGTGGTGCGAGTTTCCCAGAATACTTCAGCAAGACCGTACTTCAAGTCCCTAGGTATAATGACTGTTCCTGCCCTCGTTATCTACCAGGCAGCACTCCATGTCCAAAGCCACCTAGAGGGATAGGTACTCTAGATGCGGCGATGGACAGAGATACGACTTCAGGCACGCAAAGAGGTTGAGGACCATCGACCATAAGCTGACAAAATCCGGAAAGCTGGTGCACAAGCTCGGCCCTCGTGTGTACAACCGACTGCTACCCGAAATCACCAGCGCACCATCGATGCAATCCTAGCACAAGCTTAAAAAGTGGCTTATTGACATGTGTTTTTATGATATAACTGAATTGACAATGAAAATGAATTAATTAATTAATCTACTGACATTCCGATTTTATTTATACATATATAATAATATATACTTAATACCAGAGATGTATAAGATACCCTATTTAAAGTAACTGAAATACAAGATGCAAGATACTTTTAAAAAAAGCATTTCAGATACCAGATACAAATAATTTTCTAAATAGGTATCTGAAATACTAGATACAAAATACCTATCTTTCAAATACTTTTTAAAGATAAAATACTTTTGTAAGAAAACAACATTTAATTAAACTGCCAAGTTTATTTATTCGAAAAAACATTTTTATATAATATAGGAAGGTATGTATTTTTAATCTTTATATTTTAGTTGAGATTTCAGTAAAAGTAATTCCTCAAACATATTGTCGCTCATCTTCCTTCTATGAGGCCTCATGATCATGCCCCAAAGGAAAAGAGTCGCTCCACAGGCGCAGAGCTGGGCAAACAGGTGTTATATTTTAGGAATATTTTTTTTATTGTAGGGTAAGCATTTAAGCTCTAAATATTTGCATCTTTATTGTTCAGGTACTGGAGTGTCTCTAAATCACTGGTGCTGCTTGTGTTTTCGCCACTATAGCAATAGAGGAATCAGGGTCCTCTAGAAACATATAATAAGATTCATCTTTTGACTTTTTTTTTATATCACCTTCAATGTTGTTTAAAGCCTCTGATTTTTGTTTTTCAGATCGATTGATCTTTCTAGTTTCAGACAGGAAAAGTTCTTTTACGTATTCCTTTCGCGCTTTTGATACCCATTTCAGTTTAAACATTGGATGGGACACTGAGGCTAATATAGCATCGTTTGCTGCTGGTTCCAACTGCAAAAACCGTTTAAACCGTCTATCTAAGTTTTCTTCTATTACATCTAGCAGAGAGCTGCAGTATTTCAAATTTTCCATTCTGAGGCTTTTGAAAACATGTTGGATTCTGTATAATTCCGGTAAAAGACAGCCATAATAAGTGTCTTTTTCCCCTTGCAGGCTTTGAATAGCTTCTGCTATTGGCTTTGAACAGTCCACATATTCACTTAAGGCCCATACAGCATCGAAAGTGGCGCCCCCAACTATTTTATCTTATTATTACGTTAAACGCAGGTATTTTTAAAAATCCTACGTTCAGTTTGTGGTATCTATTATAAGCAATTTTTTAATACCTCTTTTATAATTTTATCTCATATAGTTTAGGAGGAGATGCAAAAAAAGAGTTTGGTGGCCAAAAAGCGCAACTTCGTATCTCTTCCTAAGCTTTACAAAATGAAACTATTACAGAGGCATTAATAAATAGCTTATAATAGATACCACAAACTGAACGTATGATTTTTAAAAATTCCTGCGTTCAACGTAATAATAAGATATAATAGTTGGGGGCGCCACTTTCGGTGGTGTATGGGCCTTAAAAAGTGAATTTGTGCGCCTCGTTCAGTTGCGTTCGGAAAATTTTAGAAAAAGTATCTTGGGGAATAAAGTATCTCCAAAATACTAAGATACCAGGAACATGTATCTAAATATAAGATACAAAATAAAAAATACAAAAAGTATTTCAAATACAAGATGTAAATACGTATTTTGTATCTTGTATCTGTATTTCAGATACTTTTATCTAAGATAAGTCACATCTCTGCTTAATACTTAGAATAAAGTTGTATTGTTTAGTATTTAAGATTATTGTAAAGACTATTAATGTTTTTATTAGTCCAATTTTCTATTGGTAATGTTTATATTTTTTATTTTAAGTAGTACAAAATTACTTAAGTAAGACTATTATTGACTACCTATATTATACAAGACCTCACACCAAGTAAAAAATCAAGACAGAGTGTCACCGGCCGACAAACTGATGCCGGTTTCGTAAACATGTGCGCGTTTGATGAGTGTTGCCGTGTAGTAAAAACTACTAACCCTAACATTTTATTTTATTAGCAGAATGAATGGATAAGTAAATAGATAAGATGACATTTTTTCAAACTGTATATTTACCTCACTTGGAGGTAGTATATAATAAGTAGGTATGTTTATTCCGACTAGAAAGGGGGGAAATAAAACAACCAGTAATATCAAACATTGGTTTTAATGGCCTTTATAATATTGCGTAAGTTTTCTGTAGAACTGTCGTTTACTGTCCACCGTTCTGGAAATTGTTTCCAATTTCGAAATATGGTGGAAACGGAAACGTATAGGTACATAAATATTTTTTCGATGATGCATCGCTTATTTTATGCTCTTGGCCAGCATAATTGTGCTCAGTCTCCAAGTTAGAGAAAACGTTGTCTTTGCCAATAAATCGTTTTAAAATCTTTTAATCAACTGATTTATATTGCTTTTCACTAACTATCACTATGCTTTCATTACATTATTTACGCACAACGGTTTCACAATATTTAGGCCAATTTTTGGTATTTGTACATAAAAGGAGTATACGACGGTAAGGGAGGCAAACTTTTTTTGAATTTGATATTATTTTTCCACTACATGACTGTGAAAAAAAAATCTTTCAAGTCACCGCGTTCGGGAGATCTCAACGGAGGCTAAGTAAAATGTTTGCAGAGTCCCGCGTTGATGATTTTTATGCAATCATCCGCAACAGAACAGCATCCCTGATGCGCCGGGTCAGGGGCGGTACCAGTAGCTACCTGAAACTTATAGCTGAAAGGCTGGACACGGACTGCGCTTTCATGGAGCACTGGACGCGCACACATAGTGTCATGCGCTTATGATAACGTTCCATTAATTTAAGATCTTTTTATTGTTATCTTGGTTTGATTTCATTTTGTTTTCTCTATCTTATAAATATGGCTGAAATATGTACTCATATGTATCTAAGCTGAAATAAACGTATTGAAATTGAAATTGAAAAAGGGGGTGAGAGGGGAGTGATTTTTTTTATTTCGATGCAAAATAAGTATTCCTGCAATTGAAAACCCTCAGAAGCATTTACAAAAAGGGGAGGAGGGCTGGGGACAAGGTAATACCTTTTTTGCAATAAAAATATCCCTTTCTATATGAACGCAACGCCATAAATGTTGTTATCCAAATTAGTCTGTGGGCAAGATTTGTTCCGGGGGGCCAAATCTCAAGAAGGTGGCATTTTCCTTAAGTCCTCTAGACCCGAGATATACATTTTCCTAAAAACGTCCTTAGTGATATCCCTTAGTCAAGCATATTTACTAACATTTAACTTTTAGACCCATACCTAAACCACGATGTCTCGTTGGACCCCAATTTCGTCTGATGTTATTTATCCTATTAACTACCGGGACATCAAGACGAATCATTAGACACCTCATTTATTGAAATCGGTTATGTAGTTTCAGCGCTACGTGAGAAAATAAAATCGGCTACTTACAAACATACAAACCCAACCTTATTTATCCATGCTCCGTTGGTAGTCGGGTAAAAAATAGGTAAGTAAATGAATATAATATAACATTACGTTTCACATCACATTAATAACTTCCTCAACAAACGGGGACTATTGTGATGTGACGCTTAGTGTTGGCAGCACTTGTGGCGGTTTTGTGTTCCAAGTTGTCATGATAAGTTATAAAGTTGATTTACTAAAAATATATGTTTTTAAGTTTACTTAAGTATGAAATGTGATTCCATCCTACTTCTTATGTATTGAGGATTGGTATTTACACGATTATACAACACAATTTGGCATTTTTTCTGTAAAAAATACGAAATATTATATCGTGACACTCCGCGCGCCGGCATAGCTCGACTGGCAAGGTATGGCTTAGTTTCGTTATATGTCTGTGCGTGTAACTGTGTATGTACACGGCTAGGCTTAGTTTTGCCTCCATCAGTGAGTCGGCCGGCGAAACTTTGTCTTGATTTTTTACTTGGTCTTAGCCTGTAACTTTGTTGCCAATAAATAATCTGAATATGAATCTGAATCACCAACCAATCAATTTTCTGATCATCTGATCTGATCACGATCAATCGATTTCGTCAAGATACCAACATACGTACCTACCTAGAATGCTAGGTAGGCAAGTACCTACCTACCTGTCGGTCCAATTGGTAGGAAGTTATTTATTTGTAGTTATGGTAGGTACCTAGGTAATGTAGGTACCTAATCTACCTACTTACTCGTAGTTCACATAACGTTGTGTCTTTGTGTCTATCGGAAGTTTGTTAACAAGGTGAGGTCATGTCAATGAACCCTGACCTACGTGAATTTCGGTACCTACCTGCCTACCTACAGATTTTACTTCCTAGCCCTAGCTAGGAAGTAAAATCTGTACAATATTCAGTACCTACCTAACGTACTTTAACTACCTACTTGAATTGAGCTAGGTAGATTACTAGGTACGATTTATCAGCAAGGCGTTTGACAGAATTGATCACGGTCTATTGATACAAAAACTATCCGGACTAGGTATATCCGGTAACTTCCTGACATGGATCTCATCCTATCTTCATGACAGGCGCCTTATAGTTACTGCAAGCGGTTATAAGTCCTCATCATTCCTGGCCACTTCTGGGGTACCCCAAGGGTCACATCTTGGACCAATCTTGTTTAACGTTTTTATAAATGATATCACTGATTGCTTTAAACACTCGAAAATTTACCTTTACGCAGATGACATGAAAATTGTTCACCCCATCCGCTCTCACTTAGACACCATAGCTTTACAAGAAGACTTAAATAGACTGTCTGTTTGGTCAGATAAAAATCGCATGCCACTGAACATCAGTAAATGCTTTCATGTCCACTTTAGCCGTAACAAAATTCAGATCCCAGCTAAGTACAATATTAAAAACATTACACTCTCCACTGTTGACGAAATTCGTGACCTTGGGGTAGTTTTCGATACATCTGTTAAATTTAACTCGCATATTTTAAAAACAACAACTAAGGGCTTTAAGACATTAGGATTTATAATAAGAAACACTAAAGACTTTAAACATTCATCCACAAAAATTAGATTATTTAACTCTATTGTAAGACCCATCCTTGAATACGGCAGCTTAATCTGGAACCCTTTCTATGAAATATATTCTAAACGCATCGAAAGCGTACAGAGGCGATTTCTGTATCACGTGGCTTACGGTGATTATCAGGCAAAAAAACTTTCTAGTTATGAAAGTAGATTAAAACATTACCACATGCACCCACTATCCGCACGACGATCTATGCTAGATCTTATTTTCTTACATAAGCTCTTCAATGGACACATTGATTGTTCTGAATTGATTAACAATCTTCTTATACACGCTCCATCTCGTCTACCCAGGAAAATTGCATATAATCTTTTCTCCTCAGAATTTTCAAGAACGAATTTAGGTAAATATGCATCTCTGCCAAGACTCTGTAGGATTTATAATTCGCTTTCTAAATCCGAGGATATCGACCTCACGGATTCGTTGTCTAAATTTAAGAAGAAAATCAGAAGTATTATTCTCTCTACCTCTTAATGTACGAACCTACCCATATGTTTCACTAGTGTTTAATTTGAAGTTTCATTCGTTAGTGTTTAATTGGAAATTATAAATATAACTATTACTATACTAGGAAAAAAGCAATATAATCTAGAAAAATATTGATGATCTCATTGTTATCTTAAATATAAATTTATATAAATTATATAATAGATCTCAAAAGTAATTTAAAAAATATTTTTACTTTTACTTTAAGTTTAAGTCATAGGAATTTATTATTTTACTTTTAATTATATCTTTGTAGCTACTTTGTCCGTTCAGTTAAAAAATAACACTGTTAATTTGTCATAATTATGTTTTTGTGCATGCTGAGACGTCCTAAATTATGGAGTCACATAGATTTAAGAACCATATTACTTGCTACTAATTACGTTGTGTGAACTCATGTTGGATGTCCTATCTAAATAAATAAATAAATAAATCTTTCTCCGTTTTAATATGATCGAATATTTTTCTACGAAGGTAAGTAAGTAGGGACCATAAGATCTCAACGCTTAGTCAGTCAGTGCCCATAATAGTAAGGAACGCATGTAGCAATCTGATTATGAGGTTCTCGTTCACTTCCACTTAGTCTTCTCTGATACCTACCAAGGTACCAACCAAAGCAACCAAAAACCTAGGTGTCTTTAAGGGTGGAATTCATTGATTTATTCAAAAGGGAAGATGAGGTAAGTACTAGTTTCTCGAAAATGGCAACCTCATTGTGTAAAATTGTGTGCTCTCACCTCAGTCACCGTCGGACCGCGGCGGCGGCGGCGGCACGGGCGGTCGTGATTCGCGTGAAATATTGTTGTTTCGGTCTCACTTCGGTCTTAGATACGTCTTTCCGTCTTTGTTCTTCTTTGTATTGCACAGGACTGGAAATATAACTGTGAGCGTCATTGATTTAAAAAGGGAAGATAGGTTACGTTCTCCCAGCGCTTACTCAAAATATGGCATGTCTACAACTACACGCAAACACATACGCTCACAGTTATATTTCCAGTCCTGTGCAATACAAAGAAGAACAAAGACGGAAAGACGTATCTAGGACCGAAGTGAGACTGAGACAACAATATTTCACGCGAATCACGACCGCCCGTGCTGCCCCGGTCAGACGGTGACTGATGTAGGAGAACACAATTTCACACAATTTGAGGTTGCCACTTTCGAGCAACCAGTACCTCATCTTCGTTTTTAATAAATCAATGGTGAGCGTATGTGTTTTCGTGCAGTGGTAAGACATGCCAATTTTTGAGTAAGCGCTGGGAGAACGTAACCTATCTTCCCTTTTTAATTAATCAATGGTGGAATTACACAATTACTTGTCTACGAAAATGGCAAACCCTAAACAGGTACACTAACATTAGGCAAATGATGATGATGAAACAGGTGGAAGTGGAGATCAATGAAAACGTGGATTTCGCACTTGTTGGAGTTTTCACTGAAACTATAACTTCTGCCAGTCTATGAGCTCCTGGTAGATCGAACTACATTCTAGCTGATTGGAGCTTGTGCGCATGGTCTCTACCATGATATTGATTTCCTTGGCTTTGACCCTTTCATTTATATCAAGCAAGATACTTACTGTCATGTTATGAATTCCTGGTAGGTATCTCTCCTAACAAAAACCTGTTTGCACCTCTGGGGTGGAGCTTAAAAATACCATGCAAGCACCACAGGTTACAGGGAGTGGCAAACATACTTGTTTGAATGTCCCGTGACACTGTGCTGTTATGAGCTCCTAGTACCTGACATTGCAAAATACCTGTTGTTGACTGATCTTTCCCAAAATGCTGTAATATTTTGATCTCTTAGTAGGTACTTCACGGCACAAAATAACTGTTCGGAGGCGAGTACTGCATTATAGGGAGGAGCCTAGACCACCACAGGTGGTCGGGGAGTGTTCTTGATGAATTCACTTGTTTGATTTCTCAAGATACATACTCTGCTTTTATGAGCCCCTAGTATCTCACTTTGCCTACTACCTGTTCACGCCACGTGCTGTCATTGCACTTTGCTTTCCGAACCGCAGGACGTGGTCTTCTTCATTTATTTTATTAATTATTTATTTTTATTTTATTATGCCGTGTGGTGCGGGCGGCATAGAATCTGCACCACCCCAATTCTTCCCGTGGGTGTCGTAAGAGGCGACTAAGGGATATAATAGGTACCTAATAATAATAAAAAAATAATAATAAAAATTATTTATTCAGAACATTTTACAGGATCTTAAATACAAATTGAAACGATGACACTACCGAAGCTTTACAAACTGTGTGGTAGTGTCAACGCCCAACTCCTAGATTTCTGAATACATCATATGGTTTGTGTGGCTGTGTGTGTGTTTGCGTGTGGAGGGTGTGTGTGTAGGTGTATGTGTGTGTGGTGTCTGAGCACTTGGTGCTCCTGAGGACACCGGTCTCTTAAGAGTTCGGGCAACAGGAGCTTCCAAGATGGTGAGTGTGTGTTTGTATTCGTGTGGGTGTCTCTATGAGTGGTTATGTCGAAGCTGGTGTGTGTGGCAAAACTGGACTTGGATTCTCCGGAGGCACCAGCCTCGTTAGAGTCTGGGCAACAGGAGAAATGTTGCCAATAAAAGAAGATATAGCCTATTTCATAATAACAAGGAGTTTCTCGGTTTCCTCATATGTCAGAGAAAGAAGCCAAGTACAGCATTTAACCTTGCATTTATACAATGGGAGTGGGTATATGTTAAGGATCTTGTTTTCTCGATTGTATAAAGATGGGCTTAAGAAATGGTATTGACGTCCTGCTGCATCTACCCTCCATGGCTCCCCTCTGCAGACAATATCAGTGCGTCGCTTTGATTCTTGCAGGCAGGGATCATACTGAAGCTCAGAATGTTTGCGCAATAACATTGATTGAACAAACAGTTGCCGAACATAACTTCTGGGGGACGGGCAGCAGCGCCCCCTGCAGAAAAAATCTTCCACCAAACTGCGTTCCCCAACCCGCATGCCCAGCGTGGGGATTGTGGGCATTACCCCCCCATGAATTAAACGACAATAAGGCGTTTATCAGGGGGAGGCCTGCGTCCAGCAGTGGACCGATACAGGCTGTGGATGTAGATTTATTCAACAAAATCAACATTCATCAGTAGGTTAGGTACCTACTACTCAGTACTACTTCATTAGTTGTGACCACTTGTTTGATCCTGCGAGCATATTACCGTCACTTTTATAAGCGCCTGGCGTTGCAGAACTGAAACAACTTGTTTGGAATAATTTGGATAAACCAAGAAATCGCTTATTCCGACACGCACTTGGCCGTCTTAATTTACCCAAAAAAATAAATTGTTTTAATTTGCCAAAACGCTGTGATGTTATATGACCTACCAGCACCATAACCACTTCATAAGTATAGGGAGGAGCCTGAACAACAACAAGTGGTAGAGGAGTACTTGATAAATTCACTTGTTTGATCTCTCAAGATACTACTACCTGCTCTAGTTTTATGAGGCCCTAGTATCTCACCTTGCCGACTACCTGTTCGCACCACGTGCTCGACGCTGGACGTAGTCCGAGTGCTTCATCAGCTGTGTTCCACTTGTTTGATTCTCTGAACATACCCCTCATTTTTATGAGCGTCTGGTGTTGCAGAACTGAAACAACTTGTTTGGAATAATTTGGATAAGCTTGGTTTCTTCAGAGACAAGTTGTTCGACATGCACTAAGCCGTTTTAATTTACCCAAAAATAAACTTGTTTGAATTCGTAAAAACGCTGCGATGTTATGAGCTCTTACTTTTTCACGGAAGATAATACCTGTTCGGCGGCGAGCACTGTCTTCCATTCTAACCAAATAATTAGTATAGGACGGAGCCTTGACGATCGAGACTACGATTAGCCAACTGAATTTGAAAAGATGATTAGTGAATAAAGTTACGCGTCCACTGGGTCGAAAATGGAGCGTACAGAGCGAAAGGATTTGTTACTATGTACTGATGTACTTTATCTATGTACTTTTTATGGTACAGCGTGCACTGGATGAGTATTTTTGCTGATAGTTGGATAAAAAAATTATTTGGTACTACAGAAACACATAACAATTAATAATCATAAAATAATAATAACTCATTGTTCTCATCACACAATGTGCTTAAATTACTACAACTAAACTCGTACTATAGCTATATCTAAGAGCAACATTGTGTGAGACTGGTGCCTGCGTTAGGTTTGTGAAAAACCTGTGTTACAGGTCACCAGGCTCCCACTCCGCGGCAAAGGTGCAGCAAATACATACAATAATAGTTCGTTTATCAACATTGTGCTAAGTGTGAAACTAATATGAAAACAACAGACAAGCAGTTTAAAAAGTACCGATACTGATCCCGGTATTTCTGTATTTCTCATAATATTTATTTTTACGGATTACGCCATCGGCACTTTGGAAATACCTATACTTACCTATTACCTACCTAAAACAGTAGACGCACTCTATCGGCGTATCGTAAGTATAATGACGCCGCGCGGCGTATGACGCAGTAAACTCGTAAATTAAGATAACTCTCATTAAAAAAAAGGTTTTTCGACGAGAGTTAAGAGTAACTGTATTTAAGGTACTGTCGGTCACAGTGAAATCTTTAGCAACATCAGACCATATTGTATTTATTTTATTTTTAAACACTTTATATTTCATTATTACCTGAAGCTGCTACGCAAACTGACTATGCATACTGCTACGGAAACTGCTACGCAAACTGCTACGCATACTGCTACGGAAACTGCTACGCAAACTGGCTATGCAAACTGCTACGCAAGCCGCTACGTAAGCTGTAGCAGTTTGCGTAGCAGCTTGCGTATTAGTTTGCCTCGCAGTTTGGGTGTATAATGAGAATCGTTAGAACAGAATCTTCACATCATCACGAGTGACACGTGCGGAGCATCCTGGAAACTGTAGCTGGTTGGTAGGACTCACAGGTAGGACTACTTCGCCAATATTGCAGAAATGCGCAAGGATTTTTTTAATGTTATTTAATAATAATATATCAAAACTTTTCTGATTTATAATTTTCAAGAATACTAACAAATTAATTACTTAATGAGCTCATTAGCAGAATACTGAAAAGATTGATGGATCATATTAAACTTCGTTCAAAATGAAAGAATTGTATTTGTTTATTTAGAATACAATAAGTACCTACCTACGTTTTTTAAAGAGAATGCAAGAAAAGTATTTTATTATTTTTGTAAACCTTGCTTGTAACGGCAATTATTCTCTACTCAAAATATTAATAATAACGATGTCCTCCTTGCCGAATCATCGCCCATGGCGGCCAGTCTCAACGAAAATGGGCAGGTGCGCAGGATATAATATAGTGGCCAAGTGTGTGCGCAAACACAGGTGCACTCTCTATTTCCTCACTCTCATAATCTGATGGGAAGGCAGATTGACACAACTGGTGAGAGATCATGCGTCGAACCAACGCCGAGGCACAGTCAGAAAGCTAGCGGTATAACCATTGATTTATTAAAAAAGGAAGATGAGGTACTGGTTTCTCTAAAGTGGCAACCTCAAATTGTGTAAAATTGTGTGCTCCCATCTCAGTCACCGTCTGACCGGCGGCACGGGCGGTCGTGATTTGCGTGTAATATTGTTGTCTCGGTCTCACTTCAGTCTTAGATACGTCTTTCCGTCTTTGTTCTTCTTTGTATTGCACAGGACCGGAAATATAACTGTGAGCGTATGTGTTTGCGTGTAGTTGTAACAAATGCCATTTTTTGAGTAAGCGCTGGGAGAACGAAACCTATCTTCCCTTTTTAATAAATCAATGGGTATAACACCGCAAACTTCCTGACTCCGGACTTATGGACCGACCATGGAAAAAATTAAAAATAAAAACACAGAAACCGTCCTAACCTTAAATTTATTGTTATTGTGTATCTGCCTTAGGAACCTACAACTGTAAAGAGTTATTGATCTGTTAACTACAATGTACATTTAATAGGTAACGCATTCCGCTTAATTATTTTACGACCACTAACGAATTCTAAGTCAAATAAAAACCAAAATAATCATTCATTCAGAACACTGCAATTATACAATAACTGATCATTAATATGAATATGTATAAGGCTTGTATGATCTAGTCAAACCTGCCTGCGGTCAACGGACTTTGCTTATCAGATGGCTTGTCTTTATTTAGACAAGATAAAGACATTTTTAATAATGACAAGATTCGACTGACCTAATAAATAATCCAATAACGGCGTTGGATCGAATATTTGTCACTCATGAATCCGGTTTTATGAAAGGTTTTGTAAGTTATTATTCTAAGAGGTAGTATGAGTTCGTACTAAATAAAGCTTGTAAAGTGATTTGAGTGGATACATTATGGATATATATATACGCAGATAGATGCCGGTCACGGCAAGCTGATGACAGGGCGTTATGGCACACATTAGGAGCCTCAGTCCAGAAGTGGACTATAGCTTAAGCTTTACAAAAATGAAACAATTACAGAGGCACTAATAAATAACTTATAATAGATACCACAAACTATACGATGGATTTTTAAAACTTCCTATGTTTAGTTTTTATTTTATAAGATAAAATAGGTGGGGGCGCCGAATGAATATAACATTATGGGCCAGTTTTGCTCGTTTTGATTTAGTTTTTCGTTTTCGTTTTGAATCATGAAAATCGGACCACCCAGTCAAAAATTCTGAGGTAACAAACAGTCAGTTATAAATAACATAGATAATACTACAAAAAATATGAACTTTTCCATAATTTAGTTAATAATTATATAGTTTTATCAGAACTCTTGCACTGGTCCTACTGTCTGATTTTGATTAACACGATCCGAGACGTGTATTATAAAATATGTATAATTTTTAATCGGTCTTCAATTATGCAGCCATATTTACGCAAAAAAAACTTTTAATGAATCAAAGTAATATTATAATCCTATGATGAATCAAAGATGATGAAGACATTAATATAAAAATGGCATTGTAAGCTAGTTAGAGCTGTCAAAATATCAATTTAATAAAAATTACGTTTATATTAATGTTACAACTCAATCAAATTAACGTTACTCGTGAGGATATTATGAGTCAGAAATCATACTAATTAAATTACTTAAGTGGTAAGAAGTATGGGTATCTTAGTAGATTAGTAACTTTGGAAGATCTAAATTAACAACACACCAACATTTTGGCTACTACTACCTCCTGTTACTAAAAATGGTAGTATGTACCTTTTATTTGAACTGCTTTATGTAGTACTGACTCTGACGAAAGAGGGCAAAGACAAGTGGAACAAGATCATAACAAGATGGTACCCCAGAGAGGGCAAAAAGAGGCCGGCCTCTGAAAAGGTGGGAGAGGACATAAGGCTTGTTGCAGGAGTGATGTGGAACAGGGTGGTTCAAGAAAGAGCAGAGTGGAAATGGATGGAGGAGGCCTTTGCCGATTGGCAAACATATCAACAAAAAATAAATAAACTACAAATACAGAATAACTAGAATAAGGTAAATTTAATTCTAACTAAGTTATACTTAGGTACTTTTGATATTGAAGTTACTGTTGCTGTTGCCCGCCACTTCGCATCCTTTTTTCCGGGATAAAAACTAGCCTATGTCGTCCCCGGGATAATATTAACCTCCCTGCCAATTGTAGTATGGATCATCCTAACCTGAAGATAAATATAATGAATTCTGTGCTCGAAAGGGGTTACCTTTCAAGATATGTTTTCGTCCCACAGTTCACATACACAGCTAATGGGTACCAGTTCACGTATGGACATAATTTAGTTATCATCTGATAAGCTCTTTATGGTTTCTTATAGTAAGAAGGTACCTATTTGAAATACCTATTTGCCAATGCCAATATTTTTGTGCCAAACTTAAGATCAAAGTCATACACTGAAAAAGCTGGGATGGAATAATGGAATATTTCTGATTTTAATAGTTAACTTTATTTTTTAAGACATACAAAACAAGTACATGGACGTTATACATTTTTTATACTAGTAATTATAATCAAATCAAAACAAGAAAATTATCAAGTTTGATTAATTGTGTTTTTAAATTATTTATTATAAGGCTGATTGAAACTGTGACAGTAAATAATTTATAAGTTTTGAGTTCTATTGTTTTAAAATTTGAAATGAATAAGGATGATTATTATGTGTTTTTCAAATATTTAATAGGTATTAAATATTTGATTGAGTATAGGTATACTTAATGCTTATTGAAGCTGTGATAATAAATAATGATTTAGATTTAAGTATGTAGGTATATTTTATTTGAGATTTTAAATTAACAAAGTTCATTTATCTGTGATTTCCTTACTGCTTTTCCTTTATATTATATTGTAAGTATGACAATATACATGCGAAAACAAACCTCTACGCCTTTCATTGCGTTATGTTCTTTGGTTTCGAGTATTCGTACCTTACTTACTACTTGAGCCCATAAACTATCAGGAGATTCTCGTGCCGACTGTACCTCAACTTATGCGTGGATGTGAGTGGGAACTAATGTATGAACGAAAATATTTTTTCAATTATTAATAAAATGCTCGCTGGATGTGGTTGGGAACTAATGTATGGCAATTTTCTTTTCCGAGAACAATGGATTTCAATGTAATATTAATAAGCCATTTTGAAGGGTTGTATCCCCACAGCTGGCGTATAACTGTTCTGTTCTAAATGTTTTTCAATATTTAATAAAAAAATATCTACCTACATACGTAGATATTTTATTGGTATTGTAATAAGTATAATCAGTTATCTAGTACCCATAACACAAGCTTTCCTTGGCTTGGGGATAAATAATGTGTGTATTGTCCAAAATTATTTATTTTTTTATAACGTAACCTTTGTTTGGTACAGTGTTTAGCTTTACTAATTAGCTTAATTATCACCAAGGATCCACAAATGTAGTTTCTGTCCATAGCTAGGTATATATGTGGGTAGCCGTAAGTTTTTACCTTGTTTTTACTGATTTTTACATTTGCGAGCTGCTACTTCCGCCTTTAATTGGGTAAGATGAATGGTAATTTTTTATTGAAATCTATGGATAGGTACAAACATTTATATTTGCTAAAGTATTTTAAAAGATAAATCAACATTTGGTAAAAAAGTTTTATGGAATAGGTTAACATGAAGGTCTCAGATTTGGTTGGGTTTGTTTAAATAGTTTATTTGAGTAAAATAACAATACAATTATTAAACGCCACACTTTTTTATTTATTTTGTTATTTTCCGGCTGTGAAAATGTTTCATAATTATTTTTTTAGTAGGGTAAATCAGACTTAAAATATTATGGATACCTGCTGCTGATACATTATTAGTTCAACGGAGTGGAGCAGAGTGGAAAAGGGTAATAATTTAAACTATAACATTTATGACTCAACAAATTGAAGCTGAGTTTGCAGTCAATGACTGTGTTTTTAACCAACTTAAAAAAAAACGCGGTTCTACGTTCGGCTGGATGTATTATTTTGTGTATGTTCGTCAATTTATCCGTCAACTATGAACAAATTCAGAAAATTATTTCTGAATTGTTTGTAAAATTATCCCGCGGTTGTCCTATAAGAAATAAGGAATTAGTTTTAACCTTAATAATAAGGTAACAGAAGTCAGTTTTAGTCAGAAAATACAGAAACATCTAAGATCTAGTTATGCTTATGAAAATTTTCGATCGTAAAGAAATTCTCTAGACATAATTCAGATATCTAAACACTAAGGCTTGCGGAACCTCCTTGCAATTAGATATCTTAAAAACCCATCCTCTTACATAACCTTTTATAATCCTAATTGGGCATCTTTATTCGAACCTTTATCTAAAAGTCAATACAATAAAGAGAGAATGATGCTATAAAGTCCCATTGATCATTTTACATGTCTAATTAAACATAACGAAAACGCATCACCAATGCCTCTTGAACTTACGTTTAGCTTTGCCTTAGTAATTCATCAATCTTTAGAGAAAATAAGCTTTATGGGTAAAGGAATAGAGGAGATGGGTTGAGTTGCGGAGGATGCGTCAGCGTTGAATTTATGTTGGTAGAAAACTTTAAGCACGTTTTTTAGGCGAGTTTAGAAGAGGTATAAAAGCAAAATACGGTGATCTATCTTAACAGTGTGTGTGAGGTTATCCTAGTTACCGGAGTTTGGGGTTGGACAAAATGAATTTGGTAATTGTTTTTATTTTTTGCACTCGTCAGTGAGGGTTTTGAACTCGAAAATTAGCTTTTTGTTTCATTCTGACATTTGCGAGCTGATAGGTTTATTCTAGCTAGCGGCGAAAAACAATTTATAAACGTAATTTTTTGATGAAAGCGTGTTAAACTAATCTTAAGATTAAAATACTCGTAATTTAATATTCATTCCGCCGATCCGGAACGTCCCACTGTACAAAGGACTAAATAAAATAAAAATGAAAAAAGCTGCGATAGTTAAAGAAGTAGTACATAATAAACAAGGTTTTGTGTTTATTAGAATGTATCGTTCCGTTTTTTTACATGGCAACAATATTAACTCACTAATTTTAATAAATAATATAACACCTCTCAGTATCTTATATATTGCAAGCCATTTATCATTATAACAGTTCACAGATGACAGCTAAGCTTTTTCATACCAAGCGGCTTTTGAAGATAAATTAGTGTAAGATTTTATCAAGAGACCACCCATTAGATTTACGATAAGGCGCCGAATAGTCTGAGGACATAATATAAGATAAAAACTACAGTTATTTTGTGGGCTTATTTGCTTAAGGTCATTGTTATGAAGGCTTTGCAGCACTTAACTTTTTTATTTATAAGTATACCTACTTTACAAAATAAAACATTGAACGTTAATGTAAAACCTATATTAAGTTTTAACCGTAAACTTTTGAAAGTACCTATGTAAATTTAGAAACTTCAAATACAAATTGTTTTTTGAAGCAAATAAGCAAACTTTAGTGCCATTTCGTTTAAGGTCATAAACTTATGTAGGAGTGGGTAATTTCATGGAATAGTTTAGGTGCTTGCTACCAGATAAGGCTTTTGGCAATAGCTCATAAACTTTTAATAATATTAAGCTAATGAGCTTTTACGAAAAGTTAACATGATAATGAGCAATTACATTTTAATAGGTCGTATTCGTTTTATACTCAAACTCATTCCTATTAAATGCAACCTTGAGATTTTGGTTTTTATCGTTTATGATGTTTTAGTACTTTAGAAATCAACTGAGGTAACCAAAAAGAGTCGCTTTTAGAATTGTGTCCACAAAACCGAAATTAAGTAAAATGCTAATCAATTTATCTATTTCAGGTTATATTAACCGCAGTCATTGCGGTATGCGGTGCTGCAAAGCTTGACCGCACTTACCTTCCTCCATCATCAGCCGCCAACGCCGGTGGCTCACCAGGATCCTTGCAAACCCCTCATACCAGAAGCTCAGACCAAGGATTAGATAGTCCAAGACTACCCAGCGGAAGCTACACAAACGACTTCGGAGATGTCGTCGTCGATGCTGCATCTCCTGGTACTAGAGCGTCAGTTGATGCTGATCAGAGTAACTTAGGAGGTCCAAGACCATCGTATGGATCAACTGATTCTAAAGTCGGAGATGCGGCTTTTAGAGGCACTGCTGGTTTTCGAGATGCATCATTTGGATCACAGGGACAAAGAGTAGCTGAAAGTCTTTCTAACAGCCAAGTTGATGGTCATAATGGCCAGTTTTCAAGTCAAAACAGTAATGGTCAATTTTCAAGTCAAAACAGTAATGGTCAATTTTGCAATGGACAAGTCTCAAGCTTCGAGAACAAATCAGAACGACCACAAGCAGCGAAAGATCGCAACTCTAACATACTAGCTCTATCCAACGATGTTGACGCAGACCGATACAGCTATGGATTCGAAACAGACAATGGTATCGCTGTTGGTGAAAATGGGATGGCAGTAAATGGCATCCAAGCTGAAGGTGGGTATTCCTATCAAGGTGATGATGGTCAAGTGTATAAAGTGACTTATACTGCAGATGAGGGAGGGTACAGGCCTCAAGGCGCCCATTTACCGACACCGCCGCCAATTCCCGAAGAAATTTTGAAGTCCTTGGAGCAAAATGCTAAGGAAGAAGCTGCAGGCATTGTTGATGATGGTAAGACTACTTTCATACTTTTGACATTAGATATTGATGATGGTAAGACTAATTAGACAAAATCAAAAAAATTCATTAGTAAAATTCCTAAATCCTGTATATGATTCAGTTATATCAATAAAAACTAACTGCAAAGTTACGTAAGTGATAAAATTTTATTGACTAATATTATTTTCATTTAGTGATTGTGTAAAGTTCAACTCAATTACGCAGGTTCAATGTCTAGGTTTATAGAGTTTTATATTTTTTATCGAAAGATCGACCAGCCCATTTCCCATTAAATATTATAGTTTTGTATCCGAAAGCAACAAAAACAGGTCTAGGCTAGGCTTTACCTAACTTTTTTATAACCTATCAAGAATTGATATCATGATCAGCACCGCCGTCATTTTTTACCGTTTTCTAATAAAAACTATATTTCGATTATTACCTAGGTACGTTTAATAGTGCGCTTGAGTATTTAGTATTTTAAAAATATATGTTGGCAGCAAGACGGATATAAATGACGTGACACAACGATTAAAATGTGGGAGTGGCATTTTGTATTGAATGACCACAAAGAAATTCGAGTTGACAAATTGATTCACTAACAGTTTTGGTCATGACATAAAAGGCCTACAGGTCAATTTGCACACAATTGACAAGTCAGTTCCTATTATACCCTCCCGTTGCCTCAGAAAACTACTTTCATTTACAAAATGTCTGTGTCACTTTATGACTTTAAGCCCTATTGTGCTTTTGATTGATGTATCGACTAATATATCGTTGTAAGCGTTGACAAACGACTCAAACTTTCATTTTTATTTACAGGTTCTTATGACGCTCAGAAGTACAATACAGAGGGCGATTACACGAACGATAATAGCGGCAATATTCAACACAATGGAGGACAATTGTCTCTGTTTGGGAAGCGACCTGAATCAGATGCAACTGCTAGTGGTTCATTCATTAATCAGAACGGGCAAGCTTTTAGGCAACCTGGGTTGGGACAAGTAAACTTAGATCAACAAAACTCTCACTTCAATAGTCAAGCCAGCCAATCAAACGGAATATCAGGACAGTTTATTACAGGAACACAGAACGGTAACTTTGCCCTCAATGGACAGTCTAGTCAAGGCAACGGAAACTCTGCTTTTGGACAGTTCAGTTCACAACCACCAATTGTTGCAGAATCAAGTCAAACTAATGAAAAATCTGGTCAATTTGGTGGTAGTGGAACACAATACAATCAACAGTTATCTCATGAAAACAGCCAACACGGGACAGCACATCATCAAAATACTCAAGCGTTCTTGAATGGACAGACCAACCAAGGAACTGTTCCCCAAGACGCTAGTTCTAGTCACAATTCTGGAACACTAAGTGCACAGTATTCTGGAAATATTCAGAATAGTCAGATCCCTGGAAACCATATGTCTTCTTCATCGTCTCAAGGGCAGAGTTCTTTTGAAGGTTTTAATAACCTTGGATCACATGCATCAGCATCTGCTCAAGTACAAAACCAATCACCTAACTCAGAATCTCAACAAACCCAACAAGGTTTCAATACTCAACTTAGTTCAGAACCAGAAATGACGCAGCCTCAGTTTGGAAGCTCATTTAAGCCGCAAGGATCAGAAGCATTTTCTGGTGCGTCATTAGACCAGGAGCAAGACGGTCAAGATTTCGGAAAACCATCCCCTCATTTCAGTGGACAAAATTTTAACAGACCTAACACGCCAACAGGGCAAGTTCCAGCTAATAAGTTTTCATCTGGAACAAATAACTTCAATAAAATATCTCAGTCATCTAGCCAAGTCGGAGGTCAAAATGAATATCTTCCTCCAAACGCTAGTCAACAACAACTTGAACAACTTCAAGCATCTAATGGGTTCAATTCAAATTTAGGCAGTACTTCCTTTAATGCAGGATCAAATCGGCAGGTATCAACATTCAATAAACCGATTTCCAATTTCACGCCACAAAATAGACAGAAACCTAGCTTAGCCAGCGCCTCTGCGTCGACCTCATTAGGAAAAACGACATTCCAAGCTCAACCAGCGAGACCTGTCAACGCATATAATTCCCAGACGCAGGCATCACAGCCAAAACCTAATCAGTTTACTCAACAGAGTTCTCGTTTTGGTCAGCAAGATCAGTTTTCTTCCCAAAAACCACAGATAGATGCAAACTCCCAACAATCTGCTTCATTTTCTCAAACTGGTCAGGAACAGCTTAGTTTAGGAACTAAGCCAACTTCAATTCCCGACACTGAACTAACAACTCCACTCGAACCCAACGAAACACCTGCATATTCCCAAGGTTCCAAAATTTCTACACAAACAACTCCGAGTTTCGGTTCTTTTAATTCCAAGCTATCTAGCAACGCCCAGGCGCAAGCACAATTTGGTTTTCAAGGAAACTATGCTTTTGGACAGCAGTCAAGTCAATCACTAACGCCAAGTTTCCCAACATCGACACCTTCGGCGTTGCAATCACCATCTGTAGGTAATAACCCCAATAAATCTTTTAGCAAGCCTCTGCTGCCTCAAATCTCTTTCGCGCAAACACAATCGCCATCCAACCAAGGTGCAGACAGCTCATACTATTACAATCAACCATCACAACCCTTTGGTCTGACGGCTAATCGTCCTCAATCCCCCAGATTTCCAAGCTCGTCATCTTATCAATCTAATGGAATAGCTTCTCAGACTATTAATCGTCAAAATTCCTTCTCTGGAAAGCTGCCTGGATCTCAGTTTGCACCGGTTGCTCCAACTGCCACTTCACAGTTTAACCAACAACAAAACTACAATGGCATCACTCAAGCTGCTATTTCTTCGTTTCCATCTCCTCCAACCCCTAGCCAGCTAGGTACGGCACATAATAGCCAGTTTGGATCTAAGCCTACCATTAATCAACAATCTTTTGGTAACCAAGGCCAGGCTCTCAAACCAGTTTTCAATCAGCAGACTACTTTTGGAAGTAAATTCCAAACATCTGGAAGTCAGCAAAGTAGACCAACTTTTGCTCAAGGTCAGTCTGGTTTTCCGTCCCAACCCGTTTCGCAATTCGGTCAAAAACCTTCATCTGGGTTCCAAACTGAAAACAAATTTGGACAAAGTGGACAGATTGAACAAAGTCAGATCACATCGGGACTTTCAACAACATTTGAGGAAAAACCAACATTAACCCAACAGTATCAGGGTACAATTTACGAATACAACAAGCCTGCTCAAGTTTTGCCGGCACCTACTCAGACAGACAGTTCTTCAAGCCAATCTATTCAATCTGGGGTAGCTGTAGAAAGAAAACCTTCTTTTGGTCAACAAAATAACCAGTTAACTCAGCAGAATCAAAGTGGTAAAACGGACTTCGAATCAGATGCTCAAGTTAAACCGTTTGCTAGCGCTTCGGCAACCCAATTTGGACAATTCAGTCAGAGCCACCAAGTGAACAAGTTTGGTTCACAGTCAGGACTAACTAATAACCAATTTGGCAATACTGGTCAAGCCAGTCAATTCGGGTTATCACCTCAACAACAAAATGTGCAGGGATCGCAACAGCCCTTCAAACCTTTTGGTTTCAATAGTCAATCCTCTTTTGGCTTGAAGCCCCAATCAGGTAGTCAGACGAGTCAATTTAGCCAAAACACGCAAACACTAGTCAATTCTCAGACATCTCAACCAGTTGGTGTTTCTTCACAATCTCTATTAGGATCATCAACGTTTGGAAATGCAGTTTCCAGTCAAAACAATGGTTACTTTTACCCGGATCCCACTTCCCAATTCCCTGAGAATCCGCAATCAATCAGACCTCAATCAGCTCTGAACCAAAATACTCAAAACCCATTTGCTCAAGCCCTTTTCACTGCTAGCCAGCAAACGGCTCAATCTTCTAATACTCCATCTGAATTAACTGTCCAATCTTCACAAACAGGTCAGAATACTGCTCAATTCTCCCAAAAATCTCCAAACTCTCTCATTCAACCCTTTGGCCAATCTACTGCTTCTAGTCAAGCTGTAGCATCTGGTCAAGCGACGGCATCAGCATCAGCTTCACTTCAGCAGCCCATAAATAAATCTTTTGGGTCGCAAAATAGGAATCAATTCAGCCTGAACAACAATGACGCGCAAGGACAAAGCACCCAGCAAGTCGCAGTACAAAATTTACAAACGGTTGGGAATTCACATTCTGATGATTCTTTGAAACCACATGGAGCCTTGAGCTCACGCCCAGGAGCCTCTACTGCTGAGTTACCAAAGCCTCTCTTTAGCAGTGCTTGTTGTCAAGCTTCTAAAGATTCCACACCTGCCCAGAGTGCTGATACGCTCAGTCAATCAGGTTTCCAGGGATTCCAAAACATCAACGCCCAGAGTTTTGCCGGAAAAGGAGAAGAATTTGGTGGTCCACGACAGCCTCCTAAGTTTGATGAAACAGGCTACCACTATTGAGTGACATCAAAGACTGTACAAGTGTTTTCAGAAGTGTCATGCTATAGTTTGAGAAAATCATAAGAAGAAATTATTCGTGTCATGTAAAGATGTATTTAATAAATTATTATTTTGTAATAAATAAACGCATTTTTTGTATTACCCATGTATCTATAAATAAATAATAAAAATAAAATCGTTCATCTTAAAGAAACATACAGTTAAGAAAAATGAAAATACATTGTTTACAGGGCAGTGCACTCAGTGTCAGGTGTAGCAAGTTCGTTAGTGCACCTATTCTTATGCCGCGGGAATCAGCCGTTTTTCAGCCATCATCGCTGAAAAAATTAACATTTCCTACGTTACCCTTGGGTAAAACAACTCAAATTCATTATTGTAGGTACTGGAACACATTTCAGTACAATAATGGATTTGAGTTATTTGAAATGACAGTCTACCATAATACTTTTTAGTGTCAAGTATGAACTTAAGCTGAGCTTACATTTCATTATCAAATAATCATCAAGCAATATTTATATGGCTATCTTTAAATCAAAATTCGGTTCATCTTCAGTTCATGATGGTTTATTTAAGTTGTTACAACAAATAACATTTGGCAAACAGCTTATTTTGCAAGACAATTCTAAGTTACAGTCGTAATAATTTATTTAAATAAGTGATGTTATGTCAATATATTTATTAATTAAGACTACCAACTAGAGAAAACACAAAAATAAATTAAAATTCAATCCTGTATGTAGTTCTTAAATTGCTCTCTAAGTTATAGGTCCAGCATGCACATTAAACAAAGGTACCTACCTCAAAATATAATATAAACATACCTAAACGAATGTGGCATATCGACGCTGAAGAACCACGAAACCGTATCTGAAAAAGTGCTACTTTACAGGAGATCAAAAAAAACGTATCATGCCTTCAGCTCAATTTAACGTTGTTTCGCATGATTCAGTAGAATTTATTCACCTAGACGAATAAATAAAACCGGCCAAGAGCGAGTCGGACTTGCGCACGAAGGATTCCATATCAAACGGCAAATTCCGTATCAAACGGCAAAAAAAATCATGTCTGTTCTATGAGAGCCCCCTTAAATATTTATTTTATTCTGTTTTTAGTATTTGCTGTTATAGCGGCAACAATAATATTCTATATATCACGGACCCATCACTTAATGAACATTTAGTTTCATATTATTGTTTTAAGGTTATAATTTAATTTTAGATTGTATTGATTTATGTTAAGACCCATGGTAGTCCCCAAGATTCAGGATTATCCTAGTTTGGGGAAAAAAGATGTAATAATTTTAAAACGTTAATCTTTTCAATATACGTTATTATTATTATTATTATTAGATATATCCTGGTGACAGACTAACAGACAGATAGACAGACGGACGGACAGCGGAGTCTTATTAATAGGGTCCCGTTCCCATCTCTTCCCGTGGGTGTCGTAAGAGGCGACTAACTGATATCCACGTGGGGCACCAAACTTCGATCCCCGACGCGCATGCCGCCTGAATGTTCCTTTAAACAGAGCAAATGGAAAAGAGTTTGCTCTAAACAGATTTTAGTACAACATTAATAAATCTAACCCCCCATGAGTTAAATGCCAATAAGGCATTTATCAGGGGGAGGCCTGCGTCCAGCAGTGGACCGATACAGGCTGTGTATGTATGTGTATGTATTAATAAATCAAACAATAGAGTATATTATGCATGTGACTTCAAAAACCCTAATATATTTTTTACGTATTCTCTATTGATAAAGAAAGTCTCTTATAATTATTTATGATGTTTTTATTGTGAAATTGATTCATTGAAAAGTATATATTTTAAGTCGTAACAGCAAATTGTCTAAGCGCAACACTTTTGGCACCTGAAGCGTGACGTCATACTTGAACATTTTGGTATGGGCTAAGTTTTAACTGAGTTGACTGATGATCCGCGACGTCACAAAATGCATGGGCTAACATGGCAGCGTTTTTATCACCCGAAACTGAGTGTAGTTATACTTTTTGTTTTTACCTCAATAATATAACATTTTTGGTAGTTATATATTTACCTAAATAATCGATAAAATTATCCTATCTATTCTTCGATAATCTGGTTGGAATGCAATTACTTACCTACTGTAGAATCCAAGGATCAACTAATTGGTGATAATAAATTCAAATGGTAATTCTAAGATTTACAATGACAATGAAAATTGAACAATATGATCATCATTTAATTGCTGTTAGTTAATTGTTGTAAGTTATTAAAATTAATAAATTATGTTGTGTTTAAATATAATAATTTATAAGCCTAACTGACTGAGTAAATGTACCATAAAGTACTACCAATAATGTCACTTCTCTTACAGGGTGGAATTTTTGGACGGGACAGGGCTTTGTGATCATTATAAGAAACAGGATCGATTAGCATCAAAACATGTTTGTTGGGAAAACCGCCCTTATTCTCGAAACTTTGTTGAAAATCTGTTATACAATATAATACAATACACTACATAAATATTTTTTTTTTATTATACATAGAAAACATCCTGAACCTGAACAAATATCTCCAGATCGTACACACATTTGTCCCGAGGTGGGAATCGAACCCGCAACCTCCTACGTCGCAGGCGGACCTTCGCTCACCGCGCCACAGAGGTCGTTGAAAATATATATATCATAAAAGGATATAATATAGCTTCCTAAGATAATTTTCTTGTAGCTTCAACGGTTAAGTTACCTGCCCTTACTGCCCCGTCCAAAAATTCCACCCTGTATACCATACTCAACCTTTTTCTGAATCTACCTATGTATACTCTAAGTGGTGAATTTATTTAGTACTTAGCTACTAGGTCCTCCAAACAAAGGTAGTAAGTCTCTCCCTGTATTTAAGAATATGGTCTATGAACACTATCTCTCATCGGTCTTAGATTTTTAGTTTTTATTATCATCCTTTTGTGAACGCCCCCTGGTACATTAGAAATGACGATCTCCACCGGGACCTCAACATCGAGTTCGTCGCTGAAGCCATTCAAAAATACGCAGAAGCTCAACAACTAAGGCTTCATCATCATGTTAACGTCGAGGCCATCCAGCTCCTTGACAATACAGACCTAATAAGAAGGCTCAAACGGAAAAAAACCTTTTGAGTTAGTGTAGTGCAATTAATTAATAGTGAAATGTAGTGTAAACGAACTAAAGAACACAAGAACAAAGTGTCTTCCTATAAATTTTACATAGAGACTATAAATTTTACAGCTATGCTAGCAATTTAAGTTAAATTTAAATTACTCATTAGCCCACGTTGTGGCTAGATTGTAATCATACTAGGGCTCATTCTTTAGAAGTTTCTAATTAATGTGCACTGTATATAAAAAAAAAAAAAAAATTAGCATCCTTTTGAAAGCTAACAGATTTTAACTGTTTTGGGTACTGAAATAAAACAGGTTATCACGTTTAGAAGGGCTATATTCCTTTTTCAACCACACTTTTATCAATATTTATAACTTATCTCGTGTTTTGGCGGCGAACCGCGCCGAATGACAGGCAGAGTGTTACACACTCCTCCCTACCATTTTACTCCTTTATGTTTATAAATTATTTCCAACTCTTTTATTATTTTTGGGCAAGCCTTCACTTTTATGTAACTTAGTATGCATTATTGCACTTGCCGTGACAACGGCAGTCACCTTCGGAATTGACGTTATAGAAGTAAGTAGGTGTGCTACCTAGTATGATAAAATTTAGTAGACACGAACGAGATGTAGCCAAAAAAAGTAGTGACAATAATAATTATGTCTAATTTTTCCCATTCATTTTCGCAAATGAATGAATGGTAACCATTCTAAGCCTTTTTGTGTAAGACATCAATGGTTCTCAATTACTCTTATCGAATGTTTTTTTGTATAGATTCAGACTAAGGGTACATAGGGCGAGCCAACCGCTATGAAGCGAATCTAAAACGATTGAAAGATTCGTAGCGAAAATATATTCGAAACAGGTCACAAAAGCCTCGATCACAGGCGGCGCGTTGCCAGACTGTCAGTTTTCTACAAGTACCACTTTGGTGATTGTGCGCAAGCATTGCACGACCTTATCCCGTCTTCTCCCTTCTATCATAGGACCAACAGACGCACAAATTCATACCACCCATTCCTGGTCGACTTACCACAGTGTCGAACCAAAAAATTCTGCTCTACTTTCATAATATCCACAGCCAAAGAGTGGAATGATCTGCCTGCGTCAGTCTTCCCACTAGAGTACAATCTTGGAGTCTTCAAATGTAGGGTAAATAAGTTCCTTCTGGAAAAGCGTGCTCCATCTTAGGCTACATCTTCGTCTTAAAGTGAGTTGGTAGCCAAACACTAATCCATCAGCAATAAAAAAAAAATACTTGACATATCTAAAAGGCTTATGTCAAACCCATAATTTATTGGACTTTTTTATTTTCGCTTTAGACAGGTCGGTAATTTGTCTTAAAGACCTATGTCCCTGGACCGATCGATGTTACATTGTCTAAGCCCTCAGATCCGCAAACCGTTTAAACAAAAATAAGTATGGGTAAGTTCAATCTTTATGCCAAGTCAATGGGTCTATGTATGAATTTTAAATGAAAGAAAAACAAATTGAAATGAAATGAAATGAAATGTATGTAAAATGGTATGTATGTATGTATATTGACGACCACTGTGGCGCGGTGGGCGAAGGTCCGCCTGCGACGCAGGAGGTTGCGGGTTCGATTCCCGCCTCGGGACAAATATTTGTACGATCTGGAAATATTTGTTCAGGGCGTTCTGGATGTTTTCTATGTATAATAAAAAAAATATCCATCTTTGTAGTGTATTGTGTTATGTTTATCAGTTATCTAGTACCCATAACACAAGCTCTGCTTAGCTTGGGGCTAGATAATGCTGTGTGAATTGTCCAGCATTATTTATTATTTATTTATTTATATTCTGTGTGGTGCTGGCTTTTTTTTGCACCACCCCAATTCTTCTTGTGGGTGTCGTAAGAGGCGACTAAGGAATAACCACCGGGTGGCGGGCAGCAGCACCGCCTGCAGAACAATTGTACTACTAAACTGTGATCCCCATCCCTCATGCCCAGCGTGGGGATAATGGGCATGAGTTAAACGCTGAAAAAAAAGGCGTTTATCAGCTTGCGGCTTGCATCCAGCAGTGGACCGATATAGGCTGTTGAGGTTGAGGTTGAGGTACGTATAACCAGAGCATGACTCAGCCGTGATATTCTGAGTTCAAGCACCCGATTTATTAACTTAAAAACTTATATTCTTCTGCGCAGTAAGCTCTAGTATCGGTTCCTTATTAGTGGGATTTACAAATCTTAAGCTGCTAATTGTTCTAATTACCTACTTATAATTGTGTTGCGGATCTGAAACTCGATATTAAAGGTCAATTAGTTTAGGGCCTTGTTATAAATACCATTTGCTAATGATGCACGTCTTCGAAACTATTTTATAGATGCCCTTGATATGTGCACAAGTTTATTAGGTACTTGTGCACAATCAAGCATTGTCTTAGAATATGAAATAATAATAATAAATAATGTTGGATAATTCACACAGCATTATCTAGTCCCAAGCTGAGCAGAGCTTGTGTTATGGGTACTAGATCAATCTTCATTTGTAGTATTACAATTTAACTTATATTAGTAAGTATATATACATATATAGTAAGTATACAAAATACTGTAAAACGTCTTGATAACGTGTTGAACATTGAAATTAATGAAAAAAATGGTGGTGCTTTCTAAAACGGGTTAGTTCCGCTATGCACGAGTCCCGCTTTGCTCGGATTCTAAAATACCTAAATAAAAGTGCCGCTATGCTCGAAATCAGATTCTCGGACTGTAGAAAAGAAAAAGCTTATGTTAAAATATCACATTTAAAATGCTGCACACATTATGTTACTGCTTCTTGATGCAATTCCATAGTAATAATTAAAATAAATACTCTCTTACTAGTTCCACTAATTAAACTAGTAAACAGCAATACACTTACCGTCAAAACCAAAACAACCAGGGGGGAATTTACCTGACCACTAACTGACCATTAACTTTAGTCCTTGAATAGAAAGAGATAGTAGGATTGCGGTTTTGGTGCATCTACTGATAAGCGTAATTAGGTTAGTTCGATAGTACTCTGTGAAGATCGACGGCCTACATCGAGGGCAATAAAATTTATAGTTTTTTTCTTTTCGCTGTAAATTTTTCTGTCAACTAAAGTCTTCAATAAAATTTGCAGATCAATTGGAAAACTACGTTTTATTCTAATATTATATTAAGTTATTGTATTCTCTTTGATTATATTTTACGGTGTACAGATATATTATAGCAGTCTGCAATCATGTCGGAAGCAAGTTCTTCCCATGGTCCGGCTAAAAATTATACTATAATTGACAGTAGACGTGGTGGAAAAACCCTGCTATATGCCGCACACAGTTACTATCTATCTATCTATCCAGCCGGTAACACCCACTGCTGAGTATAGGCCCCACAATGTCATCTGACCATCGAGCAGGTGTTCTGCCTCGAGGCCGCCGCATATCTCTAGGCCACCATTCGGTGACTGCTTTGGTCCATCGGAGATCATCTCTCCTTGCCAGGTGTCCTGCCCATCTCCACTTTAGTCTCGCAATCCGAAAACCTACATCTTCGACCTTGGTTCTACGTCGAATTTCAACGTTTGGTATTCGGTCTACGAGGTGTATACCTAGCATGGCCCGTTCCATGGCTCTTTGAGCAACCCTAATAGTGTAAATGTGCTCGTTAGTGAGGGGCCATGTTTCAGCTCCATATGTGAGGATGGGCAGAACACACTGGTTAAACATCTTGGTCTTGAGACATTGAGGTACCTTCAACTTGAAAATGTCCTCCAATTTCCCAAAAGCCGCCCACCCAAGTTGGATTCGCCTCGTGAACTCCTTCATTTGCGAACTTGGTCCAAAGGATAAACGGTGTCCTAGATAGACATATTCATCTACTGCATCAATTTTATTGTTATTAACTGTTGGTGTTTGAATGACCGGTCTTTTGTCATAACCTTTGTCTTGGAGACGTTCATCCTCAGTCCAACTCTTATGGAGGCCTCATGCAGTTCGATGAGCATGTTTTGGAGGTCCGCAGCAGTCTCGATTAGATCGTCGGCAAACCGCAAGTGTGACAAGTTGTTGCCGTTGATTTTTATACCTCTCTCTTCCCAGTCTAACGTTTTCATGGTGTCCTCCAGAAGACACGTGAAGAGTTTTGGTTTTATCATAAACTAAGAGAGAATAAAAAAAACTGTGTCAAATTGTTAATAAAAGAAGTGGTGTTCAATGCAGAGGAAGTATAATTTTGGACTCTCAAAATCAAACAATTGTAAAAGAAAATAAACATAGTAATAATTGAGTCCTAAGTTTTAAAAAAAATGAAGTGTCTCTAGCCATAAGCAGGTGTAAACATGAAATAGCTAGTAATTTCAAGTCGGTACAGAAAACTTTTGAGCAACACATGAGCAGCTTAAAAGATAAGGGCTATCATCTTTCTATTTTTAATATTTATTTATTTAGTTAATAGTACAAGATGTTGATTATTTTGCATATTTTATTTTAATTTGAGCCAAGCACAGTGATTCTATGTAGTTAGAAACTGTTTTATTTGTAAATGTTAATTTGAAACTTGTCATTTGATCTCATAATTAAAAATTATTTTGATGGCTAATTTTAATCGCGTTATTTTTAGTTGATTTATGTTTCATAACGTTTAATTGATTATTTGATATTTTTCATCATAATGATTACACGCAATTCTTAAATTAAAATGAGATTTTTATTTACTAAAATCTTTTCCCTTAAATTATGTAGGCCCAGGCTATATAAAGATGATGATTGTTGAGGCTAGCTTTATGAGTATTCTTTAGAAATACTTTTGTAACGAGTTGTACCCTCCATTGTTTAAGGTAGAACTTAGAAATTCGTAGCATAGCGGCACTTTTTGTTAGGTATTTTAGAATCCGAGCAAAGCGGGACTCGTGCATAGCGGAACTAACCCTCTAAAACATACTAAAATATATGAAAACAATAACTTTTATTCATGTAAGACAAATGTATCATAGTAATATTTATTGCTTAAGACCTACACAATCAAACTATATATAAATGGTGTCAGTTTTATTTTTCAAAACGTCCGGGTTCGATTCCCCAGCTGAGTATAAGTTTTTTTAATGGATTAATGCAGTTTTTCTTATACTTAACTCGATGGCATGGTTCCTAAAAAGATATCTTCGTATGTCTTATAGTTTCAGCCTTTCCTATACTGACCGATCTAAATGTAACACTCTGGGGCCTAATTCCACTATTATTTAAACAAAATGCTATAATGGCGCCATACGATTAAGATAGAGATTTAGTCGTAAATTTATTTGGTATTCCAATACCATAAGATTACAATCTCTATGACTTATAATATCGTGTCAATAATGCATATAATCTTAATCGTAATAGTCATAGATATGGCATAAACAAAAAAAGATCGCGTTAGTAGAAAACCAAAAGGTTGTCAATGGCGGTGATTGTAACGTGATAATGAAGCGATAATATTGTCATAGTGAGGCGATTGTGTTAGTGGAATCAGGCCCCTGTATGTATACCTGCTGTACATTTTTCTGTACACACTACAGCCCACTCTTCCGACGCGGCCTTATTGGCTTTTATCACATGGGTTTGTGCCCATAATACCCACATCACGCGGATCGAGATCGCAGTTCCACGGTGGTACAAAAGTTATTGTTCTGCAGGGTTTGCCTGAAGAGATGCGTTTCTTGTCAAAAACATAACAAAAGACATCCACCAACAAGCGAAAGCGATAGCAATCGTTATCCCGTATACAGAAAGAAAGCTGGAAACTTATAAGCGCTTACCGGCGCTTGACAGCGCTGGTCCGTTCTACACAAAGGAAGCTGGTTGTCGCAGTTGTTTATTAATTTTAGATGGCAGCGCCCAGCGCTGACCAGCGAAGTGTTGAAGCTTGTCGGCACTTCTCGGCACCGTTCAGTGCTTATCGGCGCGCGTTCATATATCTTCCTGCGCGGCTTACCAGCGCTGTCAAGCGCCGGTAAGCGCTTATAAGTTTCCAGCGTTCTTTCTGTATACGGACTTACGGAATGAGCATGCCGAAGTTTGTGTCATCCACGACCTTGTGCCAACTTCATCTACTGACATCATTATTGAGCATTATCTCATCGACCAACCTCTCTTGCAGTTGTAGAAATACGTAATGCTCGCTAACCTAAATAGATGCATCAAAACCAAAGAAACATAAATGTAACAGTTAAATATCTGGGTTTACACGGAAATCACCTACATTACATGTACTAAAAGCTTTAAGAACTCGTTAACTACAAAATTCTAATTGGAAGATTCCAATCACTTATGAAACAAAAGGATAAAACAAAAGCAGATCATCTGTGCGAAAGATAAGCACTTAAAAGGCTTTACATAAAATGGCTGTAGGCGCTGCCAACTGCGTTAAAGTGGGCAAAATTGATTCTGATTCTGATTCTGATTCTGATTATTTATTGGCAACAAAGTTACAGGTCTTGTAATACTTATTATTGTCTTACTTAAGTAAGTAGCACTACTTAAAATAAAAAATATAAACATTTCCAATAGAAAATTGGGCTAATAAAAAACATAAATAGTCATTATAATAATCTTAAATACTAAACAATTCAACTATATGTTAAGTATATATCTATATAAATATAATCGGAATGGATCAAATGCTTTTGATTTAGCTGCGCCCCGCGGCTTCGGACGCGTTGTTCCTATGGAAACGTTAAAAGGTGATTTTCATCCCACGAGAACTGATTTATGGGATAAAAAGTAGCCTATGTTTAATTCCAGGATAAGAATTACCTGTATGCAATATTTCAGCCAGATCCGTCCAGTAGTTTTGGCGTAAAGAAGTAACAAGCATCCATCCATCCATACATCCATACAAACTTTCGCATTTATAATATTAGTGTGATTTTAATATTTTAGGCAGGTGTGTTGTGTTGTGATAAACTTTTAATTCTATTCCTAAATCTCAACCTCAACAGCCTGTATTGGTCCACAGCTGGACGCAGGCCTCCCCCAGATAAGCACCATTTTGGCGTTTATCTAATGAGGGGTATTACCCATAATCCCCACGCTGGGCGGGTTGTAGATAGCAGTTCGGTGGTAGAATTGTTCTGCACGGGGCGATGCTGCCTGCCCCCCGGTGGATATCCCCTAGTCGCCTCTTACGACAACCACAGGAAGAGATGGGGTGGTGCAAATTCTAAGCCAACACCACACAGCTCATTCTATTCATTTGATGTTTATTAAGAAAATCGTCCTAACTTCCATTGTTTCTTTTAGTTTTACGGAAAAATTGTATCCTTTGAGATAAAACTTTTAAAGGACCACCTCAATGATTATTTCGTTTTCTAAACAAAAAAATATATTAATCAAACATAAGACTCTATATTGGGATAGAAATAACATTTAATCACACTTTCCCATAGAAATTCTAAACCAAGTTTCAAATAAATTACTGAGGTTAATTAAGCGCCACTCTGCGAGGATCTCAAGAAGTAAATATACAGGTCTCGAAAGAGCCTACACATTTGCTCTTGGAAACTCTAGGCCCTGGGCCTGGGTTTGTGGGTTAACAAAGTTCTACCGGCTTTCAAAAATATAAAGAATGTTGGTCGTAGCGAAAAGTGACTATTTACGTGTGTAGTGTACAATTTACTCAATTGAAAATTTAATATAATTTATTTATTGAACTAAATATATAGTATATTATTTACTTATATTATATAGAGGAAAGATTTGATTGTTTGTTTGTATTGAAGAGGCTCCAAAACTACTCGACCGATTTAAAAAATTCTTTCATTAGTAGATAGCTTACTTTTCAGGGAGAGACATGGGCTATATTTTAACCCGGAATTACCACGGGAACGGGAACTACACGGGTGAAACCGCGAGGCGCCGCTAGTAATAAATAATGTTGTCGTTATGCAACCTATTGTGTGAAAATTTGTAAAAGTCGTCTAAGTCCGATAGTAGGCATCTCGCTATTAAATCTAAACTGTACATAGAAAAAATCCAGAACACCCTAAACAAATATCTACATCGTACAAACTCGTACAAACATTTGTCTCGAGGCGGGAATGGTTGCCTCCTACGTCACAGGCGGACCTTAGCCCGCTGTTCCACAGAGGTCGTCATAAAGAACCAGTTAATCTTGATCTCCCAATTTTAACCTGACATTGAGACGTCAAAACATGCTTACGAGCTTCATAATGACAAGATCAGTTTTAAAAGTCTATTAGTGTTGGAAAACATCACGAGATCGTGCGCTTGGTGGACTTATATCGGTTTTGAGTGATGGAATAACCTGGTCAAGCATTATGGTTTCTTTACTCAGGGTTCCCGACTTACGACTAAATCATCATCTGAACAACTATTGAGACACCCTCAAACATTATTAATCTGAGTGCCCGCCAAATGGTGGAAAATCAAAACAATGTCACAGCCTATCTGCATGCATATAGGGGCATGTTGGACAATTCACACCGCATTAACTAGCCCCAAGCTAAGCAGAGCTTGTGTTATGGGTACTAGATAACAAATATACGTAATACAACATAGATAGTTTTTTTTATTATACATAGTAAACATCCAGAACACCCTGAACAAATATCTGCAGATCGTACACACATTAATTGTCCCGAGGCGGGAATCGAACCCGCAACCTCCTGCGTCGCAGGCGGACCTTTACCTTTTTGATTTAAATTCGACATTATCATTACCTATCGATATCGGCAGGAAATGGCTTTTGGTAGTGCACTACCACCAGCCACTTGCGGCATTCCCTGTAGGAAAAAACTAGTAGGGAAAAACACCCATTTTCCATTTCAAATGTAAAATTTTTACTGGGTGGTCCGATTTTCATGATTGTATTTTATTTGAAAGCTGGTGCTACCCGTGTGGTCCATTTTAATTTGGTCCAGTTCTGACAATTGGATCCATGAAAAAACTATGAAACTGAAATAGGTTTATAGTTTTTAAAAACAAAATTAAGTAATTAGTATTTGGATACCTATTGGTCTTTATTGTTCGTGCCGTAGTTTACTAGCCAATTATATACCTATTTTAACAAAAAGTTACAGTTAAAGGTGTGGTGGTTATATTGCTTTAGGTAAACCAATAATATTTCCATGGACAATCCCTTTTGACGAACCATGAAACGACAGCGTGTGGCGATCATCAATAGGTCTAAGAATATAATTTTTTGGTTTAATTTTGTTGGTAATTTTAGGCCCGTATTATGAAAGTTTGCTCAGTCATAGAGCTATTCTTGAGTGACGTTAATGCCATATAAAAGCGTTGCTCAAGCATAGAATGATGACTGATCAAGCTTTAATACGAGTAGGAGTTGTTGTTTTTGCTCAACTTCATTGCAATAGCTTGTTATCGTAATTTTACCGAAATATTTTGATGTGAAATATTTATTCATCACCTCAACCTCAATAGCCTATATTAATTAAAATAAATATATAATTTTGGACAATTCACATATTCACACATAGCAATATCTAACCCCAAGCTAAGCAGAGATTGTGTTATGGGTACTAGATAACTGATATACATAATACAATACACTTCATAGATAGATATAGATATACTTTATCCGTAGAGAACATCCAGAACGCCCTGAAAAAATATCTGCAGATCGTACACACATTTGTGCCGAGGTGGGAATCGAATCCGCAACCTCCGTCGCACGGACCTTTGCGCACCAAGCTACAGAGGTCGTCACTGGACGCAGGCCTCCCCCTGATGAGCACTTTTATTGGCTTTTATCTCATGGGGGTAATGCCCTTTCCACGCTTGCCATTGCTGGGAATCGTAGTTCCGTGGTAGAATTGTTCTACAGGTAGAGCTGCTGCCTGCCCCCCGGTGGATATCCCTTAGTCGCCTCTTACGACACCCGCGGGAAGAGTTCATTTCATTTTCATTTATTTATTCACAAACAATTGTTACATTGGGTCGGAAATTTCCCTTAAAATAGGTACACATGGTTAAAATTTATGCAACTACAGTTCAATTAAACGACTAACATGAACATAGTAGGATACAATACAATATTAAAAATAAAATAACAAAACAATTTAATGTTAAATATACAATTTAAAACTAGTGTACAATAAGCAAAATGTCAAAAATACGGAATAATAAAATGTCAAAATTGAATAAATAAGTAAATTGTCAAAGATAAAAAACAAACTATCACCGACTCCAGTGTCAGATTTGTCAACACTAAATTCCTCTCTGTAGAGGAATTCTGTGTAGTAGCAGTTCTTTAAAAAGAGTTCTTTAAGTTTATTTATTTATTTTATTTTATTTAGGTAATTTATTGTACAGCTTTATAGACCGGTGCCGTACACTTTTCTCTGAAATATTTAGTCTAGGTATAAATTCTATTAATATATGTCTGCTTGGTCTTCTATATCTCTAGTTTGGGTGGTGCAAATTCTAAGGCGGCACCTAAAGAAAATATTTTCAAAATATTTTTATAACCATATAAATAATATTTAAATATTTATTGATCAATAGAAACTGCCTTACAGGGAGATTATCTATCGTTGAACGTAACTGTACTCACTTACTTAATTCAGCTAATAGATCTGGCTTTATGACTAAAGATTCAAGATATAAATTATGGATGACACTTTTGTATTGATCAAATTAAGCACGAGCATAAAATAATAATATATTTGATAGATATTCGTTAAATTACTTGAAATAGCGTAAATATTTTCTATCTAATAATAACTACATAAGGTTTTGGTTATTATAGCTATTATAATAACTACATAAGCTTATGGACTATCTCAAAATAATCAAAATTGTCGGCACGACATATAGAGTCAGTTTTAATAATATCAGACTTACAGTTTTATGATTAATTTTATTGAAAGACTCCTTAAATAAACTTGAAAAAGACCGTCAGTTATAATAATACACTCCATATATCAGACATACAGTTTTATAATTAGCTTTATTGAAGGATCCCTAAAATAAACTTGAAAAAGACCAGTGCTAAAATAATGATCTCAGTAATTCCTTACCTTAATTTTGATCAAGCAAACACACGCATTATGTATCAACAAACTTTGGCAATTACCAAAGTTGGAATACAAATTCAGTACAACCTCTCAAACTAGCTGACAAAAACTGTTAAAACATACCTTAGTGCTTAAAGAACTATTTGCCTTGAGTATTACGATTTTATTTATTAATACTTTAAATTAATAAATAATAAATAACCTTCACAATTAATATGCAAAAAAAAAAAATTAGCTAAATCTGACATTTAAAGTAGGCTTTTAAAAAGTTGTGGTATATTATATCACTTTGTTCATGTAGTAAGAGTATGAGAAAAGCCGCGGCAAGAGCTAGTAATTATCAGCATTAAATCAGGAGTTGAATAATTTATTATGAACAATTTATCAGTCTACTCATCTCTGTAATGTCCAAAAAAGACATTGTAATAAATTCTCGTTCTGTTTTATGTTTCTACTGCGTTGATTTCGTGCAAGTACTTCATTATTGCGGTACTGGTTCACGATTACGCTGTCAGGGAATCTTCAACAGTCAAAGGTTAGGTCCGTGAGTACACATCTGAGTAACATAATGAGGTGAACGAATTTACTTCATATAAATAGATCGTAGTTGATCCAATCAGCACATTTTGTGATCATCCTCCATTGGGACAACAGCTAAGATGAAGCTGGTAGGGTATTTGTGATTTGTGTGGACAGTGAATTGAAATTGTTATATTTAAATGGAATAAGAGTATCTAGGAAATCAAATAACCAAAATGATTTCATTATCCTGAGTGTGGGGCTTACGCATTATAATAACGAAAACCTTTGAAAAAGGATTTGTTTTTGTAAAGGGGTCTAAATAATAATTTTCTTACTTATTGTATACAAAAATCATGACACAATTTTCATGACAAAGAAGCAGGAATAATGGACTTCATAAGGAGCACATCTTGTAAAAACCCACACCGTACTCAAGTTGGGTGAAATTAGCCAGGCTCTAGGCCCAAAATCAAATAACTTATTCTCATTAGTAAGCACGATTTACATCTTATAGATAAGGGTCATATAATAATGAATTTCGTATTTTGTTCCAGCTCATAGTACTATCAGTCATAGCGTGCGGATATGCAGCAAAACTCGACCGAACCTACCTTCCCCCAGCCAGCGCGGGATTAGCTGGCGGCAGCCCTGGCTCCTTGAACACCCCTCTCGGACCTTCCGCATTCGGGAAACCTGCTGGGTTCAACCAGCAACCTGGCTTCAATGGCGGGAAACCATCAGAATCTGGTTTTAGCAGCCAGTCTACAAATAATGCCTTCGGGACTACCTCGAACCAATACCTTGGACCTTCCGGCTCAAGCCAGAACGCAGGTCCCAACCTTGATGCTGGTTTCAATGGCCAGAATTTTGGAAATCTACAGCAGAGCAACAACTACCAGAGGAACCAACCCCAACGTGCACAGGCATCAACAGATCAGACAGCTGAAATCCTGAGATCTGATAGCCAAAATGATGGGGAAACCTTCAGCTACAGTTTTGAAACCTCTAACGGAATCAGTGCTGAAGAGTCAGGAGTGGCTACCAATGGAGTTCAAGCCCAGGGTGCATTCGCGTACTCTGATGATGATGGTCAAATGTTCCGTGTTCAGTACACCGCGGATGAGAATGGTTTCCAACCTCAAGGAGACCATCTTCCGACCCCTCACCCTATCCCAGAAGATATTTTGAAGTCAATTGAAAAGAACGCTCAAGCAGCAGCTTCTGGCACACAAGAAGGTAAAGTTTTATATAATTTACATCAATTTATAAGGATCTCATTATTGTTAAGTAAATATTATTCTTCTGTAATTTTAGCAAAACACCCTCATCCAATCGTCTCTAACAGTTTCTTCTTTCTCTTCCAGGAGCCTACAACCCCGATGAAGACAACCAAGTTCTCTCACCCCAACAATACAACAAATCACCCAGCTCCTACGATCAGGCCGGTCCTAGTCAGAATTTTAACCAGGCTGGCTCTGGTCAGAACTTCAACCAGGCTGGAAAAACTCCCGCTCAACTGTACGGATCTCCTTCAGGATCTAGGCCTCAAGGTTCTGCCCCATTCTCTCAAGGTCCCCAACAAGGCCCTCAGCAGTACAATGCTGGACCTGGACCTAACGTTGCTAGTGGCTTAAATAGTTTTGGTCAGGCTCAGAAGTCACCATCTCAGTTGTATGGTTCACCATCAAACGGTAAACCTAACTTCGGCCAGCAAGGACTTGAGGCTGGAAACCAGCAAGGACCTCAACAGTACTCTGCTGGTCCCACTAGTGCTGCAAGACCTTTGGCCACGAGTTTTGGCCAGCAAGAGTCCCAGCAATACAATTCTGGTCCTAGTAGCGCTGCCAGACCGACTGCTTTTGGCCAGCAAGGACCCCAACAACTCTCTCGCCCATCTGGTCCTTCCAACTTCCCAAGCTCTCAACCTCAGCAATATCAATCTTCCCTATCTGGTGGACCTAAGTCTACAGGCCCTCAAGGACCCTCCCAACCACAAGATGCTTCAGGATACCAGTACGACCGTCCTCAGGGTGGGTTCGGCGGCAACGGTAACGGCAACGGCCAATCTCAGTTCCGCCCTCAGAATGGAGCACCAACATCTCAAGGATACTCCAGACCAAGCGGCAACAATGGCTTCGCTAGCCCTAACGGCCAGGGTTCTTCCGGAGCCAGTTCCAACAACCAAAACTCATATGGATCTGCACCTCAGAACTCGTTTACTTCTACTGGTTCCAACGGTCCTAAAAGCCCCAACTCTTTCGGTTCTGCCAGACCCAACGCAAACTTCGGTTCTACTGATAACCAGGGTTCGTCAAACGGTTTCAACAGACCCCAGGCTGGATCAAATGGACAAGGCTTTAGACCGCAAGGTCAAGCTCCGAAAAGCCCCATGTCAGATTCTGGGTACGAATACAACAAGCCAGGGAACTTTGGTCGTCAGAATAATGCCCAGTTTGGAGCAGCCCCTCAGAACGGCAACTCTCCTTTTGGTGGTCAGCAGAATAACTTCAATTCAAACCAGGGCCAAGGTCCTAAACCAGGTCAGTTTGGAGGACCCCGCGCACCTCCAAGCTTCAGTGAAGAGGAAGGATACAAATACTAAAACCAAAGGCGCTCTAGACATCGATTAACTTTATTTAAGTGCATTAGAAAAGTACAAAAAAATGTTCCTAGATGGTGTAAATTATGTAAATGATACAATTGTAAATAAAACAAAATCACTGTGTGATCATTAATATGCAATATACGTAAGAAATAATGAAATATTTGTTTGTTTTTGTTCATTTCTTGCAACATTCACTTGTGGATAGAAAACCCTATTTACAGTTCACAACCTATTACTATTATCATAGATGGATGGGAATCGTTCGAATAATTCGAGCAATCTTATCACCCTTGTTCATGACCAAACAAGGTTGTAAATTGCTTGCTCTTGCAAAATGCCCTAGACTTAAGCTTAGACCAGACCAGACCAGACAATGCGTTATAAATCTCAAACAATCTTTGTGGGACTATGAGATATTTACCCAATTAGGATGGTCTCAAGCTTGGACTAGATTTATTATCACGTCTTATTTGATTTACAGGCAGGATTAGTACTAATCTGGTTTTGTGAAGCTTGTTTTATGAGATTTAGCTTTATTCCTATTAGCCTACATAATTGAATAATTATGGTCAAAACTGAAACGGGCAAAATTGCGCACTTTTTAGTCATGAATCTTCAAAAATATTTTATGTATCGCAATCAAACCAAAATGTCCTTCTTAAACCAATCCTCACCTAAATTCCTCCACCACGCGTGCAGTCGATCGATCATGATAATCCCATCTTATAAGATGATGCGGGAGAAGGGGAGGAGGAGGGGGTGAGGTATACCTCACCCCCTCCTCCTCCCCTTCTCCCGCATAACTGCACACAAAAAATCCCACATTGTACCTGGCAACGGGTCTAACGGGATTGCATGGGATTTCACAGGGGCTGCACCGACCGTCACGGACCATTGATTTTTTGATTATTTTGCAGAACATAGACATGCCTTTTTCCATCAGTCAGTCGACAAATGCTAATGATGATGATAATTTGGGACGCTAGTAATAGTAAGCTTAGTTAACAATCTCATCATTAAACAGTAATGATCGGATACATACATGCCCCCTTATTCATAATGGTTTGCTAACTTAAAACACTGTTATTTCTCATTCTGTCTTATTCTACCTATTGATATCAGTTAGAGTGAGAAATAACACTGCTTAGCAGCTGTTTAAAATTAGCGGACTACTTATGAATAAGGGAGATAGCACAGACTTTTTCGTCTGTTCGTGAGAAAATTTTGGAATATACGGATAATTTAACCCCGAAAATAACCGTAGTGAGGCGAACTAACCCAAATCACAATATAATCCTTTCTAGAAACGATTACTGAGGTATCTTTAGCAATTTCTCAGAAACTCTAACTCTTGGGACAAAAACATAATATTTAGAAACGATTACCGTGTGACGAAACTTACGGTGCGGGTCGTGTGAAGAAGCTTATAGTCGCGGCGGCGAGCATTGGTTCTTGCGATATTAATTAATGAGTCGGCCATGTCTATTATTTATATTGTTTCAACAGGTATAAGTCAAATTTTATTGGCAAAAAACCTTTTTTTTCTATACTATTCTTTATACATACAATGGTGTCGATTTAGTTCTGTTGTTTTAGGATTAGCTAAAATTAGGATTTCGGAATTTCAAATAGATAAAACTATTCTATGGTTGAAAAATTTGACTAACACGTTTAAAATTAGGATGACAGCTCTAAAATTAAGCTGACAGACCTAAAACAACTCAATTTAGTTAAAATGGCTATAACCATATTCCTCGCGTAACATTTTAGTTGCTTGAAAAATTAAACTAACGGGTTTAAAATTAGGATGACCGCTCTTAAATTAGATTGATAGATCTAAAACAACTTAACTTACCTAGTTAAAAGTAGCTTTAACCCTATTCTTTGCATTACATTTTAGCTATGGTTAGAAACGTCTATCTAATTTTAGCAGGCATCTAATTAATATTTGTCGATTTTAAACTGGTATCGATTACAATTTCTAAACGATTTCTCATACAAATGGATGAACTGCTTGACTTATGTAAGAAGTATTTTGAAATAAAATTTTAGAAAAATTATTTTTGCTCACAGCAACAACCCAACTACTCAACTCAGAGAGGTTTTGCGATTTTGAAAAACGTTCTAATATAGTTAATTTAGGACCTGTATAGAGAATACCATAATTTTTAGGCCTACCTAGCATACAAAAAATTAGAAATCTTAAAATTTAGGTTTAGAATCCTAAAACAACAAAATCGACACCAATATCATTTGAGAAAACTGAATTAACTTTTTCTATAAATATTTTATTTTATTGTCAACAAAACGACGTCCTGAGATCCCCTCAGTCTTGCACTGCAGTTTTCTTTAACCTTTACCAGGTCGTCGTTGGTAGACCTCGTGGGGTGGGAGACATCACACTAATATTATAAATGCGAAAGTTTGTATGGATCTATGGATAGATGAATGGATGGATGTTTGTTACCTATTTACGACAAAACTACTGAACGGGTCGGGCCGAAATTTTGCATACCTGTATGCAAAATTTCGGCCCGCCCGACCCGTTCAGTAGTTTTCACCTGGAATCAAATACAGGTTAATTTATCCCATAAATCAGTTCCCGTGGGATATAAATCACTTTTAAACATTTTCCATATGAACAACGCGTGTAAAACCGTGGGGCACAGCTAGTGTTACTATAAAAAATTCAAAGTAATAGTTACATAATGATTTATTGATCTTAATTACAAATATTTCATAAATAACATTCAGAATAAAGTTGAGCTACCTTTATATTGTGAAAAAGTCACACTGTGTGTCGAAGCCAACACTCCGCATCAGGACTGCAGTAATGTTAAAGTTTACTGGTGCGAAGGTGCTGTAATGATAGCAATCGTGCGATCGATAGTGACGTCCCGTTAAGGAGATTGCACACTAGACGTACAACGAGTCTTTATCTATTTCCGGGAAAGCGCTGGTTTTGCTGTCTTTTGGCTTCTTATAGATAGAGTCTGTTCAAAAAGAGAAGAGTGATGGGAATTGAGGGCGCTCGTATGCCAATTGAAACTTTTGCTGCGTTGACAACACTGCTCTGGCATTGCATTACTAAAAGTGTTAGTTCACCGATACGCCTTCTCTTTTTGTACAGACTCTAACAAGTGGTGAAATAATAATGAAAAAGAAAATACTACCTATCCTACTAATATTATACGCGAAAGTTTGTTTGTATGTATGGATGTTTGTTACTCTTTCACGAAAAAAGTAGTGAATGGATCAAGCTGAAATTTTATATACAGGTTCTAGACAAAGATTCAAATCGTTAGATACGCCCAAACACTGTGGCATATTGTTTGAAGACATGCATTAAGTTTTAGCAAAATGCCGAGACACGCACGCTATCAGTAAATAGAATTAGAGTTCTTGTCAATAAAACAGTTATAATTGCTTTTTATTGAGCAATCACCAACCCCAACGCCAGTTGGGGTTGGTGATTCTAGGAGGGAGGACGTCCTATACTACAATAAATATATACTCGTAAATGCTTTAATTCCTGTCTAAATTGGTGGTGGTAAGGTCAGAAAGGTGCTCCAAATAATTAAAGCAGCAACAAAGTTACCCCTCCAAGAAACAAAAGACGCGTGGCAAGGGGATTGTCATCATATTTATTTCGAAAGAAGGTTTGACCAATCTGAAACAAAACTAATTCGGTATGGCTTGAAATTCGAATCAATCCGTTAATGTTCTTAAATAACAAATCAAATCAATTTATTTCAGCATTGCCATACAGCAGCGGGGCAATGCAACTAGCATTTTGAGGACGCTTTGGGGATTGTTGACAACAGTCTACAGTTCGCTCATTTGCTTAAATTGTATATACTAATACTAACTAGTTACCTATTTATTTTTATTATTTAATTTTTTCAATAGTCAAAGGTTTTTTTTAATATCAAGACATTTTGTAGGTAACTGTCACAGAGGAAAAACACGCTACTGTTACAGAAGAGGAAAAGTGACATTCAACAGTTTTCTTGATTTTGAATCCAAAAACAAAACGTGTAATTTGCCTGACAAGGGTTTATTCTAATTTTCCCCTAAACAAATCCTCCTCAAGGGGAAAATATAGCTTCAGTGCTTTTACACGTTCAAGTGCACGCATTGGATAGGAAATAATGACATATTTTTTTATTTTAATTCTAACAGTGGATTCCTGTCAATAGCCTACCAACTTCTATTGTATCACCCATATATTTATGTAAAATGTGCTGATGGTTTCTCTAAAAATAAATAAATAAATGATTATTTGTCGCATTTGTTTGTCTAAACCTTGTATTATCTACCGTTTACGTCGTATATTCTAAGACTTCTTCTTCTTTTATGGTATGCAAAGCTCATTACGGATGTAAGCGGGTTTTAACCCGAGTTTTTATCAAAACCAAAAACCTTTTTTGTAAGCTGAGCTTTTGAATTAAGGACATAATATGATAACGAAAAAAAGTTAAAGACATTTTATCTAGTTCTTAATTCTGTATTGCACTAAAAACACATACATTATAAAACATAAAGTAGAGAAGTAATGGCAAAGATAAAGATAAAGATAAAGATATAGATAAAGATATTTATTTGCAAAAACATGTGTACAAAAAGGTGACATAATATAGTGATATAGAAACAACATGCTTGACCGTTTGCGGTATGCAAATTATTATTATAACAAAGGCGAGTTTAACCCTAAAAAGAGTTATCTTCCAATAAACCTTATTGGGAGAGAGAGACAACGTTATGTGGGTACAAGTGCATAATTTCCTAAAGAAAATGATGGCTTAATCCATGACCACATAACAACAGAATCAATAGACTACTACATATCTTATCTTATACCTTTAAACGTACATATATACAGGGTGGGGCAAATTTTTCATAGAAAATGTATGGGAATTGTTTTCTTTAATTATTGTCAAAACTTACGATTTGATTTGGTCCGAATCTCGGAAACGGTTTGAAATTTAGTATGGGTTTGGGGGCAATAAATCGTTCAAGCTAGGGTTCATTTTTAGAAAATGTCTTTTTAAATGGTGTTTTTAATAATCAACTTTATCGTAATTAAATTAAACATTAAACAGAAAAATATGACTGACATCTATTGGCAAATACCATAATTTCTAAAGTGTAATAAGTTTTTGTCGGAAGAATGTACACAATATTACGAAAAAAAAACTTATTACACTATAGCCTTCCAAGTACTTATTACACTATTTCTAAACCTATAAACCTCAATATAGGTTTTCTAGGTTTTTTCATTCGCCATAATTTTTTAATATTTTGAAATCTTTGCGTGTCAACTTATCATGAACATGACTCCAACTCGTAACTCCGAAATAACATAATAACTATCAAGACGATTTACAAAATAACACAAGCAAGTGCGTAAATTATGTGGTTATACGCATGCAAGGTAACACATCAATTTGGCATTGATATAGCTACTTACTTGAAGACCTCAGGCTTAACAAGTCCTTGTAGATTTTGAGAAGTTAATAAATAAGTATGTATTTAAAAGAATGCCATAATATAAAAACTAATGAGATACTTTATTCTATGGGTGACTGAAACGCACAAAGCCGCGACTCGACAAATGAGTGTAGGGTTCGGTCTTGGACTGTCTAGAACACAATTTGACTATGTACTTACATAGACATATATTTGCCTAGTGCTTGAAGTAAATAAATGATGCTGGACAATTCACACAGCATCATCTAGACCCAAGTTAAGCATAGCTTGTGTTATGGGTACTAGATAACTGATATACATAATACATACACTATATAGATAGATATTTCTTATTATACTTAGAAAACATCCAGACCGCCCTGAACAAATATCTGTAGATCGTACAAATATTTGACTATTTATATCATAATTTGACATTTTTGGGAATCAAACCCGCAACCTCCTGCGTCGCAGGCGGACCTTCGCCCGCTGTGCCACAGAGGTCGTCATCGAAGTGACCACATATTAGTTCAGGCACTCAAATCTATTAAAACACAAATTGACTAATGCCAAGAAGACCTAGAACAGATTTCGCCTAATGTTGGAGACAAACATGCGATAGACTGTAGACAGTAGATGCTGGATGTGGCATTCGGCAGGCTGAAGAAGACAGGCTGCTATCGCACTATCAAGGGAGACACATAGGCCTATGACTTAGGGTGATTATCATCAACCTAAGTCATTATCATCAGCCTATACCCAGCAGTGGGTGTCAATGGGCTGATGATGATGAAGTCATAGGTAGCAGTGTGGTGCTCGTTTAGAATTTGCACCACCCCATCACTTTCCGTAGGTGTCGTAAGAGGCGACTAAGGGATATCCAACGGGGGCGGGCAGCAGCGCGCCCGGGAGAACATTTCTACCACCGAACTGCGATCCCTAACCCGCATGTCCAGCGTGGGGATTATGGACATTAACTCCCATGAGATAAACCCTAATAAAGCGTTTATCAGGAGGAGGCCTTCGTCCAGCAGTGGACCAGTACAGGCTGTTGAGGTAAGTCATAGGCCTAGATAGGCCTACCGCCTACAAAACCTGGAACCACTTTAAACTTCTTTTAATCCAGAAATATTACGTGCGAAGATATTTAGTCGAGGCAAAGTGGGCACTTATAAAACGAAAACTTAAAAACATATTTTCCTTAACCTTAAAAAATGACCTACATTTTATTCAATAACGAACTAATTTAATTTTATGACAGGATATCAATATTTTGCAATGAATAATTACATTTTAAATTATTTTGTTTATTAGTTCATCAGCGTAATTGCAGATAGCTCGATCATGATCTAGACATGGGTGACCTTTGAGTAAATCACGACTAGAAATTTTAAACTAGATTCATCATAGAGGTAGAGTAAATCTTGTACCTTGGAAAATGGTACTATTTTAGTGTCGTTCCTGTCTACCGCCAGGGGTTGTGTTGTTGGTAGAGATAGATACATAGATAAAACTTTATTATACCACACAAAACAGAAAAATAAATACAGATAAAACTTTAAAAATGGAAGTATAAAGCCTTATCGCGGAGAGCGATCTCTTCCAGTAAACCACGTCCGCAATGGACTGCTGGAAGGATTGTTCCACAAATAGAACACCCCTTTCACCATTATTAAGAATTTTAAGATGGAAAGCTTAAAATGCTTAATTCTGGTTCTGGAAGGTTTTTTTAATAGGATAATATTAGCTGCCCTAGAAAACCTGTTTTAACCGACTTCAAAAAATAAAGGAGGTCGTATTTCTTTTTATTGTTTGTTATCTCAAAATATTTGACTGGGGGATCCGATTTTGATGATTCTTTACTTTAGTTGAAAGCTCCCAGCTTGTTTTAATTTGGTCAAGTTCTGACAATGACATCCACGAGAAAACCTTATAGGTAGTTGAAGTCGGTTTACAGTTTTTAAACACCAACTTATATATTCCAGGTAAATCTCTCGTTTTTTCTACCTAAATAAAAATCACGAGGTCATGATAATAATATTTTTCTGGCTTATCGTAAAACTAGTTTCTGCCCGCGGATTTGCGTTTTGTTTCAATGGTAACGTTTTTAGATTATTTATATCCGATGGGAACTTTATTCCAGTTCTAGACCTACATTCAAGGAAACGAGTAGACCAACCCGTTCAGTCTTTAAACATTATAGTTTAGCTTGAAGAAGTACCTAACAATATTAACGAAAACTACTTACTACGAGCAGCAAGGTAGCTGTTTCAATAGTGCTTAATAAATAACATAAATAATGTTGGACAATTCACACAGCATTATCTAGCCCCAAGCTAAGCATAGCTTGTTCTATGGGTACTAGATAACTGATATTATGTACATAATACAATACACTACAATAAATTTTAGTAATAATTGGAATTGGAGGTAACAAACATGAAAAAACTGTCGAATTGATAACCTCCTCCTTTTTTTTTAATCGGTTAAAAATGGCCGAAAGTCCATTATGGCTACAAGTTCAACACCGGTGGGTGTATAGAGGTACCTATCTATTCGTTATGATGAGCAAGGTCACTATCATCGGTGGTCTATAGAGAGCCGCCCATTCAAATATGATGGGATGGTTTTATGTGAAAAGTACCTAGTCAGTAATGTAAAATGTAAAATAATTGCATACTTAATGATTAATTATCCGTAAAACACCTAATAATTATATCATAGATATGTACTTAGAGATATGATAAACTCCAGGTAGTAAAGCAGAGTTTTTTTAAATAAATGTTTATTTTATTATGATGATTACTTCTATCAAGTAAAGATAATTGTCTTGTAAGAAATAATGTATATAGAAGAAAACCAAAACTTTTATAGCCTGTTATTATTATTACAGATAAGATAACAGATAGAACATAAATAAAAACTTATACTAAACAACTCAGTTACATCACAGAACAGAAATATCAATAATTATATATTTATTATCAATAATTACAGTCTTACATCCATAGTATATAAAATAAAATAATTAGATAAGTTTAAGTAGGACCCGCCTGTATGATTTCTTATTAATAATACATATTAAGCAACATCTACTATCAAGTTATTGTTAATTCTGGCTCAATAGTTTTAAAAATATCCTCAACAGCCAGTACCATCATCATTGAAATAAGACAACCTTTAATTAAAAATTTCAAGTTGCTGGCTGCATTCTACATCCAACCATCCACACAATTAGACCAGTATCGTGCAGTAGGTATCTACTACATGCTCATCTATTATGAAATACACGAGGTCTGAAGATCTCTGAACTGTCTTATTTCAATGATGATGGTACTCATCATTGAAATAAGACAACCTTTAATTAAAAATTTCAAGTTGCTGGCTGCATTCTACATCCAACCATCCACACAATTAGACCAGTATCGTGCAGTAGGTATCTACTACATGCTCATCTATTATGAAATACACGAGGTCTGAAGATCTCTGAACTAGATCGATAAAAGTGCGCTTTGCTATAAATATTGTATGCTACTTTGAACTTTATCAGTCTCAGGCTGTGCATCATTGTGGTAGCTCAGTAGTTACAATGAGAGTGGTAATGAATTAGAAATAATCATAACTTTGAAGTATCTTCTTATTTGATGCGCTATAGTTGGATCTCTTGTAAGATAGAAAACATAGCGCTTAAGAGAGAGGCAACGCATATTCTCTGATTTCTTCATTGAAAAACCAAATCTTTCAGACTTCAATAAACCTGATGGTGGTTTTATTTTGAAAAAAAAAAAACATACAGACGATGAATTCGTAAACAAAGAAAGAGCTTTTTTTAAGTCTTAAAAATCTCATTATCAGTTTTACTTAGAAAACAAAGAAAAAATTCGTTGTCTTCTTTGTTTCAATCTTACTTATATTTGTTTACAGTTTATCATCCTTGCATCCATCGCCTTGGCCCATGGCGCTAAACTGGAAAGGACTTACCTCCCTCCCTCCAATGCTAGAACCGCTGGAGGATCCGGAAACTTTCTCCAAGCTCCCGTCTCTAGGAATAACTACCAAAACAACGGATTTGCCCAAACTGTCAACCGGTTCCCCCAATCTGCGAACGAATACACCCAAAATGGAAACCAATTCGCCCAGAATGGGAATGACTTCGCCCAAAACGGAAATGGAGATTATGAAACCCAGGGAGCTTTCGGCAAAAACGCGGAGTTCAACAATGTAAACAATTTTGGAAACTTCGAAGCTAGACCAGAACGTGCTCAGGCAGCTTTAGAGCGAAACGCCGCTATTCTTCGCCAGGACAACTCTAATGATGGAGAAACATATGCCTACGCTTACGAGACTGAGAATGGTATTTACGCTGAAGAGAATGGAGTGGCAACCAATGGTGTGGAGGCGCAGGGTGGATACTCTTACACTGGTGATGATGGCCAGGTCTACTCTATTAGGTAAGTTTTCTACACATTTAGCCTGTTTCTTTGGAAATAGGCCTCCTTGTGATAGTTTCCTTAGATGGGAATTCGGGTTAGGGATCGCAGTTTGGTTGTAAATGTGATAAAATTGAGTTTTGTAATCCAACATGCATATTTGTTAACTTATTGGCGGCAAAACGGGGACAATTATTCTTGACCCTTTAAGGAGAAGCATTTAAGGACGAATATTGAGCAACCAAAAATAATTTTCAGGTACACCGCTGACCAGAACGGCTTCGTGCCCCAGGGTGACCACATCCCCACCCCTCCCCCAGTACCTGAGGAAATTCTAAAGGCTTTGGAGCAGAACGCTCGTGATGAGGCCGCTGGTATCTATGATGATGGTAAGACACGTCACAGTACACTCTCAAGTCATGTACGATGAGAAACATGACTTGAGAGTGTTCTTCGTAAAACAACTCTTATTTAAATTTTATAAATATTTTAAATTTAGCAATGAGTGTAAATTTTCTGTTCATTGCACATTATGGAAGTCATTGCAAATGTTGTTTGAATAACCTATTTGATTTGACACTCAAAATGCGTTCAAGCATGAATAGGGTTGTTATAACTAATGCCAACACTCACTCAATCAAATCAGACTAATATTATAAATGCGAAAGGTTGGATGTATGGATGGATGGATGTTTGTATTGATAGATATTTGTTGCCTCTTCACGTCAAAACAACTAAACTAATTGGGCTGAAATTTTGCATACAGGTAATTCTCATCCTGAAATAAAAATACGCTCCTTTTTATTCTATAAATCAGTTCCGTTCCGTTCCCGATCTTACCTATAAATGTTTCTAAAGGAACAAAGCGCGTGAAGCCGCGGGGAGCAGCTAGTCTCAAATAAGTTTCGGATCTACCTAATACACCTCACCTACTCAATCTATCATACCTACCATGAATTTTATAATTTGCCGAGCTAGGTAGTTATCGTTTCGGTGTACTAATTATTGAGATTCAATCCACATAATTACAGACAGAAGTGTATTTATTATCTAATCCAAACATTTTACCCAACAGGTTCATACAACGAAGGCAAATACTCAGACAACATCCAACAAAACTACCAACAGAACTACAAACAAAACAACCAGCAGAGTGCTTTTAACGGCAACGACGAAGATACGGTTGTCACCAACGCTGCCTTATCCAGAAACTACCAATCTCCCGCCGACACTACACTTTCTACCGGTGCTACTGCTGCAAGCTTCAATGGAAACCGTGCTTCCGGTGTTGAAAAGGCTTACCTGCCTCCCTTTGCCACAAGAGAAAACGGATTTGGCAGACGTCAGAAATTTGACTCCAGAAATGGCTACCGTTATTAACCCTGATCTTGTTGAATAGTGAATAAAATATTTATGACAATGATAAAACTTTTTGTATTTTATAGCCTTAGCAGGTATTAACAAGCAACAGCAAAATAACTAGTGGTCTTATCGCTTAAAGCTATTTCTTCCAATACGATTACACGTCCTAGGTGCTTCTTTACATAAATCTAAACTATTAATACTAATACATATTTCTCGTCATCAATACCGCAATGCTTGAAAACGAAAGTTTTCAATCAGTGCGTCCTACCTGTCATGACCTTCGGAGCTGAGACGTGGACACTCACGATAGGGCTGGTCCACCAGTTTAAAGTCGCTCAGCGAGCTATGGAAAGAGCTATGCTATGCTATGCTCGTAACGAATTCATCCGACAGAGAACCAAAGTTATCGACATAGCTCAAAGAATTAGCAAGCTGAAGTGGCAGTGGGCCGGCCATAATTCGCGAAGAACCGATAACCGCTGGGGTAAACGAGTTCTTGCGTGGAGACCGCGACTCGGAAAACGTAGTGTAGGACGCCCTTCGGCCCGGTGGGATGACGATCTGCGAAAGACTGCAGGCAGATGACAGGGCGCTATGGCGCTCATTAGGGGAGGCATATGTCCAGCAGTGGACTAGTATAGGCTGATGATGATGATGGTGAATACTAATACGCATAATACCTACAAAATTATTACACTACACTAATACACAGTTAAGTAGAATTATTCAAAGGTAGGTTGAACAGGGAGACCAAAGCATGAGCCAGAGTCAGAGTCAAATCGTTTTTTTCTTTAGACTTACAAAATAAGCACATAAACAAGTCAATTTTTTATTCATGGTTCATGGTGCGGCGCGCCTCATAATAGATAAAGTAATTTGGGAAGAAAATGTTATACGAATTAGTAAAAGTTTTTGGTTATTATAGTTTACACTTTCGGTAATTTCTAAGAGACCAAATAATACCCCTAACATTTTCTACTGTGACGGGACTTGAAAATTTGTAAGTGGAGGTCAATTTTTTTTGGGATATTATTTGATTTCTTAGGCCCGTATTTTAAAAGCTTCCCCAAGCCAATAACCAGCCTTCGCCCAATGAACGACCTGTTATTAGCATTATTCTGGTCGCTGATATGAATAGAAAATGCATTTAAAATAAAAGTGTGTTTATATTTAATGAGTTTTTTATTATTGTTTGTGATTTAAATTTATTAAATAATTAAGTGTTTTAGTTGTAAATTATCGGACATTGGGATATTTATATGTAAATTAGATGAGATCCCAGTGCCTACATAAACCTAACATAGACTTTAAGGCATTGCTAACCAACATAATATGTTCATTAAAACTTTGTTACATATTATGTAACAAAGTTTTAATGAATAAGTTATCTATCTATCTATCTAAGCATTGCTTATGCTGTCATTAAGTGGGTTCTACTCAACCTTAGAATCTGTGCTCAAGTAAATCTATATTATAGAACGTCACTTTGACGCTACTAAGCTAATTGCACTACACATTTATTTAGACGAAAAACGTTCCTTCATCTTATCAAGCTGACCATATTATCACAATTTGTTTTTTAGAGTTTTTCGTTGTTTGATGAAATTTTGTGAAACGAAAGGCAACTATTTCATACATATTTAATATTAAGAAAACAAATTAATAACATAAATTCTTTCCAAACCTAAGGTCTGGGCAACGCTTGAGTAAGGCGATATGCTCTTAACTTTACCATTTACTCGTAGTCTGAAAAGGGGTTTCATAAAGAGGGGGTAGTGTTGGTGGTAGAGGGGGCGCAGTAGAATACTGGAAGGATTGTTCCACAAATAGAACCATCCTTCTACATAAGGAATTTTAAGGTTCCTAATTCTGGTGGAAAGATTTTGTTTAAAAAGGTAATTTTAACCTTATTGACCGACTTTAAAAAAAGAGGAAGACGTTCTCAATTCGACTGCATTTTTTAAATTATATTTGTGACGTCAAAACTTCTGACTGGGTTATCCGATTATGATTATTCTTTTTTTTATTTGAAAGCTGGTGCTTTCCGGATGGCCCCATTTTATTTGGTTGAATTCTGTCTGACAATAGCATCCATCAGAAAACAATATAATAGAAGTCGGTTTATAGTTTTTTCTTAAACTAACTCAATTATTCCAGGTAAATCTCTCGTTTTTTCTACTTATAAAAAATATCAAGGTTAGGATAATAATATTTTTCTAGCTTATCGTAAAACTAGTTTCTGCACGCGGATTTGCACGTTTTGTTTCAATGGAAATGTTTTAAGATTATTTATATCCCATGGAAACTCTATTCCAGTTCTAGACCTATATTCAAGGAAACACTTGGCCCAACCCGTTCAGTCTTCAAACGAAAACTAGTTTAGCTTGAAGAAGTACCTAACAAATTTAATGAAAACTACTTAGTAAGACTACTTACTAAGTAGTTTACATTATTATTGTTCATTATTATTGTTAGGTTAGGTTAGGTTAGGTTAGCCACAGCAAGGTAGCTGTGGTTCCAGGTAGCTGTTTCAATAGTGCATAATCTTTAGTAATAATTGATTTTGTTAAAAAAAACTATAAACCGACTTCAATTTAAATAGTTTTTTCATGGATCGCATTTCAGAACTGGACCAAATTAAAATGGAACCACAACAGAAGCACGAGCTTTCAAATAAAAGAGAATCATAATAATTGGACCACCCAGTCATAAGTCCTGAGGTAACAGACATAAAAAACAGTCGAATTGAGAACCTCCTCCTATTTGGAAGTTGGTTAAAAATATCCAAAAGTCCATTATGGCTACAAGTTCAACGGTGAACACCGGCGGGTGTATAGAGGTACCTATCTATTCGTTATGATGAGCAAGGTCACTATCATCGGTAAGTCCATAGAGAGCCGCCCATTCAAATATGATGGGATGGTTTTATGTGAAAAGTACAGTCACCTACCTAGTCAGTAATGTAAATTTAACAATAATTGCATAATTAATTTTTAAGAATGTATTTGACATCATTGTTATTATTTTAAATTTGACATTTTACATAATTAATATAATTTTAAATTTGACTTAATTTACATTTTTATTTTTTATTTGACATTCTTGATTATTAATTGTTTTTGACATTCTAGAAATCTTATGTATGAAATTAATTTCATAATTATTGTACTCCGAATCCTGTTATGTATTTTATTTAGTTATGTTGGTAATAAACAGTGTTATAAATATGTAGGTACGCTCTAGTCAATAAGATGTAAAAGTGAAATTTCCGACACAATTTGATTATTGTTTGAGAATAAATGAATTGAATTGAATTGAATTATTAATTACTACTATTCAAAAAACGTCAGTGATATGATAATTATATCACTGACGTTGTTTGTGATGATTTTTCGGAATGCTTAACGCTGACCAGCGAGAGGAAGACTGTAAAATAATTTTGATAGCAATCAATAGAAATTAGGAATTAAGTCCATGAATTATACGTAATTACACCTTATATCATAGATTCATACTTTTATGGTAAGCTTCTGATAGTAAATCAGCGTTTTTTTTTATAAATGTAAATGATATGGTGATTACTTCTATCTGGTAAAAATATGTCTTAAATATGAAATAATGTATTTAGAAGAAACCCAAAACTATTTTAGCCTGTTATTATTTAAATATGTAGATAGAGATTGAACATAATTATTATTTTAAAAATATAAAAACTTATATTAAACAACTCAACTATTATAAATATGTACTTGTTATGTACTGTATATTATGTTTTGTATCTGTATCTATTATGTTTCACACAGTCTTAGCGTTATTACTTCTGTAGGATTTTAAACGGTGGAAACACTTATTATGTATTAATTTTAAGTTACAATTGAATCCTATGTTATAATAACTGTTTCCTAAATAAAGACAAAACAAAACAAACTCAGTTATATCACAGAACAGAAATTTTAAAAATTATACTGATTTACATAGTTATTTGTTGTTTAATAGTAAAAAGATATTAAGCAACAAATAACTATCAAGTAATTGTTATCTTTGGCGTTTTAAAAAGTTTTAAAAATATCCACAACACCCTGTTCCAGGGATTTACATTATCATTGAAATAAAACAGCCTTTCAATTAAAAAATTTAAATTGCTGGCTGCATTCTGCATCGAACCATCCACACAATTAGACACAGTAGGTATCTACTACATGCTCATCTATTATGAAATACATGAGGTCTGAACATCTCTGAACTAGATCGATAAAAGTGCGCTTTGCTATAAATATTGTATGCTACTTTGAACTTTATCAGTCTCAGGCTGTGCATCATTGTGGTAGCTCAGAAGTTACAATGAGAGTGGTAATGAATTAGAAAAAATTATAACTCTGAAATATCTTCTTATTTGATGCGTTATAGTTGGATCTCTTGTTGGATAGAAAACATAGCGCTTAAGAGGGTTGAAACACGCACGCACGCGCGATTTTCTCTGATTTCTACATTGAAAAACCAAATCTTTCAGACTTCAATAATCCTGATGGTGGTTTAGTTTCGAAAAAAAAAACATCCAGACGATCAATTCGTAAACAAAGAAAGAGCTTTTTTTGAAGTCTTAAAAAAATCATTATCAGTTTTACTTAGAAAAAAAGGAAAATTTCGTTGTCTTCTTAGTTTCAATCTTACTTATATTTGTTTACAGTTCATCATCCTTGCATCCATCGCCTTGGCCCATGGCGCTAAACTGGAAAGGACTTACCTCCCTCCCTCCAATGCTAGAACCGCTGGAGGATCCGGAAACTTTCTCCAAGCTCCCGTCTCTAGGAATAACTACCAAAACAACGGATTTGCCCAAACTGCCAACCGGTTCCCCCAATCTGCGAACGAATACACCCAGAATGGAAACCAATTCGCCCAGAATGGGAATGACTTCGCCCAAAACGGAAATGGAGATTATGAAACCCAGGGAGCTTTCGGCAAAAACGCGGAGTTCAACAATGTAAACAATTTTGGAAACTTCGAAGCTAGACCAGAACGTGCTCAGGCAGCTTTAGAGCGTAACGCCGCTATCCTTCGTCAGGACAACTCTAATGATGGAGAAACATATGCCTACGCTTACGAGACTGAGAATGGTATTTACGCTGAAGAGAATGGAGTGGCAACCAATGGCGTGGAGGCGCAGGGTGGATACTCTTACACTGGTGATGATGGCCAGGTCTACTCTATTAGGTAAGTTTTCTACACATTTAGCCTGTTTCTATGCTGGAAACAGGCCTTATGATAATTGCCTTCGATGGAAATATTGACCAACCATAAATAATTTCAGATACACCGCCGACCAGAACGGCTTCGTGCCTCAAGGTGACCACATCCCCACCCCTCCCCCGGTACCTGAAGAAATTCTGAAGGCTTTGGAGCAGAACGCTCGTGATGAGGCCGCTGGTATCTATGATGATGGTAAGTACGATGAGAAACATGACTTGAGTGTTTTCTTCGTAAAATAACTCTTATTGATATTAATGAATATTTTGAATTTTGCAATGAGTGTGAATTGTCCGTTCGTCGTCCGTCCGTCACATAATTACAGATATCAGTGTATTTCTTATCTAATCTAAACATTTTACCCAACAGGTTCATACAACGAAGGCAAATACTCAGACAACATCCAAGAAAACTACCAACAGAACTACAAACAAAACAACCAGCAGAGTGCTTTTAACGGCAACGACGATGATACTGTCGTCACCAACGCTGCCTTCTCCAGAGACTACAAATCTCCCGATACTAGTCTTTCTACTGGCGCTACTGCTTCTAGTTTCAATGGAAACCGTGCCGGTGTTGAAAAGGCTTACCTGCCTCCCTTTGCCACAAGAGAAAACGGATTTGGCAGACGTCAGAAATTTGACTCCAGAAATGGCTACCGTTATTAACCCTGATCTTGTTGAATAGTGAATAAAATATTTATGACAATGATAAAACTTTTTGTATTTCATATCCTTAGAAGATATTAGGTACTTACCTCACAGCACCAATAGGACTTATTTCTTCCAGGCAACATAAATCTAAACTTATTAGTTCTAATACGTATAATACTAATAGGTATACTATTAACGAATTACTAAAAGTTTTTGGATATTATAGTTTTCACTGTGGGTCATTTCTGAAAACCAAATAATATTCCAAAAATCGACTTCGATAGAACTCGAAAATTTGTCGGTCGAAGTCGATTTTTTAGGGTTATTATTTGATTTCTTAGATCCGTACTTTGAAAGCTTCCCCAAGCATTACTTTTGCAGTCTACTTGCTTGCTTGCTACTGGAGTGAGTAGGGTTTTTTCTATGCTCCACACATTTATCTACACGTAAAACGTTCCTTTATCTTATTAACCTGATTATCACAATTTATTTTATGGAGCTTTTTGTTGTTATGATGGTTTTTGTTATAAGAAATGCAACGATTTCAAACATTTTAATATCAATAAAACAATTTAATAATAGAAATCCTCTCCAAGCCTTACTCAAGCGCGGTCCAAACCACATTTGAGTAAAGAGAGTTCAAAGAATCACTAGGCAGAGATACGATAGTTTGAAATCGTTTTAAAATAGGCAATTACTGAAGCAACCTTGGTGACCGTTCAATAACACGTAACGTTGTAAGAACGCAACGTTACTTGAGGGTTACTTGAGTGAGTGTAGATTATGACATGAGTTCCCAAGCATTGTTTTAAAATTAGTCTTTACTCAAAACTTAACATAAGCTTCACTCAAGCATAGATCGATGGCTGAGCATGCTTTCATAATACGAGCCTTAGAATTAGTATGACTGCATTTCACTGAGTAACCCAATAAAAGTCACCGATGACTAAAGCAATATTATCAATAACCATCTTTGAGTTTCTTGTTCGCCTTTGTACATGTCCTTTATTTTGTTAATTTTTGTGTATTATTCTATTTACGTACATTAAACATTTTATAATATTTTAAGATTAAAGACATCCTCATTCTAATAAAACTGACCAACCCTACGGTCAAGGGTCACGGAAAACGAAAAGCAATTACAAAATAGACAATGGTGATAATGATCTATCAAGAAAGATCGTGCTTCTTTCGGCCTCTTCAACTATAAGTAGATAATGTAGGTACCGTACAGAATATCAGTTTAAACTTTAGGAAATAAGTATCTATGAACTATCTGCAAATTTACTGTTGTAGGTATGCATTCCGTGGGTGCTGGAGAACATTAAGTATTATAGTTTTTGACCTACACTATGTAGGTCAAAAAACTATACTTAATGTTCTCCAGATCCAATCCATAACATTGACTCGAGCATTCACGTAGAATCGGAAAGGAATTAGAAATGAAAAACAAACGTACATGTCATATACTTAGTCCTTTATCAATCGTGTCACCTACAAAAATGCCAAGGTCCTATAATATCCGATGTCCGATTGTGACGAAATAAAAATAAACTTAATATCTTGCTCGGGTTTGACAGCAATAATTAGGGTTTTGTCACGTTGTATGTCTGTCTGTCACGTACTAACAGTCATTAGAGGTTAATATTCGATGGTATAAATACATTTTGAATAGGACTCGTCGCACATCTTCTTCCAACCCTGTCGAGGAGACAACGAGGATGAAGCTTTTTCTGGTGGGTTTTTTATTTTAAATATAATATTTATAAACTACTAATATAGTAATACTAATATTTATAAATTACTAACTCCGGAAAAAATATTATCTTCTTTTCGTATGGAAGTGATTACAGTGATCTACACAGCTATCTCATTTCTAACTAATTAAATGATTAAAATTCAATTTGTTTTGAGTCCTTCAAAAAACAATTAATATTTTGTTTTGTGTGTCGAGTCCAGTTTAAGTCTCTCCGATTCTTGATATTTATATATTTTTTTAGAAATGAGATAGGCTGTGTGCAATCGTCTACCATTATTAACTTTTTTATTTTTAACAGGTTTTGTTAGCCATAAGACTAACAGCTGCAGAAAAACTCGACCGAAGATATTTACCACCGCCAGGGGCCAAATTTGCTGGGGGCCGTTTTGATGATCTGCAAACGCCGCTTGAATATCCAAAAGAAACTTTAACGTATGGTAAAAGTGATTATGGGAGTACTGTTTATTTCACTGATGATACTGACATCGTCAAAATCGGAACCCCTGATGGGAATTCACTTTCATCAATGGTTAAAAATGGGCCTTATTATAAAGGTCTTTCTCACCTTAGAAGTGGTTTTGATTCAGGACATATGCCTATAATAGCAGTTCCTGAAAGTGTAAATCAAAATTACCAACCACAGTTATTTGGAATGTATGGCGGGAGTCCTATGAGTATCAAAAATATTAACTATAATAATGAAATGGCCGGTTTCGAAGATTTGATAACACCAGACGAAAATGTAAATCTTTCTGAGGAAAAGATAAAGCCAGAAGTGAGACCACTTCAAAACATAAGAAAGCCACTAACAGAGAAATACCAATCTACAAGACCAGGAACAAACACAGGTAAAGGACAAAAGTTGTCCCTCAAAAAAATCGAGAGGCCTCAAGTAAATTTAGATAGAAGTGCTCTTGTTTTCAATTACGAAAACGTTCAAAACCCATATGGGTATTTTTACATCTTTGATACATCAAATGGAATTCATAGAGATGATAGTGCAACAACATCGACAGGAGTTAAAGCTAAAGGATCATATTCGTACAAGGGTGATGATGGTAAAGTTTATACTGTAACGTATACTGCTGACGAAAATGGCTTTCAACCGAGTGGAGATCATTTGCCACCTATTCCGGAAGCCATTCAAAATGTTATTGAACAAGCAAAGAGGAACAAAGACGCTGGAATCATCGAAGACGGTATGTATTTGAAGGTTTAGAGCTCATATCCTTTTTATTCTTTGCAGAATGTTTTCTCACAAAAAAAATCCTTATTTCCAGGATCTTATGACGAAACTAAATATGGACACATGAGATACCAAGGACCGATCCACCGTTATATGCAGAAAAATGCAAGAACGCATAAAAGAAAAATGTTATCTAGTCAACAGAGATTATTAGGACCGTCAAAATTTATAACACATGACATCAATAATATTATGAAAAGTACATCAGAAAATTTGCATTCTAAAAATAATAATAATAGAAAACAATTGGGAATGAGCAAAATTCAACTATTTGATAAAAGTGGGGATGACGATGATGCAATGTACATACAAACACTTAAAACTAGAGAAAATCCGAACTATACATCTGACTTCAGCCAAAAGATTAAAAATGACAAAGTTGTGTCAAACGGTATGGTTTTACAGAACATTCAACGCAATCGTGATATTCTTCATTCAAATATAGAGAAAAACTTTGAATTACCTGCCATTCAAGAGGGCTATTTTTATTTTCCATATGAAAATGTTTTTGTTGATGGAAAATATCAAGACAAACCTGCTTATACTAATAATAACAATAAATCGGTTCTAGTAACAGAATTCAACAATGATGACTACAGAAATGATAAGTTTTTTGATAAAAAAATATCAGATCTACAAATGACCCAGTTAATAATATCTACAGAAAAACCGCTCTTCCAGCACACATACGATAGTGATCTATATGTAAGTACGAATGATGATGTAGATCAGTCTATTGATAATACGGAAGCTACCTCACAAGCATCACCAAGTAAGCAATCTGATACAGAAACAACTGAGGAATTGAACAGTTACACATTTACCACAAAACCATATGACAATGAGTTCTCAATGAAAATTGAAGAAGAAACTGTAATTCCTGAAAATAGAATAGAAACTGACTTTTGGTCCGCCCAAAATGATTTAAATACAGTAAATTACCAATCAACAACTCCAATGTCTTCAGAAACAAAGTATACAATTCAAACATATGGAAATACGAATCAATACGAAACAACATCATCAGGTTCACCACTAACCTCATCTTATGATGTCGATTATTCTGAAAATGAAGGCTATTTTAAAACTACACCGGAAAAACCAGCCACTTTTGAAGACATTCCTTCGTCAACAAACAGTCCATATATTAATACCATACATGGTATTGTTAATACGGAGTCGACTACCAATGTTAGAGAAGATGAACTTGGAAAGACTCGTCAAGACTCATTTGGTATTACCGATTCATCAATTGATAGTTTTACAAATGGAAAACATAATGATACTGACTCAAAAGTATCAACGCCTTATGATAATTATGAAGAAACATTTAGAACAGATAAACCTACAATTGATAATAAATCAATCACACAGTTTCCTAGTGAATTTGTAGCAGATGTAAACAAAACATCAGATGACTTACACCTTGGAAGAGACACGATCATCGGTGAAGATTTCAGCGGGCCAAAACAACCTGAGAGATACGACCCTAAAAATGGATATTACTATTAACCTATTTGAAATGTTACTTTTTATTATTATCTTTATTATACCAATGAATACCTATAAAATTGATACAGATCTTTATGTTTACATTATTCATATTCATATTCATATTCATATCATTTATTGTGATTTGATGCATACAGGTATTATTGTACTTAGGTGTAGGTCTTAGTGGGTAGGCACACAATGCATAAAAACCCTGTCAGGGCGCAACAATCATTTTGGATTTGCTTTCGTTATACATTATAAATAGAATACAAGAATAAATAGAAATTGGGTTTAGCAGGACAAGAATAAATGGTAAATAAGCTCTCAATTTGGTGAAACAATAATGTCAGATTGTGAAAGTCTAATTAATTATAATTATAATCTATGTATGTCTAAGTAGGTAATGAAATTGAATAAATGTCATTACAGTAGGTAGGTCAAATAAATTTAGATTAAATAAAAAGGTCAACGTTGTGATTTCGTAGGTCATACTTACTAAATTAATTATGTAGGTGATAGTATGTCTGCTAGTATGTCTAGCAGTACACTTTTGGTCATTTGTTTTATACTATCGTCGGAGAAGAATTCATGGATTGAATAATAGCACTTTTGTAGTAATATAATTTTCAGGTGTTTCATAAAAATATTATCTTTTGCTTCGCATTTTAGGTTTTCAGGTAGATGGTTATATATTTTAATTAATCTAAATTTAGGGCTTTTACTAACCGTTGTAAGGGTTGTATTGGGGAGTATTATCTTATTTTTGTTTCTTCTATTATAGTTATTATCGAGTTGTTGTTTTGTTTGGAAGTAATTTTTATGTTTTCTAACAAACATTGCCGCTTGTAATAAATAGATGCAGGGTAGGCTAAGAATCTTTCTATGGATGAAGTGTGGCTTGCAGCTTTCTCGCGGAGGTATATTTACTAGTATGCGTATTAATTTTTTTTGTGTTATGAAAAGATGTACGAAGTCAGTGCTGTCGCTCCACATTATAACACCGTAGTTAAGAGCTGAATAGGCATGAGCGTAGTATGCAGTTAAAGCAGTTTCGTAATTTGTGTTTGATTTTAGGACACTTAGAGCGTATACAAAACGCGATAGTTTGGTTTTAGTAGCTTCAATGTGTCTTTTCCAATTTAAATTTGTATCTAGGATTATTCCTAAAAGGGTGAAATCGCTTTGCTCGTCAATATTCATGGTTTTAGTAAGAGGTTTAAGGTCTAATGGTGTTTTTTGATAAGTTCTAAATTGAACTATTTTAGTTTTATTATAGTTTATTTCTAAGTTATGTTCTCGGAGCCATTGTTCGCATAAATTAAATGTGTTTTTAATATAATTAATGTCAATGTTCAGTGTGCTGCTGAAGAGTAGCGACACGTCGTCAGCGAAAAGTGTGCATGTCGTAGGAATATATCTTGGCAAGTCATTTATGTAAATCAAGAACAGGGTACATCCGAGTACACTTCCTTGAGGTATAGATGCGTTTGTTATCAGTATATCGGATGTTACTTTAGTTTCTTCGCGAGTATCAAAGTTGTAGTGGTCTAGCTGCACAAACTGTTTCCTATCATGTAGGTATGATTTGAACCACCTATATGCAACTCCTCTAATACCAACACCGTACAACTTTTGAAGAAGTATTTTGTGATTTACTTTGTCATATGCTTTTGTCATGTCTAGAAATAGCCCAATTCCGTACTTTTTTTCGTTAATAATGTTATAAATTTTTTGCACAAAGTTATAAGTCGCTAGTGTAGTTGATCTATTTATTCTAAAACCGTATTGGTTCTCGTCGAAAATACAGTATTTTTCAAGGAAATAGTTTACGCGGCTTGCCATGGTTTTTTCAAATATCTTTGAAACAGTCGGTAACAGTGCTATGGGCCTATAACTACTTGGGTTTTCGCCTTGGCCACCTTTTTTCGCAATCGGTCTTATATACTCACTTATATACTCAATGTCTCACCTCTAGATTGTAATAGATGTCTCAGTCTCTCGGTTGATTTGTCCTCAGACCCAAAATTAAATGTTAACTGGGATAAAATATTAAAGAGCATTGTCCTAGTCAAATTTGTCACCTATAAGTTATATTCATTTATAACAGTGACAATCAATAGAGATTATTATTTATATATTTATTAATAAATTATAGTTAATTATCTATTCTTGAGATCTCACGATTGAAGGTCGGTCGATAAAAAACAAATCGAAATCAAATTAGGCAATAGGTGCCACGCGGTAGGAATCGAATTCGCAACAATCGCAACGACACAACTTACCTACTTGCTCACTTTGCTTATTAGGTCATTCATTGCGTCATTCCTAGCTGACGTTATCTAGCGTAAGCTCTGATCTAATTAAAGCTTAAAGCTCCATCTCACAATTCAAGCCGCAATGATGTAAGTGATCATTGACTTCACAAGTGAACTTTGGATCTGAGAGGTTTGGTTCAAAGAGAATGAAGTGCTCCGTAGATTGTATAGATGGCGTTTGTTTCAACCTTTGTGTTGACTTTATACGTACGTAGCTTTATTACATGTGTGTTATTTTATATATTTTTTTAAATAACAGGCTGTTTAGCATTATTAAACGTCGCAATGAAGAAATTCAATATTTCCCAGGAATTATATTTGACAATAATTAATTTTGTAATAAAACACTATAAAACGACTTCAATGTACATATATAGTATTTTCACTGACCCCCATGGTCAGAGCTGAACCAAATTAAAGTAGGACTACACGGGAAGCACCAGCTTATAATTAGAAAATAATCATGAAAATTAGACCACCCAGTCAAAGTTCTACGGTAACAAACATTAAAAAAAAACAGTCCAATTGAGAACCTCCTCCTTTTTTGAAGTCTGTTAAAAAAGCTTCTATTCATATTTAACTATGGGTTACTTACATATAAAATACCTAAATAAACCTAATGTAGTAACGTAATACCTAGTTAACTTTACTTTCGAAGGCGAGGCGTGACCCGCCTTGCCTTTTCCTTTATTGGCTATCGATTATTGCTAAAACACAACTAATTTTAAACGATGATCATAGTAGCCTATGTTCCGTAATTTTATAGCATTTCAGTCACTTGATGATAGTCATCATGGTGTATCGAAATTGGCTGTAAAATACGAGTCAATTAGCACTTAACTACGGTCTTTAAATAGCCTGCATTATAGTCAGATTTTAGCACTAAAATTACAGTAAGTATAATATATTAAGTAGGTACCTATAAGATATTTTTTTAAAGCTCGCGACATCTTTTGTTTTTTCACAAAAAAATATATATGCAAATAAAAAGGAAAGCCGGCTTGTAAACATGTTAAAATTTACCTTTTTACTACTACCGTATCAACCTTCTTATTATCTTTTCTTTTCAACAAATCTGATGCAATAATAATTATAATAATTAAATTCGTTTATTAAGATAATAAAATCCATTGTGTTAGTTGGCTTATTTTAACTAGGGGTTAGTACTTAAACATAATTAATGATTTAGTCCTTTGGACTAATTTGTGCAATGGTACATCAGCTAAATTAACACTTTAATGACATGTTAACATAATGTAACTGATAGTTTCAAAGAGAAACGAAATACATTCAAGAACCTACTCCAAGCCCTTATAAAATAATAATACAGGAATTTCAAATACTTGAATCCAATCCAATATGCATCGATGATCGTTAGACTGATTTCAAAACGTATTATTTTAACCTGATTATTATTTATTATTAACTCGTATTAAATTATTTATTTTTATTTACAATTATTTTGTTTGGCTAATTCAAACTCTAATTTATTATTAACTAGCCTCGCCCCGCGGCTTCGCACGCGTTGTTCCTATGGAAACGTTAAAAGGTGATTTTCATCCCACGGAAACTGATTTATGGGATCAAAAGTAGCCTATGTTTGATTCCGGGATTAGAATTACCTGTATGCAAAATTTCACCCAGATCCGTTCAGTAGTTTTGGCGTGAAGAAGTAACAAACATCCATCCATACATCCATACAAGCTTTCGCATTTATTTATATAGTGTGATAGTGTGAAGTGTGATAGTGTGATGTGATGTGATTAGTGTGATTACCTATTATTTTACGGAAGGCTTCATTTTTTTTGCAATATAAGCCCTATTCTTAATTTTCATGTGCATAATTGAATAACATCTAAGTTTTCGTCAAATAGTAAAAACAAATTCGTCGTTAGGTACGTACTTTTAATGAATTCTGGTATTTTCCAATGGTCTGGTCCATTCGATATAGATTGAAACTAAATTTACTTAGCATTTAGGTATCTACGCCAACCAAGCCTTAACAAGAGACAAGAATATCCTATATGTGTATATTATGTACTTTTGTGCAACATAACTACTCTCATGATAGAAATAAGTCGTATTCATGATGTTTTCTCTCGTCTACTCATCTATGGGTTAATAGCATAGATATAAATCGTTAGATACGCCCCGACCACCAAAAACTGTAGCAATGTACACAAACAAAACAAGCGTACTGAGAAAATAGTGTCATCTCTTTTTCTCACACGTTAGGTGCAAACACAACTTTCTCTTTCGTGCACTCGCCATTTAAATTTGTTATTGTAGTCATTTTTGACAATGCGGACGATAAAATAAAAGTTATTTCATTAACTTGCAATACCTACGAGTGAAATGTTACACCTCTGGCTTTATTTGTGTTTCTTGAATTTTTGTTGCACTTTCGAAAGGCACACGTCATTTTGTATCACTATAATACTGCTCGCAAACATCCTTCACTACATGTCCGGCTAACACTGTGCGTAGAAGTACACTGAGTGCAGGTTTAAGCAGGCGTAAGGTTCACTTGGACACAAAACGGCGCGGTTTCACTGAGGTAAGGGCATATCTAAAGATTTATATCTTTGGTTAATAGAACATTACTTGCTTGCAAGTATCCGGTAAGTTTTTGTCCAGGTCAAGGCTACGAGGTAATTTTGAGGAACTCAAAGCTTTTTTACTAGTATTTTTATGATTGACGTCAAATCTTATGGTGGCGTGTGTTTCGTTGTTAGCTAATTTCTATAATTAACTTGGTTTATTAGGATAAGAAAAGGATCAAAATGATGATGATTTTATAATTGAAGTCTAGACGTGGGACTAGGTGACCTACGTGGTCATTTTGATGGTGCATGATAAAATGGTAGTGTTCAAAAACTGGGTTTTTATAAAGATTTGTTGGGGAAAAAACCTGTGTGTTGCTAGCTTAGAAATTACACCACCCCAACTCGTCTCGCGAGGGGGCGAGCAGCAATACCCCTGTAGAACAATTATACCACCAAACTGCCCAAGCCAAATCCCCAAGCCGCGTGCCTAGCGTGGGGATTATGGGTATTACCCTCCATGAGATAAACGCCGATGTGGCTCTTATTTTGAGAAGGCCTACGTCCAGCAGTGGACCAATACATGCTGTTGAGGATGAGGTTGAGGTTGGGCTTGGGGTAGATGATAAAGAGAAAGATATAAGAAGGATATTATATATTCGCAAAAAAAAAGACACAGACACTTACATGAAAATTGTAATTGAACAATCTATAAATATTAAAACTGATACTCATAAAACGAAAATCATACCTAGTTTCTGGGGCCGTACTCTTAAAAACGCTAATCTTAAAATAAGCAACATGAGTCATCAAGCCAATAATGCGCTTTCAGGGGGAAGTTTCTGTCCAGCAGCTGCAGCAGTGAACCAATACAGGCTGAGATGACGAGGTGAGGACACTTTTATGTACCTAGGTACATCCGAACGCATCTGAAGCTATTTTGATAAATTAGGTAGGTATATAAATACCAACTTGTCTGGACCCCGGTGATGCTACTAAAAATCGATGTTAAAAGCAAAGAAACAAAAAAAAGTCCAAAAATCTATGGGTAGTATTATGCCTTAGATATGTCACGTGATCTGTTTCATTTTTTTTTACAAATCTTTCAATTGTTTTCGATTCGCTTCATACCGAATGCCGGTTGGCTAAGTCCTCAGAAACGACGGGCCCATTCGCTTTCTTTGTTTCCCAAAATGGTGTACTATGGTTTATCCATTTTGAATAAAGCATGTTAGTAAACAAAGTACGACACAAATAACAAAATCTCACTTGGCGTCGAGTTTCAGATATAATTGTAAGCAATTTTTATTGAAGGGAGGATCTAAAATCGACCAGTAATGTAAATTACGTATAAAAGTTCGCGCCAACAAAGTGAATTTTAGGTTAAGTATGGGCGGTTTGTTTACGTATATGCTCCATTCAAAATGGATACGATATAGACATCGATAGACAGTAGAAGGATCCTAAAGATGTTTATCTATAAAAATATCAAGGGCAACATTTTTAACTCTTTATTGTTCATTTCGTAATACGAACCTATTGTAGTTCAGAGGAAGCTTGCACTAGTGATGTGCAATGCAATATTAATAAAAACTGTTTTTATTTATACGATAAGTTAACTTGTTTCATGTTTTGGTTAAGTTTTAAACAAAAAAATATAAGCAAAATCAAGTTATGCAAATAAAACAAAACCTATTCAGGAGAGATTGCATTGACGTAGTTACTAACTACTAAGAAAATAAATTAATAGATTATTACAAGAAAAAATTTACGCAATGGAAATAATCTACCAGTCCACTTTTTATTGGAATTACCGTTTGTCAGATATTCTTTCCTCTCATTTTCTTTTTCATGATGATAAGTCGATCGATAGACGATACAAGCGCTAAAATTAATTAGATATTTCAGATCCATACCAAGAAAAATAAAAATAATTCGGTGCTAAGCCAAAAAATAAAAAAATACTGTTTTTTTAATAATTGATTTGGTTTAAAAAAAACTATAAACCGACCAAATTAATACGGGAAGCACCAGATTTCACATAAAAAAAGATCATGAAAATCAGATCATCCAGTCAAAAGCTCGAGGGTAACAAACATAAACAAGCAATCGAATTTAGAACTTCCTTCTTTTTTTGAAGTCGGATAAAAATGAATTAACTTTTGTAAGTCTCACATAAACTCGAGTACGGCTAGACTGATTTGGCTGGCTAATTTTGGTTGAAGTACCTGTAGATCCATCACAATTTAACCGTTAATTATCATTTTAAGTTTAAACCTTTTATTTACTTTTCATCCCTAGGGACGAACAGTATTAGCGGGATGAAAGCCGCTAAGCAACTAAACCTACTTTCCGAGTATGAGTTATGAAAAATGTATACCATAATAGTGTCTCTAACAAGAACTAGTTCATCCAAACACTACACAGACAGTTCTTGACCTCCGGATCCTAAATCGGAAATCAATACATTCCGTGCCGTAGTTCGAGACAGATCACGTTTGTTACCTCATCAATGATGATTGTTCGATAAGTTCAGCTCTGATGAAGGTGGATTTTGTCACGCTTTATTTATCCACAGTGTACGGCCATCATAGTTTTAAATTGTTCACACCTTTTTATAGAATGTTCAATTTTATAGTTGAAAATTTTCGAAAGATGTGACGCGGTGAGCGAAGGCGACGCAGGAGGTACCAGGTTCGATTTCCAAAACAGTACAGTACAGTAACACCTACTTATTAATAGAATAATCTTTAAGTATGTACAACTTTACGATGTTTTTATTAAAGACAAAGGGATTCCGAGAGGAGCGGGAACTTACAATAGAGTTTACGCAAGAATCATAATTGTAAGTGTACTCCATAATAGTCGTGATGTACAGAGAGTTAGATTATTCTAGCCTGCGGTTGTGAGCATGCACTGGGCGCTGCAGACGAGCGATTTGACTGTGGCGTGGCGACTTAAACTCTGCACACATATACACGGATGGCAAGTTGCCGACAGTCGTCGAATGCAGGTGCCTTGCCACCTGCATTCAACGACTGCCGCCGACTGCCGTCAGCTGCAGTTGACTGCACTCGACGACTGCTATCATCTAGCCCTCATCTAATGCCGCTGCCATGCAGCACAAATGTGTACGAGAAGCTTCAAACGCCCGCGAGCCGTCTGTTATCTGATGCCGTCAATAAGAAATAAATCTAAAGGTTACAAGTTAACCGATTTTTAATGATTCTTTTTTTATTTGAAAGCTGGTGCTTTCCGTGTAGTCCTATTTTATTTGACTTTTAAATTCATCATGGTTATTTATACTAAAGTTGTTTACAACGGGATATTTACCATGATTTTTTCTATATAGGCCAAACGAAGCGCACTATTGCCTGCACAGTCAAAGAGCACATACGAGCGGTGAAAAATCGGGCAACTGAGAAGTATGGCATAGCAGAACATCTTCTCGATTCTGGTTCAAACCACTGGATCGAGTTACACGATCCACGAGTAATCTCAACCGAGCGACATTACATGCCAAGATTGGTACAGGAGGCCATTGAGATTACCAAACACAGGAATTTCAACCGAGAAGAAGGTTTGCAACTATCCGGAACCTGGAACCCTGTTGTGAAAATGTACAATAACCATTGATTTGTTAAAAAAGGAAGATGAGGTACTGGTTTCTCGAAAGTGGCAACCTCAAATTGTGTAAAATTGTGTGTTCCCACCTCAGCCACCGTCGGACCGGCGGCACGGGCGGTCGTGATTCGCGCTAAATATTGTTGTCTCGGTCTCACTTCGGTCTTAGATACGTCTTTCCGTCTTTTTTCTTCTTTGTATTGCACAGGACTGGAAATATAACTGTGAGCGTATGTGTTTGCGTTTAACTAAACGCGCTTACTCAAAAATTGGCATGTGTTACAACTGTAACACATGCCAATTTTTGAGTAAGCGCTGGGAGAACGTAACCTATCTTCCCTTTTTAATTAATCAATGGTAATAACCAAAGAAGTGAATGAACAAACCGTGCTGCGTTCTGATACCGTGACTCGTGAGTGTTGTGTGTCGTGATCGAGTTGCGTTCGATAATGAAACCGGTGGTAGTTGTAACATTCGTAGCATAATACAAAAAATGAGGGTAGATCGTTATATCTGTCAATAAAAACTCACTCGCAGTGCCTTAAGTTATTCCGTGATCATGGCGCATGAAACTGTGCCGAAATATTGGAAAGATCAAAATTCTAATCATGGTAAATATCCCGTTGTAATTGTAAATAACTTTACTATTTTATTTGGTCCAGTTCTGGCAATGACATCCATAAGAATATCATTGAAATCGGCTTATAGTTTTTTAAACAAACCCAATTTATCAGCTGATCGGCAGTATCTTGACTGAAAATAGTCAGATCGTCCAAATATTTCACAAAAACTTTTAAATACGAATGAAATACATTTTCAATTGTTTATTATTAGTAATTATTTCATTTGTTTATTATTAGTTATTTATAAATAGTTATTTATTAATATAAAGAATTTCAAAGAATTATAATTAAAAGTGCGCGACAAGCTTTGGTTTTAGACAATGCACACAACACTACGTGTTGTCCTGTTGTTATAGTGGCACTTCACATGGCTATTTGTGTTCTTCTTTGAGTGTTTGTTGAATTTGGCAAAAGATATGACGTTCAGACGACATCCAAAAAGAGGCAAATAAGATCACACATGGCACTCAAATATACAAATCGAACCTATTTGACTGCTTTGATGTGCCTCGAGAAACCGACAAGCGCACGGTATTTGACGCGTATTTGGTATTGGTCTTATTTGTCAAATAGGCAAATAAGGCAAACTCTTTGTCAAATAAGCTGTCCACGCATGGTTATTGTTTGCCGAATATGCCAAATAGCCATGTGAAGTGTCACCATTAAGACAACTCTGTGAACAAAGTTGTCTGTGTCTAGGCTCGTATTATGAAAGCTTGATTTCTGCTTGAGTAAAGCTTTTCAAAGGCATGAACGTCACGCGAGCATAGATCTATGACTGAGCAATCTTTCATAATACAGGCCTAAGTCTAAGGCCCGTATTATGAAAGCCTCCCCAAGCATTACTTTAGCAGTCATTACGTGAGTTGTACTTAGAATCTGTGCTCAAGTAAATCTTTATAATATAATATAACTTAACTCTGACGCTATACTTAGCTAGTTGCACTAGCAAAATCTCTAATTGAGTAAGTGTACATTTTGAAATGAGCTCCCAAGCATTGTTTTAAAATTAGGCTTTACTCAAAACTATACATAAGTATCACTCAAACATAGATCGATGACTGAGCATGCTCTCATAATACGGGCTTTTGTCAAAGTCAGTCAGTTTGTTGCCAGTCTGCAACTGCTAGTCGGCACTTTGCACCACCGTTAGCTGTTTTACAAATTGCACCACGCTATATGGATCATCAACGTTGAATCTAAAGTTGGACACGCTACGTATTTCGTTTTGCATTCCGACTTACTTTGTTTACGCTGTGTTGTGCTGGCTTAGAATTTGCACCACCCCATCTAGGCCACCATTCCCGAGGAAGACATTCTAAGAGGCGACTAAGGGATATCTATCGAGGGGTGGAGCGCCCCCTGCAGAACCATTCTACCACGGAACTCTGATCCCCAACGTGCCTGTCCAGCGTGGGGATTATGGGCATTACCTCCTATTAGATAAACGCTAATCAGGCGTTAATTAGGGTGAGGCCTGCGTCTGTGCAGCAGTGGACCAATACAATTTGTTGTGGTTGAGGTTAGGTTGTTTCTTCAAATAGTAAATTGGTTCACTTGTTTATTTTTATGGTATCATTTGGGGTGGATCATACGTACACACGGTAAGTACAGTTTTCAACGTCATCCCCTCATCCTAGCCAAATTTAATTTTCAGTGTTTATTCTTCATACAAGCCAGTAGTTTTTCAGAAAATTTTCAGAAAAAAATAATTTTGATTTTTTTATTTTAGAATCACTGAAAGTAAATGTAAATATTCAATTTTGAAAAAAAATGGCTTTAATTTTCTGTTTTGGTTTTTTTTATCAATTTTATACTCTAATTCGTAAAGTACCAAATGTAAAGTATCGACCTTGTTTAAAATAAAAAGACAGGGTCGCAGACGTAATATTTTGGCTGTAATTGCAAACTTCAGTCTGAAAACTGATTTGGACCAAAATTTTACGAAAGTCCAAATAACTTTTGAACCAGTGAATATCGCAGAACATACATGGGGATTAAATCGATAGGTACTGAGGTCCCCGACCCCCCAGCCACCGATGACCCAACCCTTATGTTACACCCTGTATACATAATATAGTATGTGGAAAATTTTACATAGATTCATTTAACTCGGTGATGCTACTAAATTGATTTAGCAGAGTTTTGGCAGGGCAGACTAGATTTAGGCTGACTTTTAAATTACCACCATTTACTTCATTGCTTAAAGTTAGTTGATGAGAGCTTGTTTGTAATGTTATGAACTTATGACGCAGCGTTACGTTAATTAAACCTGTATCAAATAGATTATTTATTTGATATTTTTTTAACTATTACAAAAATAATACCTTGGGGGAGCGGCACCATTTTACCAGCATCTAGCGTGGTTGGAAGTGTAATTAGAATTGCTAGATTAAAATGGCATGTGCTGAGGTTATGTGAAGTTCGTTGAGATGGGGACAGATCCGAGTGTTGGTAGACACTCGGATAATATTTTCTATGTAGATATAAATAAAAATATCGAATGTATCTAATTGATTAAGGGGTAGTATTTAAACAAGTGACTGTAAATTAAATTTTTAAGTGCCAAAAATAATTAATTCACGTTATAGTATTACTAAGTGAGCGACTGACTGGGAGTGACGAGAAATCAGACCAAACAGCAACTTTTGTGTCAACATATTATGGTTCAGGGTGCAACTATATACACACCCCCTTTCAGTCACAAAGTCGCCACGAACCTCCCCCGGTTCGCAGTCGTTGGGCGGGCTTCACTTTGCTAGATGGGACGCCTACAAGTCGGGTCAACAGTCAACTCAAGGTTGAATTGCTTTAGTCGAATTGTTATTCGTCGAAAAGTTTTTAGTCGAATTGTGTTTGCCCTCTCGTATTTCTAGTCGCTCACGTGGTTATTTAGTCACACGGTTAGATTTTGATACGATTGTTTTATAATTCCTTTATTAAGTACCTATTTCAGTTATCTAGTACCTATTTCAGTTATCTAGTACCTATTATATAACATGAGCTCTGCTTAATCAATCAATCAATCAATCAATCAATCATTTATTGCGTGAAATACATGTTATAAAAGTTGTTATAATATAATGGAATGTCACAATGTATTCTGCCCTATTAGGCGTGCAATGTCTTAAATTTTACAATAATAGCAAAAAAATAATCCATAAAATATAAATAAACAAAAAAAATAATGTCAATGTTATCTAAATACTACAATTTATCAGTCATAAATTCATTATAGGAGTAATAGCATTTTTTTGTCAAAAGTTCGGTCACCTTCCTCCGAAACAATGCACAAGGTAACTCTCTTATAGACTCTGGCAGTTTATTATAGGCAAAAGGTGCTGAGCAGAATATACTTTTACGCATTAATGTTGTTTTGGAGTTGCGAATAACAACTTTATGTTTGTCTCGCCTATTGCGAACCACGGCATCAGAGAGTTGTTGAAACAAATCCGGGTTTTTTTTTACGAACATCACCGTTTCAAAAATATATAGCGCAGGAATCGTCAAAATATTATGCTGAGAGAAAAATGGTTTACATGAGTCCGTTTCTTTCAGACTAAACATGGCTCTTATGCATCGTTTTTGATATTTAAATATTTTGTCAATGTCAGTAGAGTTTCCCCAAAAAAGTATACCATAACGAATATTAGATGCTATTAACCCATGGTACGCTGTTAACAGGGTGCCCATATTAACAATTTTAGATATTTTAAATAGGGCATAGGCTAAGCTATTAATTTTCTTACATAAATTTTCCAAATGAGATTTCCAGTTAAGTTTTTTGTCGATAGTGAGTCCTAGAAATTTTGTCATGTCAACTTCGTTAATGTCAAAATTACCATATTTAATGTCTAGTGAATGTAGAGCAGCTGTATCGCGTTGTCTAAAGTTTATAATTTTAGTCTTAGATAGATTTATTTTTAAGTTATTATTATCCAACCATGCAATTATTGAAGTTAAGGCAGAATTGATGTCATTTTATATGTCATTTTATTTATACACTGAATAGTTACGGCACTATCGTCTGCAAAGAGTGACATAGGTTGGGTTGTCGAATTTGGCAGATCATTTATATATATAATAAAGAGTAGAGGACCGAGTACACTACCTTGAGGTACACCATATATTACAGTACGTTCCTTTGACCTATGAACTTCTTCATGTTTCGTTTTGAAATTAATCCTACTAATATCAGTAACTTGTTTCCTATTATCAAGATATGATTTGACAAGTTTCAATGCATTTCCTCTGACTCCGTATGCCTCAAGTTTATTTAAAAGTATGTCATGACGCACATAATCGAATGCTTGCGTCATATCGCAAAATATGGAGCATATTGGTTGCCTTCTATCACTTTGAGACTTTACTTTACTTACTTTGAGACTAGATGATGGTGTGAGGATTTTCCAGCATTTTTAATTGCATTTATTCCAAGAAGCCATTGATGATGATGAGTGAGGTTATGTAAGTAGGTAACTAGGTAGGTAACTAGACTATGTCCAAGTGTGTAAGTAATTAACACAATCAAGTGATACCGACTACTAATAAGGGAATCTCAGTCATTATGGATGATTAATGTATTTTGTACTTACATGGCATTGTAATTAGGTGTTTTACTGTTTGGATTTGTGGGGTTCTATACCAAAAGGGTGCCAACATAGCCCTTAGTATTAAGCCTCCGCTGTCTGTCTGTTTGTCAGTCTGTCAGCGGGCTGACGAAAATGTATCTCTTTTGCCGCTATAATAACCAATAACAAATATTAAATATTTATTTTGCCTGATTTAAATAAAGTTTTGTACCATGGATAATGCGGAACGTGCGAGTCCACACTCACTTGGCTGGTTTTATTTAAAGTTAACAGAGTTTTTACATTAGATATTTGCAAGGCAGTGTGCTACAGTAAAATGTCCGCTCCGGACGCTATGTAGACAGAGTAACTTTAGTTGTAGAAACTGTCAACTTTATAATAATTTTCAAGAAAAATCTAAGGCCCGTATTATGAAAGCTTGCTCAGTCATCGAGCTATGCTTGAGCAACATTTATGCTAAGGAAAACTTTACTGCAGAGATTGAAGACTGAGCAAGCTTTCATAATACGGGCCTAAGTACTTTTAACAGTGAAGCTCCAAACCAAACTAAGCTTCATTTTAACCCGACTGCGCAAGAAGGATGGGGCAATTATAAGTTTATTCATGAATTATTTCGATATCAGATAGAACTTCTAAGTATGTCACGTAGATATTGTGACTGAAGTCCTTTATTAAAGAACAATAAAAGATTAATACTTTACTGTACGGAGACCCTCAATAAATTAAAAATAATACTTAAAATACAAGCTTACTGGCTAGTTTACAAATGACGACCTCTGTGGCGCGGTGGTCTGCCTGCTACGCAGGAGGTTGCGGGTTCGATTCCCGCCTCGGGACAAATGTGTGTACGACCTGCAGATATTTGTTCAGGGCTTTCTGGATGTTTTCTATGTATAATAAAAAATATTTATCTATGTAGTGTATTGTATTATGTATATCAGTTATCTAGTACCCATAACACAAGCTCTGCTTAGCTTGGGGCTAGATAATGCTGTGTGAATTGTCCAGCATTATAAAAATATATAAAAATATAATATAATATATGTTATAAAAAAAATAACCTACTCTGTTAAACTTGTAATTATGATTGGCATGCATTTAATTGGAATAACCTTTTTCAATTTAATCTCAAGTTTCTTGCAATTGATACATTCCGGGTAATAAATGAAGACATAAATCTAGTGTAAGCGTTGCAGATGTGAAAATCGCTAAGTGGCCTAGAGACAAGGCACTGATTCCGTCACAGAAATTAACTTAAAACTAAAAAACAATTTACAGATTTATTTCTATATCAATGAAGAAAACGTTAATTTTTTTTTTTCATTTTTAAAATCACACGTTTGAACCTTATTATAATTATAATTCATTTATGATTATTATTTATCTCAAACTATAGAAAATTTACAGATCTTTTTTAACTTATTCTAGAGTCAATATATACCTGAAAAATAATATAAAATAATGAATAAATGAAAACTTTTATTGTACATACAAAAACAAAATACTTACTTATATCGAAATATAACAAATTAAATAAAAAAACGTACAATAGGCGGTCTTATTGCTTAAATCAGAAATATAACTTAGGATATTTACCATGGTTTGAGTTTTGACCTTTCCCATGACTTAAGTGAAGAACTTATAAATGATGTTTGTGTTCTTTTAATAAATAAATAAATAAACTGAATAACACATTGCTTGTGATTATAAAAGCATGGTGGCAGTTAATATGCCATTTATGGCATCTCGTTTTTTCAGTTTTTCAGCAAGGTCAACAGCTAGCTTTTCAGCAAAAGGGCGGGCTATTGCTTGTGTATCAAAACAGAATCAACTGCTCATACATTTTTAAATGACAGTAGTTTGCACCGACCCTAGATGTAACGATATTAAATTCACTGAGATGGACTCACCAGATCGGAATAATTACATCAAATACAAGGCCGAGGAGCTCTCATGACCTAATGTAGAGTCCGTACGCACTAGTAGTATAACCGAGCGATTTGTATGAATTACTGTCTCTTTTTACACGCTTCATGCAGCTGTAAAATATCGTTGCTTTACAAAATCCAAACAAAATCCAAACGGACTCGCGCACGAAGGTTTCCGTACCATATTACCCGTTGAGTGGGAACCCCCCTTAAATATTTATTTTATTCTGTTTTTAGTACTTGTTGTTTTAACGGCAACATAAATACATCATCTGTGAAAATTTTAACTATCACGATCACGGTTTATGAGATACAGCCTGGTGACAGAAGGACAGACAGGCAGACAGACAGGGGAGTCTTAGTAATCCTGTTTTACCCTATGTGTACAGAACCCTAAATACTAAACCTCGGACGAGACATTTAACTACTACGATTAATAATTATTAATAAAATAATAATAACAGAATAAGACAATTACAACTAGTATTTACACATTATAACTATTTCTTAGAAATCTAAGATATCACTAGGAAGTTCACAGAATGTTGTTATACGACAAATAGTAATTTGTACTCGTATGGGACCATTTCTATGTCTTTCTCTTATAAATTGATCAAAATGGGAATATAAAAAATATAATTAAAAAACCTGCTACCGAACACAATTTCGTCCGTTTTTTAAAGTAGGATAAAAAATTATAAGCCTAGCGGTTACACCGATAGTGCGTATGAGCTCTCAGTCATATTTCTATGTAGGAATGTGCTTGCATTAATTATTTGCTGCGTTTTTGGACGATGTATGTCTTAGATGTGCACTGCTTTTTATTAAAAATGCATTTGGCCAAGGTATGTCATAGTTGCTTGTGATAAATAATGCAATTTGACGTTTTACAAATTAATTATGTGAATATATACCTACATATACAATTACGAAAATATTTCAAGAAACTTGGTTGGTATTTTCTGTTGAGTATCATTCCATGCTTTTTACTAAACAAATACGTAGGTATAACATACAGACAGTAAGGTTTCTACTGAGTAAGTTTAGCGGCTTTTGGAATGGCGTGAGCAGTTTCCGATGCTTTTTTTTTTAATTTGGAGTCTTGAGAATATAGAATAAGAATAAAATGTCTTTGTTATATAGACAACATAAGTAGGTAAACATAAAACTCAATTTTAGAGCAAGGAAATAACAAACAAAAAAGTCTTCATATGTTTAACGCTTTTAGGCAATCAGTTCAGTTTTAAAAGGTCTTCATTTATAAAATTAAATAACGAAAGTAATGCAAATCCAGTGTAGGTTGATTCATCTTAGACAATTTTGAACTTTTAAACAGTTTATGAGATTTATGAGCTGTTGGAAACTTATTTAAATGAAGGGAATAAATAGATAAACATCATACATTGTATAAGAACCATTAAAACATTTTAATTGGGTTATTCCAGTTTGAGCATTTGATTTTATAGGTAAGCTTTTTGGCAGTGACTGTACCTATGCAGATGAACTTACCTACTTGGGTACAAACCTACATTCTGTTGTAAATGAGATCATGCATACGGAATTAAGGTAGCATCGTTGATTGCTAAGAAAACGTCTTAAAGTCAATTAGTGCTAGAGACCTAAAACATTGCAATTGCAAATAACGACCGTCTTCATTATTTTCAATGTTTTTCTGCTTGCTAGTAGGTAACACATCCTTTTAGAGGTAATTATTTAAAATGTGTATAGTTTGATTATGGAGGGCATAAAAAATGGCACTGATTGTAAACTACACACTTTGTTGTACTTTTAGGGTGGGTTAATCTTGAAAATTCTATCTCTACCTCTACAGCCCATATTGATCCACAGCTGGACGCAGGCCTCCCCCTGATAAATGCATTTTGGTTTTACGAGGGCAATACCCATAACCCCACGCTGGGCATGCAGGTTGGGCATCGCAGTTCGTTGGTAAAATCGTTCTGCAGGAGGCCCACCCATGAAGAAAATCCCATAATCGAGGCAACTATGATACCCGCGGTATTATTTGGGACGGGACCAAACGGATAATTATTTTTATATCTAAGACTAAATGACCAATCATCTCATAAACTTCCTTTGCGAAATGAATCTACTTTATCGTGCGTGACCTGTCCAGTAGTAGCTAGATGTGCTCCATCCTATGATTAAGTATGAGAACACGGCTCAATTTGCAGGAGGCTAGGTCAACCGTTCAAGTTTCAAACTTTTATATGAGTACATACTGTGGGTCGATGGCGCAATGATATCGAAGGCATAATTTTTAATGAAGTATCGGCATTTTAGCCACTTTTCGGGAGTAACAATAGATAGATATCAATATTAATAGCCTTTATTCAACAATGTTAATAAATATCAGTGAAAAGTTAAGTGACATTAACAATACAATAACTTAACTAACACTTACTTATTTGACAAAGTATTTGTATAGGCTTGTTTTCCTGCATAGGCCTCCCTAGATACCTAGCGATTAAAAAAAAACTGTGTCATTTCTTAATAATACTGCTATTTTTATCAGATTATTTTAATACACACACTGAGAACACCAATTTATAAATCGTAAATTATTTATTTTTAGTACATATCCTTATATTCCATTGGTGAAATTAAAAAAAATGCATTTTGTTGATACGTCCTTTTGCAATCATGACTTCGATATACAAGAAAATCGTAATTAGTAACGTAACAGTAATCTTTGAGTGTTAAATTGGTACAGTTTAGTTGGTAATTATAGCTAAATAAATTGAGATCCTTTCTGAACTGACCTTTATAGTTCAAAGATGGTTATTTTTCTACGTGGGTTGAATGTTAGGTAATTATTAATTTCTTAATTTTAATTAAAATATTTAGAAGTGTCAGTAGTGGGTCAAAAGAGGTGTGTTTTGATTGATTTCACATTAAACCTAATGTCTTAATTTTATTGCAGTTAGGTCAGACTTAAAGGTTTCAAATTCTTTCGCTGGAGTACCTAAGCTTACACAATAGCTTACTGATGAAATGATGTTGGCGTATTACTATATTGCCTACCTAGCGATGAGTAACCAATAATACAGGATGGATGTTTTGGATTTTCTCCATCCAAAAAATTCTACTGAATTTGCTCTTACTGACTGTTCTGTGCTACAGTTTTTGGTGGTCGGGGCGTATCTAACTACGAACAACAACTTTAAATTGCGACTGCATGAAAGAGAAAGTAGTGTTTGCAACTAACGTGTGAGAAAAAGAGATGACACTATTTTCTCAGTACGCTTGTTTTGTTTGTGTAGATATGACGTGAAGACATGACAAATCTATGGTTAAACGGTTAAAGTACTCTAGGAGTACTTTAACCGTTTAACCATAGATTTAAATCGTTAGATACGCCCCGACCACCAAAAACTGTAGCAATGTGTGTGAGACATGTCGCATCATGTCTTCACGTCATATCTACACAAACAAAACAAGCGTACTGAGAAAATAGTGTCATCTCTTTTTCTCTGTGATTAGATGTACACTGAGTCCAGGTTTATGCATGCGTAAGGTTCGACTTGGACACAACACGGCGCGGTCTCACTGCGGTAAGGGCATATCTAACGATTTAAATCTATTCGTTTAACAGTAAGAGCTACCTTAATCGATGTACATTAAATCTCGAACAGTAAAATGTCTTAGGAGACTCTCCATATTTTTTGAGGAATTTGAATCTCCCAATGGAGATTGTCAATACAAATTAACAAAACATGCACCTACCTTGTAAGCAACAGAATGAGGGTACATGAGACAAAAACGATTTTTGATGTCAATCGATCCGGTTTCTTACACTGATCAAAATATATTAGACCAACTGATTTTGGAGCAATAAAATCAGAAATCGCAAACTTTTTCCATGTATTAGACAAAAAATCAGAAATCGCAAACTTTTTCCAGAAATGTAGATGATCATCATCATCTTGATTTCTGTAATAGGGTATATGCATGTGACTTCAAAAAAGCTAATATTTTTTTACGTATTCTCTATTGATATAGAAATATATCTGTATATTTATTTTTGTATTATATGATGTTTTTATTGTGAAATTTTATCATTGAAAAGTAGATATTCTAAGTCTCAACAGCAAAATGTCTAAACGCAACGCTATTGGCATATTGTGAAGCGTGACGTCATACTTGAACATTTTTGTATGGGCATGAAGTTTCGACTTTGAGTTTACGTATGGGACTCGATCGTGACGTCATAAAATGCAATGGCTAACATGGCAGCGTTTTTATCACCCGAAACTGAGTGTAGTTTTACTTTTAGTTTTTTACCACAATAATTTAATTTTTTTGGGTGTTCCATTTTTTTTTTGTTTATGTTTTAACCTAAATAATCGATTAAAAAAATAAAAAAATCCATGTATATACCCTATTTCACTCGCCTCTTATGACCATTCTTTCATCCCGTCCAAAAAATCCACCCTGTATAATACAGTGAGTACTTGACGAAAGTTCGAGTTACATTCTGACAAAAGTGAAGGGGTTCAAATGGTCCGATATTATGAACAAATAAATAATTATGTCAGTCATCGCCTGACAGGCATAAAAAGGTTGTACTTAAGGCGCATACCCGAGCCAATCTGACAGCAATTCCTATTTTATCATATTTTTACGTTTATCATAGGAATTTTTAAAAATCCTACGTTCAGTTTGTGGTATCTATTATAAGCTATTTTTTAATACCTCTTTTATAATTTTATCTCATATAGTTTAGGAAGAGATGCAAAAATAGAGTTTGGTGGCCAAAAAGCGCAACTTCGTATCTCTTCCTAAGCTTTACAAAATGAAACTATTACAGAGGCATTAATAAATAGCTTATAATAGATACCACAAACTGAACGTAGGATTTTTAAAAATTCCTGCGTTCAACGTAGTAATAAGATATAATAGTTGGGGGCGCCACTTTCGCTGGTGTATGGGCCTTAATCAAGATTTGAGAAAGATGAAACGGCATTTTATAACCTTTCAGCTATGGTATTCATTGAATTCTTATAACAAAGCCATCATTAATGTAATTTCCACTTTCCATGTGATGCTGGTTTAGAATTTACACCACCCCACAGATTACCCCCAATAGATACCGCATTACGATACTTTTGTTCGGATGCTAGCGCACCAAAATTGGCGGAAGGCGCGGGTTGCGGGGACTGAGACAAAGGCGTTGTGATTGGCTATTTCAAGGTCGCACTAATAATGAACTAAGGGTATACTCACCGTAGGGTTGGGAAAGTCGAACACCAAATTAGAATTCATCGATAATTAGTTTGTAAATTTCGTATTAAAAGAAAGTAAACAATTAATTTTCTATAGGATCATGAATTTATGCAGACATTCAAACTAATATTTTAAACCTAAGTAAATGACAAAAACACTAGGTACTACTATTTAATTAAATAAAATAAAAAAATTGTACACATTACACAATAATGATGAGAGATCATCTGTTTTGAATTCAATTATAAAGTAAAGAAAAGTAAATTAAAAGTTAATTTCAATAATAAAATAGCACTATTTAAGGTTAAGAGTTACAAATGTAGTAGGTTATAGAAAATTTTGTATTTATACAGTCACAGTCTCTGTATGTGTTGTTACCCGTAGTCGAGTGACTGTCCTCCGTACTAGTTAATACAATAATACCTACCTACCGAGAGTCCCGCTTATCTACGTCATCCACCATTTTTAACGATATCGACTAGACTCGAAATAAGTGAAATTCACAACACTAGCGTAACACGTGCTTTCGCCGAAAAGGACAACGAGTACAATAACAGCAATGCGGAAAAGAGACAAGTGACCGTCCTTACGTACCATTAGCCATTATAAGCTGACCTGTTCTATAAATGATAAATTTGTAATTATTTTACTTACCGATGAAATGTTAATCCGTCCTTTTGGTAGTTTGAATTTCTTGATGATTTTCCACACGATTTCATTGCACATGAAGTCATTTTATCCAATTTTCTATCACAAAACCAATTTTCACAAGCGTTAGAGCACAGAAACGTAGGGGTCTGACACTTGGTCGAAACTGAAGCCGTACTTCGAAGCGGCGATTTACAACTGAGCATTTGCATTGATGCGTGGTGCGCGGTTGTCGTCTTTAATGCGGAATCTATTGGGGGTAATCTGTGCACCACCCCAACTCTTCCCGCGGCTGACGTAATAGGCGACAAAGGGCCACCGCGGGGCGGGTAGCAACGTCTTCTGTGGAATAATTCTACCACTAAAATTACTACCAGCCTTATCCGCATTTCCAGCGTAGGGATTACCCCCTTAAGTCTTGATAAAAGCCAATAAGGCGGGCATTATCGGAAGGAGGTTTGTGACCAGCAGTGGATCGGGACAGGTTGCTTGCTGACCGATAGGTACAGGTTAAAAAAAAAACAGAAGAAATAAACAATCACAGTCCTGATGGAAAATAACAATAAATAAATGAAAAAAGTAACAGCAAAAAAATTCTGAGCGGATCGAAAATCCGTATCGAAAATAACATACAATGTACAAAATTAAAATAAATTTTTAAATAAATTATTTAGCAGATTGCTACACGCCGGGAATACTTTGGATTTAAAATTGTATGAAATAAAATTCGCTACAAAATATGACGCTACGTAAGGGGCCATTAAACCATTTCATACATTTATTGTAAGTGTTTTATCTATCGTAGAACATCAGATACTATGTGCGTGTTCGTATCTTGTAAGCATTACGAAATAAACGTTATGGAATCAGATTTTTGATCCTGAGAGCCAAAACATCCTTATTGATACTCCAATTACCCTTGTACCTACTGTAATATTCAACCCATTATCAACTAAATCGTGAGCCGGTTTCCTTTGCTCTACTTGTAAAGTAGACAATATTCATAAAATTTGTATGATTGCTACCAACTTACGCAGATGAGTTCCGGCATGAAACGTGAAGATTCAAGGTTGAAGCTAAGAGCTCGGACGTACTAGCAGTTAAAGCGCCGCCACTTTTCAATGTTTTATTTAATTTAGGAATTCGTTTTTCGGGCATCTCTGTTTTTGTGTTTTGCTGGGATTATTTATCGTTGTTGTTTTAACATTTTTTTAGGCCTTAGCCATAGTTTTTTTCAGGATAAAGTTGTTTATAGTTTTCAATTAAATTAATATTTGCAACTTTCTGCGTTATATGGTAAGTACCTATTGCTTTATTATCGCATCACACAAAATTTAAGGTCCAGTTTTCCCACTGATGCGATAAAAAGCAATACTTACTCACATAATCCGATGGGACGGCAGACTGACACGACTGAGGAGAGGTCAAACGCAGGACCAACTGCTAAAGTGCTTTCTGAGGCACGGAGGCGGAACGCCAACTTCCTGACTAGCTGCTTCTGTAAATTTTCCTAGCACAAAACTTGAGTGACATAGGAAAATTACCTTCTATGTACTTACAATCATATAATCATTCATCATTTACCATTCTAATATAACTATCTAATTCCACTCAAAGTAAAGCCTACGTTCGATTTATTATCATTCCACTAGCATTATTTCCGATCATTTACGTCAGTATACATGTTGCACAGGTACAATATCCATAAATAGACTCGACTGAAGCGCGTGAACAATTTTAATGGTCCAATAACGGATGATTGCATAGGTTTACCGTGTATTTAGAGCATGATGTTTAATTTATTGACATATGGGCGACACAGGGCCCGCCGACGCAGCCAAATAGCTTAAGGCTTAATTCATGGCCCGGTTTCTTCACCATTGACAATAGGTTTACTGCGTATGCTAAGAAGCTTCTACGGCGATCCATGCAACATTGGTGATAGTGTCTGTACTATCACCAATGTTATGCGTTAAAAGAGCCCTAATGACTCTTGTCCTATACAACACCGACAACCGGGCCTTCACAGATGTTTTTCTCTTAGTTAAAATTTGATATAATACACACGTTTTTTGGGTCATGTCAGCTTCTAAGCTCATTGAAATATTGCAGGTTTCCGATAGTGTTTTGTTAACTTACCAATTGTCACACTTTCAGCAGCGGCAATGGTAAGGGCTAAGACAATGTTACAATCGATGTCGAAAGCGATAGTAGAAAAGTCCAAAAATGTATGGGTTTGGCAAATGCCTTTGATATGTCACGTGATTTGTTTTGAATTTTTCCTGAAGAATCTTTCAATTGTTTTCGATTCGCTTCTTAGCGACTGCTGGTTCGCTACGCCTTCTGTTCACATAACCAACGTCCTTACAAATTGGATCGGATTGAGAATGACGTCATCGGTCATATCAAATTTGAACTGAGCGAAAAAATATCTGTGAAGGCACGTTTGTCAGTGTTGTATAGGTCACTATGGAAGAGGCGACGTGCTTACGTATCTATCTACTGCAAATTAACCATATTTTTACGATGAAAAAAACGTGTGTGTACAAGAGCCCTTAGTGGGCTCGGTGTGTAAAGTCTTAGTTTAATCTCTTAACATCCTTTTGTCATCTCGTCCTCGTATATTTGCTACTTCATCGAACTTTCAAAATGGGCTTGTTCAAGGATGGTCACTCAGGAATTTCAATTCGTTTTAATTAATATTAGACCGCCGTTGCCGTCTGGATTTTGTTGTAAGAGTATAAACTTATCAATTAACGAATGTAGCTATATTCCCTTCGAGGTACTTATCTCTCGAAGTACCGTCAACGTAGAGACGTAGGTAGAACCGGTTACTGTGATATATCTACGTCATCGGTCGACGGTAGGTATCGAAATCCGAAAAATGGTCGATATTAGTCCAGCTTAGCCCCTTATGGACTTAATTGGAATAACCCTAATTTTACACTTTTCAAAACCAGTTTTGTTGCCCGATGATAGCGCCTTCTTTCCCTATACTGACTTCAAGAACGCTCGCTGGGTTACAGGTTACACTACGCCCAATAACACCGGTCGGTAACTAGATCCACCTTAAAAGATTTAGATCACTTGATTCTAATAAAAAATTATTATATATTTCATCAATTCCATAGCTACTTAAAGGAGAGTGCAGAATATTTTACGTCTAAGGTCAGGCACAAACCCACTCGTCGCTCTTATAATGATGTCTCGTTATGCCATTATAGGCACGTAACGACATCGTTTACGGATTTTTAAGGCCAATATTCACTTGCGGTTTTATGTTACTCATCTACGTTCTGTCTGTAGGAGAATAATTGATTAGCTTCGCTTATAAATGATTTTTCACACCATCTTATACCGCTAAACCCGGTTATGCCATGTGTTGTAGGCTTTACAAGATTTTTATAATTGTGCATTTTGCATTGTTGACTTCAATTTAGTGTATTGATAACATTTTTAAGTAGGTTGGCCAGGTTTCAAATATAAATATATTTAAGTCTACATAAAGTTGCAATATCATTAACAGCCACGTACAGGGTCATCATACTAGGGTTTCAGTCGTTGTTCGTCAGTTGGAAGTACCTTCATTTTGGCGTTATAAACGCTGCTGTCTCAAAAGTCAAATAAAATATCTTGTTAGCTTCGGAATCGTCATCGTTGTTCAAGGTCAAATACAGTACAAGTTTCCAGCAGTTAAACTTGGAATTGGTGCAGGTTAGCCCCATTAGTTGACTAAAACAGCTGGATTATTATTTCACTTGGATAGTGGAAAAAATAGGCGAGAAATTCAGTACAGATGTAAGCGGGTTAGCTACGAATCTTTACATCCTTAATGAATTCGTCAAACTACGATAGTTTGAATACTAAAATAGAGTGAGAGTTTTCATCATTACCTAGTTCAGATATTTGAACGAATAATTACAAAAGTCTTAGCACGCGCAAATCCATATCATTTTATTATAAAAATGTGATGTAGCATGAACGGCATAAAATTCCTTTTTACGACTTCAAATTGCATGGAAAATCGTTGTAAAGTTCAAATTTATATTTTCTAAATCTCGAATCGATTGTTTTCGAGGGGTCATGGGCGAAATAGTTCGATTGCGGTATGAAGGGTCTTTTGCAAGTAAAAGGGTTGTTAGAGATTCGATTCGATCTCCATTTGTAACCGATTAACAAATAGTGTAAATGCCTACTATACATAATCCCATACCATTATTATAGAAACAGTAGTGCCTGTATATCTGTTACCATTTTGCGCCTAAACGGCTGAACGGATGTTAGTTAAATTTGGCAAGGAGGTAATTAATACCCCGTCACGGACATAGCTACGAAGCTGTAGCAGAAGCTCCAAGTGTTGTGCTCCTACTGCGAAAAAAATTGCAGGCCGAAGCTATGTTTTTGTCTTTCTGTCTGCTACCTTTTCACGCCGAAACGGCTGTACTGATTTTTATGAGGTTAAGTAGGAAGATATCTTCTGATCTCTTCCTATACCTACGGTAAGTCAGGAGTAAACAAATATGTTTTTATCACGGAAAAGTGCGAGCAAAGAGCGGGCTTATTAGCCTTTATTATTAATATTATCTATAACTTTAGGCATTATACAGCATAAAACCATCCATACATACAAACATAATATATTCTTGTTCACGCGTTCGCGTTTATTCACATATCTAATCTAGGCATTGCTCAAAGCTTCCACTTTAGGACATAATTGAGATCCAGTCAGGCCTGGTCTGATTTGAATGATTCTGTTTATTGACCGAAGATGAAGCTAATCGGGTTTGTAATATCATGTATATGTTGCAATTTCATCAAAAGTTGTTGAGGGCGCCATACCCACAATTTGCATTGGACTGTATTAACTAAGTGTATCGTAAATACATAAATTGTAGCGTTTACCAATATCGTTAAATTTATAGTGTTTAAATTATTTTAATTTTATTATCAGTTTCATGTTACAGTTTCTTGTAAATCTTTATCACGTTTCTTTGAATAGTAAATATTTCCTACTAAATCTGGTGTTTAATAAAAATAAAATAAAAATATTTTATTTCGAATAACAGAAATCTATATTATGTTAGTAAAACTATTAAAGATCTAGAATACTTAAAGTTAAAGTTGGTAACCGATACACACACTAATTATTATAAAAGAAACATTATAAAACACCTATACCCTACGCACAAAACAGGATCTGTTTTGTGCGTCGGGTATAGGTGTTTTATAATGATAAAGGAGAGGAGATCCTATAGCAATTATTCTCAGGATGCTGTTGGTACTATCCCGGACTCTAAAGTATAAGGCGTATAAGCTAAAGTAGAAGCAGGATCACATTTGGGGTTTTAACTTTTTTGAATAATCAGGCATTCTTTAAACCTCTTGAAATCTCTCTGAAATCTTGATTGCAGTGATAAGGGTATTGGAAATGACAAAAACGCAAGTACCGATCTCTCTCCCACTACCTACCAAAAACACCCTAAGTACTATCATCATCAAACAGCCCTCCTACTACCTCCATCCATGAACTTCCTGAGACCAATGTCGTTGGTCCATCGAGTAGATGAGCTCCAAACACTCCGTTTCACGTTCAATTCCCAATTTCCTAAGTACTTGATAGTACGTGAAACGTTTTGTTGGTCGAAGAGATTCCAGTTGCATGAGTAAGCACACAAAATCGGTTCTAGACTGCCAAAGGGCGGTCGTGGAATGTAGTAAGTCTAGCCTAAGGCTAGTGTTGCAGAGAATAATAATTCACGCAAGCTTGATAGGTAGTCTTCATACATCAAATGTAGTTCTGAAGTTGTACTGTACCCACGCATAGAGATATAACTATTGGATACTGAATTTGGTTTACCAATTGCTTTCGAATTCAAATTCAAATATATTTATTTTTCTCTTATAATAGAAGCTTAGTTACTACACAATTACAATACAAATATTATGGATAACATTGTGAGAGATGGTTGCGTTTTAGGTTTTTAAAAACCTTTATTACGGGTCACCAGTTCCACTCAGTGCGCTAGAATATGTTAAGATCTACCCCCTTATTCATACAAAAAACAGCTGCTAAGCTTACAAAAAACAGCTGCTAAGTAGTGTTATATCTCAGTCTGGCTTATGTCAATAGAAGAAGACAGAGCGAGATTAAGCAGTGCGCTAAGTTAGCGGACTATTATGAATAAGGGGGTTAGATTACTACTATATACATACAGTATAATGAAAAAAATACACTCGAGAGCAATGAATCCGGGTCACTTAAAGAATGTTAAAAATCTCGGAAACTAAAAATGATAGGTTAATGCAATAAATTGTATTTAATAGACAATGTAATACTCCTTAAATGAAAGTAAAAAAAATATGAGTCACCATACATTTTATTAACACAAAATTACATAAAGAAATAACTGCTGATCTCTCCTTAAAACAAAAATAGGAAACATGAAATTTTTGAACTTTATTACGATTTTCTTGAATTTTAATACTTCGTATTGCCTCCTCGTGCTTCCATTACTGCGTTTACGCGGTTTGGCATGCTGTACACCAAGTTCCTTATACGATTTTGGGGAATATTCTCCCATTCCTCTGTGAGAGCAATTTTGAGCTCACGAAGCGTGATTGGGGGAGGGTTTCGTTGTTTTACGCATCTGCCTAGCTCGTCCCAAGCATGCTCGATCGGGTTGATATCCGGGCTGCGCGCTGGCCACTCCATACGAGTAATGTTCATCTCTTGAAGGTAGTCATTCACAATCCTACCTGTATGAGGTCGGGCATTGTCATACATAAATATAGCATCCTCACCTAAATTGACCATAAATGGACCAACGTGATCATTGAGGATTTCTTCCACATATCTTACGCTAGTTAAAGAGCCGTTTTCTATGATCACCAGCTCTGTGCGACTTTCAGAAGAAATTCCGGCCCACACAAGTACAGACCCACCACCGTAGGCTACTTTTTCTTCGATGCATGCTTGCTTGAATCTTTCCCCTGGTCTTCGATACACTCTGTGTCTTCCATCGTGCTTGTAGAGCATAAATTTTGATTCGTCGGAGAACATAACTTTTGACCAATCTTCAATACTCCAATTTACGATTTTTAGGATTCTTTAAGTGACCCGGATTCATTGCTCTCGAGTGTAGTTAAAAATAACAATTACATTGGGTATGTGCTTCCTGTACGTCTGGCATGGGGTGGGAGCATGTATGTTTTAGGTTCTTCCGCTAGTGGACAAAAAAATTTAAATTGAATTGGAACGAATTAGAGTCAATTGCACCTTATTTTTTATTTGATAGTAATTTATCAAGCTGTTTTGATAGTCAAAATTTGACTTGTCTCGGTGCTTATGTTGTAAGTCTAAAGAAATAAACGATTTGACTCTGACTCCGTTAAATTTGTGTGGTTACATTTGTGGTCACTCTACTCCTGTGGACAGCTGTCTCCTGAGTCTCCTACTTTACTGGATAGGAGAGTGCAATCATCATCTCGCTCGAAATCCATCTCGTAGCGGCGTTACGAGATGGATTTCGAGCGAGATGACAAGACATAGTTTTCTCGCGAGTGAGAAGTACAGAGCAGAGACGTGCACCGAATTTTCTATGCGCCAAAACAGTTTCTACTTTATGACATGTAATTGAAACAACCGATTGAAAAATAAAAGACACAACTAAAGAAATACTTCTAGGTTTCTCAAAAAACCAAAAATCGAAGAAAAAAAGTGTGCTGTTCCTGAGATATACATAATATTCAAATGTGTGCAAAGCATCTATTTTTCAAAAAAATAAACTATCGAGGAAACTTTCTCCAGTTGTGATTTTTAAAACACGTAATTTAAGATAAACGATACGAAGTAACATTTCCCTTTATATGGAGGTGGTTTCAAGTAAAATTTTGACACTTTTGACACTCGCCAATCGCCATAATGTAGTTTCTTTCACCAAATGTAAAATACCATTTTTTTTTATTTTGAGGTTATTGTTATGGTGCAATGTAATTTTGACTCAGATGGACCGTTGACAGTTACATTTTCATAACCAATCATCATAATTATAAATGACATATTAAATATTTTACGAGTTTCTTCATAAACTTTAATTTGTCTCATAGATTGTACTAATAAGGTCTAAGGACAAAGTGGACCTACCAGAAGAAGCGAAGGATTTTTCCATTCAATTTCAATACGGATATTATTTACGACTCTGCCACAAGAGCTTTATAACGCTATATTTCAATGAACATCAACAAATAAAACACGGCGTCTACTCGGCAAAACCGTAGCGAAACTATCGTCGTCGTTTATGAATTTATTTACGTTCGAACGAATTGACATAGGAATTGATTTAGGCCTAGAAATAGACCTTTGTTTGACTGCAATCTCACCTGATGGAAAACGAAGATGCGGCTGACGCGACTGTGTATCACGAAGGCCTAGAAGACCTATTCACCCTTTTCTTGAGAGACCCAGGTTGTAATTGGCTGGAAAAACAAAGGCCTTTAAAATTTCAATTTAACAATATTACTATTTCAACCAATGGATTTATTTACACTTTATAATTATTAAATTGAACGTAATCCATAAATTATTATATGATATTGTTCATTCGGTTCTTGAAGGGTTTATACATTGCTAACTAACTAACAGATTCATTTGTATTTGTACATTTTATAAATTTTAATATATGTCTTAAAAACCAGTTGTTCTTTGTAAAAGTCTAGGAATAGCAATATCGGAACATAGCTCGTTAAATTTATTAACAATAAGTTTAACGAGCGATGTTCCGATATTCATAGTGCCGAACATAATAATAAATTTTTGTCCTCGTATTCCATACAATCCGATAAGATTGTAGTCGAACCACTAAAATATTATTTGATGGTAGGTGAAGATTTGGCCGAAATATGTATTACGAAGTTGTAAAAGGCCTCTTTAAAAGACCCCAGTAGGCAGCATGGGGATTATTCTCTAGGGTAATAAATTACGTCACTTTCTCATTGAATGCGTAAAACGTGTAAATTTTATTCCTTCAACTTCATTAATTTACGCAATGTATAACGATGCGATGTGATTTTTCTCTACTACTTCTACCCTAAACAACAATCCCCGTGCTAGGCCGGCGGGTTGTCGAAATGTGACCGAAAAACAGAAGCCGACAGCGAGTTTGAAATCTCAGCGGTACAAATGATAAAGTTAAAGGAGAACCGCTTAGTGCGATTAAAATGACTATCGCTATTAATTTGCAGAGTAGCGCTCAGGATAGTTCAAATATTTATGAAGACACTGTACAGTGCACGAACTAAGGAATTGATTTCAGTATATTGACACATCTATGTCGCAAGCTGAATTGACGAGTACCTACGTAGGTAGTAGTTCCTCTCTCTAGGAGTATGTAGGACCATCTAATCATTTAGTGCACGTAAAGTAATTTAGCGCTAAACCTAATTAAAATTCAACCGATATATATTCAAAAGTGCGCAATTTGTATGGAAGTGAACTAAAACTAAGCAGTAAGAAGCAAGTACCTAGGTTTCACAGCAATAAATTCATTTAGTATTTGTCAAGTAATCCAAAAAGAAATCAGAGATAGATTAGCTTTAAGACTTCTCTTATGGTTATCTTGATACCTCAACCTCAACATCCTATATTGGTCCACTACTGGACGCAACCTCCCCCTACTAAGCGCCTTTATTGGCTGTTATCTATTTGGGGGGGGGGGGGGGGGGTAATGCCCATAATCTCCACCCCGGACATGAATGAGGGTTGGGGATTTAACACAAATTGCAGTTCATTCAATATTAAATCATAATTTTCCGACCTTTTCCTTATGTTTTACTATTATTAATTACTGTGTTTTATTATTATTGTGTATTTTTATGAGTCTTGTACTTGAAATAAACAATTTTTATTTTTATTTATTCATGTGTCTTTGAAACTGAACTATAAGTCAACTTTAATAACCTTTGAAAATCATATTGGCATATTGGTAACCGGATAAAGATGGACAGGTGAAAGTGATGATCTTATAAAATGTCCATTTTCCCACTTTATTATAATAATTTTATGGACTTTTAGTTTGACTAATAAATGTGTATTTAACAATAAACGAACGAATAAAAAAGTCGAACGATAGATTTCATAAAAAAACACAACCATGTTTGTTCGTATTACACAAAAACACTTTCAAAGCCCAAGTTACTTCAATACTAAATTGGCTCCATCACTGAAGGCTATGAAGTCAATCAAGTCGATAAATAAAAAAGTCCACGTTGATTGCAATAAATGATACAATTTCCGTTATTTCATTGATGAGTCAATCACCACGTCGAAGTCCGAGATCAAACTTCAGATAATTCTAAGAGCCTAATCACAACGACTTACGACTTACGAGCGATTTTAAAAATCGCTCGCAAATAGCCTGTGTGATTAGGCGATATATTGAAGAGCGTGATAGCGCAGCGAGCTGCAAACTTGCAATAAATAAATAAATAATGCTAGTCAATCCAACAGCATCTAACCTCAACCTACACAGAACTTGTGTTATGGGTACAGTTAATACAATACATTACTTATATACATATTTTTTCTCGGGACAAATGATAGTACGATCTGCAAATATTTGTTCCTGGTTTTCTGGGTGTTTTTCTATGTATCATAATAAAATCTATCTATATAAGTGTATTGTATTAAGTATATCTGTTATCTAATACCCATACCACAAGCTCTGTTTATCAGACTTCTTGGGGCTAGATAATGCTGTGTGTATTATCCAGCATTATAAATTTATAAATTATATTTTTTAGTATACTAATAAAAACGCCAGAAAACCCGGAACAAATATTTGCAGATCGTTCAAAGTTCAACCTCCCGCGTCGCAGGCGGGCCTTCGCCCACCGCGATACATCGACGACGGCAAGCTCGCTGCACTTGCCACTCTTTGAAATCGCTCGCAAATCGCCAGTGTAATAACCCTCTATGCGATTACAAAATTAACAATAGGTAATGAATTGTAATGCCCTTTTAACTGATGTTACTTTGCAAATAACTTAGAGCATAAAAAATGTTTCAAAATAGCCGGCGCGGAACACACGGGACGGCGTTGCGCTGCGATGATGGCAGATTGAGTGGATGATTGATGCCTTTCTTCTTGGGTGGTATTTGACTCAAAGTGCTCATGTAATCTAGTTAAGTTCACGTGTTAGGATGTTATAGGTACTCATTTATAAATATAGAATTATGCATAGATACTTTGGGGCTCATGGTGCTGTGTGAGAGAGATTTTATTTCTTACTAGCTGCGGCTCGCGTCTTCGCATGCGTTGTTACCATGGAAACGTTAAAAGATGATTTATATTTCACGGGATCTGATTTATGGAATAAAAAGTAGCATATGTTTGATTCAACGATTCTAATTACCGCAAGATCCATTCAGTAGTTTCGGCGTAAAGAGGTAACAAACATCCATCCATCCATACATCCATACAAACTTTCGCATTTATAATATTAGTGTGATATTGTTTCACCAAAACATTAAAAGAGCATGTTTTGAATGGCTCCGGTGGCAGTACCTATAATATAGATGTTCCTGAGTTGTTTGATAAATTCATATTTATTGATATACTTTAGGAATTCACGTTCGCGATGTAAGAACCGTTAGAATATCATCAAAGCTGAATAAAGGGAACCTAGCAAAAGAAGGTGAACGTAGATGCACATCTTTGTATTTTTGATCCCGCGATGAGCAATCCAAGATGAGGCTTTAATCCGGCTAAGATTTGTTTGTAGCTACAAAGATTTTCTTTAGAAAACTTAGGAGTGTGAGGGTTTTTTGCTCTAGACTATGGACAAATAATTATATTCTCCAATTAAAACCTCTTCTGTTAATCAAGATAAGGGTGAATAGGTTTCTTCTAGACCTTTGTGATATACCGTCTGCCACAACTTCTTTCCTGGAGTCCTTCGTTTCTGTTGTATGGAAGCCCCCTTTAATATTTATTTTATTCTGTACAACCGCTTCCCGCTGTCTGTCTGTCCCTAGCTATGCTTACATCTTTCAAACAACGAAATGGATTTTGATGCGTTTTTTTTAAATAGATAGAGTGATTCAAGAGAATGGTATATGTATGTATAATACACCATCATTGGCCTGGTGATCATTAAATTACCAAAATAAGGCTAGTGCGTTATACCGACCCGTATGTTTACAGTTGAACCGCGATTATCTCCACAATAACATAATACACTGCTCTTCTCTGTTTCCTAACCGCAAAGTAGTTCACTATTCCCGCGCTTTACTATTCAATGGACGATGTAAATCAATTTGAAAAGTTCATCTTTTGATCTTTCTCTAAATAAATGCAATGGTCCGCGATGTTGAGGATTCGATTCCCGTTTCGGGATTTATGTTTTTATGATCTCCAGATATAAGTTGCGGATGTTTTCTACGTATAATAAAAAATATCTATCCATATATGTTATGTTGCTTTAATAAATGATTTATTTCTTTCGTTTGGCAAATTGATGCTGAATTATATATATACATAGTGCGCTGATCCGCGCACACGAGTGGTTCAGCACAGAGCTGAGTTTGACCCTTTTTGGCCAACAGGGGCAGCACAGTCGCCAAATTAACATCTGTATGCACCTATCTATGTATAGCCTACCTTATTTATAGCTATTGTACCTATGTAGTCACCTGTTTTTGGCCAAATAGATATATCTTTATCTTTATCTTTACCTTTAAAATATATCGCGTCATATTTTATTTGGGGGCAACATAACGTCAGTTATATTAATATCTTTTTGACGTGATAACATCTAATAAATCGATGAACATGTGTAGGATGTCAAAAAGTATTACGTTGTTGATAATGTTGTCATGACAACTGAATCACTGAAGATTAAAGTTCTAATTTCATCTACGACGACCTCTGTGGCGCGGTGGGCGAAGGTCTGCCTGCGATGCAGGAGGTTGCGGGTTCGATTCCCGCCTCGGGCCAAATTTGTGTACGATCTGCAGAAATTTGTTCAGGGCGTTCTGGATGTTATTCTATGTATAATAAAAAATATCTATCTATGTAGTGTATTGTATTATGTATATCAGTTATCTAGTACCCATAACACAAGCTCTGCTTAGCTTGGGGCTAGATAATGCTGTGTGAATCGTCCAGCATTATTTATTTATTTATTTATTTATTTATTTATCTAATAGATAACGTTGATATCTAGCTAACACCTTAATGGCAAAAACAGTAAGTATACTCGTATAAACTAAGAGGTTAGATTTTCGATAGATCAAGTTAATGACGTTTGTAAAATTATCGTTTCTAAACCAACTTCAGAGACAAACATTTTTTAAAAGCTGGTGCGATGCTCTTTTGTTTTTTTTTCATACAATTATCCACGCTGACTGTCAAGTTAATCCTCCAGTATAGGAAAAATAAAAAAGATCGCGTCGAAACATAGAGAAGATGATCACTCACTCTGCAGCCTATTAGTCCACTGCTAGATGCAGGCCTCCCTTTGACAAGCGCCCCGTTGGCCTTTATCAAATAGGGGGGTAATGCCCATAATCCCCACGCTGGGCATACGGGTTGGAGATCGCAGAGCGGTGGTAGAATTGTTCTGCAGGAGGTGCTGTTGTCCGCCCCCAGTGAATATCCCTTAGTTCCCTCCTACGACACCCGCGCGCAGAGTTGGAGTGGTGCAAATTTTAAGCCACACAGCACGCGAAGATGATCAATTGATATTAACCTATTTTAAAGTTATCTAATAATATAATCGAGGTAAAATCCTTTCCAAATAAGTACCTATTTATTTTGATTACATTAAAAAAAAACATACGTTGGATTTTAAAAAAACGTCGTCTGCTGAAAGACGTTCCATGTCTATTTCTATTCAAAATACTTAGTGTAGCTTTGTATCTACGGAAATAAAACAGGTTTTTATTCGGTTATGAATAAGCTAAAATTGTGTATTTATCTATGTCAAAATAAACAAAAGAATTATAATAAGGGTTTCGTTTCAAGGGTGTTGACATCCGCTTCAGACCCTTTGTCCACAATTAAAGACTATTATATTGTTTTATTACCGTATAATAATATAGATGAACACCTAGTCAAAGGACTTCAATTAAAAGAGACATGGAAATCATAGTGTTTTTTTAATTGAGCCGCTTCTTTACCATGTCTAAATAAATCTATAATAAGGAATATTAATCAAATGATAAAAACAAATTGAGCTAGTATTTACAATTCAAACAATAGACTAAAGTATAGAAGCGCCGAAGAAACCTAAACATTTCGACCTAATCCATACCTATCTATCGAAAAAAAGCGCTACATATTCGCCAATACAAGCCCGCAAGCAAGGAAGAGTAACCTTCCAAATCGGCCGTGATACGGATTTCAGAGCAACGCGATGCACCTATATAAAACCACAGGTCGACTTTGCACATCGCAGTCACACGCAGCTACTTGCAAGAGTTACCTGTTTTAGTTAATACACTATTTAAAATAACAAACATGAAACTGGTAAGTGTGGACCACTGTGGATTTATCATCTCGGGATTTTGTTTTTCTGGAGAAAACAGCAAAAAAAATAAAAATTCAAGAATTGGTGTTGTAAGGGGTTGAGTCTTTCCCAATTAGTGACTTAATATAATAGATCAAGACTTTACAGGAATATGGGAAAAATTTGATTCGATCATCCTAGATTTATTGAAGGGTTTGCTAACGTCATAAAAATATCCTCTTAAGCTAGACCTGTTCTCAGTTGTTCTCAGTTGAACACATAATCCCTCTATTTCTATCCAGGCTTGCCTATTTTATCATTTTAATTATGACTCACCTCCTCCTCCACCAAGACTTCAATAAGATCTTACCTAAACATAAAAAGAAAAGCTCATCATTATGATATGGGGAAGACTTTAAACAGTACAGCCCCGAAACATTATATTGAAATTTCCAGATACTTCTAAACAAAAGTACCTTAACCACTCAGTCAGTCAAACATCATTAGTAGGTATTTATATATAGAATGATGGTCAATCCCTTTTGTAGTACAAAAAGGTCGTCTTCATCTCGTCTATTCATCAAATAAGGTATTTGCTCAGCACAATGAAATTTTATTGAGTTTACAATGATGTAGCTATTTCAAACTTAATTTGTCAAATTAAATTTATGTCCTATTTAACAAAATTCGAAGTTATGTTTATGCAGTTAAGTGTCCTAACACTGAAACTCATAGTTATAAGGTTCAGTAAATTACTTGACTGTCACTAATGATTCTGCGAAATTCCTTAATTAACGTCAAACATGTGAATAACATCTATAAAAACTCTGTCCTATTGACTTGAAAGGCCTCAAATAGGACTGTCTGATAACAAGCAATATAAGTACAGTCTTACAGAATGGAAACATGGAGTGAGATCGAGCGTTATACGAGTATATGAAACAATCGTCGAGACGAAAGAAAAAAGCCCATGCTTACTACTATTTTGTGTCGTCTCTGGAACATACAACCCTGGTTGAAGACAGTTTTGATTACATTTTCATCTAGTCCAGTCATCTGTTCAATCTATGCCCCTTTCTTTCTTTACAGTTCGTAGTAGCTGCCCTTCTCGGAGCGTGCGTCGCCGATCGCCTGGACAACAAATACCTTCCCCCCAGGGGCAACTCCGGGGCTGGATTCGGACCTGGATTCAACGGGGCTGGACCTGGCTTCCAAGGAGCGGGATCCTTCCAACCCCAAGGCTTCGCCAGCCCTGGGGGATTATACAACGCTCCTGGCGCAGGTGCCGGTCAAGGTTACGGTAGAACTGGAGGTTCTGCACCTGGGCCTGATGCTAACGCCCAGATCCTGAAGCTGAACAGTGAAGTAACAGCTGACGGCTTCTCCTACGAATACGAAACGTCCAATGGAATCCGCGCTGATGCTAAAGGAGTGGCTACTAATGGAGTGCAGTCTCAGGGAAGCTTTGCGTACAAGGGTGATGACGGCCAGGACTATTCCATCACCTATACTGCCGATGAGAACGGATACCAACCCCGTGGTGCTCACCTTCCCACTCCTCCCCCCATCCCAGAGGCTATCCTGAGGGCTCTGGAGCAGAACGCCAGGGATGAGGCCGCTGGTATTGTTGATGATGGTAAGTTCTTCTCTTTTTTAAGTAGAATTTAAATTTGCCTATCGCGGTAAGAAACTGAACTAAACAAGCTTTGACGTGAAAATCAAAACCTGACTAAATCAAAGTAGGTACACCAACGGCATAGCTACACGCACTTCAGTCCAAACTAAAGACGCCATCGAAACCTAAAGAATCTAATGTGCGATATTTAAAAAATCTAAAGCCTTAGACTAAATATCGTTTTTAAATCGTACTTTTTGCACTAATTCATCTTTGTAACATAATTTACAAACGTCATTGCCTTAAAGTACGTGTAAACAAAAAGTACAGACAAATGACTTGTAATAACCCCTTGCCGCTAATAGCTTTGTTTAAAAAAAATGTAAATGCTAGCAAAAAATAATTAAACATAAGTACATCGTTACTTTAGTAACTATAATACTTCATTGAGTACACAATTATAAATATTTAATAAAATGCATTGTTTGGGCAAATTGATCATCTAATAAAAAAATTCACCATTGACGACACATCATAGTTATTTAGGTATTTCGTTAGGTATTTATTACTCAAGCACGCCCTTACACCTAAATGGCAGTGAGAAGACTATTAAAATCAATTGCAGTTTACAAAATAGTTGCAATAAAACACCCAAAACTGGTCTCAATTAAGTCACCTAACTGACTTTTCATAACGTTAAATTAATATCGGCCCTTACAAGCCGTATCAAATATGTTACGGCTTATAAAGTTAATAGATGTTGAAAGATTAATCAAATGACTAATAACTAATTATTTAACTATAGTTTAGTTTTTGGGTAGAACACCGAATTAGGAAGAATTAGGAATTCAAGACAAGACATGTCGTTGTCGTTACAGTTCATCTGGAAGACAAAGCCCTCTCTTCTTATTTATATTCATTGCTTACCATAGAAATATCTATGGATTAAATTTAAAAAATCCAAGTTTATTACGAATTCTTTTTTACATGCACAAGCTAAAGTTACTCAACCCCTGTCTCATTTATTCGAAATTTCTTAATATTATTGCTTGTGTTCGAAAATGTTTATGGATAACTTTATAATTCAACATAATTTCCAAGTAAGTTTCCGTCATTTTTTTTCACATCCTTAGAAATTCCTTACAAGTCACAAAAAATGCATCATCTAGATTCTCCTTGCAAACTCATCTACAATTATGTCGACCTGCAACTTAAAGTCCAAGAATATTCCATTAATACACACCGATTGAAATGCATTTGATGGACTACATTAAATCGGTACCGTTTTTATAAAACTAATCGGTCTATCTGTATTCTAAGACATGAAGTGTTAGTACAATTTTATGTATGTGGAATCTTAGAAACGTGAGTACGTACATCACTCGCTTATTATGTACGATACGAGGTAGTATTATTTAAAGGTAAACTTCATTTCTTTTGTAAATTCCGATAAGGATTCCGTATCATTGCAAAATATCTACATACAATTTTATCATTAGCACCGATTGATACTTTTGAGGTCCTGCGGTCTTCTTTCTGACTCCAGGATAAGACAGTGGCATGGCAGGTCGATTCAGATGAGTTTGTGAATGTATAACGCATACTATTTACGCAGCTCGTTGGTCACTTTTTATCCGTTACCCAAATTCAGCCAATTTATTGAACGAGCGAAAGTAGAAAATAGTTAATAGTATAATGGTACTGAATCGACCTGCAGGATCCCAGTTTTAGAACAAAACACAAAAGAAATCACATTTATGATTATATCAAAGGCCGCAGTTTGTTTTAAATTATTTGCATAGAGCTATAAACGTATTATGCGATCACTAAGAATAGAATAGACTTGTTAAACTTAAGTCAATCCCTTTCGAAAAGTTCGTCAGGAACAACTATAGCTGACCTTTCTGCTGGCTATCGAGGAATCTTTTTGCACGACCTTAGAACTATTATTGATATTTACATTCATCCTACAAACTTTCAGCCTTTGTACATTCTAATTTTTAACCAGAAAGCCTAGATGAAAATTATATTTTTAATAAACCATAGTCTATTAAAGCAGAGGTTAAAAAAGTGGACTTAAATAATTCTGATGTACCTTCTTCTCTAAATTCTTTTTAAATTAATAATCATGTCAAATTGCACCTTTACTAAACTTAAATCTCTACAATGATGTATCTAAATAATGTCTGACAGTTTGACAGGTTAAACACACACGTGTGTGGTCTGTCAACATTCTTTGCTTTGCTAGATGACTGTAAAATTGCGGTATTAATTATATACGCTATGTAGTGATTTTATTCGTCTAGCATGGACAATCATTTTTGTTCCGGGAGTCTAAGTTTATAACTTTTTGAATTATCATTTCGCAAAGATAATTATAAACATAGCAAATATGCCTTTGTATCTCAACATCTTCTATCAAGCTTTATGATTAGAACTTACCGCTTTTACTTTAGAAGAGGGACAGAGTTATGTCTTAATGTAAGTAATTAATTTAAGAATGAGTTAAAAACATCAAAATTCACAAATTCAGCATAAGAAAAATCTACATAAGTTTGTTTATGCATTACTTTCCCCTCCCTACTCAATGGGCGGTAGTGCACATATTAATCACTGTTGGCATGTACCTCCATCTAGATAATCGAGCTTTTGCAACTCGCCGGTGTAGGAAAGCTTCCTTTGTAATTTCATATTTGTAGCAGCTTCGCTATGTTGTAACTTAAAACTGCACTATCTGGAATGAATGAAATTTAGCTAATTTTGCATAATTTTTTGCCATGGCAGTCAAAGGGTTCATTACGTAGCATTATGATAAATCATTTATTGTAGGCAACATTAGTCTAGTACAGGATGCAAAATACTTAAAAACGATAGTATCGTATAAATAAAATATGTATTTACATAATTCTAACAAAAGTACATACAATAAACCTATTTACTACCACCTACTGTCAGCGACGTGGGCGACAAGCAATATGTGCTGCGACCGGTAAAGATCCGTGAAAACTCCGCACATTCTTCCGTCAGAATTATGCCTTGGTGAAAGGTCGAAATATTCTCAGTTGGAATACGCACCACAAATGATTAACAATTACATTATGATGTGACTTCAACCGCTCCAAGATGTTGATCTTCGTCTTCAAATGTTCCACGAAAATCCACCTGCAAAAATCAACCCCTCCAGCTCAACCTATGTTTGTCGTAAGAGCTGAATAAAATAACCTACCATAGGAAAAGCAGCAGCTTCCATCTATATATTTTTAACACCTCCACTGTGGCCACCAATTCGTTTGCAGAGCATGGTGATTATGGCAAAACCTCTGTTTAGGGGAGACATTTTCAACAGTGAACGTAACCGTGCTGATAAATAAATAGGCAGTCACTGACAGACTTTTTGAAGTCCAGAATCTCGCTAAACGCATTAACATTATCGCAAAATTCATTTGCAGAAGCGTTTTTATTACCTATGGAATGGAAAAAAGTCAAGTTATAAAAACATACTTCTTTACTTAATCAATCAATAAATAAGCTGTTATATTAATAAATAAACAAGCAAAGCTATCTACCTCTCTAAATCTTGATTAGCGGCGAACAAAACGATTTTAACACCAGTTAGATTTTATCGCCTAAACTTAACTTCTAAATTACCTCAAAATTTATTACCTACATCGTCAAATTCCTTAACAATAACGACACACAGTCTGAATTAGCTTGACAAGTTTGACGTCAATACATCAAATCTTAGTGGACTTTAGCTGTTTTATAATAGAGTTGAGATTGAATAGTATTTTCTCACATTTTGCAATGTTGTATGGGAATGTGTAGAACAATAGTTGTGAGGTTGATGCTAACAATCTCATGTCATAGTGTGAAATGTGTAAATACACGCGATGGTGTTTTGAGATAGCATGGGAATTTAAACCGTAAATATAACAGTGTAAAATTTTAATTTGAAAAATGTGCATTCCGTTTGAGCTTTTTTCCTATTTTTGTCCCATAATGAGATAAGTCCTATCCAAGAATCTCATAGATATAGCTCTCCCAGTTATTTCCTGAATTATTTTCTTTACGGTGCCTTACGAAACAAAAAAAATGTGCCACTCTAAACTTCGTAATTGTATTATTAAAAAAAAACTGACTTTATATTCATTAATGGTTTTCCTAAAGTTTTGCGAGATAAATAACATTATCTTTGGAAATTTTTTTCAGTGGGATTATCTTGGGACACATTACAAAATAAACTCAATCAATCTATACATAAATATCGGTCTATAATTGAAAGAGTAATCAAATAAAGTAAGAAGAAAATTTTGTAGCTTTGATAATACAAAATTAAATCGTTATTCTGTCAATATTCTACCCACGCTAATGCTATCTACAGAGAAACAGCCTCATCAGAAAGCGTCAAGGCCGTTCAAGTCAATTCGTTACCACTAATGACAGCACTTATGCATTCTGTAACACAAACACTTGTACGCAATGTTCGAGTAATAACTGGTATGGATCTATACTTAGAATTAATAAGTAAATTTATCAAATATACGTAGTTACTAGCGACGAAACTTTATGGTATTGAATTTTATTGTGTTTTAATTTCAGAGTAAAATAAAGGTTAAGTAATCATTCCCTCTGATTGTACATTCTAATTCAAGAAAAACTTATAGGAATGTATTATGATAAATTAAATTGAATCACATATTTTGTAGATAAATACGTCTGCTAACGTTTTGAAAGATACAATCTTTCAAAACTTTAGCAGACGCATCTCGGTTAAAAATATTTATAATATATGTAACATTTTAAAAAATTCCAAATTTCTTTAGCTTTTAAAAATTAATCAAAAATTGTTAACCTAAATAAATCTAGGCCATATTGTATGATCGAGTGGGAACTCCACAAAAAGATGTACTAATATGATTGGCAGAGAGGCCTCGCATTTCAGCATACTACCTCTATGTAATCCTATGTAATCAGTACGTAGTAATCCAACATGCTAGAGGTTGTGACCTAATCAAGGAGTTGCAGCAGAAATCTAGAGCTAAACTGACCATGTGTTGTAATGATTTGATACTTTGTCTATGTCCCTTCATTATTATTCATTATTTATTTATATATCTAAGAATATAAAGTAAACATTAGACATAAAACATAGGCTTTAATCAATTAAAAGTGGAGTACTATGGTCTTGCGAGATTTTGCACTTCTCGTCAATAAATGCGTAATTTAGAAAATGGCAATTCTGCGGTTTGGAACTCAGACACATGTGCTAAACTGCCGGTTTCAACGATTTCAACCCAAAATACAGTCAATTTATGCAGATTGAGCATTTCTTATAGAGACTATAGATAAATGCTTAGTAAGAAGGAAGACACATTATACGAGTACCTAGTTGTAAATAAGGTTGGCGCCTGTGTCTCTAGTTATCATTCCATTTTAACTTATGGAGAGCTGATTCCAGATCTTAGACTCAGATTGAATGACGATCTTCACAATGTGAATCGAGTAACACGGTTAATATAGTTTCAATTGTTACCTATGTGTGTAATTTTGTCATAAACCTTCAAACTAAGCCATTTTGCCATACATCGTAATAATTTAATGACCACAGAGATAACTCAAGCATGAGCTCTTAGTTAACAAAGAGTCTGTTATTATTATTATTTCTTGCATTAAATGACCCTAAGCCTCTATTATAAGAGCATCATTGTAACACGAAGCATTTAAACCATTTTCGATTGTTGCAATAATTTGCGTCGTTATTTGGCGAGATAATTTTGAGTTGTGACCTTTAAACCAGTTTATAAAGTAGGCATGAAAAGACATTAGTCATGCACACGCACATTCTTTTCCAAGCTCTATCTTCTTGATTTTTTTTCATATCATATAACTGGATATATAAAGAGATGTTATTTCTGTTTTTTTTTCTGAATACACCAGCAAAAAGTTAAGAAATTTTGACCATTTTAAGGTATATATATATATATATATATATATATATATGCATTAAGAAGGCTTTTGTTGCTATTTGGCAAAATAGTTCTGAGCTGTAACTCCACAATATAAAAAATATATAAACCACAATTAACAGTCAATACGACGCTTATTTGGAAAGGCCTAGGTTCAGCAATGTACTCTTATTTCACCAACCATTGCTGCATTGGTTAAACACGTAACAATGTTTATAAAAGTAAAGAGTTGTATTATCAATATAACTCAAAAAAAAACTAGGCACTGACAAGAAATAAACTACTCTAACCTCTTTTCTAATCTCTTCCAACATTCCAGGTACCTACAAGGGTGAGGGAGCTGGCAGCGGCAGCGGCTACCCTAGCAGCGGTGGCTACCCCAGCGCTGGTTCTGGACCTGCCTTCAACAGACCTACCGGCTTCAGTGCTGGCGCTACTTCCCGCCAGTACCTCACCCCCAACGCAGGACCCCGGCCAGGTGGTAACGGAAACTTCAACACGCAGTCTGGATACAGATACTAAGAATGATTTGGAATAATTGAGGGTGGAGGGTAGATCTGAAATTGTGAAGAAATTTGGATTTATGTGAAATAGATAGCTTTGTTTATATCCAATACAAAAAACAATAACTACAGTTTGTTGTTTTTTGTCACAAAATGTGGTTGTTGTATTTTGTTGCTATTTCCAGACGACAAAAAAGTGTTTAATGAACTTTTAATGAATTTGATGGTAAAATTACGGTGTTATTTTCAGTTAAATGAAATAACACCGTAGTTTGTCCTAAATTTCAAGATCTAACTTCTCTAACTCAAAAATTCTGCGAAAACGCTTATTTATTATAATTTTCTTCAATCGTTATTATTTTAGGGTTACGACGAAAAAGCTGTGAACCGATAAATGTGATTTTACGATAATTTTATAACCATTTTAAGTGTATAAATTTCTTTTTCTTTCCAATTGTGATCTCAATTCTCAATCTGTGTAAAAACTTGTCCTCTAATATTTATAAGTGATGGTTACCAAAAAAAAATCGTTTTTACTTGAGGAAAACATCGAAAACTAGACCGTGCTTATAAATATAACTGAAATTTTCTTTGTAAAATCTTGTACCTTCTGAAATAAATCCTTAGAGATAAAAAAGACAAATACAGCAAAACAAATGAGAACGATAGACGTAAGACAGAAAATGTATAAAAATACTCCTAGTTTTAAGTTTTGTACATACGGCATGATGCAACGAATAAACATGAATTGCAATATATTTTTTGTATATTTTTAATCATTTCCCATCACATAAATAAAAATCATAAATCATTTATTCAGAAACAACCATACAATTGTGTTTGAACAGTAGGTACATCAAAATATCATGCAATGTGAAGAGAATAATGTCAAATTCTTCCTCACTACCCGTCTTCAAATTTTTCGGTATAGAAAGAATTCAGGATAATGTACATCAGTGCAAAGTGAACTAATATTTACCAGAGCAAAAGAGTCTCAAAAATAAATAGGTAGTTTCTAAGTTCTAGTAATTTCTTATACCTCTGGCCTATATACCTGTAAATCCAAATTAACTTTATTTATCGCGCCACATTATGCAAGGTCGATTGAACTGTGCTTTGGTGTTTTTTTTTTTTATATAAATATATAGTTTATACATAATTTTTATCTTATCTAAGTTTATGCTTAAGTTTACGCACGCCATTTTGTTGTTTTTGACCTCGTGTGGTTGGCAGGCAGAAAATGCCATCAGCATGATACCCACCATTTGTATAATTTTTTATAATTGTGTGCAATAAAGTATTAAATAATTAACTAATAATAGTCCAGCAAAAAAACAGCTAGAAGATGCTAACAAGCCTTACTATTCAAACAATCTCGTAACGAACTATAAATTAAATTGAAGTGCATTTTTTACACATGACTAAGGACCATCTTTACCTATTACGGACCATCTTAAAAGGCCCGGTCTCAGACAGGCCATCAAATTCCAAATACGAAGCTCTTGGCCATCACTAGTTGGAACTTAAACTATTTAATTGTGCTACGGAAAGTTTTTATTTTAGCTGTTTATTTTTATGGATTGGACTATTGAAGGCTGATCATTCATCCTGCGCCTGACTTTTAACCGTCTTCAAAAAAAAAGAGGAGGTTCTCTATGCGACAGTTTTTTTTGTGTTTGTTGTTAGCTACCTCAGAACTTTTGACTGGGTGATCCGATATTGATGATTCCGTTTTTATTTGAAAGCTGGTGCTTTCCGTTTAGTCCCATTTCAATTTTGTCTAATTCTGACAGTGACATCTATAAAAAACCATATAATTGAAGTTGGTTTATAGTTTTTTAAAACAAACTCAATTATCTCCAGTCGTGTCGGTCTGCCGTCTCATCGGATATTTTTCGTGAGGGAATAGAGAGTGCACCTGGGTTTGAGTATACACCTGTGCACTATTAACGCATTCACTGCCCACCGCTGGCTGTGGCTCGCAGGGGCGCGCTGCAGCCCCAAGACGTGGAACAAGCACGTCTGGGTCTTGGCCCATGAAAGTGACTGTTGTGCCCTAAATTCGGCTAGGGGGTCATCAAGCTGGTGATGAGACATCATAGTTGAAGATTTAATGAGGTTCTTTCATTAAGACGTAAGTATACCCTATCCAATGTGGCGCCGTCACCTTTTTTATTATATTTTTACGTTTAACACAGAAAATTTTAAAAATCCATCGTACAGTTGGCGCCTTCCTCAATAGCCTGTATTGGTCCACTGCTGGACGCAAGCCTCATCCTGATAAGCGCCTTGATAATTTTCATAATTGTTTTGTTCATATTCAATGAACGAGAGCCGATTGAAATACTTATAGCATAGCTAAAGATAAGAATATATTATACAATTAAAATTAAGTATTATTTTATTCATACATTTTCTGAAAACTATGAGCATGGTATTTATAACAGAAATTTTGGGTAACTAACGGCTAATAGGAATAAGTTTCTAGAAAAAAACTAAATGCAATTATAATAAACAATCGATAAAGAAATAAACGGCAAATTTGGTTCACAAAATAATAACAATATCAAGATCTTAGTGACCTCTATCTTTAGATGCTCGAAGCAGGTTGGAAATTCCGTTCTCGAATCATGGTCATGTTGTTTTAGTTCACTAAGAAACTACTAGATGGCGTTGGAGTTATTATTAACACAGAAATTAATTTGATTGCATTATAAAACCTACGTAACACAAAAACCGACTTCAAATATCATTATAATTTACACTGTTTTACAAAGTTTGTAAGGCCTTAGAAATAACATTTTTAAGGGACCATTTCAGGTCATTTACTATATACACTGACTTAAAAATCATGCAAAGCGGTCAACCAATCGACGAATATTAATAAAAAAAAGTTACAAACACACATGCAGCCCAACATAGAATCTCTTCCTTTTATTAACTCAGTTAATAAAGCAGGTAGGTATCCCCGGCATACTAATTTTCTTTTACGTAATCTAGATTTAGAATTTTACTACAGTTAAATTTTTTAGAAGCTACCTAATAAATAACATTATAAATAAAAATAAATAAATAAAATATAATTTATTTCTGTAACAGTTTTACAAATATTGTAGCCGTAGTAAAGACCTTCATTTAAGTAAAAGTACTTGTGTTAGAAGGTCTCGCTCTTCTACATATAACAGACATTACAGATTATTTATCTAAGTCTTTAAAAATATAAAAGGAAAATATAGTTTATAATCTACTAATACAGTTTATAGTCTAGCTTAAAATCTAATTATGTCTTGTTTATTTTAACAAATAATTAACGGAAAGTGCGTTTAGTTAGTAGTATAAGTAATAAGTGCGTGTTTGATTAGTGTGAGTGGTGTCCTGGGTCCCCTGAGAACACCAGTCATGAGAGTCTGGGTAACAGGGAACCGAGATTTGATTGCTTCCTGGGATATCAATTACTACCTTCAAAAACGAGATACTATGTCTATATACAATGTATACATAATTTTTTCAAAGCTTTCCTTTTGTTTTTTGTATACTGGAGGCCAGCATTTGTGACGTTAGCGTGGATGAATACTCCATTCATCCACGCTGACGTCACAAATAGTGGTGGTATGAAAAAAAAAAGAAAATCGCACCGGTTTTTTAAACTAAGTAGTAGTAGTGGACTAGTTTCTTATCGCAGCGAAACGTTTTCTATTCCATAGGAACCGATTTATGGGATAAAAATAGCCTATTTTTGATTCCAGGATTTATGAATGGATGTTTCTAACCTCTTCACGCTAAACCTACTAAACGGATCGGGTTGATTTTTGCATACTTGTAATTCTAATTATAGGTATTTTTTTCCCTTAAATCTCTTCTCCCCATGAGAATAGAAAACGTTTCCAGAGAAACAACCCGTGCGAAGCTGCTTAGGTAGGATAATTTTGTATTATGTAATCTAGATACAGAATTTTTACCGCTTATGTTTAAACTTTTCGAAGTTAATAAATACTAGATGATGCTGTGAGGCTGGAGTATTATTTATAGTTGGCGTGATACCGTTTTTCCTGGAGGCTATAGATTTGTGACTATAAGGATGAAAATATTTAGTAACAATTTCGTCAACTAGTTTCGTCTCTCCACGAGACATCATCAGAACACCACAACACTTGATCTTGACACTGAGAGAGATGTTGCCACAACGCAGACGGTTTTTCGCGGAATTGTTACTAAATATTCTCATCCTAATATTTACAATGCATTTCCGCAAAATAACGCCTTTATCTATTTTATGTATCTTAGATTTATGGACGTCTGTCAGCGTTATGTTTGAAAAAAACAAAAGAAAATCACGCCAGCTTATACAATCTCTGCTAAAGTCTGTTCAAAAAGAGAAGAGTCGTGGCGTTACGTGAACTAACACTTATAGTAGTACTGCAATGACAGAGTGGTATTGTCAACGCAACAAAAGTTGGTTATTGGCACACGAGCGCACTCAATTCCCACGACTCTTCTCTTTTTGAATAGAAATGGAAGCTTTTGAAACATATTCTTGACACTGTCATTTCATTATCCACCATCAAAGAAGTATCATACTTATAATCTTTTACATTACAAGTGGCCAGTTTAGAATTATCTGTAAAGAGTATCGATTGTCATGATAACTAAATGTTCAGTTGTACAGCATAAACTATTATAGAGATACAAAGGTGCGTCATTTGTACTACCAATTGTACTTCTTAGTAGTACTACTGATACGGAGGCGACTCTACAAGGGTTAAAAGTTCCCTGTAAAAGAATACCAAAGAGCCAACATAAAGTTAAAGTACCATGCCAACTAAATAAGTGATTTATCACATTTTGCCTGATCTAAATACCTCTATCCTTATACCATTCATAAAACAAAGGACAGGAATGTATCTCTCAGCGAATCTTCACAAATACGGTATTTGAAATGTGATATCGTCATGCTAAATCTCTATGAGAATCTGTAGGGATGGGTAAGGCAAGGGATCGGAGTCGCGGTTTTGGAGTAATTTCAAACACAACTAGATTCCAAAGAGTTAGAAACTAGATTTTGACGAATTCATAAATTATTATAGAATATCCGTACTGTGTAAAATACATAAGTACACTAGTAGGTAAGGCATACATACGAGTGCAAAACTCAAAGGCCTATAGTAATTGAGTGCTGAAGTGATTTCTTTCTTTTTTTTAAAGACACTGAGGTGTTACAATATTCACTCTATGAATTTATTAGTTTTTATTTTAGGGACGATTAAGTTAATGTGCATGATCCTATTTGCCCGTGAGGTAAAGTTTATGACTTTCTAGTGTTTATTTATAAATATTCACGGGTATTTATCGCGTTTATTTACCTATTTTTCAAGATCAAGTGAGGGTAGTTGCAAAAAATGCATCCCCCGCTTCGCTAAGGCGGTAGCTCCAGTACTCCAGTCCTCCAGTCATCCCGTGACCACGACAGAGTGTAAACCTGTTGAAACGTCGGGAAAAATAGGTAAATAAACGCGATAAATACCCGTGAATATTTATAAATAATGTGTTCTGATCGCGTAAGTTTAAAAAACTTTATTTCTAGTGTTTACTGTGTTTCTATGTAGTGAATCCATTATGATTATTAACACTAAAGTTATTTACAACGGGATATTTACCATGATTTGACTCTGTATTAACTCCAAAATCAACAGTTTACAAAAAAACTACGTTTCTGCCCAAGGCTTCGCTTGCGGTGTGTCTATGGAAACGTCTTCTGTCCCATGGTTCCTGATTTATGGGATAAAAAATATGGGGGGATAAAATCTATGTATGATTCTGGAATCAAAATTACGTTTTAAGTTAAGTAATTATTAAGTTTTGGCGTTTAGCTAACAAACATCCATGCAACCAATGTGTACATCTAAACTTACATATTTTTAAGTATTTGAAGTATTAAATTCTCGTCTGGTCTCCTCAATGGTCCTTAGTTACATTTTGTGGGTTTTTGGCTTCTCATTTAAAAACAAAAAGGGAAAAAGAGAAGCCGAATTGGGTTTCTTATAGTTTTCGATTGATAACTTATATGAAACCTCTTAAATGCATGTCATGTTGTACCTATCTATAAATGAAATAAATAAAATATGAGAAAGAAAATACCCCATCACTATAACATTGCACATCATTTGATGCACGATCATAATTATGCGAATATGGCACTGGTCCATAATGCGAACTCGTTCAATGTCTCATTGAGAGCATACACGAAATGCTGGCCTTATTACGTGAGGTTTCAATGTCAGGATAGGTATTAATTCGCTGATTAATACACATAATAACAGAAATTAGTTTAGATATTAAAATTGGTTTCTATTCGTAACTTTGCACGCTTTACTCTGGGGTAACTGTAGACAAGGCCCTGTGACGCTTATTAGGAAATTGCTTGGAAGAGATCGTTGTTAGCGATAAGGCTGCCGATTGTGCCACACTAAATATGGTAAGCATTAAGTTCATATTTGATTTTTTCTTTTTTGTAATGATGGTGCAATAAAGATTTAATATATCTATTTATTTAGGGGGCCCGTATGTCCAGCAGGACTCATAAATAGGTTAATGATGATGATTTTGAAACATGTGGTGGTGCTTAATGTTGTTCCAGGTTTTAATACATCTTAGCTTTATAATAGAGGTAAGTACTCAGTTCCCCTTCTCTCCAGTTCTACTTAGAATTATTAGAATACTAGCTGCGCCCCGCGGCTTCGCACGCCTATCCCACGGGAACTGATTTATGATTTATAGGATGAAAAGTATACCAATGTTTCATTCCAGATCTAGAACTACCTGTATGCGAAATTTCAGACCGATCCCTTCAGTAGTTTTTGCGTGAGAGAGCAACAAACATTCATGTTACGAGTACATACTACATGTTTACAATATTTCGCGTTTTTAGTAGGATTATGTATCAAAATTTCAACAACTTCATAACTTCATAGGGCGATGTTGTCGCTAAGCCACAAAGTTCCTTTATTTGTAATAAATAAAAATATAAATTCAGCAGACAACTAGAACGAACAATTTTTGTGTACTAATAAGTACCTATGGTCTGGCTATTGAGAGTAATACTGAAAAAACACTGAGTGAGTTTTTTTATCGTACGCACTACACATTATAATGTTTTCTGACCCATAAAATGGTAAAATAAGATCACCAAATGAAAAAATTAAAAGGTTTGACTATAATTATTAAATATTCGACTATAATTTGTGCAGAATTAATTTTGTCATTAAATTATAAATAATTCTAGTCCCAACTTCGATGCCAGACTCTTCCAAACCCAACAGCTTATATTGGTTCACTGCTGGAGGCAGGCCTCGTACTGATAAGCGCCTCATTGGCTATTAACTCATGGGGATGGTTATGCCCATAATCCCCACTCTGTAAATGCTGGTTTGGGATCCCAGTTTGGTGGTAGAATTGATCTGCAGAGGATGCAACTGCCCATCCCCGGTGGGTATCCCTTAGTCGCCTTTTACGACACACGTAGGAAGAAATGGTGCAAATTCATGGCCAGCAAAACACAGCTATCCACTTGTTGGTGATCAAAAGCCTAGACTTCTTTTCAACTCTATGGATTAGCGAATGCACACCAACAGCTTCTTTTATAACAAATCTCAGCATCCGCGTTACTAAATTCAAAGCCTTCAGAAGTTCACGACAGACACATAAAGGTATCAATAAAAACTCTAAATTGATTCCATGAGTTCGATTAATTAATATATCACGACTCATCATGTCCAAATTATGCCGGAAGATCAATATCTATGAGTTTTAACGCGTATGGTGGGTTTGTGCTTTGGCTAGCAAAAAATACTAAACTAGATGTTTATGGTGAGACCTTATTAAATAATCTTATATTAATTAATAAGTCGAAAAAAATTATAGGAAGAATATATTAATTTTCCCATAAATGTGTCCAAAAGCCTAGCGTTTGGGAGTTTTTGTGATGGGAATCTCTTAACTTACTGAAGGGATGAACTAAAATTCTATTTATTTGCAACAACAATGAAACAAATAACAAACACACTACAAACAAACGCAATAAACAAAACATCCAAAAAAATTAATATTACAAAGTAAAATGCACGGTGTCATTTTCTAATACAAAAGACTAGGCGATGTGGTCGCTCTGCGACAAAGCCTTTTGTTGTGTGGTGTAATACAAAAGACATCAACGCGCTCGCTAAAAGCTTTGGTTTGTAGAAAGAGGCCTTGTGGCATAAATTAAGTAATGGAACCCTATAAATGTTTTCTTTTACCAAAACTTTGTAAATGGCCCTATAAATGTTTTCTTTTACCAAAACTGTGTAAATTACATATTTATAAGTGAAAAAGAAACAAAATCTGTAAGACATTTCGCAGATAATCGTGACCTAGTTAATCAAGTATTAATAAATCATTAGTCTACAAACTAGATTTTAAACTTATGCTACAGTAAGGTCCAATAGTGCAATTATAGCACTATTCGATCGAATTGTAGCAAAATTTCAATCATTATTATTAGCAGGTGATTAAAGAGATCATCAATAAAGTTAGATCATCTTTTCAGTAGTGAGCATAGCTAATAATATCCTCGAAGTGATGATAGAAAACGTTTTTGTTTTTGCGAATAATTGGCTCATGGTAAAAAATAAACGGCTAATCTTTTATGAACTTATCGACATCTTGTAAAACCTAATGATTAGCAGCAATAACATATTTTCTGTAATTTAAAAGAAGATGCGATGAGTATGTCCTTAGAGCTCTATTGAAAAAAAAGTGCCTCTTTGATCTAGGGATCATATTGTGTTCAACCGGTGATATTGAGGTTCAAATCCCGAGTCGGTCCAAAAAAATTTATTGGGGTCCTTTGTGACTGACCGCTGCCGCGGCACCGCCGTGGATATATTTAAGGCTAGGAGGGCATCATCATTGAATAAAAACCCTTACTTAAACTACCTAAGAAAAAAATAACTTCTAAGAAATTTTGTTCTTGAGGGATTCGTATTTATACCGCAAAACTTTCAAAAAGTTTCGAAGTCGATATTTATCAAATTATTTAACTACTAGCTGCGCCCCGCGGCTTCGCACGCGTTGTTCCTATGGAAACATTAAAAGGTAATTGTCATCCCACGGGAACTGATTTATGGGATAAAAAGTAGCCTATGTTTGATTCCAGGATTAGAATTACCTGTATGCAATTCCAGCCAGGTCTGTCTAGCAGTTTTGGCGTGAAGAAGTAACAAACATCCATCCATCCATACATCCATACAAACTTTCGCCTTTATAATATTAGTGTGATGTAGACGTTTACAGTTGCTTCAAGTGGTCGGTTTTGAAGAGTTTGTGTTAAACAACCTCTAGCAGCCGCGTTAAACAGAAGAAAGAAAGATGAGGATAGATTGGTTTATTTGCCAAAAAAACCACTTACCTGACTCCAGTTATTTTATGCATTGGATCATGGCGTATGCAACTTTGCTAAAATATGGGAAAACTCAAAAAGATTATGGTTAATATACTTATATTGCCTGATTGTTATGAGAAAGTTTATAAAATCTTTGCAAAAAACTATTCTTTAGATATTATTTCCATTGGCAATTTTTAAATATTGCACAATACATTTTTGCAAAAAGGCAAAATCAATCGATACCTCACGTTTCTTTTGTTTTGACTAACAAAAAAAACGTCTGGCAAATCAACATCCTACGAATCTTGATCAATCAATGCAATAATTATTTCTCACACGATCTACACTTCTAATTTTTGGCTGTACAGGGTGTTTAACAGAAGATTTAGTTGTTGCTAGGTGCTTTAAAAACCCTTTCCTTAAATTATTGCATCTATAAATCTGGACAGATATCTGGACGACCTCCGTGGCGCGGTGGGCGAAGGTCCACCTGCGACGCAGGAGGTTGCGGGTTTGATTCCCGCCTCGAGACAAATTTGTGTTCGATCTGCAGATGTTTGCTCAGGGCGTTCTGGATGTTTTCTATGTATCATAAAAAATATCTATCGATGTAGTTGTATTATGTATATCAGTTATCCAGCCTACCTATAACACAAGCTCTGCTTAACTTGGGGCTAGATAACACGGTGTGAATTGTCCAACATTATTTATTTATTTATATGATGGAACGGAGAGAGAGATCTATGAGAGACGGAAAAATGGAGGTATACTGGACATAGCCAGAATCACAGACAGGGTGACTTCTCTTATCGGAAACCAAGACACACTCCGACACTGAGCCATGAGTAAGTAGGTATATAATTTAAATATATAATTTTTTTTCTGGGTTTTCTCATATTTTTTGTTTTTGTATAGACAGTTGGCCCTTTCGGCGTCGTAAAAGGGCATTAAAAAACATAGACTGTACCAGATATATTAATACGGATTATATATCTGGTGTGAGCTATGTCAAATAAAGCAGTTTTAATAAAAAGTGCATTAAACCCCATCTGCAAAATTATTCTGAAATTAATCTGGGGTGTCCAGATAGTAGACGATAGTATCAGGAGTTTTATACAAAATATGTTTATTTTATAACAAGGGAAAACAAATAAATAATCAAAAATGCTCAAATAATAGCTCGTTTAATATACCCGCAACTACTCTTCTTCACCCTGTATAATTTATAAGTGCTACCACGTGCTTTCATTGATTACCAATAAAATCCTTGATAACGCTCTTCTTGACAGACGAGGCCGGTAGCCTAAAAAATATAGAATACCACTAATTACTAAAGTTTGGTACATGCATACCAAAGCTTTATGAGGCTGAGTCCTATGATATAATCTGCGGTGGTGACGTCACGTCAGGATTAGGATCAGGTCAGTATATAATAGGTCAGTGCGTTGAGATGAGCACAGTCAAACCTGAGCATCACATTTGGTTGTTTCTATTTGGGAGTCATCCATCCATCAGCAACCATGAAACTGGTAACTTGGTTTTTAATCATTATTTTAATTTGTCCATGAAGTTTTAGGTGAATTAGGCTTCAAAAAGGCTTAAAAGTTTTGTTCTACATTTAATAAATATCTAAAATTCTGTATTTTTTTTAATTTAAATATTTGTTTTGATCAAATAACTTAACTTGGTCAGTTTTAGAACCATAAAAAATCTTCTGAAAGATTTTGAATTAGACCGTCTGAGTAGTAAAAGCTATTTTTAAATTCGCTCTCCCTCTTCAGTCCAAAATTTATGTAAATTCTCACAACAAGAAAAACCAACAACTACATACTGGTTTCCCCTAGAAATCCCAATAATGTAAACAACGGTGGATTTTAGTTATGTAAATTCCCTAAAACATCTATTCAAGATTTTGTTGCTCACAAAGCATCATTTATGAGACCCTCAAACCTTGGCTTTTTCATTTTTTTATAAAATACATCCAGAATTCCCTTACTATACGTGCCTCTGATGTTCCTGCCATCCATTTGCAGCGGTAACCACTTCCCATCAGGTGGCCACAAGTTCATTTGCTACCTTAGCGCTATAAACCACAATCTCAACAACCCATATTTGTCCAATGGCTGTCCTCCCCCTAACAAGCACATTATTGGCTTTCGTCAAATTGTATTGGATAATTTCCATAACCCCCACGCTGGACATGTAAGTTGCATGGGGATCGCATTTCGGTCATGCAATTGTTCTGCAGGGGGTGCTGCAGCCTGCCCCAGGTGGATACTCTTAGTCCCCTTAGTTATACGACACCTGCAGGAAGAGTGAGAGCAGGGTGGTGCGATTCTAAGACAGCTTACTACATAGCTACTGGTGGTATAAAATAATTCTTAAATTTGTATCCATTGTCCACAGTTTATCGTAGCCGCCCTAGTTTCAGTCGCCGCCGCCGCCCGCCTAGAGCACCTCGAACGTGGATACCTCCCGCCCGACCACAGCCACGGACAGGGCAGCTTCGGTTTTGGGCAAGGTCAGTATATTATCCATATCTGGCATTCAGGATACACGCACCTAAATAATGTGGTGAAAAGAGCTTTATTTCACACTAGATACCTAGACTAGGTTGAGGTACATTTGGTGATATCGCAATTGTTAATCTATCGATATTTTTAAAACCAGACTATGAAAAACAATCTACTCAGCCTATATTCGCCCACTGTTGTGTACAAAAGCCACGGCTTCCTTTGAAAATGGATGTAACCTGAATTGAAAATTCTATATACAGGACTATAAAAATCATGTGTCGGCTTGAATTATACTAAACTTTTTTTTCCATTTTAGGCATCGGCGCTCAAAGCTCTTTCGGCTCTGGATCCCAGGGTGCATTCGGTTCTCATGACTCCAACTCGATCGACTCCGCTAGCGCGGGTACCAGAAACCAGTATGGATCGACCTTCCCTTCCTCCTCCTTGACTCAGTACCTGCCCCCTGATCATGGACCTTCTGGATCTGGTAGTCAGTTCAGCGGATCTTTGAATGGTAAGTATTGGAAGAATTACTGAAACTGAAGACATGCTTATCAAACACAGCCAAGGATGCCGAAAGAGTCGACAGAAACAAATTGAAACTAAATCAATTCTACCGATTCGACTAGAATTCCCAATTGTGGAAGGTTTCAATTCCAAAAGGGGCGCGACTAGCTTAGTAGCATAATTTATCTAGTCGCGCCCCTTTTATTTATTTATTTATTTATTTATTTATTCAATCTTGACCAACAGAATTACATCCAAAACATCAAGCATTATAATGATATCTATCCCTTTTGGAAAACTTCCTAATTTATAGGGTCTATATGGTATTTTTAAAGTAATTTATAGTTAAACTATATGCAAAAATGGACAACAGCTATGATGTAAAAAACATAAAGGAATGTGCTGTACATAGATGATGTTAAAGGGTATTATTTTGTTCTGTGATTATATTTACTGAGGTACCTATAGGGGGATGCAGAGAACATCTTCACTGAAGTAGGCCTAGCGTCAATAACGGTAAAACGATACAGTAACTATGACCGCGCTAGATTTTAAATCTATTCGTTTATTAGATGGTGATAATGATGATGTTACAGAGGACGCTACACAGTCATGGCAAAAAGCTTACCTATGTCAGAGTTTTTGCATGACTCTTGTGACCTTCATACATTTTTGCATGTTATGTGAGGTCACACACGCATTATCTAATGAGTTCATCTCTATGGCTACACATGGAAGCATGTAGTTACTTACAGAATATCGTGAACATGCTTGAAGTAGTTCAAGCTGACTGTTCAAAAGATTTGGTTAATCATCGTGATTGGATTGATTAACAAGCCCAGCTTTAAACTTTTTATCACGTCATTAGCATTTTGTAAATCTGACAGGTACAGTTAAGTGCTATAGTTGCCTATTTCTATAATATTGATTTAACTAGAAATAAAAATAAAATCTGCACTTTATCGGGGCGCCCCGTTAATCCAATAAAATATTTACTTATCGGGACTTACAGACATAAGAATACTTTATTTATGGAATCGTAAAACGACGACCGATAGGGCAGGTATGCAATATGACAGTCGTCTGGCCAGGAGCTCAAGCTATTCCTTCCATGCAACTAGTTAGTTGCATGGAAGGAATAGCCAATAAAGAACAATTAAGAAAAATCAAGTACCAATAAAGTTATTTTTTTTCAGGCTTCCAGAGATCTCAACCCCAGCAACAATACACTCCTCAATCCTTCGGTGGACAATCATCTCTCGGTTCTTTCGGTGGATCTTCATCTACCGGTTCTTTCGGTGGTGCCTCCCAATACAGCCAGAACCAATTCGGCTCAGCGTCTTCATCCAATGGCCAGTCTCGATACCCATACAACAGCGGAAGCCAGTTCCCTTCTGCTAACCGTCAGTACCTGGCTCCCAAGTCCAGCTTCCAGAATATCCCTCAGCAGGCTTTCGATGAGCAGACTGGATACCATTATTAGATGAAAATTCTAATTCTCCATAGTCGCAAAGAGAACGTCAAGTGTCGTTCCCTAAAATAATGCCATAAAAATACAAGTTTACAGTTATTTTTGCTAGGTTTTTCTTTATATGTAAAGAAAAGTCAATGTAGTGATTTTCAATTTTCAGTTTGTAATATAGTAGAGATTGTATTATTTCCTGGTTTTATTACACCTACTTCCTCAATAATTTTTTTCCAACTCAAACGCAAAAAAAACAAATATAAAACCATCTGTTAACTCGATCCCATAACTTACTAAATGTTTGGCAAATTAACAAAATATCGCTGTATAAAAAAACTCAGAAATTTAAATGGCCATAACGAGCAGACTGGTTTAGATACCATGGCTTGTTGTTTTTTACTAAAATAAAGTATTATAATTGCTGCCAGAAAACTATTAACGAACAGGTACACGACTTCTTACACCGATCGAAGTGTTCGGAGACCAAAATGAGCTTCATATCAAATCTCACAGGCATCAAACGAAGATCAAGCCAGAAAAGAGGATAATTAAAACATGAGTTAATTGCGATCTTTTTTTGTTTTTTATAGTAGTGACAAAGTTTATTAACATCACAAAATCTGTCGAGACAGTACCTATGAGCAATAAAAGACGCATGATTTTACTATTTTCAACTGCCAAGCAAAACATGGCTGCAATGTTTGTCACTAATACTTGAATCAGCCGCATGGTTACTTCCCTATAATGTAGGTGATAACGATAACATGTCATAAAGACAATGTTTTCCCAAAGATTAAGTAACTAACTAGGTAAACACAATACTTTAATAATAAAGTCAGGTTCTACAATTCGTTCCATAGTCCAATGACCTGCGGTACTCCAAAAGTTACATCACACTAATAAAATAAAGTAAAGCAAAAAGTTTGATTAATATTTAGACATGCTTCATTCAAAATGTTCGTGTATTCGTTTTATTGTACCACACACATGGTTTCCGAGAATATTATATTTAATTGCAGTTTTTGTCATGTAAAGAAGTGATGAATGGAGGGGCATGGGGTACAGTACAAAAGGTACATTTATTACGTTTATAATCTCGATGCTTGCACTTTTATTTTTCTCTTTTTGACTTACACGCCTATGAGGTTATCTAACTGTTGATAGGTGAGTCAATAGAGACTAAATGAAAAAAAAACAGGTTAAAAATACAGGTTACTTTTTAAATAATTAATTTTGTTTTAAAAAACTATAAACCGACTTTAATTTTTATAGTTTTTTCATAAATTTTCATGGACCACATAGTCAGAACTAAACAAAATTAAAATGGGACCATATGGGTAGCACCAGCTTTCATATAAAAAAAGAATCAGGAAAATCGGACCACCCAGTCAAACGTTTTGAGGTAACAAACATAAAAAAAACCAGTCGAATAAAGGAGAAGGTTAAAAAGAGTTGCGAATCTGTCGACTCGACGAAATAAAAATGTATTGACAGATTACGTACTAAATATTATTCTAGAAAATGTTTATTGATAAAATAATATTTTATAAGTTATAGTTAGTTTACTTTGATTTATCCGGGATAATAAGTAGTTATCCCGAAAAAACGCAGGCAGAATAAATTTGCAAATAAATAAATATAATACTTACTTTTTATTGGATTAACTTTTTTGATTGTAAACTAGTCACAACACTAGTCAAACACAAACGGCTGATTTATCTCGGTAATATAATATAAATTTTGAGTATGAGTAACAATAGTTATTTGTTATACAAGAGTGCAAAGTTGCTTTTTAACCGCGTGTTTAATTTTGATGACCGAGCAAGCGAAGGATTCTAAAATTGAATCACGAGCGCAGCGAGTGATTCTAAATTAGAATCCTGAGCGTTAGCGAGGGAATCAAAAGAGCACGAGGTGAAAAATCTTTGCACTCGAGTGCAACACGTAACTTTTCATTCCACCTCAGCGAGGAAATGACTAAATGCAAAAACAAACTTCCTCGTCGCTAAAATCACTCATTTTAGTTTTATCACTTGTTTTCAAGTTTCTTGTTTTTATTATAAGGTTTAACAATGACGTGAAAAAATGCCGCGTAAAGAACCGCGTACAATGCAAATTGAAAAAAGAACACCAAGAAGGTTCCGAGTCTGAGTTTTTGACAAATTAAAAAAAAGTTGTATGATATATTCGGCACCATAGAGGTAGCAGTAAATAGGTTTAATGTTTTTTTTAATTTACAAACTTAGTGCACACGATGTTCTAAATTCAATTTACTTTATCCTCTAGAGAATAAAAACGGCTTTTCCACTCAGACATTGAAGATTAAAATTACTCTTTCCGAGATGGTGGGATGAAAAATAAATTAAAATAACATTTACTCCGTCTCAAAGACTCTATTGAAGAATCCCTTTAAAAACAAGCAATTTGACTTGTCTTAGTGCCTATTTTGTAAGTCCGGCCACAGCCACAAACGCCGCCACGAGAAGCTAGAAGCGGCCGCGAAGGTAGCTGAAGCTCGCTACAGCCACTTGTGGCCGGTGGTCGCCACTTGCGGTCGTTGGCTGCTACTTTTTTTAACCCATGCATGCAGTATCATAAGGCGAGTCCATATAAAATGTACGAAAATTACAGGAAATATGCCAGTGGCGGCGTTTTGTGGTTGTGGCCGGTGGCCCGTGTGCGGGAGCCCTAAAGAAATAAATGATTTGACTCTGACTCTGAATTTTACTCTGACTCAATGATTGACTTTTCCATATACTGAAGGAGTGGGGTAGGGAGTGATAATATATTTTATTCTTCTAATAAAATGCAACGTTAAGATACATGCGTGCTTCTAAGCAATATTATAATGCAGCATCCTTCGAACTAAAAAATACTACTTCTAAAACTAAATTGAACGTTTGATATAAAAGTTGTTAATCACAGGCTATTCTAAAAACACACAACAGTGACCAAAGTCGGATGCAACTTACGTGAAAGTAAAAATATTGGAATCTTTACATTGAGAATCGTATATTGCTAACTATTTTATACCGAGGCAAATTCCAGATGCAAGGTCGATGTCACCAATTACATCCGTTTATTAATTGTAAGTACTATTTGAATGTTTTTGTGCACTATAAAATCTGGAGAATTCACAAAAAATATCACAGTGCATCTTTGTAACCTTAGGTTTGTACAGTGTATTAAAAAAATGAATTTGGTAAGTTTAACGATTTATTTTTTAATCTGTGTGTAGGATAAACTCATTAGAACCATTTTTAAAAAGTCTGTATTTTTTCAGCTAATCCTAGCCACAGTCATTGCGATCAGCACAGCTGCGCAGCTGCCTTCCAGAAACTACATTCCGCAGAACCAAGGAGGTCAGAGTGGGTTTTCCCAAGGAGGTCAGAGTGGCCAGTACCAAGGTAGCCAAAGCGGACAGTATCAGTCTGGAGGAGGATTCAACGCTGGAGGATTTGGAGGCAGTGGAGGCAATGGGAATACGAGACCTCAGCAACAACAGGAAAAGAATGCTGCTATACTGAAGCAGGATCAAGAGATCGACGAGAGTGGAAGTGAGTTGATTATCTTACCATTTCGATAAAATGTACATAGACGGTTTAAATAGACAAGTCGATACTTCTTCACCTCACTTTAACAGCCTATATTCGTCCACTGCTGGACACAGGCCTCCGCCCCTGATAAGCGCCTTATTGGCTTTTATCTCACGGGGGGTGGCAGTAGGAATAATCTGCAGGCGGCGCTGCTGTCTGACTCCGACGGATATCTCTTAGCCCCCGAGGGAAGAGTTGGGGTGGTACAAATTCTAAGCTGGCACCATACGGCACTCAAAGCAATAAGTACTTATGGCAGTCCTTTTTACATAGTTATACATAGTTATAATATCGTAGTATATTTAAGGTAGCCAAAGTAATCTAACTGTAATAGAAAAAGTCAGAAAAACCATCCGACTCAGTTCTAAAGTCGTGTTACAAATTATAAAATTCAATCCCTTTGGCTCTCTCCGCATGGTTGCAAAAGTGTACCACCACCACCGCCACAACAGCCTGTATTGGCCCACTGCTGGACGCAGGCCTCCTACTGAAAAGCGCCTTATTCGCGTTTATCTCATGGAGGGTAATGCCCATAATCCCTACGCTGGGCAAGCGGGTTGGAAAAGTGTACCCTTCACACAATTCGGATCCTTAGTTATCCTTAGTTTTCATGTGAATTTCACATTAAGTTTTGATATTTAAGTTTGTTATTCCTGGTTTAATCTCTTCAGGTTACCATTTCGGCTATGAAACGGAGAACGGCATCCGAACGGAGGAACAAGGAAACCCCACCAATGCTCAAGGTGGCTTCTCCTACAAGGGTGATGATGGACACACTTATACTATTACCTACACTTCTGGAGAAGGTGGCTTCAGGCCTCAGGTAGTACACATTTGATGACTACAATTCTGAGTTCATACTTTTTACCAATGAAAAGTTTATTTGGTTAAAAGGCGAGGAAACATGCTATTAATACGGCCAAACTACAATGCTGTGTGTTTGTAGCAAAGGCTGGATATAGATTGCGGAATTACACTGTCACATTAGTAATTAGTAATATTATCAATGCTAAAGTTTGGATGGATGGATGTTTGTTAACTCGTCACATCAAAAGTACTGAACAGAACGGGCTGAAATTTAGCAAACAGGTAATTTTAATCTTTTTATTCCATTATTCAGTTCGTGGGATAGTAATCACCTTTAAAGATTTCCAAAAGAACAACACGTGTGAAGCCGCGGGGCGGATTTAGTCCTTAATAATACTTATTCGGTATTATTAAGGACTAAATCCGCCCCGCTACCGAGAGACAATAAAAAGCTGCCATTTTGGTTAGTAAATATAAATATAAGTAAATGCTGGACCATCCACACAGCATCATGACACATAGAAACAAACCAGAGCACCCGGACTAAATAATTTCAAATCGTACAAACATTTGTCTAAATACGGGAAACAAACCGGCAACCTCCTACATTGCAGGCGGTCCTTTGGCCACCGTGGCACATTGGTTTTCAAATATTCCGAATACTGAGTAGCTCTCAACAGACCTCAAAACACAAGCAAAATGTAATCTGTTCTACTATCACGGTCAGATTTTTAACTATAACATTATTAATTTACAGGGAGCGCATCTGCCCATAGCACCTCCTACTCCTGAGGCAATTCTGGAGGCTCTCCAGCAAAACGCCAGAGATGAAGCTGCTGGTATCTTTGACGATGGTCAGTATATTGAACCTTAGTAAAAGGAACTTGGTGCAATTAATGCATTTTCAAATAGATACAAAAAGGTACAAAAACATAAGTACCCTGAACCATACGTTAAAATAACACAACAATTTATCTTCTCGTTATTGAATTACCGATTTTACCGTAAAAGTGTCTAACATTCATAATCTGTAACAATAATCTTCTGCACAGGACAATACAAAGCTGGTGTTCACGGAGGTCCAGGGGGAAATAAACCTGGCTTTGGTGGAAGCGGAAACAGGCCTAGTGGATTTGGCAGTCACCAGGGTGGATTTAACTCTAACAGCGGGTATACTTATTAACTGGCTTGATAGGTGGTAAAATTATAAAAATAACTAAGGAGGCTATTTAAGGGTAAATGTATAGTTATCAAAGAAAAAAAAGTAATAATGTAGATACTAGATAATAACACAGATGTTGTTTCTAAATTATTTAAGCAAATCAAAAATGTATAAAAAAAAGAATGAAGAACGAAATAAAGAAGAAGGCAGATCACTAAATTAGTATTTTTACGAAACTCATACTCCCATTTACTGTTAAGATACCATTTCTCAATTACAATGAATGTCGCATATTATCATTTCATTATTTTTAATATTCAAATACATGCGAAACTATGTATGTATAAAGGTTTTTATCAAAAGTAAGCTAACATTTAAAATGCCACCATGCATCGTACATAAATTTAAACGAAACAAAATAGTAATTTTCGCCTTAGGATTAATTATGCTTTAAAAAACTGCAACTGATAATAGACTTTCGTTGCTGACTTTACCTATCATTATTTCTTTCATAGCATCATTTTCATTCAAATTACTTGAACCATTACACAAATTACTATGTACGATGTCAAGGTCTCACAGATTTCTTACACAATCGTTTCTGCAAATTCTCTAACGAGCTTTTTATTACAAGTTCATATGTTTTGAGTACATGTTTCTTTGTTTTATGATAGTAGTTATTTGTGTTGATGAACCTCAAAGCTAGACATTCAAATTTATGATGCTTTGTATGTTTTGAAAGATATTTGGTTTATTAGTTTCTGTATTCTAAATGAAGTCTATTTTTATTATACCAAGATTTATGCTTGATCAAATGATCAGTCTGCTATTATAATCAGATAGCATAATTTTACCTACCAATACTGTAGTTAGTAAGGTAATATTAATTTAGTTTAGGATTTAGGTAGGAACATTCAAATTTATGATGCTTTGCATGTTTTGAAAGATATTTGGTTTATTAGTTTCTGTATTCAAAATGAAGTCTATTTTTATTATACCAAGATTTAGGTATGCTTGATCAAATGATCAGTCTGCTATTATAATCAGATAGCATAATTTTACCTACCAATACTGTAGTTAGTAAGGTAATATTAATTTAGTTTAGGATTTAGGTAGGAACAAAACATCCAGATTTATTGGTATAGGCAGGGTTTATTCTTAAAAAATAAATAGCATCACAACTCACAGGCAAAACATAATGACTTACATAAAAATAATTCAAAAAGCTACAGAAAAGGAAAACCAATCAACCGATCTTTCATTTTGTCTACTTTTCAAATTTCAACAGAGATGGCGCTGTATGTACAAACATCTTTGACATTGGTTTTCAAATTACACCATAAGAGGGAATGTGTAAAAATCTTATGACGATACGGTTGTTCCTATCTATAGCTTGTATGTAACTTTATCTATGTTATTTAGTACTTGTAGGGCTGTCTGTATCCGGCGGAAGCGGATGCTTGGGCGCGCGCATACTGTTGACCACCAGCGGGAGCACTAGCATCGCCGTACTTGTTGGGGTTGTATTGACCTGGAAAGTAAATTAGAAATTATATGATTGATTTGAAAGTTCATACAGAAAATCATAGAAGAAACCACGTGGAAGGCTTTTACACCAAGCAAGGAGTAAACCTAAAATTATTTGAAATAACTAAACATGGATTTATTTAACGTAGAGATTTACAATTCGAGCTCAATTAAGATTTTTTATTTATTGAGTAAGTACCTGACTATAATGAAATGTGAAAACATTTTTATGTATAACATTTTGCGTAATATAATTATGGTAGGTCTTGGGTATACTGTATATTTTTTTCTTTGCTGAACTTAGCTAAGGATTTTATGAAATGGAGTCCATTTGGAAGGAATGCGAAAAAAGTTATGGAGAGCGCATGTAGAAGGTCCTATTCTATTAAGTCTAACCTATCTACCTAAATTGATAGTAAAGTATATCTTGTGAGGAATCAAGTTTATATCGCGGCCGTTCCCAAGATACGAGTGAGTGGTCATTGTGAAACTGCAAAGGTCAGGCAATAGGGCGATCTCAAGCCAGTAGAGACTAGACAGGTACCTAATTAGTTTGGTTAGAGCAGGATATGTATGTAATCTACTTTGAAGATCGATCAATCTCAAGTTTTCTTTTTTTTCGATTTGCCAAGATTGCCTAAAGTGTCAGACCAAGACAGATTATGTGAAGCAAAATGACTGACAATGATAATTAACCTTTAGTAGACGACAAAGATGGTCAAATTTATACAGTACTTCGAAAGTCGCTAAAAATTATAAAAACATATATAAATAACTAATATTAACTTAATTTTTCATACACCTCATTAGGTATACAAAACGCAATCATTTGCTGAAATCCAAGTAAACTTCAAACCAACCAAAGTGGCATCCACGATCATAATTTGATTCACACGATCGTGGCATTTTGCTAAACATTAATATTCTGTCTACATTCGTTCACGTACTTAAATACCGATCCTAGACAAATTAGTCATACTGCAAGATGCAATAAAGAAGACGCAGTGAAGGAAGCAGTAGGTTAACTTTGTAAAAAAAGATGATCAGATAAACTTAAAAGATGAAGTTTTCATTAGTCGAAGTGACACATAATCAAAATATCTGATTTATTTGACAACATTCAGGGCACTCTGCTTTTTGGTGACTTAGGTTTTTAGGCAAAAGCTAAGGGTACGAGCTGGTAAGTTTTTTAATTGTATAATTTCTTTATTATTCAACCATTTTTCGAGATTAACGTCTTCCTCCTTCCAACTCAGACCATGATTGTCATAAAAATCGAATAATCAGAGAAAGAAGAGCCAGCAAAACGGATGATACATATGTTCAGCATAACGTAAATGAGAAGGTAAACCTTTTGATGAGGTTTTGTTCAATATATACACTAACAAATCAATGTAGTCAAGCCATAAAAGTTAGTCCCTATTACCCAAGTCTTTAATACTACAAGTAGTTCGCACATTAACCTTTTCAAATACCTACTCATTAAATAGGTTACTTTACTGTTTAACGTGGACTATGTTGGGTAAATTGTAAGGCGTGAATGTTAATGTTGCAGCGGGCAGCATCTTTTGTTGTTGCAAGATTGTAAGGATTACTATCATTATTAGCTTGATTTATTACAACACTAAGTCTACTGTGTCAATATAGCTGTGGAGGGTGCAAGTTTAAACTTATTGCATCAGATGAAGATGATGAACAAATTTCAACTTAAGTTTTTTGTGTATTCAGTCCTAAAAAAATGATAATTAGTTCCAGTCGTCTTTCAGCAATACGAAAATGGACTGGCCATTGTAGTAGAAACCAGTTTTTTTAAACCCATAGGTATCGTTATTCACACTAAAAGCAAACCACCAGAATATCTGAAAGATGTGCACTGCTGAAGGTAACTGTGGCTGGGGGAACCCAAAGTCTACGTTAGTGGCAGTTTGCCATAATAGCTAGGCTTGGCAACCGACAAAGACGGCACTGATAAATATCCCGTTTCAATTAACAAAGCGGACATAAATTATCTTACCATCATCGATGATGCCGGCGGCTTCATCAGCGGCGTTCTGGGCAAGAGCCTTCAGGATAGCTTCAGGGGTGGGTGGAGCGGTAGGCAAGTGCGCGCCTTGGGGCTGGAATAAAAAGAAACAAGGATAATAATGAAACATCTTCTTTAAATGGATAATTTATCTCCGGACAATGGCTATGGCATGGAAAAACGATACATTGGTTGATTTTTGTTGATCTGAGTTGATAGATTCTCAATAACTAACTTTATGTTGTTATTGAGATGCAGCACCGATTAGTGCTATAGTACTAATAGTGTTTAGATAAATTTGTTTTATCTGGTTTCTTTTACAATACAATAATAATTGTATAATACACAATGATTTTACAGCAATTATCAATTTGGATTTAAATAACGAAAGAGTAGATTAAAAATTCTTTTATTGACTTATGTAATTATAGTTTCGAATGAGTTCCTAGGCTCCAAAACTAGTTTAAACTGTTTTTTAGGCACCATATTGTTGTTTTTTTATTATTTTATCTCTTTATCAGGCTCTCGCCATATCTTATATAATTTTCCTTAGCTTTTGGAAGTTTTAAGGAATGTTTAGATAGATAGATAGATAATACTTTATTGCACACTTAAATCTAAAAGGAACTATTCACAACCAGAAAAGTTAAAACTAAGCGACAATTGGCGGTCTTATCGCTCAAGAGCGATCTCTACCAGACAACCATGGATGGATAGGATCATGGGACATTACACGGGGATATGTGTGCTTCTTCTTAGTAATGTAGATACGCATCATAAGTTAAATGAATTATCTCTCACCTGGAAACCGCCCTGGCCAGCAGCGTAGTTGATGGAGTAGATCTGACCATCGTCTCCGGTGTAGGAGAATCCTCCCTGAGCCTCGATACCGTCAGCCTGGAAAAGGGATAGGGAGAAAATTAGCCTCTCAAGAGGGGAAGACCACACACACACATATATTTTAGAGTATAGCTTATAGAGTTATAGAGGTACATACAGATATTTAAGAGACAAGAAATGTGTACTAGCGTAATAATCACGCTGCCACATATTGTTTTGGATTTTGATATGTCTCACATGTCTGAATATGGCGAATTTTCGGAATGTCTTCAACTTGTAAATTCTGAATTTCAAATTCCGATAATTTGCGTTCTATTTCTTTGTTTCTGCACATTACGTGAAGTGGACGTAACAACATTCCGAATCGCAACGACAGAGTTCAAATTAAATATAAGTTTAATTTGAACTCTGTCGTTGTATTGTACTGTAGTGAATGTATTAAGTTATGTTATTATAACGAATGTATAATATCTAGAAAATCCTGAATATCTCAACAAGGGTTATATACGAACCGTTGTTTTTGTTGAGGACACCAACCTAAACAGCTTAAACGTTGAAGTTTAGTTACTAACATGATCATATTGGTAAGCTCTTAAAAACAAAATCGAAGTTTCAGATTTATTTTCGTGCAAACGCTAGTCTTATGCAAGTGACATAAGCGTTGGTTTTGCACGACAACGAAAACGTAGGCCCCCTGGCATAGACTCAAGGGCAAAACCCAGAAGGGCACAACCTAATCCTGGTCAAACCCAAGACCAGATCGTGATAAAAATGCTCTTAACATTGGCAACAGTTACAATTACGCGAAATGTCAATGCCGCGATGCGTAGTTTAGTGCCGCTCACTTATAATAAAGAGCGAGCGTAATTACATGCGCGTGCGCAGTTCTCCACAATACAGAGGCTCCATAACATAAAGTTATAGGTAAATCATTCACATTGATCTCGACTCCAAGGGGAGCAAATGTCATTATTATATACATTACAGAACCAATGCTCCATCGAGACCTGCATTATTTGCGCCTCATGAGATCCTCGGCCAAATCGGTAAATTGTTACTATTCCGGTTTTTCAACAAACGAGCTGCGGGCCTTTAAACGCGTACCTATATAATTAATTTGTAATCGGATAAAAATAACGTGAATTTAATCTAAAGCTAGATTTGAACAAGACTATCGATCGATTAACGAAAATTTCAGCACGATAAGTTCATTAGTTTTGGCATTACTAAATATTACCTACTTAAAAAAATACTTTTTGCCTGTCGATGATATTGAAACAAAGTCAGTTCTAAATGTAAATTAATCTGTACATTTATAGGGCCTCTGTCAAATCTAAGCAAGACGTGTTTTCGCTTCTTCCAAGTCTAAAATCGTTAGAGACATCATCATCATTTTTAAGTTCAAATTTAGAGTAGGTGTCAACCTTTGTAGTAGGTGATACTGTAGATCAAAACCATCTTTGCATAACGATTCATTGCACGCAACTGTAATTCTGCAAAATAATTTATAACTTTATCTTTTGTACTACCTACTTATGTATCTGTCAAAACTTAGTGATGGCGATAAATGTTATACAGGGTGTCTGAAATTCTTTAGATACTTCTTTAAAAAAAACATTAAACATATTTTTACATCAGCTTCTGATTTTAACATAAAAAAACTGTTTTTTTTTACTAGGCTATATTAGAAAGCTTGATTAGACCACCTACTTTGATTCAGTTAGGTAAATAAAAAATATTCACAGATGTATGAAAAAATAATTGAATTGCATGAATAACTATAAGTTTAAAACTGTTTGAAACTGTGTCAAAATATTGGAATGCTCAAAACTCAAATCATGGTAAATATCCCGTTGTAAATAACTTTAGAACTATAAGTTTATTATCTTTATAACATTTCATCAGCTGTAATAAGCGACTGCGATACGTTAGGAAATACATGTAGATGAGTATTGAAATATCAATTTATGATCACACTGAAGACCAATAATTTTATTATTATGTACTTACTTACTAAATGTACTTAAATTAAATTTATGGAAGAAACCGGTTTCAAAATATCAATTTAATTTAATAGTACCTACTAGCTACATAACTAGTAAATGTTTTAACTATATTTTGCAAAGGACGAACCACTTCCGATCAATAAATGGAAATTATTATTAAATGATTACCATTAAATTAATCGGAATGTTATTTTATAATGGAATTTATTATTAAATAATTCCAGTAAAACAAACAGACGTCTGAATATTCTTTATATACCTACTCGCCTTTAAAGAAAGGTTTAGTAATATTTAGTAATAAATTCGCAACGCAACGTCTCTCCACGTACCGGGAATAATTATCTTATGCTTCGTTATAAACTTTAGGGCCTTCCCTATAATCGTTTATGTTTGTTGATGTCCTATTAAGTAACAAAATTTAGATGCGGTTTTATATGCGGCTCAATTCACGCAATAGTAACTACGACCCACCTGTGGCACGCATTGGTCATTGCCCTTTACAGTCCGCGCCTAGATCACTGGGTCAACTACATTAGTATTTGTCACAGTGTGCCTACAGCCGACTTTGATCAAATTGAATTTGAGGCTTGCTTGTTTTTTAACCGGCTTCAAAAAAGGAGGAGGTTCTCAATTCGACTGTATTTTTTATTTGAAAGATGGTGCTTCCCGTATGGTCCCATTTAAATTTGGTCTAGTTCTGCCAATATAAAATATCCATGAAAAAACCATAAAATTGAGGTTGGTTTATAGTGTTTTTTTTTTAAACAAACTTTGTGTACAATATTATATATGTGTTAAGTAAGTCATATATTTATGCAAAGTGCCGTTTTGCTATAGAAAAGCGTTACTTAAGTATAGATCGAGCTTTTATAATACGGGCCTGAGATTTTACGCTTCCAAGTACATTCATCCTTAAAATCGCACTATAGGTCTATGATAAAACAAAAGAGAGATGATGTCGAAACAAAGCTAGTGCCCTATTCTGTGAACCAATCGACTTACTATATAGTGGTATACGACGGTATTGTCACCGAATCACGAAAATCCTTAGATGAAATTCGAGATAGTGCATGTGGCGCTATTTGCAAGAACAGATTGATAGAATCGTTTCAATCTCGACACTTTTGACGTCCGAATTTCTGTAGTTTCTGTCAGCTAAAGTAAACTACCAAAATGTGTCTCGGTGAGGATACAATCTCTTCCCGTAGGTGTCTTAAGAGGGCTAAGAGATATCCACCGGGGGGCGGGCAGCGGTGCCCTCTACAGATCAATTCTACCATCAAACTGCGATCCCCAACCCGCATGCCCAGCGGGGGATTACAGGCACTACCCCATTAGATAAACGCTCATAAGGCGCTTATCAGGGGGAGGTCTGCGTTCACCTGTGGTGGACCAATACATGCTATTGAGGTTGATCTCTGATGTCCCCTGCAGGAGTTCAGTAGTAAGTAGTAAGTCTTACCTCCCTCCCCTGCTCTTCCCCCTTGATCCCGTTCTCAGTTTCGTAGTTGTATCTGAAGGAATCTTCTTTGACATCAGCGTCCAAGGCGATGATGCGAGCGTTTCTCTCGTACTGGGCCTGAGGGCGGTTCGACTGCTCTGGGTAGGGCAGGGCAGCCGCGGCCATGGAGATCAGGGCGGAGATCACGAACTGAAATAAAAAAAGTTCTGATATTAAAAACGGCCGACCCGTGTTACTTTTCATACAAACGCTTTTACGTGATTATGACGTTGTAACAGATCTTTCTTTGAAACTTATAACTAATAGGTATCTTGTGCACTATAATCTAAGTTTCTATCACAACAAAAAATCAAAATTCGTCGAAACAAATTCAGTTTGCGTCCAAAAATCTGCTTTTTGCACAAATTTTACCTGACTTTGGGAGTTAAGAATATACTCGCTCGTAGAGATCGCTCTTGAGCGTTAAAGTCGCTAATTGTCACATATTTTGTTATGTTTATTTTGTTTGTAAATTATTTATAAGTGTGCAATAAAGAATTTTCTATCCGTCTATTCAAATTGTTATTTGTTTGACTGTTGCAGTCTTATTATCGGGCAAAGGAATTCCTGATTACATAACCTGTAAAGTAATTTTGTGACACCAGAATAAATACTTTAACTTTTTTTTACCTAACATTTCTTTAAATGAAGTTAAAACTTTGAACGAATAACGAGTCAATATTTAAAATAACAAGACTTGATACCTCCTAGAAATATTAGAATTGTCTAAGTACAAAGCTGGCTTTTGCACACAAGCGTATGATGTAAGAAATTTACAGTCATAAATCAATATCGCTTTCCTTTTAACCACGGTCGTATAATAAATCAAAGTTAATATTTTTAGGATTCCGCAATGATTGCGAAACTTTCATCAATGTGCTCTGATCTATAATCCACCTAAAGGTTTAGTAACATACATAATTTATTTTCATAAACTTGAGTGGGAAATTGATCGATTTTTTGGAATAAGTTTGGTTTAAATATAAAAAGTAGAAGGCAGGTCAAAGTTGAGTATCATTATCCAATATTTAACTGCAAAAAAATATTTTTTAAATTCATATTTGGTAACCATATAGTTAAAATCTCAAAAAGAATTATTCAAACTGACTTCATTATACACTATTGATAATTAGAATTTAATTGTTTTCTTTACATCATTTTAAAGAGAGGTCTTCCACATGGCTTAATATACTAGACCCCAAAATTGTTTTATATATCTATTAGGAAGGTTGAGGTTTAACTCCGGTCGTAGTAAAAAATAATTGGGTTATTACTTGATTTCCCAAAATTGATGTCAAGATCTCAATATTCTCGTATGACTATTAGAATTACTATAATTAGCCTCAAAAACAAAAATGTGCATCACTGCATGTTATTATGATGAATGCAGTAAAATATACTCGTATATGGCATGGAATGGTTCACCACAGTCAATCCATCTGGAGTCCACATAAAAAGTTTCACAAAGGTGCGCCGCGTTCGGCTATTGTTTTGTAATTCGTCTATTCTGTCCTGAGGCTGTGACTGCGATCTAATCAAAGATAGCTTAGCATTGTTGAATGTGGCCTTAGAGGCTATTTGTATGTTGGTTATGTGTTTTTGGGACACAAAATTTAAAATAATTGGCATAAATTATTATGTTTTTGTTTAATTGTTTGTATCTTTAGGTCTTTTAGGTCGTTTGCCTACTTTGAAGCATTATTATTTTGTACTATTTTTTTTTATTGTATATAGTTAAGCCTAATTTTTTCAACAACCATTTCCGCCATGCCATACATGTTTATTTTTTCAAGATCAAATAAAATATCCTAAGATACACCATCACTTTGAAAAAAATATTGTACGGAACCACTTTTTCCAATCAAGTTTAATAATAAAGCTCACTTTGACCCGATAACAAAGCACTTGCAAAAAATCACATTGCGCAACCCGTCACACCCATCGACATATCGATAAATATAACTATCGACATGTCGATAAACGAAACTATCGATATCTGAACACGACTCACCAATTTCATGGCTGATGCTTTGGGTCGGAGGTGAATAGACAAAGTGATGTACGAACTTACATTCCCCCCTATTTATACCTACTAGCTCTAAGTAAGCGTTACAAAATTTATTCTAGATAATAATGAATGCTTTTCCCAACTTTGAAGTTCAGTCGATGATTTTTGCGGTGTTCGGTTTGGCATTTTTTGCGTAAGATAAACTTCTTCTACATTACCGGTTAGATATGGTTAGGAAATATAGGTAATGAGGTGTTGATGTGGGTGGTATATCGCTTAAGCTGAAAAACATGTCGGTCTTGTCACCGAATACTTGCTTAAATGGAACGCATGTATAGATTTTTTTTATAGTTTTCGTTAATCGTCGTAAATATCGACATTTTGCTGTTATCACTTTCAAATAATTAATGTGGTCTTGGTTTATTTTATTATCCTTGGCGCATTATTATTTTTTTGTACTTAACTGTTACGAACATAATTGTTTTTTTTTAGTTCAAGATTAAGTTTTAGCGTCTATTCATAAAAGCGATTTTACAATACAAACAAGTCAAATATGTACAAGGAATGGCATAAGGTACCATGTTTTCGGTTATACTATGTACATACGGTCGTTTCTTAATGATTCTTTTTTATATGAAAGCAGGTGCTTTCCGTGTTGTCCTATTTTAATTTGGTACAGTTCTGACAATGAAATCCATGAAAATCCATGAAAAGCGGTGTATAGTTTTTTAAAACAATATTAACTTTATTTGTATAATTTTGAAAGTTTTGTAAAAACTCGACACTCTTCACGCTATGGCCTAGATGTTGACCCGTTTTGACCAAATTACTGAGACACTGGTGTTATTTCAGATGCAGCGAAAACTAAACCAAACTAATTTAACAGCACTCAAAATGGTGCTGTCCATTTAATTTCAATTGTTATGAAAGGGACGGTAATATTTTTAGTCCTGTCAAATTAGTTTTATTCAGTTTTGGCTGCATCTGAATCGACAGTAGTGTCTTAAATTATTGTGAAATATAATAATGAGAAAAAAAAATAGCGAGCTAACGGCCCTAGAGTCCGTAGAAAATCTCACAGATTTTTGAATTCTACGTAACTTGTACCCGTATGCCCAGCGTAGAGATTATGGGCATTACTCCCCATTATCCCCTATTAGGTAAACGCCAATAAGGCCTTTATCAGGAAGAGGCCTGCGTCCAGCAGTGGACCAATACAGGCTGTTGAGTTTGAGGTTACGGTTGTCCTCATAGTGTAGTTGGTCAGCACATTTCAGTACTGAGGGAAGAATACAGTGTAAGTCCCTCGAAGACGAACGACGACATTGCTTTAGGATATATTATTTTATTTCTTAGAAACTATTCAGTACGTTAATAACAAATACCTTAACGATATTATAATTTAATTACTGTTAATTAGTTCCATCAAGTTAAATGCTATGCTTGACCAGCTAGGATATTAAATTCTGTGAGCAAATTTTGATATCGTCCATCTATACCCAAGTTTTACCTTGACCCAACCTTTAGTTCTTGATTTAGCTCCTCGACCTATATTAGATAGGAATTTGACCTTTTCCGGTATTGTTTGCGGGTATTAAAGACATTATGGCCTGACGACTAAATATCTTGTAGCAATACTGATAGTTCTCGATTGTCATCTTACCAAGTTTGTTATATTAGTGTGTTCTTGCGGCTTTGCAGATAGAAAAAGCATTTTGGTATTAAGATGGTTCAGACGAAAGCAAACCACAAAAATCCAGTTCTATGTTATTTCCATTTTTTTTAAATAACACATTTTGTATGTTATAAGCTGAGTATTTTCTACTTACTTAACCCCTCATCCTCAACCTCACCGCATCAGCCTGTATTGGTCCACTGATGGACGCAGGCCTCCTCCTGATTAGCGGCGTTTATCTCATAGAGAGTAATACCCATAATCCCCACGCTGGGCATGTTGGGGATCGCAGTTTTGGTGGTATAATTGTTCTGCAGGGGGCGCTGCTGCTCGCCCATCGGTGGATATCCCTAAGTCGCCTCTTACGACCCCCGCGGGAAGAGTTGGTACAAATGCTTAACCAGCACCACAACCTGCCATAATTTGTTTATTTTGCTCACTCTCCCTCGCTCCACCGCATTACATTAAAATTATTAACATAGCGTATATTTGACAGGTCTTGAACATTATTTCTACAAAATTTCAGGCCGATCTGTTTAGCAGTTTGGCGTGAAAAGGTAACAAACATCCAAACATATTTATAATCATCCATCTTTCACATTTTGATGACTAAATACTGCATTATTCACATCGGAATGTCCATTTCTCAAAATGAGCTAGGATTAAAATAACGTAGATAAGTTAATTTGATTTCAACATTCAATAAAGCGTGTTAAAATTTGGTTAGCATCTTCTGAGAATCTCTAAGAATAAGATTTCATTGAAGTTCATAACTGTGACTAATCTATTCGACGTAGGAATTCAGGCATAATAGCTTAATATCAAATTACATCCGAATATAAACTGTGTCCTTGGAGAGGCGTATTGATAGATGGAAGGGTGTGTTCCGCTTGGTACCCATATTTTGTGACCTACCTAGAAGCAGACGAAAGACAGTCAAAACAGTTAGGTAGTAATTTAGTAAGACTTGAACGTGAAGACTTGACAGGCCTAGCCTAGTGAGGAAGTTGACGAATAGGTATCATTATTTAAAATTCGCTCAGTTATATTCAAAATTTCATGCATGTGTGTTAGGTTAAGTTTATCTGTCTTACATTTTTATTATTTTGCTGCAAAAATATATTTTTATTATTATTATATTATTATTTAGATTTTGAATCTCAATCAGTTTTTTTTGCTGAGGCAGTTTTTGGAATAAAATCAGAACTGAGACTCAACTTCCGAACTTTATCGCCATCATCATCTCAACCAGGATTTACCCACTGCTAGGTTAGGCATTTCAATGTGTGTGATATCTACAATGATAGTTTAAAAACCCTTTATTAATATTTATATTACATGCTAGGTTGGTCATACAAGATCAAAACTCAGTAAGCAACGACATGACATGCATAGATCTGCATGCATAAGATCACTAGATCTTTAATGTCACGTTGCAACACCGTGAATTATGTTGTTAATCAATCTAAAATAGGGACTTTAATCCAAGTTTGACAATGTAGACGAAACATAATCCCCAAAGATGGTATTGATTTAGCGAAGATTACAACTAGGCGAAGTAGTTTACCGATTTATTCAGCTTTAATATAAAAAGTTACAACCTGCAGTCAATGTTTCTAAATATACCAAAAGAAAATTAACTGATAATAAATTCAAAAGCCGTGGTTGGATCCACGTGGAACTCACTTTTTAGAACAATGGATGAAATCGTAGGACGATAGTGGCAATTATTTAGGTATTTATTTATGCACAGAAGCCTAAATTGTGCCTAAGGTTGTTGTTTTATGTATTATGTATGTCATGTGATAAACTCAAATATGTATATAGATACCTATCATCTATACGATGTACTTAGGTGAATAAAAGGAGCTTATATTTTTTTAGAGGCATTCCTGAACTTTTGAAATACATGAATAAACAATTTTGTTTTTATAAGGTAAATCTACACAATATTATTATTAAATGAAGAAATTCATATATTTTCACACATCATAGGTACTAGAAAGATAACATAGCTAAAGATAGCATAGCTTGTCTTATGTAAAAATATATTCCACAAATGAAACAGATAAGTAGCTAGGTTATAGGTATTTTTATGGTTTCTATGAACGGTCCACTTCACACGAAGATTAGATTTAGATTATAATAACTACATTATACCGTAAACCGGGGGTACTTTGCGCCAAAAAATGTAGTGATTTTTGTATTGTTCTCTAAAAGATCCAAAAAACCTATTTTATGTGTAGGATATGGATTAAAACAATTGAATATAATGTTGAAAATAGTATATTTACTAGTAGGAACTTATAACACAATAATCAGACTTTTTATTTTAAATCAAAGTTTGGCGCAAAGTATCCTCTTCGGCGGGGACACTTTGCGCCATATTCTAAATCCGCCCATAACTTATTCATTAAAGCTACGGCGCAAAGACTCCTTACGTGATATATGGCGCAATGCCCTACTCTACATTGTCCAGCTCTTTGACGCTGAAAAACCCACGGCGGTTGATCATTTTGGGAGGGTCAATGCATCCCATGACGTCATTCCATCCAAAATAGCTGATATCTTTAGTCTGTGGCCATTTCCATGCCTTTACTGACCTCTGCATTGCGTCCACAGTTGCTTCCTCTTCATCGAAGTCAACAATCATACCAGGATACAATTTACCGTCATATTTTACGACCACAAAAGCGTCTTTTTCACGTCTAACGTCTTTGAATCTGGTTGCTTGTTCTGAAGGTTCCTCGGATATTTCGATCCACCACGAACAATAACTCGTTTCTGGCCTGGATCATCCGTGAGATTAGTCTCGTCGTAGTTAAATATATGTGTCGGAGGAATACCTTCAGTTTCAACCTTCAAGTTATCAATGTACTCCCTTAAAATCTCGCTGAATAATTGTGCCCTATTCTTCTTGATATTAGTTGCAAAACGCACAGAAAGTTCAGAATGGCGCTATAGAAATTTTTTACCCAATCAGACCCGGGCATATTATTCTTGAATTTTAATATCGAGCGCCCTGACTTTTTAAGAAAAATTTTCAGCACCACTCTTAGATCAAATTCTGTTAAAGGGAACCCATATGTGCCCATAACTCAATATGTGCTGCTACAGATTTTTCCTCATCTTCATTGAGGATCGGACGGTGTCCAGGGGCATGCATATGGGCATTTTTAAGTTTGTATACAATGGTTCGTCGCGGAATATTAAAATGCTCGCTACCTTGCCTTTGTGTCATTTTTCCAGATTGTACAGCTGCGATACAAAGCTGTAATTGTTCTATTGTATAGTTTGCATACTTCCGAGCACCCAACTTTCGTTTATAAGTCCTTGGCATGTTTGTTTACCTGAAAAAATATGAGGGTAGGTATAAATAAAATGACTGGGGTAACTTTGCGCCAGGCGCAAAGTCTCCCCGTTTTTGAGTGTTTTCTGACCTGACTCAAAAAAAAATACAGTAAAAAATAGCGGCAGATAATTGCTACAAAATACTTGCTTAATCGACTAGAAGAATACATAACAGATGTAAAAACAAAAGCTTACCAATATTGAGCCCGTGATTATGTAGATACACTTGAATTTAGGCAGCCTTCTTTTTTTGAATATTTATGCACTTTCACTCTGCGACTCATTCCAGAGAAAAGAACACTACTAGCGACATCATTTTTAATTTGGAAGTATTCAGACATTTGGATTCATGTTCGGATATCAATCATTCCGTTGAAGCGACAAGTTTTTTTTTATGCAAAACAAAACATTTATCCGATTTGGCGCAAAGTCATCCTGGCAGGCGCAAAGTAACCCCGGTTTACGGTATGTAATGCAAGACGATTTACACAACATCATCTACCACCAAACTAAACAGAGCTTATGTTACCTATAATAACACATATAATACCCAAAGATGATTAGGTATTAGGGATTATGATGCTACGACTTAGAACGTATTGCCACCGGGCAGGTCGGAGGTAATGTCAGTGGGTCAGACCACGCGGACTCGTAGAACAATGTTCTGTATCTATAGTTTGCTTTATAGATAAAGAAACTAGGTGCTACTTTGGACTATAATTATTTAATTGGATCTGACTATTGTACAGATTAATTGGCTTGGCATAAGAGAGATTTTGAAATTGTTTGTTTTGGGTGGAGTTCACAGGAGAGGTGATTTTTCGGAATATAATTGTGTTTGTTCTAAAACCTATCAACCGACATCGTGGTTTTCTTATGGATGCCACTATCAGAACTGGACCAAATTGGACCACATTAAAAGCTTTTAAATAAAAAAAGAATCATCAAAATTACAGTCGAATTGAGAATGGATTGTATGTGGATAGACTAGGTTCTAAACGTAAGAAGGAGTTACAAAGTTTGGTAAATTTTATAAGAAAAAAATCTATAACTTAGTTTGATTCACTCAAACCTCCGTATAAATAAACTACAATTTTTTTTTTTTTTTTTTACAAAACTTCCTCCAGGTTGTCCTTATAAGTTTTTGAAATTTCTACGTAATCTAAGGCACGGGGCATAGCTAGTGGCATAAACTTCATCTTTATAACATTTATAAGACTTGGTACTGTAGAGTTTTAATAAGTAGCGGAAAGGGTCCTAGAAATCAGGATTGACAAACAAAAGCAGATTATAATAATTTATTCAATACAACAAAGCAACCGAAAAAGAGATAACAAATTAATTAAACACAACTTTATATTTAGCTAAAGACATAAATTCAGTCTTTACTCAACAATAAAAATTAAAGCCAGACAATGACGAACGATTACCGAATATCAAATGTTGAATACATAATATTGCAATAAGTTGGGTAAGTTTGGCTAAGTAAGTAAGTATCTTATAAGTGTGATCAATCAATGATGATCAAAATTATTATGTTAACTAAGTGACGCAATAAGAAAGGTAAGGTTCAATGCACACCTGAATATAATTGCAATAAGGGGTTGTTGATAAATTTAACATCAATTCTATAGCTCGATAGATGGCAATCGGCATTATGTCAAAATGAAGTTCGCATGGACCATGGACGTACAAAGTTCTACTTTTATCAAGAAGGTTTGAGTTTCAATAGGGTAAGTTTTTAAGTGAAGCTATTTTCACTCAAAAACGATTACTCGGGCATTTACACTGCCAATGCCCATTCTATGCCAACCTCTCGAGCTACTTAGAACTATTCGATCTTATTTTTAAGTGAATTATTTAATAATTTTATGCCAAACAAAAATCCTTATCTAAATCATTATGCGATTACAAAATCTCACTTCGCACTGCTGATTTTTCACATGCATTCGTTTCGACCTTACGACGCACATTGGCCCGAGTGTGTTTTGTTTTCGTTCTGCGTGAATAAAAACAAAACAAATGCATCTGAATTAACCAGCAAGCCATAGAGGTCGCGTTCAGCCTCCTTGTTGTGGTCGGTCTTTGGCATTAGGTAATCGGTAGTCAATATTCCTGGACCTTTATAGCATTCTCACATGACTTTTAACCTTTAGAAAGTTATTTTTCTTTCCAAATTGACGTTGGACATTGAATAGTTACTTATACAGATATTCAGCGTTTAAGTCTATAAAAATTTTGGGAGTGAATAGGTCATGCTTCTATTTAGATCGCCTGTTTAGCAATTGGTAGGTATAAGCAGGACAGCAAATGATGATTTATGTGAGACAGCATGACAATAATAATCAAAACTTTTATCTAAGTATACGACTTAACCTCGGCTGTTAGTAATCCTTACGGGATACAAGGTACAAATCATTTGCTTTTTACATTCTCGAATCAGAATCCTACCTCATTGAAAAGTCAATGCATTGACGTTGGCATTATATGCTTCTTCTGGCCACCATTGCAGCCAGATGTAGCCATTATTAGATAAATTGCCGTCAACCTAGCCATGGCATTCGTTGAAGTAGTTTTCTTACTGGTATAAACTTTTATAGAGGACTTAATGCTTTTTGTAGCCTTCAAAGCTCATGTGGTAGCCAGGATGGAAAGCATCTTCAGGTTGGAAGGCAGTGGTCTCGTATCTATAGGTTTGAGCACCCTGCTGGCCACCTTGATGGCCATGTTGCTGGCCGGATAGCTGATGACCAGACAATTGCTGGCCGGATACTTGATGACCGGCAAGTTGATGGCCGGCAAATTGCTGGCCGGATAGCTCATGCCCAGATGATAGTTGATGACCAGACAATTGTTGACCCGAAAGCTGATGACCAGCTGCTAGTTGGTGACCAGACAATTGATGGCCAGACAGTTGATGACCAGACAATTGTTGTCCGGTGAGTTGATGACCAGATAATTGTTGACCCAATAGTTGATGACCAGCCAGTTGATGATCAGATAGTTGACTGGATAGCTGGTAACCCAGTTGTTGATGGTCAGCTGACCCGGACTCCAGCTGGATAGTCTGTTGATGATGTTGAGCTGGCTCTTCGTATTTGCCTGCAAATGAAATAAATAAATAATGATGGACAATTCACACGCCATCATCTAGCCCCAAGCTAAGCACAGTTGGGTACTAGATAACTGATATACATATTACAATATACTACATACATACATATTTTTTATTATACATAGAAAACATCCAGAACGCCCTGAACAAAATATCTGCAGATCGTACACACATTTTTTCCGAGGCGGGAATCGAACCCGCAACCTTCTGCATCGCAGGCGGACCTTCACCCACCGCGCCACAGAGGTCGTCACTAAAGTTCACAAAATTTAATGAAAAACTGAATTTAATGACGTTCCACAGTTTTTGGGTGTAAGGGCTTATCCCTTACGCCCAAAAACTGTGGCAGTTTTAGAATGCGCGCGTTAACAAAATACCTCAAAATACAACTGTTTATTACCATTTATTGTATAATAACATTGAACAAACTTTTGTGAACAAGCACATCAAAAAGCACATAATTCACTGATTCCAAATCAGTGAGCTCACTCACTTCATTTTGCAACAAACACGGTGCGGTCTCACTGGAAAAGGCCTATCTAACGATTTAAATTTTCGACTTTAACACTCTCATGGTCAGACACACCATGTGCCTCTCCACCCCCGGGCCCTGGCGGCGCGCCCCTGCTGGTCGCACTGCCGAAGCTGGGCAGTGAATGCGTAAACTGGTTTCACTTACCATCATCATACACCCCAGCAGCTTCATCCTTAGCATTCTGCTCCAAGCTCTTCGCAATAGCCTCTGGTATCGGCGGGGGAGTCGGCAGATGGGACCCCTGGGCGTGGAACCCGTTCGCATCAGCAGTGTAGGACACCGAGTAGACTTGACCATCGTCTCCGGTGTAGGAGTAGGAACCGTGGGCATCTGTGCCCGACTCGTGGCCCGATATGGAGCCTGCTTCCTGGGCTTTTATGCCTGGAAGGAACAGAAATGGTTCAAGGTGAAATAAAATCCACAACTTATAACGGTGGATTGTTTGACGCAGGACTCCCCCTGATAAGTGTCTTATAAATTGGCCTCTATTGATTTAGGGGTATTGACCATAATCCCTGCCTTGGGCGTACGGGTTGGCGAACGCGGTTCGGTGGTGGATCTACAAGAGGTGCCGCTGTGTGCCCTCAGGCCAAATCCATTATTCGCCCCTTACGTCATCCACCGAAAGAGTTTAGGTGGAAATATAAGCCAGTATTACACGGCATCACGGTTCAATGCGAAAGTCAAAGACAAAACTAATTACTTCCAAGAATTGACTGTCTGTCTGACTGTCTATGACACTAAAAACCTCAAAAGAGGGTTTTAGTAAGGAAATGAAATGGTTCACATAAATTCTCTAGACTGTTGTGTGTTCTGTGGCTTATTATATACAAACGCCTGCATTTAGTGAATGGCAATAAACTTAAGTTGCGGTTGAGCTTTGATGTTGTACCTCTATGAAAACTTTAAAAAGCGCCTGATGTAAAATTAACTAGTTGCGAACGAGTTAATTTTACAGTTTAGAAGTTTATATGTCTTGATAATGACTGAATCAATTACTAAATATAAAGTTTTATGAATGTGCTAGGGTAAATTTTTCGTCTATTTAATAGTTAAGTAGACTTAATTTAACTCTCTCGAGCATGTTAAATAAAATAATAGAGCTATTCTCATAGGTGTTACTGATGAAACAATGTAGGTATCCACATTTGTCACCACCATCATCAATTTTATATGTTTTAAAAAGTAGATTCGATGATAGCAAATTTAGATCAATCAACTGAATCTAATCATGTCGTAGGTAGAGGCATAAAAATAAATAAGGTTTTGTCTATTGTTATGGTAGAGGCACAGAATAACTAAAATGGTACTTCGAGGTACCTACTACCATCCACTATCCACTATTTGAAATTTCCAAATTTTACTTACCATTTTCAGTCTCATAAGAATACTGGTAACTATGCCCATCGTTCTCCGACACATGGCTCAATATCCTTGCAGTCTTCTCACCAGCTGGTCTTGAACCACCATACGCTAGCTCATGACCCTGCTGACCAGAGAACGCATGTGATTGGTCACCTCCAGGGTGATAGGCTTGTGAATGGTCAGAGTATAGCCCTTGTTGCTGGTACTCGAGCGCTGATTGGTAGATTTCAGCTGAGTTGGCATAGGCTTCTGCTGGTTGGCTGGTGTAGACCTGGCCGGCTGCGGCAGCGGCTACCATGGCGGCGAATGGAGTTAGCTGGAATAAGTAGAAAGAAGTAAATTAATAGTTTAGGTCTGTAGTCGTAAAAATAGTGATATAGTAAGCAGAGCTTAAACTTATAAAATACTAGTCCGCGGCTTCGCACGCCTATCCCACGGGAAATGATTTATGGGATAAAAAGTAGCCTACGAATTATTCCAGGCCTAGAACGACCTGTATGCAAAATTTCAGCCCGATCTGTTCAGTAGTTTTTGCGTGAAATAGCAACAAATATACAAACATGTTTACACAAATACAAACTTTCGCGTTTATAATATTGGTAGGATTCATAGAAAACACGAAACACAGTTAAAACTGCTACTTCAATCATGGCATACGTAGCGGTACCAAAATTTAAAAAGATACAAAGTTCAAAAACTTGTGGTATATGTACACACCGATAGCAGCTTTTGACTAACTCTAATAGTACCTTCAACAGAAGCCTCTTAGTTAGGTTACAAAGAGTTTTTGCAGTTACCGAAAATTATTTTGTGCTCATACTGTACCATGTGTTCTCATTTGTAGTCCATAATAAATATGGACCACAAACAGTGAGAACACATGGTACATAGGATATAAAGCTTAACCCCCTTATTCATCATAGTCTGCTAACTAGCACACTGCTAAATCTCGTTATGTGTTCTTCTATTGACATAAGTCAGACTGAAAAATAACACTACATAGCTGCTGTTTGATGTAAGCAGACCATTATGAATAAGGGGTAAAACTCCAAATACATGAGGTAGTGATCCCGTTTTCATATACGTAAGTAAACACGTTTAAAGCTTAGAATTCATATTTAGTTGACAAAACCAAAAATGCCAATATCCTTATTTTTTTCAAGGCATGTTAATTCTATAACCAACACGGTTTTTGATTCACCAAGGATTATTTGAAAAATTATAAGAAATGAGAAGACAAATGAATAAGAAATGACAAGAGAAAAGCATTCTCCCTCGGCTAATTATACTATTAGAATAGACGCCAAATTTTGAACCACTTATTATAATTCCACAGTTGCGTCACTTTCTTATCACGATATAACTATTATTATAACTCTCACTTAATTATTTTACGCACTAAACACACAAAAAACGTACCAATTTCATTTTGCTTTTTTGCTACTATTGAAGACAGTCGTCGAGAGAATGCGTTGATACAATTTCTTCCGTTCGTATTTATAGCGAAATGTTTTGTACGCATGCCTTCGAAGGCATATCAGTAGCATGTGGAGTTGGTACGATGAGTGTGAACTTGAGACATTTTGATGTTGAGCTTTTATGTCAAGAGTCAGAGTCAAAGTCAGAATCAATCGTTTATTTCTTTAGACTTACAAAATGAGCACTTAGCCAAGTAAAATTTTTACTATATTTACTATCAAATAAGAAATGAGGTGCAATTGACCTTAAATCACTTAAATTTTTTGTCCACTAGCGGTAGAAGTAAAATAGAAAGAAATTTATCGCTTATCAACTAATCTTGGCATATCTAAGTCTAACACAACTAATTTATGTTCTTACATACTATTGTCGGTGTGGAACTGGGCGTGATCCGGCCAAGCACTATCATCATTAATGTGGAGTAATAGGCTTTCTTGATAAGATTTCGTTTTATTTACAGTTTAAATTTAAATTTACGAATAGAGAGCTCAGTTGCTTCAGATGGAAGCTTGTTATAGAATCCTACACAAAATGTAGTGTTATAATCCAAGTCGGTAGTCGGTAGGTATCGACCTATATCTTGTGCGTAGTACACAATACGAAAACAGTTTTCGTTTTCGTTTTCTTCCCATACATTTAGTGAATTACAGTGTCCTTACCGGATACAAAGGAAATATTTTACAACTAGCTGCGCCCTGCGGCTTCGCATGCGTTAAATGAAATGTTTCCGCATTTCATTTAACGCATGCGTTGTTTAAAGGTGATTTTTATCCCACAAAAACTGATTTATGGGATAAAACGTAGGCTTTGTTTGATTCCAGGATTAGAATCACCTGTATGCAAATTTCAGCCCGATCGGTTCAGTAGTTTTGGCCTGAAGAGGTACCAAACATCCATCCATCCATCCATACAAACTTTTGCATTTATAATATTAGTATGATAGTGTGGATGATTAAGAAGATATATTCAATGAAAAAGAAGAGTTTGTATGACCTCCACGTGGAGAGGAATTTAAAACGAGTTTGTTCTTTTTCATTGTACATACTGCGACCATTTGCTAGGATTATAACAATTCGATAAAAAAATAATTTTAAGTTAGGTACTGTAACATTTGCATGCTAGTCTTAGTAGGACATCATTGATCCTTATACTATTAACATGAGAATCTGTGTACATTGAGTTCAAGCCAATAACCTATCTTTATCTTTATCTTGGGAACATCTAAAAAAAATCGATCAATATAAAGCTTTGCGGAATATTGTTGGTGATTCTTCTAAAATAATTCGCCTTGAAGCAATTTTTGTTGATGTTTCGAAATATTGCTTCAGTAGTATCTGGAATAAAGTATTTCAGAAATAAAACTTGAACAAACAAATAACGTATTAAATCATGGAAATTGGAAAACAAGAAAACCCTTTTGTAGTTTAAATTCACTGTGCCATTTAAAAAAACTGTTCCATTCATTATTGAAAATATTTTTTGCTTTACAGCCTATGAACTTTTCAGTTAGTCATCAGTTATTCTTATTACAACAAATGAACAAACAATCGTCAGTGTCCGTTTTCAATCCGAAAAAAATACTGATTTATTTTACCGAAAGGCCCTATGTTCACAGTAAACGTAGTACTCAGTAGGCACGGTACAGGCGCGCAGAGCATTGTTAGGTAACGTTAGGTAATAAGATGCGCCCAGTGGATGAACAAGTGGAGCGGATTTTGGGTAGAGCTATTAACTTTTAGAATCGGCATAAGCTAAAATTTGGACGAAAATTATTTCATTGCATAGTAATCAGAAGGCGATACAACAAATGCAAGTGGGAATTTTGTTCTTTGCGATAGTAAATACTTTGAACGTCGCAATTTGTTAGCCTGCGCCGTCACTCGTCTACTACTATGTAACGTCATTTCAACTGACGACGCTGTGGGTTCTGTGTTGCTCCCAAAACTAGCGACATGTTCATTCAACTTAGTGAACTATTTAAACAAGTACCTGTAACTTTTGAAAGCTCACTAAGTAGGCTGCTAGCTTACAATGTAGTACCAATTTAAAAATACAGTAATGCAAGCGTGTTACGTCACCTCAGTCACGTGAGGCTGATCTAACATTTAGATCAGCATCATGTGACCCTGACGCGAGTTGACAATTTATTACCCATGCCAAAAAAGTGCACAACGCCGCTTAAGAAGTTTTCACTTCAAAAATAAGTCTTTGTCTTTCATTTTCTTTTTGTCAACAACGACAAAAAGAAAATGAAAGTGACACCCGATTCACACGTCATGGTGTATTAAACATATCTTAATATTGCGTATATTAAGGTATAATACAATATATCGATTTAAAATAATAATACAAACTTCATTTTCTAGCACCATGTGTTCCAAATAGGCTATCTTCTTAGTAGACCGCCAAGAGTCTACACTTGGTAGCAAAAAGTATTGGCGGTAGAGGCTCGACAGACTACCCGCGGCGCCATAAGTCCCACCTTCTAAGTATTACTCTCTGGCTGGGTAAATAAGCTTATAAGCTTCTGAACACTTAGTAGGACAACCATCTTCCATATTCCACGAATTAAGAAGTAGGAACGGGAGGTACCTGCATACAGAGCTTACTTTTAAAGTTGTATGGAAATAAAGCAACACAGTAATACATTATTTAAGTACCTTGGCTATATTGTATCTCCACAAAAGCACATCATCAATCAAAAACAAAGAGCATAGTTCTAGTACTCAATAACCAAATATGTTAATTGGCATAACACTAAAAGAAATACTAGTGAAGGTACTTGTAAAATTCCTTTGAAGCGTTGAACCCAAATCAAAATAATCGAGACAATATTAGAGGTAATAAATAGAAGGTACCAAATTACATACCTACCTCGATTTAACAATAATCACATAGATAAACACATATTATTTAGTTTCCACTTGGTAACTAAACTACAAACCAAATAACCTACGTACTTGTAGGTTATTTAGTACATTACATATAGGTACATACATGAAAAGACACGATTATAATAACAATGGTTTACTTAACTTTGTCTCCGATGCTGCACAAACAAAGTGACCCCCCTATCTGCCTTTTAAAATCCTTTTATACTTTCATGTTCCTTGCATCACTAGCGCCAATTCGAATTACATTTATCTTATCTCTATAATTATGCTATTTTTAAAACATATAATATGGTAAACACATGTTGAAACCATTGATTAATTAAAAAGGGAAGATGAGGTACTTGTTTCTCAAAAATGGCAACCTCATATTGTGTAAAATTGTGTGCTCCCACCTCAGTCACCGTGGGACCGGTGGCACGGGCGGTTGTGATTCGCGTGAAATATTGTTGTCTCGGTCTCACTTCGGTCTTAGGTACGTCTTTCCGTCTTTGTTCTTCTTTGTATAACACAGGACTGGAAATAGGTATAGCTGTGAGCGTATGTGTTTGCGTGTAAATGTAACACATGCCAATTTTTGAGTAAGCGCTGGGATAACGTAACCTATTTTCCTTTTTGAATTAATCAATGGTTAAAACTTATTATAAGCCTCTTACCATCCAAGAAAATGCGTATATTCTCTCCCTGAGGTTATTATCATACTTTATTGGAACTCGCTGATGAAGCATTAATTACAAACTTATTAATAAAAAAATTAAAAATCTTAATTAATAATTTGATAACAGTAATCCATAATTACAATAATGTGTTAGAACATTATTAACTTCATAAATTATTACATTTTAATCTAATTAAATGCTAAATCTACAGAAACCAGACAGTGTTTCTTTGTTGGAACTCAAAAGCGCCATCCATCTGTTACAATTTGCGAATACTAGATAGTGAACGGCGCTTAGCAAAGTTATTCTCTTAATCGTTTGCAGTAGATGGCAGTCGATTTAAATTATTATAAAATGATTATATATATTATATATTATATATTCATATTTGATTTAATTATTGAAATTTGTCACGCTCATCAATGCAAACAAGTGGTTAAAAAAGCTGAAAAACAGCTGTAGTGCTTTAGGCGCAACCAGCGCCACCCCATAGCAAGTGGTTTATACTGAAGCCGGTACTCCAAACAAGTTTTTGAAACCGCAACACTAGGCTTCTATGAAGTTAGAGATACGATTATAGCAAACAGTGGAATTGCTGAAAAACCACGTAGAAAACAGTGATCTTTGAGAAATTCTGTGTTTGTTACATACAACAGCAAGTGATTTTTTGGTAGCAAGCAGGGTTTTAGGAACCTGAATACTAGGCGTGCATAAAATCAGAGGAGGTACAATGCAAACAAGTGAAACAAATTAGCAAAAAGCACCTGTGGTACCATAGGCTCCACCCCATAGCAAGTGGTTTAATCGAATCCAATGTAACAAACAGGTATTTTAAATAGTTATAACCAGGCGCTCATGAACCTGAAATATACATAATACAATGCAAACATGTGGCAGTAATTTCGAAGAGACAACCTGTAGTGATTTATGCGCATCCCGAGGAAAGGGTTCAAATAGCAGCCAGTGTACCACTGAACAGGTGTTTGAATCGTGAAATACCAGACGTTTATGAAACCACAGCAGCAAACATAATGGTGTAAACAGGGTAAAGAAAACCTGTGGTGCTCTTTAATTAGGCCCAATCCTAAAGACAAAAGTTCCAATAAATAGAAGCCAGTGCTACAAACAGGTAATTTATGAAACATCATACTCAGACATCATAATCAGATACCACCACGCCCCAGTCAGTTCATGACCAGAACAAAATACCTCCCAAATAACTCTGGTCCTTTACAAACCTGCTTCCACAGCCACACGTTATAATATAAAACCCTAGACAATGACCCCTACATTAACCACCAAAAGAGAGATAAAATAATTTTGAATAGGTTGTTTTTGATCGGTTTACTAGAGCTTCAAACGCCATGGAGATCTATTTATCATAATAGCTAGGTTGGAGTATTACTAAGACTCCGCTGTCCGTCTGCCTGTCTGACACCAGGCTGTATTTGTGTTGCTATAAAAAAAAGTTAAATAATTTTAATAATTTAGGGGGCAGCATGTCCTTATCTCCCGTAGAACCCATCACCGAGGTTAAGCAACGTCGGGCGCGGTCAGTACTTGGATCGGTGACCGCGTCACGTTGACTAGTTTTTTTATGAGGTAGGATTTGTATTTTTTTATTTTTATAGATAACGGTACGGAACCTTTCGTACGCGAGTACGACTCGCACCTAGCTGGTTTTTTTAATAACTAAATAGAAACGACAGGTTGATTGCCAAGTGATGTACTAGGAGTTCATAGCTGCGTTAAAGTTAACACGGTTACCTACTCCGACAAGTGGTTTAAGTTGAAGTTCCATGAATGACCTTTACTTTAGAAGTCGGTAGCATTTGTACCTCTAGAATAAATTTTTGAACCATTATCAGAGTTTTGTTTCTTAAATATAAAATAATAATTCACGGGTATCTCAGTTATATCATCTCAATTATTTTATTTATACATATTTCGGTAAACGATTTTTTTCTCTTATGTTTATTTTCACAGATATTCCATGCCAAACAATATTCTCTTTCAGTTGAAGCCCACCTTAAAGATGGGTGGAACCCGTGTAGTGATGTATCAAACAGGTTGTGGGCCAGCACTTTTCAGGATGAATGAAGATCAACAAGTTCCTCTGAGCTTGAATTACTAGGAGAACATCAATAAGTTGCAGAATTATTGGATTTAACATTCAGTAGCATGTACAATACAACTTTTTATGGGCTAAACTTAAATAAAATCTGTACGCTACTGAACTTCGAACCAAAAAAAAAACACTGTCTGACATTTATTTAATTTCGATGTATTTTAAAACATAAAAGCGATTTAATGAAACGTATAACAATAATATCTTTGTAAATAAAAAGCTTATCCGATACGTATTTTGGGTAAGCTAAAAGATGCACAAAAATTTTATTAACTGCCGGCTCTATATTTTCATAACTCTACAAGAGACAGTCAAACCTCGCATTATCTCGTTTCGAGTCAATATTGCTTTGATTCACACCTGATTCAGACTGTTTGCCAATAACGGATTACGATTACATACATTGATACTTGATTGACTCTATTTAGAGCAACCGAAATAGACACGTAGGAAGTAATTATATGTTTAATTATGTTTGGAAAGAATAGATTATATCTATTGATAGTCGTTTGAATTAGTGGGTCGCTTTTAGATTTCCGTTCTCGCTTAGAATTTGGACCACCCCCATTCCTTCCCATCTGTATCGGAAAAGGTAGGCAGCAGTGCCTCCTGCAGAACAACGACTTGCGATTACCCTCTTATGATAAACACCAATAAGTAACACTTATAAAACCATCGTCCAGCACTGTAGGTATAGGGATGTAGGGTTCCGTACCCAAAGGGTGCTTACCAACGTGACCCAATTACTAAGGTTTCACCGCGTTGTGACAAATGTTAGTGGACGTGGCCCAAGTAAACTATGGTGCCATAGGCAGTAGGCACCCCACAGTAATAAGTAGTTCCAATAGAGTCCAGTATTGCAAACAGGTTTCTTGGAAAGTAAACACCAGGCGCTCATAAACCTTAGAAGGTCGATGCAAACAAGTGGCAACAATTTCTAAAAGCACAACCTGTGGTAAGCCCCACGTTGGGCGCCATTTGTTACGTGTCAGGTTGAGGAAAACAAGTAGGTAATTATTTACAGGGTTTATTCATTAACTATTAAGAGGGCGCCAGGAGGGTTTTACAGTTCTTCGACGGAACCCTGCCAATCCAAGAAAGCCGGCTTCTAGCAGCAGCGGTATGAAGTATGAGATAATTCTCTAAGTTATTATAAACTACTTAAATGATCCAGGTAATGGGTCTTCCTAAACAGTTCCGTAGTTAGATATGTGTCCGTAATTTACAGGGCGTTTCCAAAGGCTACAACAAAACAAAATAATGTTAACCACTTACTTGAAAAATCCATAAAGAAACGGGCACAGTCGCACGTAACACTATTGTGAACACTTACCCCTACAGGAACTTATTAGACTTATTACTCTTGGATCTTTAACATCAATATTTGAGCATACCACGCAAAAATATAATTGCAAACAAGAGATGCGTGTCCTCAACTAAAAAGTATCTACAAAATGGCAGTCAGTCAAGCTCGACTTCATATTATAAATCTTTCAACTGACCGAACTACCGACCTACCTGCACTATGTTTTCGATAGACATTGGAATGCACCATGGACTCGAAGACAAATTTTAATAAATTATAAAACATGAAAAAAGTAACGATGTGGAGATTTGAACTCGGTATCTCTGGCGTCTGAGGCAGACATGGTCCGCCTACACCACGGAGCAGTTACAAGTTTTGATGAAAATAAGATTTGCATCTTATGTGCACCTTATGTGTATGGACCTAGATGACGTCACAGAAAATGTTCATTACAAATATCCCTCTCCCAAAAGAAAGAAAAATCCTAGATTTTTATTTTTTTTGTTTTAGAATTATAACTTTTTTAAGTCTTTTGCATGCCACGTCCCTATATCTTTTCCGTACGCGTTATTAAGCCTAAAGATATTGTTAGAGATCTCGTTAGTTATTATTGCTTTTTCAAATTTCGGCGCTAATTTAGACATGAATTTTTGATCTGCATTGGATAAATACTTAGTTTTCTTCCAAACAGTTTCACCTATTTCGAATTGCGCGGGTTTCCGCCTTAAATTGTAGATTTTCTGACTTTGGTCATGTGACTCACGGAGTCTTCTTCCTACCAACGGGTAAATCTCATCGCGTTCATATAACTGATTAACGAATTTTTCTAATCGAAACTGAATTGATTCATTAGAGTTTTCTTGTTCAGTTTCCATCGGCAAACTATAGTCTAGTACGCCTGTTTCCCTACCAAAAAATAGGTAAGACGGTGTAAAGCCTGTTGTGTCATGAATAGCTGTCCTGATTGCATGGCCTATTTCGCCTAGATGAACATCCCACTCATTATGCCGCTTATGTTTAATGTATGTCGAAATCATTGTTCCTATAACTCGGTTAACTCGTTCCGTAGGATTGCTTTGAGGATGGTAATTTGGAGTAAACCACAACTTGCTGTTATATTTAAGGGCCAATTCCTTGAAAATGTTTGCAGTAAATTGTTTACCGTTGTCGCTTATGATAGCCCGAGGAGCTCCGAACAACAATATCTGATTTTCTACGATCTCACATATTTTATCGGCCTTGGCCGTCCTCAGTGGAAAAAGTAAAACAAATTTACTGAACCAACATGTTATAACCAGCAGCATAGTATTTCCTTTTTTGCTTTTAGGAAAAGGGCCCATCAAATCCAGCGAGATGATCTGCCAAGGAGCTGTCACTTCACGATGCTTACCCATCTGCCCGAAAGGATTGCTTTGACTAACCTTATGTGTCGCACAGATTTCGCAATTTTTAACATAGTGTTTTACATCTGGTAGCATTTTAGGCCAAAAAAAATCCTTTTTTATTCTATACAGTGTTTTGCGAACACCAAAATGGCCAGCCTTAGGATTGTCATGGCATGTTTTCATTGCTTCCTGTCGCAAAGTTTCAGGTATGTAAAGTTTCCACCAATTCTCTTCATTCCGGTATTGCTTCATTTTAATTTTCTTATATAGGAGCCCCTTTTTAACCATCCACTTATCATTATTATTCAAGATGATGTTCTGGATCTTAGTTTTATACCAATCGTTTTTATGTTTATCTGTGATTTCTAACATATTTATTTCGACTTCTGTTGCCGCACGAGACAAGGCATCGGGGACTGTGTGAGATTTTCCTGGTCTATGTAAGATGTCAAACGAAAATTGCTGGAGTTTCATTGCCCACCTAGCCAGTCTACCATGTGGATCTTTCATTTTATGTAGCCATTTCAGTGCACTGTGGTCCGTGATTACTTCAAAGTGAAGTCCGTCAATGTAAGGTCTGAATTTTTCTATAGCGTAGACGACACTTAAAAGTTCTCTTTCAGAAGTAGAATACCTTCTTTCTGTGTCTGTTAATTTTCTGCTTAAAAATGCTACCGCTTGTTCACTGTCCCCTATTTTCTGACATAGCACGGCTCCTATCCCTTCATTTGATGCGTCACATTGTATCACAAAGGGTTTGGAATAATCTGGACATGACATTACGGGCGTTGTGGTAAGCAATGTTTTTAGTGCTATAAATGCTTCTTCAGCGTCTTCAGGCCAATCAAATGTCTTTTTATTTTTACCCTTGGTGAGATTGTGAAGAGGAGCAGCAACTAATGAAAAGTTCTTAACAAACCTCCTGTACCAACTTGCCAATCCAATGAATCTCTTTAGTTCTGTGACATTCTTCGGCCTCGGAAAATTTAAGATGGCAGATACCTTTTCCGGATCAGTGCGAAGCCCATCTTTATCAATAATGTATCCAAGATACCGTAAGCTAGGTCTAGCAAATTTACATTTATCCACGTTGATTGTGAGATTTGCTTCCTTAAGGGTAAGCATTACTTTCCTTAATAGTCCTAGATGTTCTTCAAACGATTCTGAGCACACAATAATGTCATCAAGATATGCCCAGATTTTATCTTCGTGAGACTGAAACAGGATGTCCATGAGTCTTTGCTGGGACTGTGATGCATTGACAAGTCCGAACGGCATGACCTTGAACTGGAATAGCCCTCTACCGGATACAGCAAAAGCAGTTTTTTCCTTGCTGGCCTCGTCCAGTGGTACTTGCCAGAAGGCTGATTTTAGGTCAATGGTGCTAAGGAACCTAGCATTCCTTAAATTATCAATGATGGCGGATACACGTGGCAAGGGGTAAGTATCTTTTTTAGTAACCTTATTAAGTTGACGACTATCCAAGCATAACCTGTTATCTCCATTTGGCTTTTTGACGACAAGTACCGGCGAACACCATGAACTGTAAGACGGTTCCACAACATCTTTCGCTAGCATTTCATCCAATTCTTTTTCTATTAATTTCCTGATAACTGGTGAAAAATTGTATTGTTTTTGGTGAACTGGTTTATTATCTCCTGTGTCTATTGTGTGTTTTATTAATTGTGTTCTTCCTAATCCTATGCCTACAGTTTGTTTTATTTCTGCAATCATTATGTCTAGGTTTCTAGCCTGTGACTCATCTAATTCCTGTTGACTTATTATTGCTGCAATATTCGAATCAGTGCACAACATTTCATACATATCATTTGAAGCGTTACGAAATTTAAGTGAAATGCCAAAAATGTCAAAAAATTCTTTGCCTAATATAAGATCATGTACTGATTTTTCCATCACACTTAAGGTAACTACATGAAACTGATCATCAAATTTTACCGGAACGTCAAAAACCTCTGATAATGTATGACTAACACCATCTGCTGTAGCAACTTTACCTTGATTGAGTACATATGATTTGAGTCCTAATGTCTTTAATTTATGGCAAAAAGTTTTATTTATTATTGACCGATTAGCTCCACTATCTAGCATTCCTATTATTTCATTACCTAAAATGTCTATTTTAATATACGGCCTGTTATCGTATCTTTTATTAATTACTAAAGGGCAAATTTCACCGTACTTAAAAAAAAATTCAATTTTACGTAGCCAATCTTGCCACTCCACGCTATTTCTATCAAGGGAAAGGTTCACTTGGCTACCGACGAATCTTCCCTTTGCTCGTTTCCCTTACAAGAGCATTTTGGGGTAGTGACTCCAAATTTTCCACATTTGTAGCAAAACAGCCTTTGTCTTGGCAGTTTACATGCCCTGAAAACATGTCCCAGCTCTCTACAATTCCAACATCTTTTATTATTGGTAGTTGACACTGCATTAATCTCTTCAGTTTCCTTAAATTCACGCAGTTCATTATTAATGCTTTTTTTATATGCGAGATCAGGTTCTAAATTAGTCTTGCTGGGAAGCGGTTCCTGGAAGCGATCGCAGTTGATTTTAGTTCTATCTATGATTCGCAATACATTCATTAGGTCTGGGATCGAGAAGAATTGATCCCTGCATATGGCTCTCTGGAAGTATGGCTGTAGATTCTTCAACAAAATGTGCAGTTTCTCCCGTTCCGTCAGTTGTATTGGTAACCTTTTAAACATATTTTGCATGACTGCTATGTAAACTGTAACCGATTCATCCTTTCCTTGTGTTCTATCATTTATTTCCTTTAATAACTCATCTTGATAGAAAGGTGATTGAAATGTACGTTTTAGGAGAATCACAAGTTCGCCCCAGTTACAAACATGATCTTTGTTTGCTCTATACCATATAAGTGCATCCCCTTGAAAGAAGTCAATGGCACATCGCCAAAGATCATCCTCGGTAGCATTTCGCGCATCCTTGAGTTCATCAACCCGTTCTATGAAAGCGTTAACACTGTAGCTGTCATCTCCCGAAAATTTTACTCCCCATTGGCTAATGGGAACCAGCTTCCTCTTGATTCCAAAATCATCAACGACCGTGGATGCCCTAAAGAGTCTGCCCTGTTTTTTATCCGAATTATGTACGTAACCTGCCGCATTATCTATGTTGTCTATTATTCTATTTCCTATTTCCCCTAAAGTTTCTTGCAGCATCTTCTTGTCGGCTACGGTGAGGTTTCCCTCATCTGAGACATCATCCTGTTCTTCTAATGAGGCCATTAATTTTTCTACTTGCTCTTTCAAATCGGTCTGTTTCTTCTTATCTTCTTCTATTGTTAAAACTATCAAATTTAATCTGTTATTTACATGAAGAAGTCTAGATATTAGTCTCCTAAATAAGTACCTATCTGGTTTCTCGGCGATTTCTCCACAGTAATTTGACAAATTACTAATTTTTGTCGCACATAAATCCAATTCTGAAGTAGGATTGTCAATACTTTGACGCGGAGCTGTAATATTGTAAGGCGTTTCCCCACTGTTTTCTGTGTCCATTAACACCTTTAACGTTTTCTTTAACACTGGGACTACATTCTTAATATGGACTCCGCGGCAAGCAAGTTCAAATTCCAATTCATCTTTTAACAGTAAATTAGGATCCATCTTAACTTAAGAAAAAAAGGTGATTTCCAATGCCTTTACAATTTTGTGAACGATACCTAAAGAAATATCTATTTATCTACTACCTACCTGGGTATGTTTGCTAACTTAACTAATTAAATTTATAGGTAGTAGTTAGTTACTACAAGTAAGTTACAATCTCAAATTTCCATGAAGAAGAAACAAACCAAACTACGCACATAAAAGGTAAGCTTAAAAATTACATTACCTAAAATATCCTGAAATAACACGCGATAAAACAAAAAGTGAGTGGTAAATGTAGTTATAAATTTTCTAATATATTTACTTATATTTATTATAAGGTTGTTATCATTTTATCCCCAAGGCAAATGCTAGCCGAGGACCAAACAGGTGTTTGAAATGTGAAATACCAGGCGTTTATGAAACTAAGAGTAAACAAGTCGAACAATTTGTTAATAGACAACCTGTGGTGCTTTATAGGCCCCACCTTATAGCAAATAGTTTAATAAAAGCCAGTGCTACAAAACATGTAATTTCAGAAGCCGTCAGCCGAAAAATCCTAGCCTCCGTGCACTCGCTAGGCTCGCAAGTCGCAGTAAGGTTAAAGTATGTATGTTGTCAAAAGTATTTATTGTGTGTCACAAAATTGAAGTAAAGATGGTACAAAAATATAAAGTTTATAGCGAGGCATCAAAAAAGTCGTTAAAGCTCAACTCCCATAGCAAGTAGTTTCAATGGAATCCAGTGTGGCTAACAGGTATTATGAAAAGTGAATATCAGGCATTCATGAACCCAAGGAGATACTATGCAAACAGTTGCAATCATTTCTAGAAGACAACCTGTGGTAATATAAGCCCCACCCCATAACAAGTGGTTTAAATGGCAGTCTATGAATGAACCTAACAGGTGTTTGAAATATAAAATACCAGGGGTTTATGAAACAATAGGAGCAAACAAATGGCAAACATTGCTAATAGACAACCGGTAGTGCTTTAAAGGTCCCACCTTTAAAAAGTAGTGGGCAATGGCCCAAATCCCCTTGCTGGGCATGCGGGTTGGGAATCGAAGTTTGGTGGTAGAATTGTTCTGCAGCGGGCGCTGCTGCCCGCCCCCTTTAGATTCCCGCGGACGGAATGAGGGTGGTGCAAAATTCAAGCCAGCGCCACACAACTGTAGTAGTATTTGCGTTGATGTTACTCAAGCCTGGAATCAAATAAGGGCAAATAATAAACCAAATAATATTTATCCCATAAAACAGTTCCCATGTTAAAGAAATAACCTTAAATGTTTCTATAATGATAAAGCGTACGAAGCCGCGGCTAGCAGCAAGTTTTAAGTAAACGCTGAGGTCATTAAATAATTGCCTGATGTCATTTTGAAATATACAACGCAAATATCATCGCAGAATCCTGAATATAATAGGTTGATTGCCAAGTGAAGTTAAAACTTTCACGCAGTCATGAACTCCTAGTACTTAACTTGGCAATCAACCTGTTATATCCAGGTTTCTGCCTTACTATGGTCACCCCACCGTGTGGTAAGTATAGTTTGTTGTTCCATGAATGACCCTTATTCTAGAAGTCGTTAAAACTAGGTACTTTCATCATACCGAAATATCATTGCACCATTACATTATTTTATTTCCTAAATATTCTCTCTTTTGAATTTACTTATGCATGTACTATGTAAAACTTATGTAATTTGTTGTTGGTACCAACCAAATTTTTTTTTATCTATCTCTACAAATTTTCCGAGCAAGAAAATATTCTCTTTCAGTATACATACCTTAAAGAAGGGTGGAACCCGGAGCAAACAGGTAGTGGGATACTACTTTTAGAGATATCGACTTACTAGGAGAACCTCAACCTCAACCTCAACATCCTATACGCAGGCTTCCCTGATAAACGCCTTTTTGGCGTTTAACTAATGGGGGCCATAATCCCCACGCTGGGCATGCGGGTTGGGGATCACAGTTTGGTGTAAGGATTTATTCTGCAGTGGCGCTGCTGCTCACCCCCCGATGGATATCCCTTAGTCGCCTCTTACGACACCCACGGGAAGAATTGGGGTCGTGCAAATTCTACCACACAGCTAGGAGTACATACCCATCAAACAAATTTAAGAAAGGCCGTTTTGTATTGAAATTTTAGTTCCTTAAATAAAATCGATCCTTCTAGGCTCTAGGGGCTAGGTTTGCATAAAATCCGTGCTCGATCAGAACAAGTAATTTCATACATCCAACCGAATAAATCACCGCAACGCAAAACATTTATTTCGACGACGACGATTGTAACAGAAATTAAACTATTCTGATACCGCGCGGTTTATAAACGTTGTATAAACCGCGCGGTATCAGAATAGAGGGGGGGGGGGGGGGGGGGGGGGTTAACCCTCATGTATCTTCGGCAATGTAGCAGGAGAACTATTCTACCAGCAAACTATAATACCCAACCTGTATGCCCAGGTTGGTGATTATGGGTATTGCCCCCCTATATGATAAAAAACAACAAGGCGCTAATAAAATTAAGGCCTGCAGTAACATACCAGTATTGGCTGTAGATGTAGAATATCTCATAGTTATCTAGTACCCATAACACAAGCTCTGCTTAGCTTGGGGCTAGATGATGCTGTGTGAATTGTCCAGCATTATTATTATTATATATTATTATTATTATTATACCCTAAGAGTGCCAACCATGTCTAAATTACCAACCGCGTTTTGACAAATGTAAGTAGTGGCCCAAATAAACTGTGGTGATGGAAACAAGTGGCAATAATTAAAGACAACCTGTCGTGGAAGCTCCACCCTATAGTAACGTTCGAATGACAGCCAGTGGACCGAAAAGGTGATTGAAACGTGAAATAACAGGCGCTTAAGGAACCATGGGAGTTAACATGGTGCAAAGACAACCTGTGGTGCTTTATAGGCTCCGCCTTGTATCTAGTTCAAAGAAAAGCCAGTGCTACAAACTGCATTTTATTTTTTTTAATTTTCATGTTTGTTCTGATTTATGAAGATTTACAAATTAAAGTTGGACATTATTTGTAGACCAACGCTCATACTTTCTCTCTTCATATCTTTACGTAAACAATAATATTAACGAACTTTAACTCATCAGTAAATCATCCACCTCGTAATGTAAAATTATAATAAAGGTATTTCTTTATCTTAAAAACTATAACAAAACGGAAGCTCTCCTTAAGGTTCTGTCATAAATATATTGAATATTAGGTAAACATTCAACTAAACTCTATATTCTCGCAATCTACTGTCAGCATCCAAACACATATTCACTATCACACATTATAGTCATACATACACAACATCTATTTATGGCTGACTGTACTTGTAACTTTGTAGTACTTCTAACATAATAAATCACATAAAGGCTTAACTTTAACGAAATATATATTAAAAAAACAAAACCTTGTAACTGGTACCTAAAAACCAAAGTTCCCTCGTATCTTCATACAAGATTTATTATAAGTAAGAGCAAGGATACGAGAACTTACTCTACATCCAAACCTACACTGTAAACATGCATACATGGTTTAGATGTAAGTTTTTCTGTCAATATTTTGGTCAATAAATATTGTTTGTTTGTTTTGTTTGTTTATTGTTTATGAAAACAAAGTAGCAGGCGTCCATAAAATATGGGGCTAATTGTGTATGTTCCATTTTTTATGCAATGTGTAATGCTAATTTTCAAAGCCCAAGTGGTTTACTTTTAACAGGTTTAAGTAACACAAACAACTGGGGCTACATATAATATCAGAAGCTAAAACGTATTTTTGATGAGCACCTAGCTGAATCATAATTACATAAAGACATTTTTAGATACGTAAGGCACAATACTAAAAATAACAGGTTGATTGCCAAGTGGGGTACAAGGAGTAGTAGAGGCATAGCCGCGTAAACGATTTATGACACACGGTTACTTACCCCAACAATTGAGGTTCTTTTGAAATTTGCAGTTTTTATGATTGTCACCATTGCAGCTACTTCACCGATATCTGCTTTGATTTAACTATTTCATTCAAAGTGCAATAAATCATTCCACCATTATCAACCTGTTTTAAGCCCCACCCTATAAGCAAGTGGTTCAGATGTCAGCCTAGCCTGTGGACCAAACAGGTGTTTGCAACGTGAAGTACCAGGCGTATAAGAAACCATAGGAGCAAAAATTACTAAAAGACAACCTGTGGGGCTTTTGGGTGGAACCCATAGTAATGTACCACACAGGTTCTGGGTTACAACTTTTCAGGATGAATCAACAAAATCCTTGATTGATTAACTACTTGGAGAACATACATAGCTAAATTGAAGAATGAGTTTATGAAATCTTTAGTCGCATGTAAAATCAAATCATATGGGCTATGTTTAGATAAAATCCGCGAGCGTTCGAACTTCGAACCGAAAAAATCACCACTAAGCATTTATTTCATTTTGACGACGCGTGTTTATAGTAGTTGTAACAGAAATGACGCGTCACATAGTTACAAGTACTTTGACAAGGTTCTCAATCATTGTGATATCGTGTAGTTTATATAAATCCACACTTTTTGTTTCTTTATAGGATCTACTTGAATTATTTATTTAACGTATTATTAAAAAAAACATGAAAATGACCTGATTAATGTACAACAAAAATAGGCGGAGGCGTTTTCCTTGCTTACAAGAACTATGCCATCCCAAGCCTATAGTGGCTAGTTGATCTCATTATTCTAAAACTGTATTTACTAACTGTCTACTGTAGTAAATGTTAGTGGATATAACCCAATAAAAATGTGGTTCCATAGGCTCCAACCCTTTAGGTGAGATAAGATTGGATCACTGAATGGAATCCATTATTACAAACAGGTATTTTGATAAGTGAATACCAGGCGCTCATGGACATAAGGAGATACGAATCAAACAAGTGGCAATAATTTCCAACCTGTGGGGATAAGCCCCACCCCATAGCACACTTGCTATGGGGTGGTTGCTTGAGCCACTGCTCAAATCACTGCAAATGGACCAAACAGGTGTTTGAAACGTGAAATACCAGGAGTTTATAAAATCTAGGAGCAAACAAGAGACAAAAATTGCTTAAAGACAACCTGTGGGGCTTCTGGGTGGAACCCATAGTGATGTAGCGAACAGGTTGTGGGCTACAACTTTTCAGGGTGAATGAAGATCAACAAGTTTCTCTGAGGTCGACTCGCTAGGAGAGCATACATATTAAATTTAAAATGATTGTATTAATCTTCAATGGCACGTAAAATTAAACTTTAATAGGCTATATTTGGATAAAATCTATGCGCGCTCGAACTTTGAAGCGAAATAATGACGGCCAGAAATTTATTTTATTGTTGTAAGCATGAAAGCAACTTGATAAATTTACAAAAAAAATATTCAATAGATGGATTTTAGGGTTCCGCCACGTATTACGACACGCTTACAATTTGCGCGGGTGTCGTAAGTGTCGGGTAGTAGCGCCTCCTGCAGAACAATTCTGCCACTGAACTGCGATACCTATCCAGCATGTTCAGCGTGGGGATTTGTGCATTGTCCCCTAAAATAAATCCAATAAAGCACTCATAAGAAAGAGCAAGACCTGCGCACAGCAGTAACAGACCACAATAGACTAGATGTATGGTTCCTTTCTCACTAAAAAGCTACTGGAAAAACTCAGAGTATGTCAAAGAAGCTTTATTGGGTTAAAACTAACAGACCGTGTCAAAAACAAAACCATCCGAAGAAAGACACGGGATATGGATATGGATGTAATCCAAACAATACTAAGCCTAAAGTGGAGCTGGGCCGGTCATCTCCAATGGCTAAACGCAAACAGATGGAGTCAAATCACCACAAACTGGTACCCCCCGCGACTCAAAACGGAAGATAGAGAGGCCCAATCTGGCAAAGACTGTAGGAAAACTCTGTAGATTGTAACGTAGACCTGAACGTAGAAATGAAACTACTCTGATACCGCGCGGTTTATCAAAGGTGTTACAGGAGGAGTTCACGGGTTTTAACCCTCATGTATATTCTGCAATGTAGCAGCACAACTATTCTACCAGCAAACTATAATACCCAAAATGCATGCCCAGGTTAGTGATTATGGGCATTGCCCCCCATATGATATAAAACAACTAGGCGCTAATAAGATTAAGGCTTTCAGTAACAGACCAGTATTGGCTGTAGGATGTAGGATTCCCTACCCAAAGAGTGTCAACCGTGACCCAATTACAAACCACGTTGTGACAAATGTTAGCGGACGTGGCCAAAATAATTTGTGGTGTAATATGCTCCATCCGCTAGTGGTTCCAATGGAATCCAGTGTCACAAACAGGTATTTTAAAAAGCGAAGACCAGATCTGTAATGGAAGCCTTATCCCATAGTAACGTTCGAATGGCAGCCAGTGAACCAAACAGGTGTTTCAAAAGTGAAATACCAGGCGCTTATGATGCCATGAGAGTTAACATGATGCAAAGACGACCTGTAGTGCTTTATATGCTCCAATTTATATTTGGCATATTTTTGATGATAATCGATGATTGAGGTACAATATAATGTCTTAAATTATTATTTATGTAAGCTTGCAATCGTTAATAAGATTAATATCATAAAATATCAACGGTCTATTTATTGTTCTTAGCTATTCTTAGCTTGCTCGCAGTAAAGTTAAAACCTTAGTAAACAGGTAATTTGAAAAGTGAATACCAGGCACTCATGAAACTAAGGAGCTATACGCAGCAAACCAAAAGTTGGTAAAAGACAATCTGTGGTGATATAAGCCACACCCCATTGCAATTGGTTCAAATGTCTGCGAGTGAACCAAACAGGTGTTTGAAACGTGAAATACCAGGCGTTTATGAAATATTGGAGCAAACTTGTAACAAAAATTGCAAAAAAATAACCAGTGGGGCTTATGGGTGGATCCCATAGTAATGTACAAACAGGTAGTGGGCTAGAACTCTACAGGGTGAATGAAGATCAATGAAGATCTGAGGTCGACTCAGTAGGACATAAATAAATTTAAAATGATTGTTTTAATCTTCAATGGCCATAAGACCAAACTTTTGTAGGTTATATTAGGTCCTTACATATGAAATTGGCGTTTTGTATGGGAGGAACAAAAAGTCGAATATTTTTTAATATAATATATTTAATTAATCAAAGTATGAACCATTATTTTCTATGCACTTTTGCCATCTTATAGGTAGTTCATTGATCCCTTTACTAAAAAAACCAGTCCGTCCGACTGGTTTTTTTAGCAGACAACCTGTTATAAGCCCCACCCCATAGCAGCAAGTGTTTCAGATGCTTTGGACCAAACAGTTGTTTGCAACGTGAAATACCAGGAGTTTATGAAATCTAGGAGGAAACAAGTGCAAAAATTGCTAAAAGACAACCTGTCGGGCTTCTGGGTGGAACCCATAGTAATGTAGCAAACAGGTTGTGGGCTACAACTTTTCAGGGTGAATGAAGATCAACAAGTTCCTCTGAGGTCGACTCACTAGGAGACCATGCATATTAAATTTAAAATGATTGTATAAATCTTCAAAGGCATGCAAAATCAAATCTTTTATGGGCTAAATTTGGATAATATGTATCTATGCGCAATCGAACCTTGAATCGAGCGACATAATCGCAATGTGATTAAGCTCTATAAATTGAAAAAAACCTTTAATCGAAACAATCACCGCCCAAGATTTATTTTATTTCGTCGAAAACATGAAAGAAACTTGATAAATTTACAAACATCAATAGATGGATTTTAGGGTTCCGTCACGTATGGCTTATAACTTGCACCACGCCCATTTCAAAAGGATGCCAATGACCACTGCCAGAAAATGCTGGAAAGCGCATATGTTGAAGTACGGCATAGCTACACTCAAACTGATCCCAAGACAACTACTACACATAGTAACACTTTAACTGGAGATGGTTCTGTGGAGGTAGTGTCCCAGTCACCGCTGGTGTTACCATCTGCAGTGAAAACTATAATGTACTCCGATGAAATTGGCATAAACATGGGTCAGTTCTTAAGTATGAGTATGAAACATCCTGTAATAAATAATTGTTTTCCAAATTCAAACCTGCATACTATTATGAAAAAAATTAAAAATGAAACTTTTAGTAATTCAAACTTATTAATATGCCTGGGTAATAGGGGTAATGTGAACAAATCGGACTTGATTAAGTATGTGGGCAAACTGTGCACACTAGACTTAAAACAAATTGTGATGTTCACATTCCCCTATAGCGACAGCTTGCCACAATCAGAAAACAACCTTAGATATAAGCTTAATATGATGTTGCACACTATCTCGTGCAACAACAATATACATGTGATTGACATTAACAGTATTGTTAGTAAAAAATACTATTTGACTCAAGGTAATTACTACCTTTCCAATTTTTATAAAAGACAGATAGCAATTTCGCTATCTTTTTATTTTAATATAACAGCCAAAAACTTGGCTATAAAAAATGCTTCTTTTGAGCATTGCAATGATTTAAAAAACAAGACCTTGGAAGTTGTTCCAAGCCATTTAAATTAGAAATAAAGACAATAGAGGAAGTCTCTAGCCCTAAACAGTCAAATATTATTATTCACAATAAAAAACAAAGAAAACCAGATTGTAAAATCAAGACAAAGTTTACTAACCTGGTGCACCAAAATATTCAAGGATTGAGATGTAAATTACTAGAATTAGAATTGTACATGAACTCATTTGATATTGACATCATCTGCTTAACAGAACACTGGCTGAAAAGCTATGAGCTCATGTTTAACTTCAGTAACCACCAGGTTGGTAGTTCTTTTTGCAGATCACATGCTATTCGTGTAGGCTCTCTAATATTACTAAATAAACTCATAAAGTTCAAAGAACGTAAAGACATAATAAACTTATCCGTTGAAAGCCACATCGAAGTAGCATGTGTTGAGCTGGAGCAAAGTATTGTAGTAAGCGTATACAGCCCACCATCCGCCTCCTTTGAAATATTTGAAAGAATCATGGATGATATCTTGTATAAAATATCAAAATCACATAAAAATGTCTTGGTATGTGGAGACTTTAATATTGATCTTTTAGAAGTCTACTCCCTCAGTAGTAGATTAACTAATTTATTTAATTGTTATAATTTAAGGCCAATATTTATGGAACCAACTAGAATAACTGAAACCTCAGCAAAATGTATAGATAATATATTTGTTTGTCAAAATGAAAAAGTAATAAGTAAAAAAATTATAAGCAATTTAAAATCAGACCACTTGGGTCAACTAATTAAACTAGAAATACAAGTTAAAAACTATAATTGTAAACAAAAAATTAAATATACACCTGTGACCACAAGTCGATTTGAACGGTTGAAATTGGATTGGGATTCTAAACCATCACCTGATTACTCACTTAACACCCAAATGAGTCGTATTGTAGTTTTTTTAATAAATTCACCAATGCGTTCAATTCAATATTCACACCCAAATCGAGGATGGTCTCAGAAAAACTTAACTTTAGTGAGTGGGCAACAGTGGGTATACATAAAAGTAGAGTAACTTTGTATGAACTATATAGTGAAAAACAATATAATTTTAACAAGGACTTCAAAGAAAAAGTAAAAAATTACTCAAAAATGTTTAGAAAAGTTTGTCAAATAGCAAAATCAAATTATATTAGCTCCAAAATTAAAAACAGTGAAAATGTAATAAAATCAACATGGAAAATAATAAATAGTGAGACTGGAAAGGTCAGTACCTACGATAATGATTACAATTTAAAGATTAACAGTTGCACAATCAAAAATGACATTGAAGTAGCCCAAGCTTTTGAAAACTTTTTTACTGACATTCCAATCTCTACCACAAAGACCCTAAATTCTTCTCAAGCAATTGCCGAGTCTTTACTGATAGAAAATGTACCTAAATGCGAAAATAAATTTAATTTCAACCACGTTAATGAAAAAGATATTATAAAAGTCTTTAAACTTTTAAATATAAAGAAAACTGCAGATCTCTGGGGCATTTCCGTTAGAATTATTAAACCTTTGATTGATACCATTGCACCAGATCTAGCTTTTATATTTAATGAGTCTATTGATTGTGGTGTATTTCCTGATCTAATGAAATGTAGCAAAATAATCCCACTGTTTAAATCAGGTAGTAGGTCTGACCCCACTAACTTTAGACCAATATCAGTACTGCCAACATTCAGCAAAGTTTTTGATAAACTTATTTTACATCAATTGCTCAGTTATTTCAATTGCAATGACCTGCTTCATAGTAAGCAATTCGGGTTTACTCGCGGCAGGTCAACTACTGATGCCGGTATAGAGTTAGTATCGCATATTTTTGATGCTTGGGAGAAGTCGCAAGATGCCTTAGGCATTTTTTGCGACTTGTCTAAAGCATTCGATTGCGTACACCATGAAACATTAATCAGGAAACTACATCACTATGGAATAAGGAACACCTCCTTGGATCTTCTCACATCTTATTTGAGTGATAGGATACAAAGAGTTGACATAAATGGGAAACGGTCTTCGGGGTCTGTAGTTACAATGGGTGTACCGCAGGGATCTATCCTCGGTCCTTTCCTATTTTTAGTTTATATTAACGACCTGCCTCATCTTGTCAAGAATAGTCACGAGATTGTATTGTTTGCTGATGATACTTCATTAATTTTTAAAATGAAACGACAAAACACTAATTTCGACGATGTAAACAATGCAATCTCAAAGGTAGTTCATTGGTTTAGTGTCAACAATCTTTTGCTTAACGGAACCAAAACGAAATGTATTAGATTTACTCTACCTAATGTAAAACAAGTTAAGGCTGATGTAAACGTAAATGGAGAAACGTTAGAAATTATAGAAAGTACCGTATTCTTAGGAATCACCTTAGATAATAAACTTCAATGGGGCCCACACATAGATAAGCTATCGAAGAGACTTAGTTCTGCAGCATATGCAGTCAAAAAAATCCGTGATCTCACAGACGTGGACACATCTAGACTAGTTTATTTCAGCTACTTCCATAGTATTATGTCTTATGGTATACTGCTTTGGGGGAACGCTGCAGGTATTAACACCATATTTGTGCTGCAGAAGCGGGCTGTTCGTGCCATCTATAAAATGGGTCCCAGAGAATCCCTACGTGATAAATTCAAAGAAATAAATATAATGACAGTACCAAGTCAATATATTTATGAAAACTTGTTGTATACTCATAAAAATATCAATAGTTTCCCAAAAAATTGCGATATACATAATGTAAATACTAGAAATAAACATAAACTCGCTGTACCCACAACTAGGCTGCATAAAATTAATGTATCTTTTAAAGGGCAATGTATACGCTTCTACAACAAAACCCCTACTGAGCTGCAAAAATTATCAGTAAATAAATTCAAACAAATTGTCAAAACTTTATTATGCAAAAAGGCTTACTATAAAATATCAGATTATCTAGAGGATAAAAAAGCTTGGGACGGATTTTGCTCCAACTCGAAAAATAACAACTAACAGGCTAAAGGTTTCTTCGTCGTTTCTTTACTTTAGTCTACATACCGAAGCGATCGAAATCAAAAATACCACTTTATTTCCGTGTCAGTGTATTTTTTACTATGATTTGACCTTTTCTAAGTGTACATTTATTGTATTTATGGAAATAAAGCATTTTTGAGTTTGAGTTTGAGTTTGAATTTCTTCCTGCGCGGGTGTCGTACCTACGTGTCTAGTAGTAGCGCCTCCTGTAGATCAATTCTGCCACCGAACTGCGATACCCATACAGCATGTTCAGTGTGGGGATTATGTGCATTGTCCCCATAAATTAATCCGATAAGGCACTCATAAAAAAGAAAGAGACCTGCGCACAGCATTAACAGACCACAATAGACTCGATGTATTGTTTCTTTCTCAAATGTTGCCATGCCAACCAACGTGACCCAATGACTAACCTTCCACCGTGTTGAGATGAGAAAAATTATGTTAGTTGACGTGGCCCAAGTTACTGTAAATGCAGCAAAGTAAGCAAGTGGTCCCAATGGAATCTAGTGTCGCAAACAGGTATTTTGAAAACCGAATATAAGGCGCTCATGAACCTAAGGAGGTAAGATGCAAACAAGTGGCAATCATTCTTCTAAAAGACAACCTGTTATAAGCCCCACCCCATAGCAGCTAGTGTTTCAGATGCTTTGGACCAAACAGGTGTTTGCAACGTGAAATACCAGGCGTTTATGAAACGACAGGAATAAAAATTGGTAAAAGACAACCTGTGGGGCTTCTGGGTGGAACCCATAGTAATGTAGCAAACAGGTTGTGAGCTTCAACTTTTCAGGGTGAATGGAGCTCGACAAGTTCCTTGATTGACTTACTACTTGGAGAAGATACGTATACATAGGTAAATAAAATAATGAAGAAGAAGAAGAAGAATGAATGTATAAATTCTTCAGTTGCATGCGAAATCAAATCTTTTATCGGCTATCTTTGGATAAAATCCGTGAGCGATCGATCGGAGAAAATCGCCGGCGGACATTTATTTCATTAAAGAGGCGTGACGCGTGGATTGTATTGTAACCGAAATGACGCGTCACATACTTTGACAATGTCAGTACTTGTGGGGTGACCGGACCGCGTCACGTTGAATTTTTGTTTTACGAGGAAAGATTTGTATTTTTTTAAGCTATTGCATAGCTTCTATCGCGGGCCTTGAGCGCGGGGACCGAATCCAGAAATTCCGTAACGAAAAAACCTCACTCCGACCGGAACAGCGGTGATACTTTTTAGTTTTGCCATCTATCGATGAATAGTAGAACTTTTAATGACTTTTTGAAATATGACGTTTGTCTCTTTAGTTCAGCAACTCGCCTCTAGATGGCATTGCAATAGCTTTACCGCGGCAGAACCCGAGTGCCACACGTCTTTTTATAGAATGGTATGGAACCCTTCGTGCGTGAGTACGACTCGGACTTGCCTGGTTTTTTTTTGTAACATAAACCTTGAGAAAAAAGTATTTACCTACTTGAATTCATTATATTACGTTTTTAAAAAACATGAAAATGACATGATAAATGTATAATAATAGGCGGAGCCCTTTTCCTTTCCTTGGCTGACTACATGACTAATCATCCCAAGCCCCCTAATGGCTAGGCGATCCCTTTATTCTAAAACTGTTTTTGCTTACATACTGTCTAGTAAATGTTAGTGGATATGGCCCAAGCGAACTGTTTAGAATCCACGCAAACAGGTATTTTGATAAGTGAACACCAGGCGCTCATGAACATAAAGAGATACAAGATGCAAACAAGTGGCAATACTTTCTAAAAGACAACCTGTGGTGAATTATGCCCCACCCATGGATTGAAATCGTTAGATATGCCCTTACCGCAGTGAGACCGCGCCGTGTTGTGTCCAAGTCGAACTTTACGCATGCATAAACTTGGACTCGGTATATATCTAAGCACAGTGTTAGCCGGACGTGTTGTGAACTTGTGAAGGACGTTTGCGAGCGGTTTATAGCGTCACAAAATGACGTGTGCCTTTCGAAAGCGCAACAACAATTCTAGAAACACAAACAAAGCCAGAGGTGTAACATTTCACTCATAGGTATAACTTTTATATTATCGTCCGCATTGTCATAAATGACTTTAATAACAAATTTAAATGGCGAGTGCACGAAAGATTAAGTAGTGTTTGCAACTAATGTGTGAGAAAAAGAGATGACACTATTTTCTCAGTACGCTTGTTTTGTTTGTGTAGATTGCACAGGTTTTGGACATGATGCGACACATTTAAAAACTTTGCTACAGTTTTTAGTGGTCAGGGCGTATCTAACGATTTAAATCTATGGCCCCACCCCGTTGAAAGTGGTTCAAATAGCAGCCAATGTACCGAACAGGTGTTTGAATCATGAAATAGCAGGCGTTTATGAAACCATACCAGCACACAAAGAGACAACCTGTTTTGCTCTATAGATGGGCTCTACCCTATTCCAAATAGTTTAATTGAATAGAAGCCAGTGCTACAAACAGGTAATAAATTTAAATTAGTCATCCAACCAGAAACAACCAACCAGAAACATGATTTACAGGAAATCATGTTTCTGGTTGGCAGTTAGAAAATGCCTCGGCATTAAGCCCACCCTTTGTACTTCAGTGCAATATGTCACTCAGTTCAGTGCCTCTGTTTTTCCGACCAATTACAACCTGGGTCTCTTCAAGATAAGGGTGAATAGGTATCTTCTAGACCTTCGTGATACACCGTCGGCCGCATCTTCGCTTTCCATCAGATGAGATTGCGGTCAAACAAAGGTCTATATTACGTAAAAAAGTGTTTTAATAAATAAATAAACAAATTCTATGTAAGAACGGAAACTTAAAAGCGACCTACTGATTCAAGCGACTATCTAAAATAAAATAATAATATAAATGAAATCAATTCTTAGCAAATATAATAAAATTATATAATAATTAAACATAATAAATTAATAAATTAAACATATATAATAATTACTTCCTACGTGTCTATTTCGGTTGCTTTAAATAGAGTCAATCAAGTAGCAATGCATTCAATCGTAATCCGTTATTAGCAAAGCGTCTGAATCAAACAATATTGACTTGAAACGAGATAATGCGAGGTTGCTGAAGAGCAGACAGTAAACAAAATTTTACGCGCACAGAATTAAGCCTTTTTGTGTATCTATTAGCTTACACAAAATACGTCAGATAAGCTATTCAATTGTTATACGTGTTTTAGTTCGAAGTTCAATCGTGCACAGATATTATTAAAGTAAAGCTCATAAAAGTTTTGATTTTACCGAAGGTTTAATACAATTATTCTGCAATTTTAATTTTTATGCATGTTCTCCTAGTAAGTCAAGCTCAGAGGAACTTGTTGATCTTCATTCATCCTGAAAAGAAAAAAAAAGTGGTTGCCCACAACCTGTTTGATCCATCACTGTGAGTTCCACCCATCTTTAAGGTAATATTTAACTGAAAGAAAATGTTAAAAGAGATACAAAAATATACATAAAATAATTGAGATGATATAACTGAGATACCCGTGAATTATTTATTTAATTATTTATTATTACGGAACAAAACTTAGGAGAATGTTAATGGTTCGAAGATTTTTTCTAGAGTTATAAAAACTACAGACTGTAAAAGTAAAGGTCATTCATTAAACTTCAACTTATATCACCTGTCGGAGTAAGTAGCCGTGTTAATTTTCATGCAGCTATGAACTCCTAGTACAACACTTGGCAATCAACCTGTCGCTTTCAGGATTCTGCCTTACGGCGTATTTGAAAATTGATGTATTAAATTATTGATTGTTTACAGTAAACCACTTGTTGGCTTTGAAGCCTCGTGGAATTTAGCAAACCCTCTAATTTTTATGAACGCCGGTTTTTTTGTTTGCATAGAACTTTATGATACAATTTACGTGTTTCTCCTAAAAGTTATGAGGACCTGGTATTTCACTTATGATTCTACCTATTCAAAGCTTGTTTGTTTATGAGTAGCCTTCCATGGATTGTGTGATGGTTGATTGAAGCATAGTACTAATTAATGTCGTCGATGATTTAACTCCAACCTAGCTATAATGATAAGACATCTCCATTAAAGAAGCTCTTGTAAATCGAACAAAAATAACCTATTCAAATTGTACAATTCGAAGAAACTTTATTACATACACTCTACTACTAATTTTGGTCTGGTCATGAACTGATTGGGGTGTGGTGGTAAGACCTTGGGTTCTATATGGTATACCCGAGTTTATGATTTCTATAATGTTTCAGAAATTACCTATTTGTAGCACTGACTTCTATTTAGTAGAGCAGCGGCGATACGCATAGAGCCGTATATGTTATTTTGATTTGAGAATCAGAAGCTGCATGACTAATTATTTTAAAAATCGCTATCATAAGACCTGTCGCTGGTCCAATTTACAAAGAATCACTTGTATGGGCAAGTCTCGGTCTAGACACGAACTAACTAGGATTTGCAGTAAGATCTTGGACTCCATAAGTTGAGTCAGTGAGATTGAGAACTCATCATATTTTATTACAGAAATTAACTGTTTGTCACTGACTTTTATTTACCTACTTGCTATAATGTGGGGCCTTTAAAGGACCACAGGTTTTCTTTTAACAATTTTTACCACTTGTTTACTCCTATGGTTTCTTAAACGCCTGGTATTTCACGTTTCAAATACCTGTTCTATCCATTGACTGCCATCTCAATCAATTGATATGTGGTGTGCTTATATCACCATAGATTGTCTTTGATAGCATATAGCTCCTAAGTTTCATGAGCGCCTGGTATTCACTTTTCAAAATACCTGTTTGCTATGACTTCAACTTCAGTCCTCCCAGCGCGATAGTTTAGGTTTAGTTTTTTCACTAGGGGACCGAATCCAGAAATTCCATAACGAAAAAACCTTACGCTCCCCACTCCACCGGGCAAGGAGGTGTGGCTTGAAGGCCGTGCATCTTCTAACGTCGTTTCAGCTCGGCAGTCTTCGACACGGCGTTGTGTGCGTGCGATTAGACGTATTGTACGACTCTACGAAACTAGCACGAATCGATACGAGCTGCTCCGAAATCGGACGAATACATAAGCAGCTGTTTATGAGAAAGTATATAGGTGTATAGGTATTTATGTACAATAGTGAATAGCTGTACTTGTAAAATTCTTATCGGTCGAAAAAGTGTAACTTGAATTAATATCAAAGAAAAAGCAATACTTCACGAATAAAATAAATAAATAAAATTATAATTGCATAAGTTGATACAAAATGCTATGCAATAGCTTTACCGCGGCAGTCCCCGAGTGCCACACGTCTTTTTTTATTTTAGAACCACTGAAAGTTTATGAAAATATTTGATTAAAAAAATAAGTTTACTTTTATTTTCTTTTTTGGTTGTTTTATAAATCTTAGACTCTGATTGGTAAAGGGGTACCAAAGGCCCACTATCGACCTTGTTTAAAATAAAAAAACAGGGTAGCAGGCTTTATATTTTGGCTGCAATTGTGAAATTCGATCTGAAATCTGATTTATACAAAAATTTTATAAAAGTCAAAATAACTTTTGAACCAGTAAATATCGCAGAACATACATGGGGGTTAAATCGATAGGTACTGAGTTCCCTTACCTCCCAGGCACCGATGATCCACCCCTTTTGTTACACCCTGTATAAATAGACCGTCAATATTTTATGATATTGATCTACGAATGGAAGTTGAACTAATAATAATTACATTATTACATACAACAATATTAATTTGTAAATCTTCGTAAATGAGAACAAAGATAAAATTGTAAAAAGTTAAATTGCTGGTTGAAGAACTGCCTTTTATTTGAACTAGATATAAGGTGGGGCCTATAAAGCACCACAGGTTATTTTTACTCCCATGGTTTTAAAAGCGCCTGGTATTTCACGTTTCAAACACCTGTTTGGTCCACTAGCTGCCATTTGAACGTTACTATGGGGAGGGGCTTCCACCACAGGTTGTCTTTTTGAAATTATTGTTTGCATCGTATCTCCCGAGATTCATGAAGATCTGGTGTTCGCTTTTATAAATACCTGTTTGTGACACTGCATTCCATTGGAACCACTTGCGGGTGGAGCATATGGCACCACAGTTTATTTGGGCCACGTCCACTAACATTTGTCACAACGCGGTTTTTAATTGGGTCACGGCAGACACTCTTTGGGTAAGGAATCCTACATCTACTTTTATACTGGACTGTTACTGCTGGCCTTTATCTTATTAGCGCCTTGTTGTTTTTTTTTATCATATAGGGGGACAATACCTATAATCACTAACCTGGGCAAGCAGGTGCTGCTACATTGCTGAACATACATGAGAGTTAAGCTCCCACCCAGCCACCCATGATCCACTCCTCCTGTACCACCGTTTATAAACCACGCGGTAGGTATCAGAGTAGTTTTATTTCTGTTACAATCGACACGTCGTCGAAATAAATGTGTAGCAGCGGTGATTTGTTCGGTTGGATGTATGATATTACCCGTTTTGATCGCGTATGGATTTTATCCAAACGTAGCCCATAGAAGGGTCGATTTTATTTTGAACAAAAATTGGGTACATCATTATTAATTTAAAAAAAAAAACTATAAACCGATTTAAATTTTTATAGTTTTTTCATGTAATTTTATGGATCCCATTGTCAGAACTGAACAAAATTAAAATGGGACTACACTACACGGGAAGCACCAGAAAGAATCATCAAGATTGGACCACCCAGTCAAAAGTGTTGAGGTAACAAACATAAAAAATACAGTCGAACAGAGATAACCACCTCCTTTTTTGAAGTCTGTTAAAACCGACCATTCTTCAATTTATTTAATGGGTATATTCTCCAAGTAAGTCGATATCAAAAGAACTTGTTGATCTTCATTCATCCTGAAAAGTGGTAGCACAACCTGTTTGCTCCGGGTTCCACCCATCTGTAAGGTTGGTATCACAGATATCAAAAAATAAGGAGATATGAAATGGGGGCGGGGCCGGTGTCGCAGTAATATGCCTAAAACGTGAACACATCGCTCGCGGCAGTAATTTAGTTGAAGAGCGAACGTTGGCCGCGACGGATCTTCATGTTAGAGGAAAATGCCGAATTGCTCAATAGTAATTTGCAAAAATAAAAGTTAAATTATGAACTTTAAGTTAGGTGGAATCACATAAAATCGATAAGTACTGAAAATAATATGTTTTTCATACTAAAACTATAAAAATAATTTTAAATTGATTGATGACTTGATTTCATGATACTGATAGCCAGTTGCGATTTTGTTGTAAGCTGTTTACAATGCTTGCTCTGTCCTAATGACTATTCGAATGTTGAGTTCTATCTACTACCGCAATGGATAGTTAACATTATTGAAACTAAAAGAATACGTTCAACCGCGTAGTATGGCCACTGCCCGTCGTCGTGAGTTAGTGATGTGCCTCGAGTGTGTTCTTTGTCGATAAAGATTGTCATTTTTGATACCTATTATTTATTATATTGACGGCTTATCCTGACGCATTTGGATTTGATGTGTACAAAGGTAGGCCTAATATGTGTACATATAATAAGTATTATTACTACAAATCAGATCCATACACAAATAGTAAATTTAACTGAGCTACTTACTAAATTGGTCACTTTTGCGTACTTTTACGTTTGAACCGGCACCGATCCCGCATCTGATCTTGGAATAAGGTCGTTGAGGCCATAGCTATCCTGACTCGGTGGGTCTGGGCGTGGAAGAATGTCGGTCCAAATAAAGTACACCACTATTTTCACAAATCACAAACTTTTTGTTCACTGAATTAGGTTGTCTTTTTACAACGAGTTTAAAGATATCCAACTATAAACACTTTGTTTCACTTGGCATTTCGACTACACTGAACGCGAGACAGTTTCTACGTCGAACGACTGCCCGTCCGGCCCGCAGACTCTGCCTAGTGCCGCGAGGTGGCGCTTGCGTCGCAATGACGAGAATAAACCGCGTCACACACGGTGAAGATAATATAAAATATAATATTATCTTAGAGCATATTTTAGAATATCGCTCACCATAGAAATCCTATGAACCATCACACACGACGAAGTTAATTTATATTTTATCTTCAGTATCCTAAGATACCGAGCGAATATGTAAATATTGAAATATATATTTCGTATCATAATATGTTATCTTAAGATACGAAATATACACATCTTAATATAAATACATGGTGTTTTTGCAGCGCGGGGTGCTCCGGGAAGGGAGAGGAGAGGGGGTAACTTCGCACGAAAGCTTTTTCTCTTTTTTATGTGAGGCTCTATCCAAATTTTTCTCCTTTTGGAATGTTGTGTGTGTGGCAATCATTTCAAAAAGACAACCTGTAGTTTCCACTACAGGGTTTCCGCCCCACCCCATAGTAACGTTCGAATGGCAGACAGTGGACCAAACAGGTGTTTGAACCGTGAAATACCAGGCGTTTATGAAACCATAAGAGCAAACATTACTAAAGGACAACCTGTGGGGTTCTAGGTGGAACCTATAGCAATGTAGCACACAGGTTGTGGGCTACAACTTTTTAGGATGAATGAAGATCAACAAGTTCCTTGATTGACTTACTACTTAGAGAACATACAGAAATCAAATTGAAGAATGACTGTATGAAATCTTCAGTGGCATGTAAAATCAAATATCATAGGCTATGTTTGGATTATTTAATGAGCAATCGAACTTCGAACCGAAAAAAACACCGCCAGGCATTTAGGAGTATTTCATTTTGACTACGCGTGACGCTTGGATTGTATTGTACCATAAATGACGAGTCACATAGTTACTTTGACAAGGATCCTACCTATTCTGGTATCGTGTGGATTAAATAAATCATTACTTTTTGTTTTTATCATAAACGATACGAAAAAAGTGCCTAAAATGACCAGTGTCTCTACCATGAGTTGTCATAGTTAAATTGCCTGACGTTACTACAGTAGTTACGTAAATACGCATATAGTTATCCACAGCGCATTTTAGTACCCAACTATCCGCTAGAGGCGCTTTAGAAGTTTCCATACTTTTTTTAACTACAGTCGCTAGCGAGTATAGATTGTCAAAACTCATGGTAGACACACTGAAACATGTACAGTAATACGCGGAGCCATGCCTACAGGGACTATGCTATCCCAAGCCATCTGATGGTTAGATGATCTCACTGTTTTTGCTTACTTACTGTCTGCAGTAAATGTTAGTGGATATGATCCAAGTAAACTGAGGTCCACCCTATAAGTAGCAAGTACCTAGATCATTGAATAGAATTCACGCAAACAGGTATTTTGATAAGTGAACACCAGGCGCTCATGAACATAAAAAGAGATACGATGCAAACAAGTGGCAATACTTTCTAAAAGACAACCTGTGGTGATAAGCCACACCCCATAGCAAGTGGATCGAACAGGTGTTTGAAACGTGAAATACCAGGCGTTTATGAAACCTAGGAGCAAACAAATGACATAAATTGCTAAAAGACAACCTGTGGGGTTTTATACGCCCCACCCTATTTGAAGTCATTGCTACGTGTTGTGGCCTACAACTATTCAATAAATAGGTGAATAAAGATCAACAAGTTCCTGTTAGATCGATTTACTAGGAGAACATAATAAAAAACAGTTAAGTTATGATGTTCAGTGACAAATAAAATCTTACCTTGGGCTATATTTTAATAAAATCATTGCACGATATTACGGGTCATTAGAACCGAATAATCGACTCATTTATTTCATTTCGACGACGACGGACGCTTGGATTATAGCAGAAATGAGACGTTATTATACTTTGACTTTGAGCAACCAAAATAATAGACTCACTACGATGGAAGTAATTATAGGTTTAATTATGTTTGGTAAGAATGGATTGTAACTCTTGCGAGTCGTTCGAATTAATACGTGGTTTTTAGGGTTTACACATGGTGGAACATTGAATTTGAATTCGCACCACCCTCTTTCTTTTTGCACGGGTATTATGAGAGTTAACTAAGGGATACCCACTGGGGGGCGCTATAACGACAAATAATAGTAAGTAATAAAAGAAAGTGCAATATTAAAAGAGACTGCTTTCCTCAAGTGATTTTGGCATATTAGTTAATTTAAAGCCAATAAGGCATGTATCAAGGACCTCCCTTGATGCGTCGAGCAGTGGACGAATATAGCCTTTGAGATTGAGGTGAGGTCTCTTATTTTAATAAAAGTTTATTGATTTTGTACGATGGCACGGAATCCTTCATGCACAAATTGGACTCGCACTTAGCCGGTTAAAACAAATTTGGTGAAGCTTTTTCGAAAGGCCTCGTTCCTCGCAAACAACATACCTATTCCTGCCTCCACGAAGCATTGCCGTATCTAAAGATACATCGTAGGAATGCCGCTTATTAATTTGGCCGTGGTGATCGCAACGTCAGAATCGACTCCTCGAACTCAACAATTTCAAATAGGGGTACTTTTATAATAAATGTTCAAATTGTTTGCCACCTACTCTAATACAGGCTCTACATCTTCTTATGAACGATCTGTCTGGCAAACAATTGCACCATAGCAAGGTCAATTATCCACGGTTATTTCCAGAACAAATCAACTCGTTATTATTAAATTATATATATTCTTTTATATTATATGGTTCAAAAATTTGAACAAAGGTATCAAATTTCGGACTTAAAAAAAATTACAAAATGCTAGGCCGTTGCAGATAGATTTGTTAATATTTTTTTCTGAGTTGCCCCCCTGCCCCCCCACAAGCACCTGTGGAGTTATCCATTAATTACCGGGCACCCTGTATATCTCAATTCATATAGCGCTTATTTATATACCTTAATTTACTATTGCATTTTTTACGATATTTATCTACGAGTATCTGTTCCCGTTCCCTATTTCCCCATTAATATTTGAAATTCTTATTAAAATTATCACAGCCTGTTTCTTTCGGTATTATCCGATTTAAATTAAAATTAATGAGTCGAGGAAAGTAGTCCGACCAATAGGAGTCGTACATCACATGCAGATCAGTAACGAGACTAACCGCAGCGGCCGTCGTGACGCAGTGGTCTAGCCAGCGACACGTTCCGTGTGCATCGCTCACAAAGGTGTACGTACTTGGGTCGAGTCTCTCTAAGTCCAGACAAAACAATGACTGCTCTTCACAATATTCCACCAGCTCTTTTCCAAAAAGAGAACCCGGGTGCGCGTTAAAATCGCCTAGGATCATACCACATTCCGTTTCGGAGCTTTCAACTACGGCACTTATCAACCCAAGACACTGAGTATACTCTGGCAGATTATCTTAACAATCAGTAGGTAGTACTGCTTAACAAGTTCCAGCGCCACATGAGAGCCGTTTCACCGTAGGGCCTCCCCCGCCGTCAAGTCGTGTGGCATCAGCCAAGTTTCTTGGAATGCGATCACATCTACAGTTTTGCATAGCTTTTGTACGTGCTTAATAAACCCCGTAACGATTGTCTTTTAGCAATTTTTACTACTTATTATCTCCTATGGTTTCATAAACGCCTAGTATTTTACGTTTCAAACACCTGTTCGGTCCGTTGACTGCCATTTGAACCACTTGCTATGGGGTATGGCTTGTGGCCACAGGTTGTCTTTTACAAATTATTGCCACTTGTTTGCAGGGTACAGCTCCTTAGTTTCATGAGCGCCTGGTATTCACTTTTCAAAATACCTGTTTGCTATGTCTTCATTTTCATTGCCCGCCCAGCGTGGGTTTGGTGGCTAAGGCTAAGGCTACATAATATATAAATAACCCGTCAATATTTTATGATATTGATCTACGAATGGAAGGTGACCTTATAAGAATCAAAATTTTAATTGATAATAAAATAAAAGAAATTTTATTTATTTATTTTAATTGATAAATCTTCATAAATCAGAACAAACATGAAATTTTCAAACACTTGTTTGGTCCACTGTCTGCCATTCGAACGTTACTATGGGGTGGGGCGGAAACCCTGTAGTGGAAACTACAGGTTGTCTTTTTGAAATGATTGCCACACACAACAAACACAACATTCCAAAAGGAGAAAAATTTTGATAGAGCCTCTTCTCCATCTAAATTTTGAAAAAAGAGAAAAAGCTTTCGTGCGAAGTTACCCCCTCTCCTCTCCCTTCCCGGAGCACCCCGCGCTGCGTACACGCACATAGCCCGACATAAAAACACCATGTATTTATATTAAGATGTGTATTATCGATGTAAGATATGTATTATATTAGTATACACTATGTGTGACGTGCTTTCATCATTGCAACGCAAGCGCCACCTCGCGCCACTAGGCAGAGTCTGCGGGCCGGACGGGCAGTCTTCGTTCAGCCGCCGCACTAAACAGTCGTAGAAACTGTCTCGCGTTCAGTGTAGTCGAAATGCCAAGTGACACAAAGTATTTATAGTTGGATATCTTGTGAAGCAGTGAAACAAAGTGTTTTGTTGGATATCTTTTAACTCGTTGTAAAAAGACAACCTAATTCAGTGAATAAAAAGTTTATGATTTGTAAAAATAGTGGTGTACCTACTTTATTTGGACCGACATTCTTCCACGCCCAGACCCACCGAGTTAGGATAGCTTTGGCCTCAACGACCTTATTCCAACATCAGAAGCGGGATCGGTGCCGGTTCAAACGTAAAAGTACGCAAAAGTGACCAATTTAGTAAGTAGCTCAGTTAAATTTACTAATTGTGTATGGATCTGATTTGTAGTAATAATACTTATTATATGTACACATATTAGGCCTACCTTTGTACACATAAAATCCAAATGCGTCAGGATAAGCCGTCAATATAATAAATAATAGGTATCAAAAATGTCAATCTTTATCGACAAAGAACACACTCGAGGCACATCACTAACTCACGACGACGACGGGCAGTGGCCATACTACGCGGTTGAACGTATTCTTTTAGTTTCAATAGTGTTAACTATCCATTGCGGTATTAGAACTCAACGTTCGAATAGTCATTAGGACAGAGCAAGCATTGTAAATAGTTTACAACAAAATCGCAACTGGCTATCAGTATCATGAAATCAAGTCATCAGTCAAATTAAAATTATTTTTATAGTTTTAGTATGAAAAACATATTATTTTCAGTACTTATCGATTTTATGTGATTCCACCTAACTTAAAGTTCATAATTAAACTTTTATTTTTGCAAATTTTTATTGAACAATTCGGCATTTTCCTCCAACAAGAAGATCCGTCGCGGCCAACGTTCGATCTTCAACTAAATGACACTATTACTGCCGCGAGCGATGTGTTCACGTTTTAGGCATATTACTGCGACACCGGCCCCGCCCCCATTTCATATCTCCTTATTTTTTTATGTATGTGATACCAACCTTACAGATGGGTGGAACCCGGAGCAAACAGGTTGTGCTACCACTTTTCAGGATGAATGAAGATTAACAAGTTCTTTTGAAATCGACTTACTAGGAGAATATACCCATTAAATAAATTGAAGAATGATCGGTTTTAACAGACTTCAAAAAAAGGAGGTGGTTATCTATTCGACTGGATTTTTTATGTTTGTTACCTCAACACTTTTGACTGATTGAGGTGAGGTCTCTTATTTTAATAAAAGTTTATTGATTTTGTACGATGGCACGGAACCCTTAGCCGGTTGAAACTAATTTGGTGAAGCTTTTTCGAAAGACCTCGTTTGTTCCTCGCAAGCAACATACCTTTACACACATTCCTGCCTCCACGAAGCATTGCCGTATCTAAAGCTATATCGTAGGATTGCCGCTTATTAATTTGGCCGTGGTGATCGCAGCGTCAGAATCGACTCCTCGAACTCAGCCTATGGATGTGTTTGTATTTATTTATTTACACCGTAGTAGCCTTAGGTACACTTATGTTACACTTGAGGTCGTTAGGTAATGTACCTACAATATTTATATTATTTATGTACCTTTTTTAGTTTAAATATGGGAAGAAGCTGTTCACCTGTAACACAGCCACATTGTAGCTACCACAGGGGACAGAGCTCTTATTTTATTTGTACTAATATTTTGGAAAATAAACGATTTTGTATTTTTTATTATTAATTATATTACAATACACAAACTTGGCTTTATAAAACACCATAGGGTACAAATGGAAAAAAGGACAGACAGACATGAATAAATTAAAAATTGAAAAAGAATAGTCAGTCTATATGGAAACAAATAAATAAATAAAATAAAAGGTATGTCAAAGTATATTAAAATAATGTACAAAATTACATAATAAATGTCATAAAATAATTTAAATTAAATTCACATGTACATAAATAAAGATGATGTACATAAATAGATATGTCGTTTAAGTCGACAAACCCGCGGGACCTACCAGCGTGACAACTTTCAGTATCGTTTTAACACTTCCACTGCGATCACCAATTCAAGCTATGTGTGATTAGTATACATATTTGTATCAACCTATACATGAACAAATATGTATACTAATCACACATAGCTTGAATTGAACTCTTACGTATCAACGTAAGAGTCAGATTCAGAGTAAAATCGTTTATTTCTTTAGACTTGCAAAATAAGCACTTAGACAAGTCAATTTTTCATGTTTTTTGCGAGTATTATACTTTTCACTTATTACAAATTACAATTATGAGTACATATATAATTTTAAATATCGCAAGTGTATATAAGAAACAGAATATGAATAGGAAGGCTTAAAATATCCAGAGGTGATATAATAATTCTAAGTGGGGTTACCAAGTTCTGCACGGATATTTAAAAGATCATGGCGGTGAATGACTGAAATTCTCATAAAAAAATGTTTTTTACCACGAATTAATAGTGGAAAGAAAGATATAAACCCATTTTATTAAGCATAAAATTATTTATATATATATTTAGTAAAAGGTTGTTCCCAGGTACCTCTCGAGAAGTGAATACTTTGGATTTGGTTTAAATCCATAATTTTGCCTTTTTCAACACAAAGCTCTACGCAACTCGAAAAATCAAATAAAGATGGGATTGCCGATTACCTGCTTTTTTTTCTTTTTTCTCATGGTTCAATAGAAATGTGAGGTGACAGCTGTCACTACTTGTCTTATGGGACGAAAAGTATTACTTTTATCCCGCTTCCAACCTACTTTCCGAGTATGAGTGATGAAAAAATGTTTTAACTGATTTGGCTATAAGGAATATTGCTGGAAAATATTTAACGATCGTATCACCGAAGCTGAACACAGAAGCTCGAAACAATTTTTGATTTTTGATTTGAAAGCTTTAATTCATCATTTATCTAATTGACATCTCTTTCGTTTAATAATTCAAATTTAAACATTTTATTTTAAGCTACTTTGTTGGTTTCTGTTATTGTTATGAGAAGAAGTCAAGTTTTCATTGATGTCATAACATATTTTGGATTCTGAATCGGAAAAATCGGAAAAATCGGATCTGAACAAAAACACGTTCAAGGTTCTACCTACCATCATAGGTTTTTTTTGCTGTAGTTAAATCATAATATTTCGACGAGCGGTAATTTATTTTTACTCTTGTTACAATTTACATGACATGATTATCATGATTTACGATGATTTACATGTTAGTTTCAAAATATTACTCATATTAACTTCTATTCGTTAATATGAGTTGAATTTTATACAATTGAACGGCCTGTTATGTAGCCTAAGGGGTTTGACAGGAGTTTTTAAATAGGTAGACGTAGTTTTACCTACATTGAAATTTTGTAAGTTTAGTTTTATAACGACTTTAAAGTCGGTATAGGTAGATTATTAAACCTGTAAAACGTATTTACAAGGATGAACTCAAACTCCAAAATGCTTTGTTTCCATAAATTCAATAAATGTACAATATAGAAAAGGTCAAATTATATTAAAAAATCACACTGACACGGAAATAAAGTGGTATTTTTTATTTTAGTCGCTTCGGTAAGTATATAATAATATGAAGACTCAAAGAAACGACGACGAAATCGTTGCACGTTAGTTGTTATTTAACGAGTTGGAGCAAAATCCGTCGCAAGCTTTTTTATCCTGTAGATAATCTGATATTTTATCGTAAGCTTTTTTGCACGGCAAGGTTTTAACAGTTTGTTTGAATTTATTAACTAATCATTTTTGCAGCTCAATAGGGGTTTTGTTGTAGAAGCGATTACAGTGCCCTTTATAAGATACATTAGTTTTTTGAAGACTAATTGTGGATACAGTGAGATTTATGTGTATTTCTAGTATTAAAATTATGTACATCGCATTTTTTTTTGGGAAACTATTGATATTTATAAGCGTATAAAACTACTTTTGATTTGTATATTGAGTTGGTACTACGTCTTTATATTTATTTATTTTAATTTATAACGTATTGAGAGAATATAGCTGTGTCACGTGCATTTTATGATCCAAGTATAGGTTGGAGGTATTAGAATTAATTGTTAAAGATAATAGAATTGGAACCCCCGAAAAAAACGTTGATTTAAATGAGGTAAGCAGAATATACGCTCGAGTCCTTAGAGCTATTGTAAAACGAAGATTAGATGGAGTCAACCAAAAAGCCAAAGAACACCATGGATCTGAAAGTGATCTTCCTCCAGAATTAGAAAATGAGCTGTCTAAGCAGATTCTTGAGATAGAAGGTTGCCTGTACGGCATTACTCCCCCCACCTATGTATATAATTACGCAAACACACCATCCTAAAATTGCTATAATGCTTCTAGATTCCACGCTTATAATGTCACAGATGTCAACTTGAATAGATGATAAACGACATAGAAACCTATTTGAGGCCGGGATTAGAAGCAAATCGATGTAATTAGTATTGACACCGTGATCAATTGACGAGGTATTGAATTGATTACCTGCCTACTAGGTAAACGACTAAAACATAGGGTACGTTTTCAGTGAGTAGCAAGAGCAAAAGCTAGAGTCGATTTCGACACTTTTTTTCGAGATCCGTCGAAATTCCGTTTTAATGCACCTAGCACTCTAAATTCAAATATCCTACCTTGTAATTAGATAGGTACATTTCAAATTAATATAGTAAAATGTATCACAAGATAACAAGTTGAAGCTCCCATACATCAACCTCAACAGCCTGTATTGGTCCACTGCTGGACGCAGACCTCCCCATGATAAGCGCCTTGTTGGCGTTTATCTAATGGGGGTAATGCCCATAATCTCCAACGGGCATGCGGGTTGGGAATCGCAGTTCGGTGTTAGAATTGTTCAGGGGGCGCTACTGCCCGCCCCCTGTGGATTTCCCTTGGTCGCCTCTTACGACACCCACGGGAAGAGATGGGGTGGTGCAAATTATAAGCCACCACACAGCACCCACGAAGCCCTATAGGTGAATATTTTTATGCTGCGTGGAGCGGCAGTGTTTGATCTTTAGTACGTGATCATATGAGAAAAGTGTTTGTGCGGAATTATTACATATTATTTTAGGTTTTGCATTGCATGAGTGTTACGCTCACAAATACATCTTAAATGACCGCAGTTTATTTTGAAACACGCAATACGAAGTTTTGCTTTAGTAACGGATTCCACAAAATTGATATACGAGTAAATGCTATAACCGTTTTCATTGTAGAGAAATCGAAAGGACGGATCGATCGTCCTTTGTTACGTGTATAGTACGTAACAAAGGACGATCGATCCATCATTTCCCATCATCCAAAAATTTAGTAATTCGTTTTTCAAAAAAGAATTCTTAGAGGTTTCAATTTTGTAAGATTTGTATACAGAGGTTTTGTACGATTTTCCACTGCGAAATCTTATAATTCCTAAACCAAAATGAAAAAATACAAGCCCAATTTATATTTTTGCGGCATTTTGAAAATAAAACAAAATCCTAAAATAATATCACTTTATTGCATCCTTATTATAACAATGGCACGGTTAATATATCTGAAATGTTCTTCAGTAGTAACGTCCGGACCTGAAGGCGTTATACCTCTGAGGGTTGTAGGTGCGGTCCGCCACTACGCCAGGAGAGTATTTCGCATCATGGTATGAACCTGTGGGCAAGGTTATAAGATTTAGATACTGTTATTCATTATCATAATATAAAGTTTAACACATTTTAAGCCCCCAATACATATTGGCCGAGCTAAGGTCAACGCGAGCGAGCGTAAGCAAATCCATACAAGGCAAGTGCCTTCGACTGGACGTTTGGCAAGTCTTCGCAAACTGTTTGGCAAAAGCCACACAACCATCTATTTTCAAAATATTGCAAACATGTGGACACGATTGGCCTAGCGTAGGCAAGCGCCTTTCATTTGTACAGAAAAACCGAGGCGAGCGGCCGCAAGCGACTGCAAGTGGTGAGCGGTGTCACTGTAAATGACCTTTATAAACGTTGGCGCTTGTGTTCACACGGCCAGCTAGGCGAGCGATACCAAGCGATGGCAAGGCAATGCAACGTGCCGTTTACACGTTGGTATTGGCTTTCATTTGGCAATGTTGGGCCAACATGCATTGGAGGTAAAATAATCAAGGTACGCTAACAAGGTACGCACATCGGACGTCCGTCGCTTATAATAACCCCCCTTTCAATTACCACCTTTCAGCTAGTTACTAGTTTCTGTGGCACCCTATAGTTTAGTTTTTTTCTGGAACTAACTGTACTAATCTCGCACGTCAATTACTATAAAGCTTCATGAATAAACTGACTACAGTTATTCCGTGATCATGGCGTATGCAAGTGCCGAAAAATTTGAAAACATAGAATAAAGACCAAAATCTATGTCGATATCATTGAACAAAATATTTCATTTTCTATTCTATTTTATATTAGTTTATGCGTTATTTATATGGAAAGATTTTAAAGTTAATTTTAACTACACTACTGCGAACTGATTTATGGGATACAAGTAGCCTATGTTTGATTCCAGGATTTGAATTACCTTTATGCAAAATTTCAGCCCAATCCGTTCTGTAGATTTTAAGAGAAAGAGTAACAATCATCTATAAATCCATAAATACTTACAAACTTTTGCGTTTATGATATGAGTAGGACGTGAGCCAACAATTAGGTCCTTATTAACGTAGGCCTAAAGGTGTAGGCACATCTAATTCACCATTGTCTTTGAAATAAATAGGAGTTGATTATTTGTTTTAGCGTGGGCCATGTGAGTCCTTCTCAGTGTTTACATCTATTTATGTTAGGTACAGTCAGCGACAAAATAGAATTTTCTGCAAAGCCACCTGAAAGTTTCCACCAACTCAACTCCTTCTGCGGGTATCGGAAGGTGACTAAGGGATATTACCCAGAGGTGGGCAGCAGCGCCCCTGCAGAACCATTCCACCATCAGACCGCGATCCCCAAACTGCACGCCCAACGTAGGGATTACGGGTATTACCCCACATGAAATAAAAGCCAATAAGGCGCTTGTCAGAGGCTAAGTCCAGCAGTGGACTATTATAGTCTGTTGAGGACAATGTAGACTAAGACAGACAATAATAAATCATGTGGACATATCAATAATAACTTATGTCAGACATTATTCATGTAGGTGACTGTACCTAGCATCTTTTGACATTATTGTGGGTAAACCCATATAAATAAGGAATTAATTTTCGTTTTACACTAAATACTATGGAATTTATGTGAGGTAACTCAGAGTGGGCGAGGCATTATATACAGACTAAATTATGGCAAGGAAACACCTCCACCTATGATGCTACCAATTTATCTATATTTTAAAGAGGAAAGATTTGATTATTTGTATTGAATAGGCTCCAAAACTACTGAACGAGCTTAGTTTTCAGGGAGTGACATGGGCTATATTTTATCCCAGAATTCCTACGGCAACGGGAACTAAGCGTGTGAAACCGCGAGGTGCTGCTAGCGTATTAATAATTAAAAACAGAAGGTTAATAAGTTTGCAATGCACTACTGATCTTATATCCACTAAATTTTTACCATAACCTAATTCTCGATATCTCAGATTGATACATTTCGGCAATTTACCATTGATACCTAGAAGAAACTACAGAAGAAGTGACAGATGGAGAGACAGATGGAGGGTGTCAAGATTGAAATCATTTCATCAATCTCTCCATGCAAAAAGCACCGCTCGCGCTATCTACTTGGGATTTCTTTCATCTATGGTTATAACTACAAATAAAATAAATAGCCCCTTAATAGGTAAGTTTATAACTATAGGAGTTAGTCGAGTTTACAGTAATAACAAAAGTAACCTTTTATCTAAAATAATAAAGCGAGTTTTATTAAAATTACGTTTCTGCCCGCGGCTTCGTACGTGTTTTCTATCCCATGGAAACTAATTAAAGGGATGAAAAGTAGGCTATGTTTAATTCGAGGATTAGAATTACCTGCATGCGAAACCTATATGAAAAATTTCAGCCCGAACCGTTTCCTAGTTTTGGCGTGAAGAGGTAACAAACATCCATACCTTTATCAAAACTTTTAGTGGCAGTGCCATAAACATACTTGAATTAGTTACTAAGTTCTTTTAATTTATTGCTAATTTGTTACTTATGTAAGCAGGTAACGTATTAGTATTAGTGTACATTTAGTTGGGCAACAAATATTTATTATTATTATTATTAGTGTCTCTTTTTGTCTCTTTTTTACACACCGATATTATCGCAGCGATAATATCTGACACGAAGCAATTTACCTATTCATTTGGATGTCATCTATCTATCAGAAGTGATAATCATTGCAACATGGTATGAAAATTAATTTACTAGAGTAATCAAATCAGTTTTGATGCCACATAAAATAAAGTTCAAGTTTTTATATTCATCGACTCAAGTGCGCGCTTTGAGTAATTTATCACGGGATGTTACAACATGGTTTGTTCAAATTATCCGATACGACATTTGGTCTCCAAGTTGTTAGAAATGGTGGTTATGGATTTCGCTTACATGACCGTTATCATACAGTATACAACTTTTCAAACGTTCGCGATTTGTTAACAATAAGTTAAAGTTGTTGTTTATTGTCATACGGTATTATACGAACGGATAACTTTATATCATAGAAGAAAATAATAAAATTATTTATTACAGGATTTTTTTTATTGGCTTGTAAATTTTTTTTTCTTAGTTTATTTGTTTCTAATCGTTTTTAACACACGTCTTTAATTTATTGCGATGATATTCTCTGTAAAGTGATATTTTTATAAATTGTAAACCTGACATATTTTGTTATACACACTTAAAATCGTATCGTATAGTATAAAATCATCACTTTATGATCTACAAATCGCCCGAAGCTTTACCGTTTCTGAATAATATTTATTGTTTTTATGATAATATGCTAATTTTCGTAGACAATGGCATGTGATTATGGATAATAATAGTTTTTATTGATTTATTTGACGTGATTGTTGGCTAATGTGGTTAATTTACGAAAAAAAAAATGATTGAAGAGCCTTCAAAACGGCCTTGGATTAACATTTTTTACGGATTAATTAAAGTCAAAATGTGGGCGAATGACAGGAATCCGTTTTTGGCTTCTCTGAAGAAGAATCCATTTTTGATTTCCGCTCAACAAAAATCAATTAGCATAAGGTTAATCCCACTTAAATAGTATCCATTATGAATTTCGGACATAAGACGATGTAAACTAAACACGGCTTGATATCGGTAAATGATAAGACATTAAATTATTTCCTACCACCTCAAGTAAGAACCCCTCTAGTTTTATCCTAATACCAACTTAAACAATACGCTCCTTAAGCTTGAACACTCCTGGATCCTATTGGAAAGATGGCTTCTTGGATTATGCTTACGATGTACACACGGTCTCCGTCTCCGGTGTAGGATTATCTATCTTGAGCTAGGACGCCTTAAAGCTCAAATAAGACTAACTCACCATGATCAAAGATCCTAGCAGCCTCATCGTTCTTCTGAAGCGACCTGGCAATAGACTCTGGATATGAGCGATACTGGCCTCGAAGCCATTGGCTCCAGGGGTGTACCTCACCTAAATTCTCTGGTGTAGGCTAGGCAACCTTGAACGAGGACGCCCTAAAGCTCAAAATATACTAACTCACCATCATCAAAGATGCCAGCAGCCTCATCCCTAGCATTCTCCTGAAGCGCCCTGGCAATAGCCTCAGGTACTGGTGGTGGAGTCGGGATGTGCGCACCACTAGCCTCGAAGCCGTTGGCTCCAGCGGTATACCTCACGGTGTAGACCTGGCCGTCATCTCCAGTGTAGGAGTAGCTGCCTTGAGCTTGGATGCCGTTGTTTTCTACGCCGGATTCGTCGGCGTGGATTCCTGGAAGGTATTTTTGTTTTAATGAATAGGTACAACCAACAATCCTAATTTTAATCCTCTTATATTGAGTAAGTTACAATTGTGACGTTATGCGATGCGACTCCTTTCAGGAAGTCAACATTCATATAATTCGGGCGTCTCTTTTGTCACTCATTAGTACAAGGGCATAGCTTATATACTTATACTTATAAGAGAGGCAATATGGTGATTAAAGGCAATGCTGAAAATTGTTAAGTGATTGCAACCTATGGCCCTTTTTACATGCACAAATTACGTAACCCTTATGACAAGCACACGGTTACGGAGTCATTCTTATAATACACAAAAGATGTAATGTACTTACATCATGTTAATTTTTTAATAATCTTTTGTCAACGTGACAGTAAACAATTGAAACTCGATTTTGATTGTACAAGTGGCCTTGAAAACACATTATTTGGCAAAGTTACAACTTCCCACTTTATTGATTTATGAGTTTAGATTCACACCTAATTCTGTATGTCTACTATATTTTATTATAGCGTGGGAGTACTCATACATTATTTTACATAATCTTCACATACTAAGTCTAATCTCGATCCATATCTTGAACTTTACGATTATTGAATTGATATTTTGTTGACTTTATTTGTAAAGAGCTTTTGCTGACCATAAGCTTTCAATTACTTATCATGCAATAATTTTTACAAAGTAAACAAGTTTTCACTTGTTTACTTTGTAAAAATTATGCATTTACTGCAATTACTTATCTATATACAATTACTTATTTGCAATTACTTATCATGCAATAATTTTTACAAAGTAAACAAGTGAAAACTTGTTTACTTTGTAAAAATTATTGCACCAATGTCAGATTTAGCAGCCTAGGTGAAAATTTAAATTATAATTTATTTATATTATTGTATTGCGATTGCGTTAGTTTATAATACTTATGACTTTGTAACCGTCTCAACACTAGTGGTTCCCAAAAAACCATTTTGGTATTCATTCGAGTTTTTTAGTTCAAATTGACATGCCACCCAAATATATTATAGGTTATTATTACAACTTAAGGTCCAATATCACCATTCGCTGTCAAAACTTAGTACGTCCGAACTAAATTTAGCTTAATCGAGTTTAAAAGTTAATTTTGATCTCGGTTTGTTGGCACCGATTTTACATTTTGATCGCGTTCACGAAAAAGAAGTTTACATCCGACATAGTGTATCAATTTTCTGTTTATCCACTGTTTTTCGACGTTTTTGACATTTTGGGTCATGACAGCTCTTGAATTCAGTTTATAGGATAAACACGCGGAACTAACCCGAAAATAAGGCGTTCAGAAGTTAAAATAAGTTTAGCTTGATCCAGATGTCGATTAAAGCGATAAACTGAGTTTCTCTATATTCATCGCGTTCAACTGCAACGGTGAAATAGGACCATGATAGGTTCTCAAAACTCACCATTTTCAGTATCGTAAGCGAACTGGTATCCGCCCTCGTTGACAACCGCATCAGACCTCAAGATGGCTGCTGACCTGTCAACACCAGCTCTTGCCCTGTTTCCATAGATACTGGGGTCATAGGCTAGGGGCCTAGCATTGTACGGCGTGTACGGGGTCGGGGTATTATACGGGTTGTATTGGGTTCTGAATGGGTTGTATTGGGGCGCAGCGGCGCATGCTCCAAGAACGGCGGCGAGGATAATCTGTAAACAAAAGAAGGTTGAGGTTTATTCAGCTGTTTATTTTTCAATGTTGATGTTTTCTGGTAAAATGATAATATACTTTTTTATTACTTATGTTACTTTTTCATTATTTAAAAATGGAAATCTTTTTCATAAGGTTGTATTGTAATCTGGGGAACTTTTTGGTGAATTGATTTTAAAAAGCCACAGCGATGTAACGCAGCTTGGCTTTTGGGAATGCATTAAATGCAAAAAAGTTATATTATTTTTATTTGAATAAAGGTTGGAAGGATATAATTATTTACACATATAAATATTATGTTTGCAGAAAATATTACTATAAGTAAAAAAACGTAATTTTTCGATTCCAAAAAGCAAATAAGAATGGAAAAACGATGCCGATTTCTTGAACCAAAAATTGGGTGGTTATTTAATTTTCACAACACAAAACTGGAGCAGATTATAAAACTGCTTGCAAATCGACCTCAAATCCACAAAAGCTATTGACACTTCACACAATAACATCGTGATCCCAAATCACAAAAAGTTTTCCAATAATGGATTAGATAATATTGATTTCTATTGACAAAACGGGATGGTACAAAATGACCTACCAATTTCATGTTGACGGTCGGAATATCGATCGAGTAATGTTGCCGAAACTGTTCATCTAGGCTTTTATATCTACCTTATCTCCAATGTCAGGGTTAAGAAGACGAAGCCAGCGCAAACAGTGAACTTGAGAACATTTTACAATCGTTGGGAATTGATTTTTTTGGTGGATAATGTTTATTGCCTATTGCTAGTTTTAAAAAGTGCCGAAATGTCAGATCGATTATTTTCTTTGGCAAGTCTGGCATTTTGGTTTATGTTTAAATCAAGGTCTGGGAGATTTTATAACTTAAGTATATTTTTGTCACTGGAGAGCTATTAAGTCATAAATAATCCGACGGTAAAATAAGATGACAACTGCAATAGAAATCTTATCTTAAAAAATGTATCAATTACAAAAAATCTTGATAAGATTTAGTATTTGGCTCTCTTTTTATTTACATAAATATATTTTACATTTCTTGAAGATTATAATATTTTTTTGTAGATACGGTTATAATAAATCTTACTATGAATCAAAAACTAAAACTGCCCATGCAATTGTGAATCGTTAGGAACCACATTTTTTATTTTTGTAAACTACTTTTCTTATTTAAAACGATAACGGAAAAGTAAAAAACAATTACATCAATGGTCCTCGAAGAGGTCTAAACAACACATTGCTAAAACATTAGCAATTAAAAACATTGACCAGAAAAACTCCATAATTCAATCAGTTTCAGGTTATTTAACACAAATTATACACAGAGGTGCGGAAAACCCGTAATTTATGGTTTTGCATGTACCTACAAATACTTTGAATTGAACACACTCAGTGGTGATATAGTCGAGTAGAGTTTTTTATTATAAGCTTGTATATGTCAAAGTTCGTCCAGTTTTAGCGGAAAATAAAAAGTTATTCTGTACCTATCGTGTCAAAGTTGACGTATACATTACAACTATATCACACTAATATTATAAAGGCGAGAGTTTGTATGGATGTATGAATGGATGGAAGTCCTGTCTTCAAGCTGAAGACAGGGCGCTGTGGCGCTCATTAGGGGAGGCCTATGTCCAGCAGTGGACTAATATAGGCTGATGATGATGATGATGATGATGATGATGATAATGATGAATGGATGGATGGATGGATGGATGGATGGATGGATGGATGGATGGATGGATGGATGGATAGTTTTTGCCTGAAGAAGTAACAAACATCCATCAATCCGGATGTTTGTTACTTCTTCAGGCAAAAACTACTAAACGGATCTGGCTGAAATTCTGCATACAGGTAATTCTAACCCTGGAATCAAACAAAGGCTACTTTTTATCCCATAAATCTGTTCCCGTGGGATGAAAATCACCTTTTAAGGTTTCCATAGGAACAACGCGTGCGAAGCCGCGGGGCGCAGCTAGTAATAAATGAAATGCATTGTCTGTTTGTAAAGTCAAAATAACAGCCTTTTATTTAATATTAATTATGCAAAATCTAGAACTAAAACTATACTTACTTGATGCAATATTTCGAGTAGTTTTTAGAGGTTACAAACATCGTTTCATCCAAACATCCAACTTATTAGGGGCATTACCCCCAGAGATAAACACCAGTATGGCGATTCAGGGGGATTCCCCTGTTTCGCCTACCAATACAGGCTGTTGAGGTTGAGAATGAGATATAATATTAGTGTGATTTAATTATTTACGAGCTATAAACTTAAAGTCGATATAATTCCATACAGAGTTCGAGTTCCTGTTTGGGTTTACCTACCTAATTGTATCGCACTTATCCATAGTAAAGTTCAAACAACTGTAAGTGATTGATAATGGTCATTATGAGTAGTACCTCTAAAGTATACAGCTAGTTTCAATTCTATTAAATAGTATTAATGATTTTCCTTATCATAAAATTCAAATTTAAATATTGAAAGCAAAAAATACTTACATTATTCAAAAAATTCTATAATTTCTAAGTCTTTAACACAATAATTATAATAATTCTTACAAATAATTACCCACTTAAGTGTTTTAAGATAAAAAGCTCAACAACATTGTTCATGGACAAGCGATTTTTATAAATCCATTACAAATGTATAGTTCTGGACCTATTACCCTTGTGTTAGGTCCCAGATCGGGTTATTCCAGTTTTCACCCTTTAAATCCCCACTGGACTACATAACTGGAAAACTGGACTTTAAATATAATTAATTCCAGTTTTCCTTCTCGAAGATTTTTTTAAAGTAGGAAAACTGGAATAAAAGTTACCCCCTAGACCTTAATATATAGTAATCATATAGTACGAACCAAATTAGAGGAAAGAAATAAGAATAAGTATCTGAGTGTAAGTGTTTAGAGAATAGAATAGATTATAGGCCTGAAGCTTAGCATTATACTCCATATCTCGGAAAGGCAATGTAAATTATCTACATTTTCGATGACAGCTGTCAAAATTTAAACGACCATATTTCGGGATCTACTCGCATCTAACTATATACATTTTCCTTCACTGTCTTGTCTCATAATAAGTTTTGCAAAGAACCTCCATTGGCCATTTTATCATTGCTGACATAGTTTCGTATCATATTTCCAAAACCACTATTACAAATATACAAACACTAATGGCCCAAAGTCCAAGACGCAGATGTCCTCCTAAATCCCGGTGTAGTATGACCGAGGCTGGGCAGTAAATGCGATGTACTAGACTTAATTATAGTTATACACGGCATGGTATTAAGGGCTCAATCCCTAACCTCACTTCAACAGCCTGTATTGGTACACAGCTGGACGTAGGCCTACCCCTGATAAGCGCCATATTGGATTTAATCTCATGGGTCGTGCACACAATCCCCACGAGCTGGGCATGCGTGTTGGGGATCGCAGTCCGGTAGTAAAATATTGTTATGGGTGCTGCTGCCCACCCCCGGGTATATTACTGTAAATAAACCTTCGTTTGACCGTAATCTCACCTGATGGAAAGCGAAGATGCGGCCGACCGACGGTGTATCACGAAGGTCTTGAAGATACGTACTCAACCTTGTCTTAAAGAGACCCAGGTTGTAATTGGCTGGAAAAACGGAGGCAGGGAGCGAGTTCCATTCCTTTGCGGTGCGAATAATAAAGGTGGAGGAAACCACTTAGTGCGAGTGGAGGGTACATCCACCAAATATGGATGGTATTGCGCTGTGCGTCTGCTTGTCCTGGAGTGGAAGAGGGATGGTGGGATCAAATCATGTAGTTCAAGTGAGCATTCTCAGCTGCGGGAAGAGGTGGGGTGGTGCATATTCTGAACCGGCATCACGCAGCTTCTACACCTCATCTGAAAAATTCCTGATCCGGTACTTCAGGCAGTTAGGGTGTTGAGCGCCTAGTTAGAAAGGGGATAATGTACTATGCTCCTTTACGAGTGGTTAATTAGATATGACGACGGTGAAAAAATCGGCGGCAGTAAATGCTATTGCCTTGCCGATTGTTTTTCTCGATTTAGACATGCTCTATGTAATTTTGAGTTCTACCTTTCCGAGACGAGCAGGCTGAGATAAAATAAATTTGAGTAATAAGGCCGTCGTCGTCTACAATTACGATCACCCATCCGCCTGCCAAGCGTGGTGATTATAGCAACTATAGTCTTCTAATCCAGGGTTTCCTTCAGAGACAGCGTGCTCCATCTTATGCCACATCTTCACCTACATACAGTGAGTTGGTGGCAAAACGCTTGATGTGTATCACAAAACCCTCTTAGGTATTTGGGAAGGAACTTCCATGAACAGGTGAGCGTTCGGCTTTTAGACATAATTACACTTTAAAATGAGCCAATTTCATTCCAAAACAAAACACAATAAATCCAACTACAAGTTCCTGGTTTACACATATTAATTACAGTATGTATGTATGTATGGTCTATAGATTCCACCGGCTCCCAAACCATTGTTCCACCCACGCTCGTGTCAAGGTGCGTGAATCACGGCCTGTTTTGTACATAATATACATGATAATATGGTTGGAGATCTATCATAACAAGGCTTAACACATTATTAGGAATAATTTAATCATTTTGATATAACTAAAATACTTTAAATTCGAATTGTTTTTATGTTTTGCGGGATAAATACTAAAGTAAAACCCTCGGGAATACAATTTTTATGGGACCACCGCGGTATCATGCCCTATAGGTATACAAAAGCGAATGAAAATTTTTGAAATCAGTCTGACATTCGCAGAGAAGTCGACATAATGTAGAACTTTCTATTATCCATACCGACGACGACGCGACGTCACAAATCCAGGCACTCAGTATATAATAAACAGAAAGGGATCGCGGAGGCTGATGATGCAGATAATTTTTTACATAAAAACGATCACTAATAATTTCGTTACTCAACCTCAACAGCCTGTATTGGTCCACAGCTGGACACAGGACTCCCTCTGATAAGTGCCTTATTGGCTTTATCAAATGGGCGTGTGGGCTAGGGATCGATCTTAAAAATGATTTGTTCACTTGTCCCAACGATGGATAAAAACCTTCAATTAGCTATATACGTAGCAATAAGGGGCGGGTAGCAGCGCCCATGCAGAACTATTCTAACACCAAACTGCAATCCCCAGCCCGCATTCCCAGAGCGTGGGGCTTATGGGCATTACCCTCATGAGACAGAAGCTAATAAAGTGCCTATCAGGGAGCGGTATGCGTCCAGCAGTGGACTAATATAGGCTATTGAGGTTGAGGTTGAGCTACCCGCTATCAAAACATGCTTATACATTTTCTACAGCTGTTAATCTATATGTGAATTGGCTAAATGGTGAGAACTCTTGTTAAAAAACACTTTCTTCGTCACGGTTAATGATTGCGAAACGGTTATTAGGTGCCTACCATACCATGCAACAACAAAACCAAATTGTTCAAAACAGAATCGAACAAAATTTCTTTTTCTAGACTCGGTTTCTCATCATTTAGTCATAATCACACGTCTAACAGTTGTAGTAATCGTATAAAAATTTACCATGTTTTAGTGGCGGGTAGGTACCTATAGGTACTTTCAAGTTTCAAGCGAATCATCATTATCCTACAGCGGAGCAATGCAGCAATGATTCTAGTTCTCATATGTTTGTAATATTTGATTGTAATTTTCTTTGTTCATAAAATGTTTTTCCCTACTATCTTACATACTCTCGACGATTTTCCCTCAATACTCTGGTAAATATCGTGACAGAGATGTAGGCCAAACACAACGATTTTTGTCTGATGTAGAATAGATAGACAAAAAGTCGCCATGCTAGGGGTTGACGTTTATATTGTACTTGTACGTATTACGTACGTATGTGCCGAAGTGTACAAAAACTTAAGGCACAAATCATCATAAATACCGTGTTAACTTTATACTACGAGTAGGTATAATAAAAATTTGCTTAGCTTGGTGCTAGAGATGTGTGAATTATCCAACATTATTTATTTATTATTTATCCATGATAGCTTTAAAAGTTTTACTTAGTATGACACAAAATGAGCGTAGGCTATTTGTATATTTATACAATAATTGTTAGAGACCATCTGTAGGATATACCTAGATGGATAAATCTCAATGCCCGATGAAAAAATCCGTTCGTTCGTTTATTTGTAAAAATGTAACATCAGACACAGTTAACTCTTGTATTTATTTACAACTAGCTGCACACTGCGGTTTCGCACGCCTTGTTCTTAAATATGGTAACGTTTCAAGGTGATTTATATCCCACGGGATCTAATTTATAGGTTAAAAATCGAATTCATAGGTAGTCTATGTTTGATTCCATGATTAGAGTTACCTGTTTTGCAAAGTTTCAGCCCGACCCGTTGAGTAGTTTTGGCGTGAAGAGGTAACAAACATCCATCCACCCATCCATCCATCCATACATCCATACAAACTTTCGCATTTGTAATACGAGTAGTACCTATTGTGATAGACCTTAAGGATTGTCTTTATCGATAAATAAACCAACAAGCGAAACCAGAGCCAGAAAAGAGTTAATCAAAAACACCTTGTTAATCTATACAAAGGAAATTATAATTCGCCCATCAATCATCCTGCGAAGATGCTATTTGTCTGTCTGTCTGTACGGGAAGATGTAAGTGCATAGGCACGCCAATGGCGCACCTACACCTTTTGTATTTACATAATACCTAGATTACTAAGAGACTTATATTTTATATGAATACTAGTTTCTGGCTGCAAAACCGCACGCGTCTGAATCTTATTGGTACCTTTAAACGAGCAATGAGCAATAGGGTATATGCATGGATTTTTTTAATCGATTATTTAGGTTAATACATAAACGAAAGAAAATATAACACCCAAAACAGTTAAATTATTGAGGTAAAAAACTAAAAGTAAAACTACACTCAGTTTCGGGTGATAAAAACGCTGCCATGTTAGACATTGCATTTTATGACGTCACGGATCATAGAGTCCCATGTAAACTCAAAGTCAAAACTTCATGCCCATATAAAAATGTTCAAGTATGACGTCACGCTTCACATGCGAATAGCGTTGCGTTTAGACATTTTGCTGTTGAGACTTAAAATATCTACTTTTCAATGATTAAATTTCACAATAAAAACATCATAAAATACAAAAATAAATATACAGATATATTTCTATATCAATAGAAAATACGTAAAAAAAATATTAGCTATTTTGAAGTCACATGCACATACCCTATTCTTGTATCTCGGAAACGGCTTCTACGATTTTTATGAAATTTAGTATACAGGGGGTTTCGGGGGCGATACATTGATCTAGCTAGGATAAATTTTCAGAAAATGTCGTTTTATTAGTTTAATTATGATTTTGAGATTTATTGTAATAAATTGACTCTTCTAGTACCTACTACTATAATTTCTAATAAGCATAATTTACCAAACAAACCGAGTGAAGCTCGGTCACCCAGGTACTAAAAAGTAATTCATAGATACGTTATTTAGGTACCACAATGATCAAATTATAGTTAAAGACAAAGATTTTCAGGTTATTTCTTTATCATTGGAAAAGATTTGTGTGAAAAAAGGTAGCGTAGAGATAACCCATTCATAAAATGAACGCGTCACCACAGAGTTATACTAGTTTATTTCTCTTTTGTGAGCAAAAAGCTCACAAAAGAGAGGCTCAGGACCGTGTGGAGTGGCACAAAAGTTTGGAGGCCTATACCCAGCAGTGGGTGAAGTCGGGCTGCGGATGATGATGATGATGATGAGCAAAAAGCAGACTATTTTATTTTGGGCTTGGGTTATTCTACCAAGCAAGCAGACTTTTTAAAAGTTTGTTTATATTTTAACGCCTCGCGCTAAAGACTAATAAGCTATGAATAATATTATAAATAGTTTCTGGCTGCAGAACAGCACGCGTCGAAATAAAAAATAATTCATAGATACGTTATTTAGGTATTAGAAAGATCGAATTATTGTCATAGAGAAAGGTGTTTTAGTTATTTCTTTCTAATGGGAAAATATTTGTGGGAAAAAAGTTAGCGAGGACTAGAGAACGCGTCTCCACAGAGTTATACCAGTTTATTTCTCTTTTATAAGCAGCAAATGAAAAAGTAGACTTTTTCATTTTGGTCTTGGGAGTATTCTACCAAGCAAGCAGACTTTTAAAAAGTCAGTTTATATTTTAACGCCTCGCGCTATAGAGTCAATTAACTGGTATAATTCTGGTGTAGACGAGTTCATTTCAAGACTGGTGACCTACCTATAAATCTAAATATGTTAATCCAGATTTTGATTTTGATGCGTTTTTCCTATAGAAACGTATAATGGTGATTTTCGTCCCACGGGAACTGATTTTTTGTATACTTAATAAGTAGCCTATGTTTGATTCTGGGATTATAATTACATGTATGCAAAATTTCAGCGTTGAGTAATTTTGGCGTGAAGAGGTAATACAAGCTTTCCCATTTATAAATTAGTGTGATGTGATGTGATTGTGTGAATAGTGTACCTAATACTGAGACCTATACGCCCACAGTCGCTTAATACCTTATAGCTTATAGCTTACTCGGAAACTCCACAAATTAGAGTCACAACATATTATCTACGACGTATACCTCACCAGCCTATAATGGTCCACTGCTGAATGCCTCCCTTATAAGCGCTTTATTGGCTTTTATCTCATAGGGGCTCATCATCCATGACCTTGGGGAACGCAGTTCGACGGTAGAATTTGTTCAGGTCAGGTTCAGGAGGTACTGCTGCCCGCTCCGGGTGTATATCCCTAAGTCGCATGGCTACGCACCAGGATACCTGCATTTTATCCCATAAATCAGTTTCCGTGGGATAAAAATCACCTCTGAACGGTTCCATAGGAACAACGCGTGCGAAGCCGCGGGGCGCAGCTAGTTATAAATAAATAAATTATACGCTGTTGAAGCTGTGGTTGATGTGCATGGTATCCCTCATGTATTTTTTATTATATGGGTATTTTTGTGTGACACATAAACTGCTTTTATGTTTATTTTAGCTTATTTATAACGTCTACCTAAAAACAGAGGTACTTTTTATAATCAATTAATCCTAACGCATGACCGCAACATAAGTAAGGATAAGATCTTATAATGTAGGTAATTTATCTAACTTCGGGTGCGGAAATAAAATTAACAAGCACTTGAAAGTAACACGCTTTCTTGAGCACATCATGTTTATCATGATCATAAACTAAACAAATTCATTAAAATTATATAACAATCTAATTGTTATAAATAGATTCTGCTGGAAAACGCTAAGCATACTATATTAAGGGCCGCATTCTAGAACGCAGTTTATGACGTCATTGTGTGCATCGACCAAGCCGTGTTTTGTTTTTACCCGACAACGACCGGAGGGGGGTTTTCGTGGGTGGTGTTTGCTACCCGACCGAATCGCAAAACCGAGTGAGTATGCGGTAATTCTACTGCAGAATACCGTGGGCTTTGCGAAACCCCAAGCGAAATCCAAGCGCAACTTATATAATAACTAGCTGCGCCCCGCGGCTTAAAACGCGTTGTTCCTATGGAAACGTTTAAAGGTGATTTTTATCCCACGGGAACAGATTTACGGGATAAAAAGTAGCCTATGTTTTATTCCAGTATTAGAATTACCTGTATGCAAAATTTCAGCCAGATCTGTTCAGTCGTTTTGGCGTGAAGAGGTAACAAACATCCATACATCCATACATCCATCCAAACTTTCGCCCTTATAATATTAATGTGATTTATTTCTGCCGCTCTGGGTAACAAATACCGCATAGATCTAAAAGGGGTTCACATTGTCATGGCCCAATCCACATGGTCTGCAGGCCCTCATTGGGGCGACGCAGGCACTAACCACCGAGTCGCACTGCCGAGGCTGGGCAGTGAATGTGTTAATGACGCATTTATCGCACTACACTACCAGGTTCATCACCATCATCATCATCAGCCTATATTAGTCCACAGCTGGACATAGGCCTCCACTAATGAGTGCCATAGCGCCCTGTCTGACGCCCAGCTTGACGCATCTAGCATCTGCCTGCAGTCTTTCGCATATCGTCATCCCACCTGACCGGAGGGCGTCCTACACTACATTTGCCGAGTCGAGTGGAGCGGTCTCCACTCTAGAACTCGTTTACCCCATCGGTTGTCGGTTCTTCGCGAGATATGGCTGGCCCACTGCCACTTCAACTTGCTAATTCCTTGAGCTATGTCGATAACTTTGGTTTTCTGTCGGATTTATTCGTTACAAATCCTATCCTTCAGAGAGACTCCGAGCATAGCTTTTTCCATAGCTCGCTGAGTGACTTTGGACCAACCCTATCGTGAGTTTCCACGTCTCAGCTCCGTAGGTCATGACGGGTAGGACGCACTGATCGAAAACTTGGTTTTCCAGCATGACAATACAACCAGGTTATGGTATCTCCGTGGGCTTGTGTCACCCTGTCTAAGCATTTTTATGCTGCAAGCGGATAACTGGCCATAAATTTGCACAATGCATAGGACACAACGCATGAACATAATTTTTGATTAAAAAGAAAATTACATTATAATAAAATAAATAAATTAAAACTAGTATTTACAATTGAAGCAATCAATTTAATCCCTTGATAGAGCAAACATTCAAAACGCGTTTGCTAAGGATTTAGATAACTCTTTAGGGAAGGCGTATTGTATTTCCTACTCCGTTATAAAATCTCTGTACATTATGATTATCATTTCGCAAAGGTATGCAATGCATACCTTATAATAAAATCAATTAAAATCAGTCAACAATTCGATACGCGAGACAGCTTACAAATTCGATAAGACGAGTTATTCGAAGACTCTCTAGTAAATTATCGAAGCGATGCGACCAGCGATACGATCAGTTAATCGAAGTTGGCATGGGTGTGTGTGTTGCAGTTATGTATAAATTGAAGTTTAATTACCATTTAATTTTTAAGTAAGAAGGCAGCTGGTAGCTGTTTGGTGCTGGCTTAGGATTTGTTCCATCCCAACCCTTCCCACGGGTGTCGTAAGAGGCGACTAAGAAATATCCAGCGCTCTGCAGAAAAATTATACCACCAAACTGCATCCCCAACCCGCATGCCCAGCGGGGGGATTATCGGCATTACCCTCCATAAGATAAATGCTAATAAGACGCTTATCAGGGGGAGGCCTGCGTCCAGCATTGGACCAATACAGGCTGTTGAGGTTGAGGTAGCTGGTGAGAGACACCAGCCGAAATGTCTGTAGAAGTCTGGTTTTCTCTAAATCCATCCAATTTTTATACTATTTGGAAGAGTCAGAGTCAGAGTCAAATCGTTTATTTCTTTAGACTTATAAAATAAGTACTTAGACAAGTCAAATTTTTACTATGTAAACAGCTTGATAAATAGTTATTACTATCAAACAAGAAATAAGGTGCAATTGACTCTAATTCACTTCAATTTTTTGTCCACCAAAGCGTCCCCAAACAGGCTGTACGGCTGTATGGCAATGCTGATGCGCTGCGTCGGAGACTCACTAGCTCTCGGGTCACGCGTCGCTTCGACCAGACATTGTTTTAACAACCCTGAGAGCCTCCAATAATATTATAATTAACTAGCGCCTCGCGGTTTCACCCGCGTAGTTCCTGTTCTCGTGAGAATTCCGGGATAAAATATAGCCTAGTCACTCCCTGAAAAGTGAGCTTTTTAATGATTTATGATTTTTTTTATCGGTCCAGTAGTTTCGGAGCATATTTAACATAAACACAAACAAATCTTTTCTTTCCTCTTTAAAATATTAGGTCCTTACATATGAAATTGGCGTTTTTCGTACTGGCCACTTTAATCACAAATTTCTCCTCTTTGGTAAGGAATTCCAAATTCAAATTTGTACAGCTATAGACTCATGTATTTGTGCTTCGATGATCGTCATTCATTTGTTTTTTTTCTTCTGTTTTTTTCTGTTTGCGTCACTCATTTTACAAAATGGAAAACTTAAAATATCGCATTATTTACGAGTACGAGTTCCGCCGTGGCACTAGTGCTGCGGAAACAACTCGAAGGGTGAATGATGTGTATGGCGGTCGTGTTGCAAAAGAAAACACAGTTCGTTTTTGGTTCCAACGTTTTCGTTCTGGAAATTTCGACCTGCAGAACAAGCCCCGTGGACGGCCTGAGACTCAAGTTGATAATGAAGAGTTGAAGGCTATTGTGGAAGCGGATCCATCGCAAACCACGTCCGAGTTAGCTGCAGGCTGCGATGTTAGTGATAAAACTGTTTTAATTCACTTGAAGCAAATTGGGAAGATTAAAAAGCTTGAAAGGTGGGTACCTCACGAATTGACTGAAACAAACCGGCAAACGCGCGTCGACTGCTGCGTTACATTACTAAACCGGCACGATAATGAAGGTATTTTAAACCGAATCATTACCTGTGATGAAAAATGGGTTCTTTACGATAATCGGAAGCGCTCAGCGCAATGGTTGGATCCTGGCCAGCCAGCCAAATCCTGCCCCAAGCGAAAATTAACCCCAAAAAAGTTACTTGTAAGCGTTTGGTGGACTAGTGCCGGTATTGTTCATTACAGTTTTCTCAAATCTGGCCTGACTATTACGGCTGATATCTATTGTCAGCAATTGCAAACCATGATGGAAAAGCTAGCGGCTAAACAACCTAGGCTGGTCAATCGCTCCACGCCACTGCTGCTTCACGACAACGCTAGACCACACACTGCGCAACAGACGGCTACTAAATTAGAAGAGCTTCAATTGGAAAGTCTAAGACATCCTCCGTACTCCCCGGACCTTGCTCCAACAGATTACCATTTTTTTCGAAATTTGGATAACTTCTTGCAAGGGAAAAAAATCAACTCCGATGGGGCAGTCCAAATCGCCTTCAAAGATTTTATTGATTCCCGTCCGACTGGTTTTTTTAGTAAAGGGGATCAATGAACTACCTATAAGATGGCAAAAGTGCATAGAAAATAATGGTTCACACTTTGATTAATTAAATATATTATATTAAAAAATATTCGACTTTTTGTTCCTCCCATACAAAACGCCAATTTCATATGTAAGGACCTAATATTAGTTAAGAATTTACATAAACCTACCTAAATTCAGACTTTGACTTTACCAATGAACATAAAATTAGTCAGTACCAGACTAAAGTTAATTATTTGATATGCTAACTTCAACCCACTGGATAATTTCCATGTTAACTTATATTAGGTCTGTATATCTATTACCTAGTTAGGTATACCTACCTACGTACTTGTTCGAAATACATAGGTAATTGAATAAATCATTATCATCATCAATTTCTAATTTATTTAAACTAAATGTAATACAAGCTTTAGTATACATTATTGGGAGACATTTATTTCATTTATCTTACTGGCTATTACAACTGACTTTATTTTAAATAATGTTTGCTGGATTATCAGCCTATAGTATTAGTCCACTGTTGGACATAGGCCTCCTCTAATGAGCGCCATAGCGCCCTGTCTTCAGTTTGACGCATTCAGCATCCGCCTGCAGTCTTTCGCAGATCGTCAACCCACCTGGCCGGAGGGCGCCCTACACTATGTTTTCCGAGTCGCGGTTTCCACTCAAGAACTCGTTTACCCCATCTCGGTTGTCGGTTCTTCGCTAAATATAGCCGGCCCACTGCCACTTCAGAAATTGAATAAATAACTAAGATGAAATAATAAATCTAAACAAATAATGGTCCAAATTAAATCAAAACGTCTAAGCAATTTCATCTTCATTTGTGATAATGTTATGCCTTGAACTTTAAATTTACATAGTAAAAAGCAAGGGATTGTAAACCTTATTTCTAGACGATAAACGCTACTTCGTTGTTTGTGTAATAATCTAGGCAGCTCCTAAAATGTAACAAGAACCATCAAAACTGTATTGTTTGATTTTATTTGGAACTACAAAAGCTTTAGACTTCAGTAAAATTTTATTGTAACCATTAAACTTTTAACAACTCAATCTATCTCAATTATCACTCAACTCAAAACTTACACAAAGCTAGTTAAACTAGTTTGAAAAGTTTAATATTATTTTGAAAGAAAAGATAAGGTTAGACTAGTCCAGACTGTGATGTTTTTTAAATAAACTTAAAACGACTTCAAAAATCAATCTATTTTAAATTTTAGACAAAATTCCTCGGGAAAACTTAGATGTAATCACCTCATTGAACTCTAATAAACTAAAATATTATAATCCAATATTAATTACGTATTTATAAAAATAATATAATCATAATGTAAGTAAAATCATTAAAATCGGTTGGATATTCTGAAATAATGACACATCATGGAGTGTCATTATTTCAGAATATCCAACCCTCAGAGGGGCGCACTGTTAAGCAGACTTAGGATAAAGAACCTTAAGTCCAATACAATATGTTTTAACATCTAAAAAAAGTCAAGTAACCTTCTAAGTAAATCTTCGTCTTCAATTGAATAAATTGAGAAGTAATTGCGTAAAATTCAATTAATCTTACGAGTATAACATAATATGCAAATAACGCCATTAAATAACGACGTAGGTAATGGTAGTGGCTGAGTGATAGGAGTAGCGAACTGACCCGAACTGACCAGAAGTCTGGTTTTCTCTAAATCCATCCAATTTTTATACTATTTGGAAGAGTCAGAGTCAGAGTCAAATCGTTTATTTCTTTAGACTTATAAAATAAGTACTTAGACAAGTCAAATTTTTACTATGTAAACAGCTTGATAAATAGTTATTACTATCAAACAAGAAATAAGGTGCAATTGACTCTAATTCACTTCAATTTTTTGTCCACCAAAGCGTCCCCAAACAGGCTGTACGGCTGTATGGCAATGCTGATGCGCTGCGTCGGAGACTCACTAGCTCTCGGGTCACGCGTCGCTTCGACCAGACATTGTTTTAACAACCCTGAGAGCCTCCAATAATATTATAATTAACTAGCGCCTCGCGGTTTCACCCGCGTAGTTCCTGTTCTCGTGAGAATTCCGGGATAAAATATAGCCTAGTCACTCCCTGAAAAGTGAGCTTTTTAATGATTTATGATTTTTTTTATCGGTCCAGTAGTTTCGGAGCATATTTAACATAAACACAAACAAATCTTTTCTTTCCTCTTTAAAATATTAGGTCCTTACATATGAAATTGGCGTTTTTCGTACTGGCCACTTTAATCACAAATTTCTCCTCTTTGGTAAGGAATTCCAAATTCAAATTTGTACAGCTATAGACTCATGTATTTGTGCTTCGATGATCGTCATTCATTTGTTTTTTTTCTTCTGTTTTTTTCTGTTTGCGTCACTCATTTTACAAAATGGAAAACTTAAAATATCGCATTATTTACGAGTACGAGTTCCGCCGTGGCACTAGTGCTGCGGAAACAACTCGAAGGGTGAATGATGTGTATGGCGGTCGTGTTGCAAAAGAAAACACAGTTCGTTTTTGGTTCCAACGTTTTCGTTCTGGAAATTTCGACCTGCAGAACAAGCCCCGTGGACGGCCTGAGACTCAAGTTGATAATGAAGAGTTGAAGGCTATTGTGGAAGCGGATCCATCGCAAACCACGTCCGAGTTAGCTGCAGGCTGCGATGTTAGTGATAAAACTGTTTTAATTCACTTGAAGCAAATTGGGAAGATTAAAAAGCTTGAAAGGTGGGTACCTCACGAATTGACTGAAACAAACCGGCAAACGCGCGTCGACTGCTGCGTTACATTACTAAACCGGCACGATAATGAAGGTATTTTAAACCGAATCATTACCTGTGATGAAAAATGGGTTCTTTACGATAATCGGAAGCGCTCAGCGCAATGGTTGGATCCTGGCCAGCCAGCCAAATCCTGCCCCAAGCGAAAATTAACCCCAAAAAAGTTACTTGTAAGCGTTTGGTGGACTAGTGCCGGTATTGTTCATTACAGTTTTCTCAAATCTGGCCTGACTATTACGGCTGATATCTATTGTCAGCAATTGCAAACCATGATGGAAAAGCTAGCGGCTAAACAACCTAGGCTGGTCAATCGCTCCACGCCACTGCTGCTTCACGACAACGCTAGACCACACACTGCGCAACAGACGGCTACTAAATTAGAAGAGCTTCAATTGGAAAGTCTAAGACATCCTCCGTACTCCCCGGACCTTGCTCCAACAGATTACCATTTTTTTCGAAATTTGGATAACTTCTTGCAAGGGAAAAAAATCAACTCCGATGGGGCAGTCCAAATCGCCTTCAAAGATTTTATTGATTCCCGTCCGACTGGTTTTTTTAGTAAAGGGGATCAATGAACTACCTATAAGATGGCAAAAGTGCATAGAAAATAATGGTTCATACTTTGATTAATTAAATATATTATATTAAAAAATATTCGACTTTTTGTTCCTCCCATACAAAACGCCAATTTCATATGTAAGGACCTAATATTAGTTAAGAATTTACATAAACCTACCTAAATTCAGACTTTGACTTTACCAATGAACATAAAATTAGTCAGTACCAGACTAAAGTTAATTATTTGATATGCTAACTTCAACCCACTGGATAATTTCCATGTTAACTTATATTAGGTCTGTATATCTATTACCTAGTTAGGTATACCTACCTACGTACTTGTTCGAAATACATAGGTAATTGAATAAATCATTATCATCATCAATTTCTAATTTATTTAAACTAAATGTAATACAAGCTTTAGTATACATTATTGGGAGACATTTATTTCATTTATCTTACTGGCTATTACAACTGACTTTATTTTAAATAATGTTTGCTGGATTATCAGCCTATAGTATTAGTCCACTGTTGGACATAGGCCTCCTCTAATGAGCGCCATAGCGCCCTGTCTTCAGTTTGACGCATTCAGCATCCGCCTGCAGTCTTTCGCAGATCGTCAACCCACCTGGCCGGAGGGCGCCCTACACTATGTTTTCCGAGTCGCGGTTTCCACTCAAGAACTCGTTTACCCCATCTCGGTTGTCGGTTCTTCGCTAAATATAGCCGGCCCACTGCCACTTCAGAAATTGAATAAATAACTAAGATGAAATAATAAATCTAAACAAATAATGGTCCAAATTAAATCAAAACGTCTAAGCAATTTCATCTTCATTTGTGATAATGTTATGCCTTGAACTTTAAATTTACATAGTAAAAAGCAAGGGATTGTAAACCTTATTTCTAGACGATAAACGCTACTTCGTTGTTTGTGTAATAATCTAGGCAGCTCCTAAAATGTAACAAGAACCATCAAAACTGTATTGTTTGATTTTATTTGGAACTACAAAAGCTTTAGACTTCAGTAAAATTTTATTGTAACCATTAAACTTTTAACAACTCAATCTATCTCAATTATCACTCAACTCAAAACTTACACAAAGCTAGTTAAACTAGTTTGAAAAGTTTAATATTATTTTGAAAGAAAAGATAAGGTTAGACTAGTCCAGACTGTGATGTTTTTTAAATAAACTTAAAACGACTTCAAAAATCAATCTATTTTAAATTTTAGACAAAATTCCTCGGGAAAACTTAGATGTAATCACCTCATTGAACTCTAATAAACTAAAATATTATAATCCAATATTAATTACGTATTTATAAAAATAATATAATCATAATGTAAGTAAAATCATTAAAATCGGTTGGATATTCTGAAATAATGACACATCATGGAGTGTCATTATTTCAGAATATCCAACCCTCAGAGGGGCGCACTGTTAAGCAGACTTAGGATAAAGAACCTTAAGTCCAATACAATATGTTTTAACATCTAAAAAAAGTCAAGTAACCTTCTAAGTAAATCTTCGTCTTCAATTGAATAAATTGAGAAGTAATTGCGTAAAATTCAATTAATCTTACGAGTATAACATAATATGCAAATAACGCCATTAAATAACGACGTAGGTAATGGTAGTGGCTGAGTGATAGGAGTAGCGAACTGACCCGAACTGACCATAGAAAGTTAGGCAATATAAGGTGCCACAGAATCAGTACCTTCCAGGCAGGAAGGTTAAACGACTCGAAGATGCTTATAAGTCACAGGATACGCTATGTATTTTTTAAAATTGAATTAAGTTTAGACGATTATTATTGGTAGGTACCTTGCGAACCCCAGGGGGGCGAGCTTTTGTTCCATGACTTTAGATAATTTTTACTACCTAAGTTAGCAACCTATTTGTTTTCAAAAATTGGATTATTAATGGCAAATATAGTACTGTTTAAACATTACTACTGCTTAATATTTTAATTAAATACGCCTGATTTCACCACAATTTTCCTGTTTAAACGATAAACAGGAAAATTGTAGTACTATATGGTGGTAAAGGAAAAACTCGTCTCGCTTCGCTCGCTACAATCGCATACCCTGCAATTATATCTAGATCAGGGATTGAAATAAGCATCATTATACATCTTCTAAATACTACAGCCTTGTGAGCAGTTCCTTACAACTTATAGGCACTTACTTTGACTGATTTATTACGCATTTCGAATAATTTGATGTTATTATCGCTTTTGATGACAAGTTGCTAAATCATCATCACACCTGCCTATGGCCTCTAGATTCACAAAAGATGGTTAATGTAGTTTTCGTGTGGCAGCACTATATTAAAAATTTTAAGCGACCTAAGGGGCGAGTATATTGGACGTATGTACCTAACTAACGTGACGTTCTCTCTTTTTCATACAATTTCCCACCTATAACGTGCGGACAGTGAACTACGCAAATCTCATTTAAAAGAGACACGTCGCGATTACGACTCGTTACTAACGTTCTCTCGTAACACCTCTAGTCAAAAACTAAAATATTAGGTAGCATTTCTGCTTGCTGATATAAATAGCAAAGGTAGAGCTTTATTCTGGACAAGCTTTCTTTGTGTAACTTCTTCCCGTGGGTATCGTAAGAGGCGACTAAGGGATATCCACATGGGAAGCACCAGCTTTCAAATAAAAAAAATCAAAATCATGAAAATCGGAAAACCCAGTCAAAAGTTCTGAGGTAACAAACATTAAAAAAAACACAATCCACTTGAGAACCTCCTCCTTTTTTTGAAGTCACTTAAAAACACATCATTTGACACAAGCCCTTAAATGTCATCAAGAAAACATAACACCTTTATGTGTTAAGTGTGTTGCAACTAGCTATATAATTGGAACATGTACAACATGAACAACCAGCGCAGCGTCACACACATAATCGATTAAATGGTTCTGGATCAAGAATTACCGACGTGTCATTACAATATCGTTATAATTATTGAACATTTGCCTCTTATTATGGTTGTTAAACATAATTAGAGTCAGTTTTGAGTTGTAAATTGCTTCAGATAAGAGTATTGCTAGTTACCGGTTTAGTTCATCCTTCGGTATGCATCCTGTTCGAAGCTACCCAATATCAGCTATATGTGCATGTTTTTAAAACTTCTGTTAATAATTTGTCAATATCAAATAGCATACAAGCTAGATAAATTAATTTGACACATCTAAAAATGATACCGTCTTCATTACGGATAGACAAACTATGATAGTTTTTCATCATTTATATAAAATGTTGCCGTCTCTTTCTCTTTGATCGAAAACATCTATAGATAGCATATATGATAGATCGATATACATCTTATGATAGATCGATATACATCTACATCGATATACAGATAGATAGATATACATCTATAGATAGCATGTATGGATGTCGCAGCCGGAACGTAGAATAAGCCCGTTTGTAAAACGGCTAGGCCGTTTACAAAACGGCGCCATTCAGCCAAATGCCTAGGCCGATTGTAGAACGATCGGTGAAATCAACGTTCTACAATATGGCTGATCATCTGAATTAGCCCGTTTAGGGAATGGCTAGGCAGTTCACCGTGCTTAGGCCGATCGTCAAATGAAGATAACTGTTTCTGTGTACGAGGCTCCGTCTGCGCAGAATCTACAGTTACCTACATATTATATTTTATTACCGGCCATGACATCAATTATCTGCCAAGGAAAGTTGCTTAAAAATTGGGTTCGGAGGTTAGCTCAAACAGAGACAGCGAAACCTAACTACCTACAGTAGAACACAATTTTAAAAGTTGGTCGTTTGGTACCTACCGTGCATACCATAACATGCATTTAAACAGCTGTTATTTTATCTTTACTACATCCTCAACCTCAACAACTTGTACTGCTAGACGCAGACTTCCCCTGATTAGCTCCTTATTGGCGTTTGTACCATGAGGGGTAATGACCATAAACTTCACGCCTGTGCTCCACACTTGGCATAGGGATTAGGGATTGCAGTTTGGTGGAAAATTGTTCAGCAGGGGCGCTGCTGCAAACCCTCGGTGGATATCCCTTGGGGTGGTGCAAATTCTAAGCCAGCACCACACGGCCACATTATTACATTACCTACCTACTTCAATTTTATTGAGGTACATATATTAAAGATTAGATTTTACAGAAGTTAAATTTTATGCACTGATTTTGATTATTATATAATATTATTAATAATCTGAGGCACTGTGACACTACTATGGGATTCAAATAAAATACGTTTTACTTTAATCCCATAAAATACATTTCTTTGGTACCTACATTTCAGTGTTCTGAAGTTTGGTTAGGAAATATTTAGGCAGGTATTTCTCGCACAAGCAAAACCGCGCGCCATTACTAGTAATTAGTAATCCATGGTATAAAAAGATATAGCCGTTTTACAATCGGGCTAGGTTTGAGTCAGCCAAATCGTTGAACGTTGAGCGTTTTACAATTGGCCTAGCCATTTAGCTGAATGGCGCCGTTTTGTAAACGGCCTAGCCGTTTTACAAACGGGCTAATTCTACGTTCGGGCTGCGACATGGATAGCATCATTTTTAGAGCATCAAATTCAAATGGAACAAAAAAACTAAACTAGTTTTTTTGTTCCATTTGAAATGGCACCATAGAAAACCTCGACATCGGGAAAATATGGGAAAAAAGCTCTTATGTAGTCGGACAGTATTTCTGTCTGATTTTGCAGACATTAATTAGTAACCTAGGCTCAAATATACCGAATCTCTTCCTGCGGTTGTCGTATGAGACAACTCGAGGATATCCACCAGGAAGTGGTAGCATCGTCCCCTGCAGAAAAATTCTACCATCGAACTGAGATCCTAAACCCACCCAGCGTGGGGATTATGGGTGTATGGTAAAAGTGAATGAGGCGCATATCAGAGGGAGGCCTACGTCCAGCAGTGGGCCATTATAGGCTGTTGTGTGATCACATTACCTTTAATGAGGTGAGGAGATTGTACTTATTACTTGACCGCAAAACCCACCTATTACACATACATATAGTTATTACTCAACGATGAATGCCGGTTTGCTAGATACACCTATCGGTAAGTATAAGTAGTAATTTCATAGTTAAAAGATCTCTTTGTTTCGAAGTAGGTAGACGAATGATTAGTAAGTACTAACTTACATCTTACATAACCAAATCTAGACTCGTCGACCCAGATATTCCGTGTGAGCGGTGCCTAAGGCAGAGGTTGGCAACTATTTCTTACAGCATATAAAAAACTCTCATTTTAATTGTGGTTCAATTAGTATGGACAGATGAATAAATAAATGACTCAACAATAGACTAATGAAAATTTGATGAATAAACACTGCAGGGGGCCGACACGTTCTTGAGTGGTTGGTTGCTTACTACTTGCTGCTACTTTTACTTCTAACATTAAACAAACACCTTTCATTTTGTTTGTAAGGTTTATTTTCTATCATTCACCTTTAAATGATAAGAGGATAGTGGATATATGAGGATACTAGCTGCGCCCCGCGGCTTCGCACGCGTTGTTTCTATGGAAACATTAAAAGGTGATTTTCATCCCACGGGAACAGACTTATGGGATAAAAAGTAGCCAATGTTTTATTCCAGGATTAGAATTACCTGTATGCATAATTTCAGCCAGATCCGTCCAGTAGTTTTGGCGTGAAGAAGTAACAAACATCCATCCATACATCCATACAAACTTTCGCCTTTATAATAAGTGTGATGTGATTTATTGAAAAGAGAAATAAAATAGATAACTTGTTCATCACACTAATCAAACTTCACATCACACAAATATTATAAATGCGAAAGTTTGTATGGATGGATGGATGGATGGATGTTTGTTATCTCTTCACGCCAAAACTACTGCACGGGTCGGGTTGAAATTTTGCGTATAGGTGATTCTAATCCTGGAATCAAACATAGGCTACTTTTTATCCCATAAATAAGTTCACGTGGGATAAAAATCACCTTTTCCATATAAACAACTCGTTCGAAGCCGCGGGGCGCAGCTAGTATATTATAAATGCGAAAGTTTGATGGATGGATGTTTGTTACCTCTTCACGCCAAATTACTAAACGGATCAGGCTGAAATTTTACATACAGGTAATTATTATCCTGGAATCAAACATACTTTTCATACCATAAATCAGTTCCCGTGGGAAATACATCACCCTTAAACATTTCCATAGGAACAACGCGTGCGAAGCCGCGGTGCGCTGCTAGTTATTAATCACTAAGATATTTACACACGGTACCTATTGCATTTGCACGCCAAAGCTATTTATTTTGTTTAGTCAGCGCAAGGGACATTATATAAGAAGCATACCTTGTGTATCTTGTACCCCGTTATCTGCAAATAAATGATAATGATTTTATTTCGTTAGTTTTATAGGGTCACATTCAGAGTCAGAGTCGGAGTCAAATCGTTTATTTCTTTAGACATACAAAATAAGCACTTTGACAAGTCAAATTTTTACTATATAAACAGCTTGAGAAATAGTTATAACTATCAAAATAAGAAATAAGGTGCAATTGACCACTGACACTTCAGTTTTTAGTCTACTGGCGGAAGAAGTGAAAAAGAAACCACTAGCAAGTTTATCGCTTATCAACTAATACAATCTTTGCATTATCTAACACAACTAATTTATGTTCTTACATACTATTATCGTTGGTGCCTGCCTGCCTCTCAAAATGTTGATCATCCGCGGCATCGTGTGAAAGGTCACATTGCAAGGTGTGCCAGCATCTCTACCTTGCCACCCACACCCATTTCTAGAGATGTCTTTGTTATTTTAAATAGAACATTTTTGTAAATGACCCTGACGATGACTATATCGAATTCCAATGTAAATGCTATTCTATTGTCTGAAAATATTCTTTGACATTTGGATCAAGCAATAAATGATCTTTGGCATCGCTTGTCATGCTATAATCATGAACCTTCAAGTATAATATATTATATATTAAAGCAATCAAATTAATTTCCACACTTATTAATTTTAGAATGATGTCCGGCCTATCTTTATTCCAAACTAGCTTTTGCCCGCGGCTTCGCACGCTCTATTCGTAGCTATGTCCGTCCCCGGGATACCATTTACCTCCCTGCCAAATTACATCAAGATTCGTTCAGCCGGGAACGAAATGAAAACTATCCTATGTCCGTCTCCTAGTTCTAAGCTACCTCCCCAACAATTTTAAACCAAATCGCTGTTCTTGAGTTATAAATAGTGTAACTAACACGACTTTCTTTTATAAATATAGAATAATGTAATATCAAAAGGAGTGAGAAGATAGCCAAAATATGTTGGGCTTTTGGTTGTTATTCTTTGAGCGTGAGTTTTTTAACCAACTTTGAAAAAGGAGTCTATGCTGTTCTTCTGTATGTATGTTTTTATGCATGTTCGTCGATTTCACTGTTAATAAAAGACTACTTTTTAAATTATTTCGTTATTGTTTAGAAATGATCTGACTCTCATAAAAGTCTTCTTTCTATCTAATCCCCAGGGATTCCTCGGAAAAAAATAGATCCCTACAAAACTCAAAATCAGTGTAAAACGATTTTTAACAAAACCACCAAATTATAGGAAATAAAAAATAAACCATCATAATGTAGATGATGTAAATTACACATAATAAAAGTGTATATTTCTATAGCGATATTGCGCTTTTCTAAAAGTACTAAAAGTACATACACAATGATTGTACTATTTAATTTATATATTCAGTAGGTACTTATTTATAATACAGGGCATGTAAAGGTATTAATTTATTATCACAAAGTGTACTCATGTGGGATTTTGTAAGCTTCGTACACCATCTACTGGAGATTACACGAACTTATTCGTCTAACACTTAAGAATCGCAAGGAGCTTGCTTAGTACGGCTAAAAGAGAAAGGTTGACCATCTCTGTTTCGTGTAGGTATCTCAGAAATCCAATAGATGGAAGCAAAATAAAAAAATTATATTTATTTATTTCGTTCGAACCACGATAAAATAAAAGTAATTAAAATACTACCTACTTATAAAATACTTATTTACATGGTTCATAATTATCATGGTGGTGGTAAAATATTTTTCACCTAAAAAAATGCAAAACAAAGCGCTGCTCTGTGAACATTTATTATTAGGTCATCATCATCATCAGCCTATATTAGTCCACTGCTGGACATAGGCCTCTCCTAATGAGCGCCCCATAGCGCCCTGTCTTCAGCTTGACGCATCCAGCATCTACATGCAGTCTTTCACAGATCGTCATCCCATCGGACCGGACGCGACCGCGACTTTTGCCTAGTCGCGGTCTTATTAGGTATGATTTCATATTATAATATATCTAGTTATTTTCTAAAAACTGGCTTAAACTAAATGGTTCAGAGAGAAAAATATAAGAAAAATAACCCGATATGAAATGTATTAACTGAGATTATGAGAAGCTTTTGTAGTATTATATCACAAACTAATATGAGACCTTAGATTTTTTGTCACAACAAACGACAACAAAAAATCTACTTTGGCTCGCAGATTCGCACACGTTGTTTCCATGGAAACGTTAAAAGTGATTTATATTATCCCATAGTAAATGATTTCCTCAACCTCAACCCTAACTGCCTGTATTGGTCCACTGCTGGATAAAACTAGCTGCGCCCCGCGGCTTCGCACACGTTGTTCCTATGGAAACGTTTAAAGATGATTTCTATCCCACGGGAACTGATTTATGGGCCAAAAATTTACTACAATTACCTGTATGTAAAATTTCAGCCCGATCCGTTCAGTAGTTTTGGCGTTGAGAGGTAACAAACATCCATCCATACAAACTTTCGCATTTATAATATTAGTGTGATATGTAGGTAAGTAGCTACATGAGGATGCATAAGGAATTCGGTAAGTATTTAATATGGAGTCGTGAATTAGTTTAAATTTATAACTGACAGCTGTATCCGGAATCAAACCCCTGACCTTTTTAACAGGAGACGGCCTCTATTGCTCTTTTGTTAGGTTACTTTACTTCACAACATGGTGAATCAAGTAGAAACTGATCCATTAATAAATTAGGAAAGTGGACCAGAGTAAAATGGAGGAAATAAGTCATAGGCATGAGGCACAGAAAAAAAAACAAGGAAATACTAAATTTTAAGAAACGTTTAACATTATAAAAAACTATTTAATAATTATGATGTGTTTATTTAAAAAAAACTCTAACTGAGTATTTTTTAGTTTTCAACGGTTTTAGCGGTTTTGCGGGGTGAAAAACGAATCCCTGCGGCATATTTTTTATAGAACCACAATTTTCTTTACAACTGCAAAAAAAACATGCAAATCGGTCTATAAAAGACGAAGTAATCGATGGACAAAGAACATAAAAAACACAATAATATCTAAAGGCGAGCATAATAACATTCTCCTTTTTTTGAAGTCCTTAGAACATTTTGATCTCTAGAGCTTTTACAGTTGCACAATGGAAGGCCTTATCGCTAAAAGCGATCTCTGCCAGACAACCTTGATGCATACGAGGCACACTTGTACACTGCCCAATAGTGAGATCAAAGGGCTGATTTGTAGCTACAGTAAAAATTGTCATGTTTTGATGATCGTATTCAAAAATGCCACTTATTTTACTTGGTAGCATTTAACAGAAAGTGACCTAAGTGCTATTTAGGGCACCAAAGCGATGACATTGAGTGCTTCAGTATCGACAGATATGTAGCTAGGACTTTGTTTGGGGGTAGGTAGTAGGGGTTTTAGCCTAATTACTAAAGTTAAGGTAATTCTATTGATGAAGAAGTTCCCAAAGTGTGGTGTCCATGCCCACATTGCGCAGAGTGTTGCAATTCCTATATTATTATATCGATTTGTTTTCTATTTATGTGTTTCTAAAGGCACCCAGAGTGATGCCATTGGGTGATTCAGTTCAGTAAATGTTTTTCAGATGTAGGTAACTAGCTAAGATTAGTTTAATGTACTACAGGCTCCTAAAATTGTTATACCTAGCACCTAAAATTAGGCTTGAAGTTAAATATGCAACAATTCGATTCCCGTCCATTGATGACAGAAGAATCTGAAACCATTTTTCCCTTGCTCAAACCACGTTGTCTAAAATTGTTTAATAAATTAACCTAAAGTTGAATTAAAAATATATTTAAAAGTCTTCCTCATTTCCTCCCGTGTTTCGTAGATTGTGGAAAACGAAAATTACTTTCATGCAATTATGCGCCTTTTAATAAGAAAAACCATGGACATCAAAACGTTTTACCCCTCGCCCCTACACCTAAATCCGTCTCAGCGCATGTTACGCGTGCTCTTTTGCATTCGTGATCTATAGACACGTATACAACTGCGCAACTTTGAGGATACGATGTTTGTTTTACAGCTTTTAGGTAACGATCTAATAGTTATAGTTTATTACTTTGGTAGTTGTGGAATCTTCAGAGATAAAGCAGATTCGATTCCAACTATGCTTACCATTTTGAATTGTAAATGAATGTGGGCGCTTATCAGGACGAGGCCTGCGTCCAACAGTGGACCAATATAGGCTGTTGAGGTCAGGTTGAGGTTGAGGTAGTTCTAAAACTGGAATAACATACCTACTAGCTATAGCGAACTACTTTTTAAACTGAGAAGCAGCGAGCATAAGCTCGTTTAGAATAAGTTAAACAAAAAGCACCCTCTTGCTTCGATCACCATTTGCAAGAGCCACGATCAAAAACTTACGCCAATTCTATCGTTTTTCTGTTACCAATAAGTAGGTAGAGATAAACTATTCATAAAATGAACGCATCTCCACAGAGTTATACTAGTTTATTTCTCTTTTGAGCACGTCTGCGGCTGCGTAACTTTGAGGATGCGATGTTTGTTTTACAGCTTTTAGGTAACGATCTAATAGTTATAGTGTATTACTTTGGTAGTAGTGGAATCTTCAGAGATAAAGCAAATTCGATTCCAACTATGCTTATTTTGTCATTATGAAATGTAAATGAAAGTTGCAGACTTTTTTAAAGTTATATTTCAACGCGCGAGGCGTTGCTAAGGAGTAATAAACTGGCATAACTCTGAAGATGCGTTCATTTGACCTCAAACTCACCTCAACAGCCTGTATTGGTCCACACAAACTATTTTAAGAAATGTATTAATAGTATCATCTATCAACATTGATTTATTAAAAAGGGAAGATGAGGTACTGGTTTCTCGAAAGTAGCAACCTCAAATTGTGTGCTCCCACCTCAGTCACCACGAGAAATATTGTTGTCTCGGTCTCACTTCGGTCTTAAGTACGTCTTTCCGTCTTTGTTTTTCTTTGTATTGCACAGGACTGGAAATATAACTGTGAGCGTATTTGTTTGCGTGTAGTTGTCATCATCATCAACAGCCTATATTAGTCCACTGCTGGACATAGGCCTCCCCTAATGAGCGCCATAGCGCCCTGTCTTCAGCTTGACGCATCCAGCATCTGCCTGCAGTCTTTCGCAGATCGTCATCCCACCTGGCCGGAGGGCGTCCTACACTACGTTTGCCGAGTCGCGGTCTCCACTCAAGAACTCGTTTACCCCAGCGGTTATCGGTTCTTCGCGAAATATGGCCGGCCCACTGCCACTTCAGCTTGCTAATTCTTTGAGCTATATCGATAACTTTGGTTCTCTGTCGGATGTATTCGTTACGAATACTATCCTTCAGAGAGACTCCGAGCATAGCTCTTTCCATAGCTCGCTGAGCGACTTTAAACTGGTGGACCAGCCCTATGGTGAGTGTGCGTGTAGTTGTAACACATGCCAATTTTTGAGTAAGCGCTGGGCGAACGTAACCTATCTTCCCTTTTTAATTAATCAATGTCTATCAATATCATTTATTAAAATTACAAAACCATACGTCTCTCAACAGTGTTAACAATTTATAGATGTCAGAGGTTACTTTCTATATTTTTTTACAGGTGGGTGGCCTAGTGGCCTATGTATGGAACCAGTGACAGTAACTGTTAGTAATTGGATTATGTAATTTATCTGTTGGTAAAGAAGATAAACAAGTGAAGTGGTGATGAATGCAATCGGTTCACCATTTATCAAATCAAATGGCATAACTTAACATAATACATTATACCCATCGACCTACCTACCTTAAACGTGTGGGTGCATTTTTAACTGACTCTAAAAAAATTAGGAGGTTCTCAAATCGACCTTTTTATGTTTGTTACCTTACCTCAGAACTTTTGACTGGGTGATCCGATTTTGATGATTCTTTTTAGCAGCACCTGCTGCAATAATAAATAAATAAATATAAACGCAACCTCCTGCGTCATCAGAGGTCGTCGAATAAAGGCAGGTCAACCACCGAACTGCGATACCCAAATCGCATGCTCAGCGTAGGACACTTATCAGGAAGAGGCCTGCGTCCAGCAGTGAACAAATACAGGTCTTTGAGAGGAAATATCACGCACTAGTTCATATTCTGTTCCACAAGATGCTGCGCAAAAAATGATAAAAATTTATATTATTTTACAAAAACTTAAAAACGTCATCCTGTCTCAACAAAGTCTAGCCAGGTGCACTGTACATATTTTAGTGCACGCAGGTACTCTTTATTGCTATCCCTTACTCTAATTTCCGATAGTGCAGCATTTTACATACAATTCCAAACACTATATAGTAACATTTATATATTTCTCATACATTTTTGATTATTAATTTTGCATGTGCGATTATTTCAGTATTTTAATTCAGTCGCTGAACAAATGAATCTGTAGGATTTTGACAGACTCCATCAAAATCTCCTTTATGTAATTGCTAAAAGCACGAAGTAATAGTAGGCACCATTACGTAAATAAAACTGACCGAACAGTAATCTGTTACAAAACGTTTAGTAGCTTGATTGGAAGCATTCAATTAAGAGTACTTACTTTTGGACTTGAACCTTGACCCAGAGAACGATTTAAGTTATAAGCGAAAGGCGTTTTACATTAGCTTGAAAATTTGTTCCTACTACCGCGGTAGCTGTCTAAAGAATAATTTATTTACAATTCCAACTCCAATCCCACATAAATCTCAACCTCAACAGCCTATATTGGTACACGGCTGGACTGGACACAGGCCTCCCCCTGATAAGTACCTTGTTGGCGGTTGGTTATCTAATGGGGGGTAATACCCATAGTCCCCACGCTAGGCATGTGGATTATCGATCGCAGTTCGATGGTAGAATTGTTCTGCAGAGGGCGCGACCAACCGGACCAATACTTGAGTAGGATGACTTTGACTAATTATTTAAAGTCGTACCTAGGCGCGGGTCTAGAACCACACTCGGCCTGAAGATGTCGAGCGTTTAGGGATGAAACATTATTTATATCATTATGTTCTTCCTACACAAAAAAGGTTCGTAGCTAACCCGTTTAAATTCAAAATGTATTTAAAGAAATAAAATACCCGACATGCAGTGACTCTGTGAGATGTGACAAAGATTCTCTCTTGACTTGAGGCGTGCCATCTTCACGTAACTCCTAATTAGAGCCTGTCAATGGATCAAAAAAGTTGTTTTTTTAACCCGCACGATGTGCATTACTGTGGCCTGGTTCTTGATGAGTAGGCTAGTATTGCTTTAATAAATCTATTACAACCTAGTAATTGCAAGAAAAGAGGTACCTAAGTAAAGGAGGCTTGGTCCAGTGCAAAGTAGGTCGCCTAAATTATATTAGCAATAGGATTATCTTATTTTAAAAGTGCAATCTAACAATTTGTGTAGAAAGAATACTCCATAATTGAGATTACAATGGCTGAAATAATAAAGGGATTCCCTTCGATTGATTATATTTAGTTGTGCCACCTGTCGCTATGGAATAGTCAAGAATTCGCAAGTATTTTGCTCAAATTAAATTAGTGATTAAATTAAAAAACTATAAACCGACTTTAATTTTTATATTAATGAATTGTCATGGATCTCACACAGGAAGCACCAGCTTTCATATAAAAAAAGAATTATGAAGATCGGACCACCCAGTCAAAAGTTCTGAGGTAACAAAAAAAAATACAGTCGAATTGATAACCTCCTCCTTTTTTGAAGTCAGTTAATAAATAGAGAACGGACACCTACAGACACGGAAATATTTTTATTACAAGCACTCAAGTCAGAATCATCATAATTCATCATGCATGGATATTAATGGTGATCTACACTCACGTGTAAAATGGTGGTCAAACACTACGTCCTTATAAAAAAATCATAGTCAAGAGTTTAACATTGACAACTTGATCTCCGGGCGTCTTCGAGACGCGCGGAGGCAGCGCGTCTGAAGTGCTGCGCCCGCGCTGCCTCCGTAAGGCAAATTTGAAGGCTCCTTAAAGCGTAACGCGCACATTTGCCGAAGTCATCGCATTATCAAATCTCTGTATTGCATACATAGATTTGATAATGCGAACCTATCCGCACCGCGTATAACTAAAATCCTCTAGTTATGCGGATACTCGTTAGCTACGGCCCTAATTTCATTTTATTCTCCTGCACAGCTACGTACCACCAATTATTTTGATAATGTTGTAAATTTGTCAATATTTTCATGCAACATAGGTCGGTTCGTTTTGATTCGTGTAGGTAATTGAATAATCACTCGCAATAGGAGATGTTACGAGGTCAGGAATAACTTTGAGATTGATTGATACATATTTAAATAGTACTGACACTTGCGTGAATGGTACGTTTGTAGGTATAGATAAGTGACCATGTAAACTGGATATGAAGATGTGGGTTTGGATACCAATTCAGGTCAACTTAAGATACAAGAGATACAAACAACGTCACTGTACTGTATAGTGTATGTACACAAGTAAAAGATAAATACAATATTAGAGAAGAAGAAATAGATTAAAGTTTGCAAAGAGGACATTAGTTTGCCAAAGCAGTAGCTTTACTAATCTTTATAATATACTAATCTCTACTAAACGAATCTCCAATCGTTTGTAAGTTGCCTCAACCTCAACCACAACAGCCTGTATTGGTCCACTGCTGGTCGCAGGCTTGATAAGCGACTTGTTGGTCTAATGGGGGGGTAATGCCCATAATCCCCACGCTGGGCATGCGGATTGGGGTCGCAGTTGGGTGGTAGAATTGTCCTGCCGGGGCCGCTGCTGCCCGCCCCCGGTGGATATCCCTTAGTCGCCTCTTACGACACCCACGGGAAGAGATGGGATTGTGCAAATTCTAAGCCAGCTCCACACAGCTAAGTACTACTACTTTGTAAGTTGCAGTTGTAAGTTAGCTATGCTTGGAAAATTAAGTTCTTGGGGGCTGTGGATTTTATTCCGTATTTACCGGAGGCAGGCAGCAGCGCCTCCTGCCGAAGAATTCTGTCACCTAACTGCGATCCCCAATCCGCACGCAAAGTGTGGGGAATATGGGCCCTATGTATGAGATAACAGCCAATAAAGGCTGTGCAGCAGTGGACCAATATAGGCTCCTGAGGCTCTTTATTTTATTCACTAAATAAAACAAAATAATAATAGTCTTAGCAACGCAATGATAGTAAGCGGGTTAACTACGACCCTTGTTTGTGTTGGAACACCAACGTTTCATCCCTTAACGAGGGACATCTTCAGGGCGAATGCGGTTCTAGACGCGCGCGTTCCGCATCCCTTCGAGCACTGAAACTCGTCAAACTACGAAAGTTTCTATAGTAAAACGCAATGATATTTAAAACTTCCATAGTTGCATTTTTATGACAATGATTTTCATAATAAAAGGGATTTCTGGAACTTTTGTTCTATTTTTGTGCTAACACTTGGAACTTTGGACAAAAAGCCAAACCCTTAGCAGCTGAAAAAACAACTATAAGAAAAATTTAGATTATTACTTCCTTCAGTCCGACATGAATTATTTCCTTTATTAAATTAAACAATTAAATATTCCAATGACTTGGCATCTTTTCAAGAATAGTCATGCGATTCTGTTGACTCGGATAATACCACTACTAAATACTACAAGCATTATAGCTCAGTAAAAGAAAAGAAATGTCTGGACGGAGTAATTGTCTATGTTTGTCCAGACATAAATTTTCTTTTACTGAATGAAGGAACTTTCATAGACTGCTTTTTCAGAATAAATAAAAATAATAAATAAATATATAATGCTGGACTATTCACACAGCATTATCTAGCCCCAAGCTAAGCAGAGCTTGTGTTATGGGTACAAGATAACTTATATACATAATAAACACTACATAGATAGATATTTTTTTATTATATATAGAAAACATCCAGAACGCCCTGAACAAATGTCTGCAGATCGTACACACATTTTTCCCGAGGCGGGAATCGAACCCGCAACCTCCTGTGTCGCAGGCGGACCTTCGCCCACCGCGCCACAGAGGTCGTCAATCATGGCTATCACAGCAAAAAAAAGAAGAAGGACATCTGATATCCCTTTTCACATTCGTGAAATGGCGGCGATACGGCGCGGCGTGCCCGGTGGCTTACAGTCTTTGAATTAATGCATTCACTGCCCAGACAGGGCAGTGGATCCGCGTGAACGGAGAATAAAAATAAACGGCGACTTACCAACAATATAGTTAAGTTTATTAATATAAGCAACTGTGAAATTCTCTTGTGAAGATTTTCAAAGTTTCGCCGATTGTAAAAGGAATGTGCGATAAAGGTAAAGGTAGAGGTTGCTCTGAGTTATTCAGCCTTCGAACCGAAGTGTAATGTTACTATACTAGAACTATATTTAAATGCAAAAGGTCTAGAAGACTTTCGTCTTCAAGTTTGTGTTATTTTCGGTATTCCCAGCTGTGTACTGTATTTCCACGTAGCACGAGTCGAGGGTTGTCTTTCGGGTGTTTTTGTGTGGTTGGATGACACTCTTTACTTTTTCCAAGCATATGGAGCGATTTTTATAAACCTATTAAAATACTCATCTGTAGGCCTAGCACGGGGATTGTTGTCTACAGTAGAATAGAAAAAAATACGTCACTTTGTCATCTAATGCGTAAAATGTTTGAAATGCATTCCTTCAACTTATTAACAACAATTTACGCAATGTATGACGATATGATGTCATTTTTGTCTATTCTACCCTAGATCACAATCCTCGTGCTAGGCCGGCTGGTCTCATAAAGAGTTCTTAGTTACATTTTGTAGGCCTTCGTTCTCATTTTTAGCGAAAAAAAAGCAAGGAACTGGATGTTTCTTTTTGTTTAAATATAAAGTTATTAAATTACTGGTTGCCCTTGTTGGTCTTTTATTTTTTAAATAAATACGTTTGACCACAATCTCATCTGATGGAGAGAGATGCTTCCGACTTCCTTGATACTTCTGATCGTTCCAGCTGCTTGACAGTAGCTTAGACACATATTTCGTTTGATATGTTTTTCTTGGGGCCTTTATTCAACTTATTTACAATACGATCTATGTATATAAAATGAATCCCTATTTCTCTTAGTCATGGCGTCACGCGTAAACGACTGGGTCAATTTTGCTAAACTATTTGTGTACAGAAGGTTCTTAAAAATAATTAAGAAGGTAGGAAATATTAATTTCCACGTCCCTCAGGGCACAGCTAGTTTTTTATACAAAAAACAAAACATTTTCCACCGTGCTAATTAATAACGCTGTGGCAACACCAAAAGCTCTTCTCATCACGCAGATGATCGTAACAACAATTATTTACATGTTACCATAATTCTCGTATTTTGTAAGTTACTGATAAATCGTACATTTTGTAATGTTCTGATAAATGAGGACCTCGTTCTAGTTCGCGTACAAGTTCCCTAATATACGAAATGCCTTTTTGGCATGCATGATTGCAATCTGTTTACTTTGCTTAGTTTGTTTTGAGCTAAGCAACAAAGTTGAAACATAAACAGAAAGACATGCATAAAATACATATATAAAAACATACACTACTATGAAACTAATATTATAAATGTGGAGATGGTATTTGTAACATCTTAAGGCCCATACACCAGCGAAAGTGGCGCCCCCAACTATTTTATCTTATTATTACGTTAAACGCAGCAAGTTTTAAAAATCCTACGTTCAGTTTCTGGTATCTATTAAAAGTTATTTATTAATGCCTCTGTAATAGTTTCATCTTGTAAAGCTTAGGAAGAGATACGAAGTTGCGCTTTTTGGCCACCAAACTCTATTTTTGAATCTCCTCCTAAACTATATGGCATAAAATTATAAAAGAGGTATTAAAAAATAGCTTATAATAGATACCACAAACTGAACGTAGGATTTTTAAAAATTCCTATGATAAACGTAAAAATATGATAAAATAGGTATCGCTGTCATATTGGCTCGGGTATGCGCCTTAACGCGAAAACTAATGAACGGATCGGCTGAAATTGGATAGTTCTAAACCTTGAATAAAACATAGGCTACTTTTTATCGCAACCATCGGTTCCCATGGGATAGGAATAAACTTGAAGTTTTCATAGAAACAAACACGTGGATTTGTAGAAGCTCTTGATTAGTAAGTAGTATTTCCAGAAATAAGATTCCTTGAAAAGTGTAATCATTTCATTATTTGTTTCAATCAAAACCGCAGAAATGGACGATATATTTCTATGAGTTAACTTCATTGGTATAATTTATGTATATTAAAATGCAAATGGTGCATCAGAAAGGAAAATAATGTTTATGTACCTACCTTTCCTAGTTATTGTACCCATTAATTAGTCTACTTTACCTTGGGTATACTAGAAGTAATCAAAAATATCCGTGACTTGAACTATAAAAATATGTTCAATTATTAGTAATCGAGATGAATTTAATTATACAGAAATTGGCATCCAATAAAACATCTTTAATTAGGATTGCCTGAGTTCTAATTGTGAATATGACTCAAATTTAACCATAATTAGATCCGTTATTTAAAATAAAGCCTTTATCAAACATGGAATGTATTAATTAATAACAATTGAAATATCTATCTTTGTAGTGTATTGTATTATGTATATCAGTTATCTTGTACCCATAACACAAGCTCTGCTTAGCTTGGGGCTATATAATGATGTGTGAATTGTCCTTTTATTTAGTTATTACTCGTATATAAAATTACCTACAATCAAATAGTAGAAAAAAATTAAAACTTTTATTTAAAATTGAACTAACTGCAGACTGTTGCAAACAATCTACAGGTAGTATGTTAATAAATTAATAATCCTAGACTTTCCACTCAGCATAGCTAGCCCTTTAATAAAAGGGTAGGAAACAAACCAGCTACTACCCGCATCACAAGCACCCGGATTCATCAAATGATTTATCTTAGAAAGATATAGGATGCGATAAATAAGCAAGGAGATCCACGAAGCCACCGAATATATAAAATGAGAGAGAGAAAAACATTATATACTAGTTACTTAATGAAGATACTTTTACGGTTATATATATGAAAAACATTAAAGATTTATCTATGAATCTAGGCATCACAAATATGGAGAAATCCTCAATCTTGATGGGCATTTTAAGGTCCGTCATACATAACCATGATTCTAATTTATGGCTTCTTAAATTTGTACACATTTGTGCGTTATTTGTAGGAAAAAACTACACAGCAGATGTATTTGTAGGAAAAAACTAGATACACAAAAGCTTCGTTAGGTTTTATATTTACGTAACTATATACGATGCCACGTAATACGAGTACGTTACGTACTGAACTGAAAATCTAGTTCTTTTCCCGAACGAGGGCAAAGAAAAAAAAAATATTTTGCAAGAAATGGTCATTTATTATTATATTTTTTATAAAAGGTATTTTTTGATAACTTTCTATTTATTTATTATCATTATATACTATCTTTTTTTTTATTATCATTTTTTTTATGACCGATCAGACGCACAGTAGAACTACGAGTTCTAATTTTTGGGGGTCAACGTTTGTTCTACCTCAACCTCAACTTCAACAGTCTGTATTGGTCCACGGCTGGATGCAGGCTTCTCCCTGATAAGCGCCTAATTGACTTTTACCTCATGGGGGATAGTGCCCAGAATTCCTACGCTGGGCTTGCGGGTTGGATATCGCAGTTCAGTGTAAATGTTCTTCCGGGGGCGCTACTGCCCACCCTCCGGCGGATATCCCTTAGTCGCCTCTTACGACACCCACGGAAAGAGTTGGGGTGTTGCAAATTCTAAGCTAGCACTACACAGCTAGATAACTTATGTACCTTAAATATAAAAAGTAACAAGTGTAGAACAGCCAAATAACATCGAGTAATATGTCATACTCAAGAATTTGAGGTGCATCTATGAATTGTATTAACAGTTGATTTGATAGTAATTCGTGAACAAGATAAAAACGTGATAATCGAGTTTCTGACTATAAAAATATGTTTAGTTATCAATACCATCTGTACTTACTAATATATAGATAATAATATAAAGAGGAATGATTTGATTGTTTGTTTGTATTGAATAGGCTCCAAAGCTACTGGACTGGTTTAAACAATTCTTTCATAATTTAAAAGCTTACTTTTCAGGGAGTGACATAGGCTATATTATTCCATATATTCCCCAGAATTCATACGGGAACGGGAACTAAGCGGGTGAAACCGCGAGATCCTGCTAGTACTAGATTTAATAACTTAGGCCATGAAAAAAAGTGTGCTGTTATGTTGATTTTTCCTGTATTTATGTTTTGTTCTTGGTGTGAAATGCAATAAGGATGTTAATTTTATTGTAATGTTGCTGCTCTTTTTCATTTGTATATGTTGATTTTGTTTTAAATAGGTCACTTCGTAATTAAATTAGCTAAACCAAAAGTTATTTGAATTCCCTACAAACACCAACGCTACCAAAACAAATATCTAGAAGGATGCAGAATTCTTGCATCTAGCTTTTAAACTTGCAAAATTCAATCTTAGTACATCGCAATAAGCAATACGTGAAGGGACAATTCGAATGTGAATCTAAACTAAATCAGTCAAATTATCGAACTGTGTACGCATCAGTATAAATGTAAGGAGATTCACTGAACTATCACATTCGGGGACAGACCTTTGTGAAGGCATCAGCTATGAAATACGTTAGTATTCAGTAAAAATTATTTATCGGGTATTTATTTTATACCACTGTGCTGTGTGTCGCTGTTTCGAGCCGGCTTAGAATGTGCACCACTCCAATTCTTCCCGCGGGTGTCGTAAGACGCGACTAAGGGATATCTACCGGAGGTGGGCAGCAGCCCCCTCAGAAGGGAAGAAATATACCTAACGAACTGCGATCCCCAACCCGCATGCCCAGCGTAGGGATATTAGGCATTACCCCCCGAGATAAAAGCCAATAAGGCGTGTATCAGTTAACCGACATAGATTGTTGAGGTCAAGGTATCTCGTACCCTTGTATTTTTATTTCCTCTATGTTTGCATCGCGTTTCGGCGTAGAAGGTACACGATAAATACCCGATAACTAATATTTTCTATATCGCGAAAGTTGCAAAGTTTTACATTAGTTTTTGTGTTTTTAGTTTTGTATTTTGTGATAAAGTGAAATTTTGTGAATTGGTGTTGACCTGAAAAATGCGGTGACCGCATTCCGATTTTCAAAAGATCGTGTTTAGACAGTGAATAAAACTCTGTCGCTAGGAAAACTGTCCTTGAAATGGAGGCTGAAAAATTTGAGTACCCAATTAGACGTGAAATGTATTTGGTTCACTTGTTTTTTAAGGGTTGCCAGGCAAAGAGGTTTTTTGGATTGTTTATAGAAAGTAGTCTAAAATGCAGCCATTCATTTTTAGTCAAAAAATATTTCATGCGATGGAAAGTGACGAGATGTGGCCAAAGATGTATCAAAAAGGTTTAGAAGTCCTTTCCACACTAGTTTAAAAAGTGCGCGTTTTAATCTTTTGCACGCAATTCTCGCGTAGCGACATTGCATGCTAAAACACAAAAAACTGTTTTCCAAAGTACAAATTTATTTACAAATTCTACAAATTAAATTGCCCGAAAGAAAATGTACCGTCCGCGACGTAATTATCTAAATATTGCAAATTATAAAAATGTTTGAATTTTTTTATTATTAATACCTTAATTTGACCACAATATCTCTTGAAGGAGCTATATGGTCAATTTGGTCGTTATTTAACAGAAGTCTAGAAGACGCCTATTCACTCTATTTTTGAAGAGACCCAGGTTGTTAATTGATTTTTGTATGGCATAAACGTGGTTAAATCGTTATTCTAAAATTCATCATGTGCAGCGATTTTTATTGGTGACTGTACAATATTTGAAATTAGTAGATGTAGTGTAAGTCATAACCATTAGCTGTGAAATAACCACAAGCCACAATAAGGAAAACTATGTTTAGGCGCAACCATAATCTTTGTAATACCAGGGAATTTTAATATTGTGTTGGAATAAATAATGTAGAAATAATCACCTTCTTTACAGGAACAATTAAAGCTTAGAAGGTATTTGATTTGTTTTTATTAAGAAATACTTATTAGAAAATATTAGGTGCGATTTTTACTATTTTTCTGTTTTTTTTTATAACTACTGTATCAAACTTAACAATTTTTCAATTAGGTAGGTACTTATAAAAAAGATTGATATCGTTGATCCGTAAGAAATAGTGATTTAAAATCAAATTCGAAATATTTACAAAAAAATTCACGAAAAACTGAAACTAACACGCTCTATTATTTCATTGCGGATATAAATGGCAGCGTTGCTTTTTAGAGTGAGCTCGATATATTGACTGATTTGTTGACTGCCTTATATCTAATAAATCTTTTATTATGGAGGTAAGTAGGTTAAATGTTTGTACATTATTTGTGTTAGAAGAACACCCTCAAAAATCCTTCCTTAACGGAAGAAACGTTGGTGTTCTTCAACACAAATAAGGTCCGTAGTTAGCCTACTTACATCCATAATAAACGATTTGTGAGATTTAAGGACAGTCAACAAATCAGTCAATATATAATATAATCGAGCTCATTCTAAAAAGCAAAGCTGTAAATTAAGTACCAAAATAATCAAAAATTTAATATCTATGATTGATAAGTAATTATTATGATTGACCTATGTTTCAAAGATATAAATTATTACTATTAATTATTGAGTATACCATCCCGCGTACATAAAGTTTTAGTCTAATTACGATCTTGCAATCACACATCAAATAAAGACGACTTTACGACGGCAAAATTACTCGTGTAGGTACTTATCTGAATTTGAATGGAAGGATGCCATTCATAAAAGGATTCAAAGCCTAAAGCATCATGAATGTCTAATTTACTGTAAATTCCTAAAGTTACCTTCACATAATTATATCAAATCTATAAATAATTTTATCACTGATTCACTAATGAGATCGTTGAAACCGGTTGCATTTGCAATCAAACCATATGTTCCAAGCAGTTTTGCTTCTTAGGTGGGAGTGCAAAGTTCCATCTGAGACGACCTGGTCTTTGAATTACTTCAATTCAAGAATAAATAAATATAAAAATTCGGCTCCTAATTTATTTATATTAATTTACACGTATGTCCACGATTGTCTTCAATAACTTTTTCAGGCGGTTTTACCAACATCTGGGTTCCAAGGTGTGACATTTACCATGATCTTGCTGATCTTTATCGTTTAACATTTCTTTGCGAAGGCACATGTACACCATATGCCCCGGTCGGGCCATACACGATTCAAACAGTCATTTATAACGGGATATTTACCAAGATTTGAGTTTATAATACATATATATTTTTTAAGATAATGTATGTTCTTTATTCTTCAGCTAATCATTTTGACTGCGGTGGCGTTGGCGACGGCCGATCGGCTGGAGAATGTCTACCTTCCACCCAACAGTGCCCGGTCAGCGGGCGGCGCGGGTGTTGGTCTACAGGCTCCTTTACGTAAGTTACTCCCTCAACCAAGTTTTCTTGACTGCTTCTTGGTCTACCTACCATCTTAACTGCCACGACACTGGTAACAAGCTAATCGGCTCGAGAAAGTCTACCTTCTGCCCAATAGCTCCAGGTCTGCAGACGGCGCGGCTGCTATTCTTCAGGATCCGCAATGTAAGTTAGACCCTCAACCAAGACTTCCTGACTGCTTCTTAATCTAACTACTAAATCATCCTAACTGCGGTGGCCTCAGCAACGGCCGAATGCGTCGGAAACGTCTATCTTCCGCCCAACATTGCCCGGTTAATCGGTGGCGCAGGTGTTGGTCTCCAGGCGCCGTTAGGTAAGTTAGCCCTTCAACCAAGAGTGCCTGACTACTTCTTCAGCTAATCATTTTGACAGTGGCGGCGCTGGCAATGGCTGATCGACTGAAGAACATCCACCTGTTGTTGGTTTCTTGGCTCCGTTAGGTAAGTTATCCAAGACAACGTTACTCACCACATACGTCCACTGCTGAACATGCCTTTCCCATGGGGGCATGGGGGCTTTGCTATAATCATCACGCTTGGCAGGCAGATTGTCGACTGCAGTGGAGTGCATTGATGTTGTCTGTCTTCCTGACGAGAGAAATGTTGATAGATTCTCAATTTTATATCCGTCCAAAGGCAACCTGGAAGAAACCCCTCTAAGCAATAAGGCCACCCATTGTACTTTGTACCTACGCAATTATCACCGTTGTTCTTTTCCAGAACAAAATCAAAAGCTCGAGTCCCTCTCAGGATCCTCTTCAGCATCAGCTTCAGCCTCAGCCACAGCCGAGATCCTCAAATACGACAGCGAGGCCAACGAGCAAGGGTATCGATACGCGTACGAGACCAGTGATGGAACTAAAGCAGAACAAGAAGGTCAGTTCACTGCCATGCTGCCTGCAGCTGTGAAAGTGTTAGCACGTGCACTGCCAAAGTGCCAAGCATCAACAAATCTTCGATTTTCCTTTTCCAAGTAGGTTTCAGTTATGTATTTAGCTTCTGATCGCGGCCTTGCACGCACTTCTGGTTGTCAACATTGCTCTCGGGATATCCATTGCCAAATTTCATTAAAACCTTTCACACGTTTGAACGTTTAAAGATTCTGACAGAGACAGACATAATAATATGTTGTTACTTTCGTGTATAAATATTAGATATGTTATTTATATGTTGTAAAATTGTACATGACTGGAACACTCTTTAACGAACTAAGTCTCAATGTGAGTTCTTTTCATTTGTCCCAAGGCCTGAACCAAACCCGCAGCGGGATCGTCACCGGTACACAGAGTCAAATGACTAGCTAAAAGATTAGAAATGTTTAAGATGCATCAGTTTTTCAGCAAAATTTGCACACAAAACGTTTTCTTAGAACAATAACCTTTACGTGTGCTATAAGCGCATCTAACTCAAAGTGTCAATTAGGTTCAACTTAGCATTTTGAACTTAATTGATACTAGCCCGAAGCTCTCAATTACGGCAAAGGTTAAAAGTAATTCACAGGTATCACTTGCTCAAAGTCATGTTCATTTACAATGTCCTTGCTAAATAAAATACCCGAAGGCACTTTCCGATTTCTCGTTAGTATTGAAAGAAGTTAGATATTGGAATCTTCCTAAGTAGCCTACCATACCATATACAATACAATACAAAAAAAGCTTTAAGTACACCATAAAATTTATATAACTGGCTTAATCGCTTAGGCAACCTTTCCAGGCAACCTTTGGAAAAAAATAATTTTGTGAATTTAAGAAGGACTGGCATTGGCCTGATATGATATCTCTACGAGGCCGCCACCATGGGTGACCAAGTATAGGACCAGCTGTCTGAACCCCATCCAAATACCCTGCATTTCCACCCCGCTCCAAGAATTCATTCCACCGCGTTCCAAATAAAAATAAGTAGGTTCAGAATAAAACCTTGGTCAAGTAGCAGTAGAACCGTGACCTATTACGAGAAGTGATACGGGGCATGTTCATATCGACGGCAGAAAGCGGAAGTGGCCTAAATGACTTTTACCTATATTGTATTATACAATATAGCTAAAAGTCCAATCTTTGAGATACGACACTTCCGCTTTCTGCCGTCGATATCTACCTCTACACCCGATTTTAAGTTCAAGTTCAAGCTTTTTACAAGTAAAAAACATTTAAAATAATTCTTCGAAGAGTTATTAGTGCCATTCGATTCTCGCGCAATTAAATTGAATTATTGTATATGTTGTAATACAATTGTCAATAGAATGTATATAAAAATAATTGTTAAAAAAAGTGCAAGCAACAAATGGTTTAGTAAAATAAAATAACGTACTTTTACCAGATGAGAATTCATCCAACGTGTAAAAACATTGCTTTCCCATCAGCCATATCTTGATTCTAAACAGAAAGGATTGCGTTTTAGAGCTACTGTAGAAAAGTCCAGCTCACTTCAACAAAAAAATAAAACCTACTGTCATTCATAACTTTACCGATATTTATTCCAGGCCGAATAATACCTGGAGCAAAACCCGAAGAAGGTTCACTCCAGGTGTCAGGCTCTTACTCCTACGTCGGAGACGACGGTCAAACCTACACCGTCACGTACACAGCTGATGAGAACGGCTATAGGGCCGAAGGAGCTCATCTGCCCACGCCCCCTCCGATACCAGAGGAAATACTGAAGAGTTTGCAGCTTACTGATACAAGCCGTGGTAAGATAAAAAAAATATATGTTTCTACGAATATAAAAAATATTTTAACATACATAAGAAATAGAAGGAATAGTAAGGAAGTCAATCTTGATAAAATATAGACAGTAATGTCAAGTATAAAGTAAGTATAAAAAGACTTGGTAAACTATTAGTAGCTTGGGTACCTAAGCTGGGCTCTACTAATCTGGGCTCTAGTTACTCACAAAGTATGTTTTGTTTTGTTGATAAAAAATTACCTACCATTACAAATAGTGCTATCGCGCCAGGACAGCTATAGAGGAATGGTTGCGGTATTATCAATAGGTTCGCATATGGGATATATGGGATAGAAGACGACTATTACTAACGATAGAATCTCGGAATTCTCGGAAACCCAAGTAACAACAGATAATTTTATTTCAAATGTCTTTTTAACTATTCTTCTAATTTCTACGAATAAGCATTATCTCACGGCAATGACATGTAAGGTATAAATACCCAGCAATAATATCGCATGAATTATTATCAAATGACCTAAGACGATGGACCCCTATGATATTTGTATGAGCAGTTATTAAGTTTTGCTCTGTAAATTTTTCTAGGAGTTCTATAATTAGATTTTCTAATTCAGGGCCGCATTTAATATAATATTTTCTTTTCTTTCCAGGTCAATATGACAGCCAAAAGAGTAGCTACGACGCAGATGCTGGCTACTAAACCACTCTTTTTTTTTAACCCTGACTATACCGGCAGTACAGTCGGCCGATAAATGTTATAGAACTAATTATTATTTAATGAGTGTTTGGACAGTGGCCAGTATGTGTTCAATTTAGTCGTATAGTAATCTATTATGAATGTATTTCTGTAAATATTAAATGCCATTTTATTATTATTTCTTTGATTATAATTATTACTCATGGTTCACTTTAACTAATTTTTGTTTTAAAAAACGACAAACCGACTTCAATTATATAGTTTTTTCATGGATCCCAGGTGTCAGAACTGGATCAAATTAAAATAAGAGCACACGTGGAGGACCAGCTTTCAAATAAAAAAAGAATCATGAGAATCGGACAACCCAGTCAAAAGTTCTGAGGTAACAAACATAAAAAAATACAGTCGAATTGAGAACCTCCTCTTTTCTTGAAGTCGGTTTAAAATGAGATAGCTTATGTAATTGCTGAATTATTAAAAATAAAAAAACTAGGTACCTACAAAGAGCTTGTTGGGGGCGAGTCCCTCTAAATCATCAAATTTAAAAGAATAAATCGAAGTTTATTTTAAATTTCTATCAGCTGCTTATATTATAAAAAGAGAATACACAAGTAAACCCTCACACCGTTCATGCCAGTAGTATGACGTCCTCCTCTCTGTCCATACAAATTGTCTGCAAAGCAGTGTTTATAGAGAAAAAGTGAGCCGTTGTAAAAAAAAACTTTCAACGGTTCAACCAGGTGGTCTTACGTTGTGTACGGTGGAGAACTGGAAACTTAATTATTATAAATTTAAACACCTCTGTACACCTATGGAATACAATAAATGATTGAGTATTAGTGTGAAGGGTAGATAATCGGTCGTCGAAAATAGATGAAAGTTTGTGAACCTATATTTATGGATAAATCTGAAAGGCTCAATTCAATGAACTGATAGTACCTATCTACATTTTATCATAAGGGGAGACCTATGACAAGCAGCGGCTTAATATAGGCTGATGATGATGATGATTATTATTATAATTATTATGATATATTTCACTGTTCTGATCTAATTCAGACAGAAATCGTAATTGTTATTACGAATTCTGTGGGTAAGATGGACAAAAAATACATCGAATGCGTAAAATTATTGGAAAAATATTTCAAATATTTTACGCATTCCTTCACCATCTAAGATTTAGAGACGCAACAACAAGGTTAGGTTTTGGTTACGAAAAACACGTGAAACACCGCGTGCAGAATATATATTAATTAGTATGAATTTTTATGTGTAGATACTATTAATATAAAAACGAAGATTTTTTAAATAACCCCAATTTGATAATCTAAACTTATTTCCTGTGCTATTTATTCAGCCTAGACTGTTTCCTTCACCATCTAAGATTTAGAGACGCAACAACAAGGTTAGGTTTTGGTTACGGAAAACATGAAGATATATTAATTATAATATGTGTAGATAATGTTAATATAAAAACGTCGATGTTTTTTTAAATAACCCCAATTTGATTATCTACACCTATTTCCTGTGCTAATTATTTATTCAGCCTGGGCTGATTCTATAATCAAAAAGCTAAAAATAACCCAGTTTTAGACAAACTTACACGAGATTCGGTAGATATCTAAACGATTTTATTTCACGAGTCGATGCTAAAATAGTGTGGCATAAATTCCTAGAAAGTTTCTAGGCGTAGAGTTCTAAAATAGATCTGTTTATAAAAAGCTGATTTTTTGCAACGTTACAGAACAGATATAAATGATGAACGTATGGTAGGTACAGTCGGGTCTCAAAATTGTAATCAATGTTTTTAAGATATTTAAAGGATTTTACTCAAATCTATAATTAATCTATAATAATGTTGTTATCAATAATGTTTGTGGAATCTTGCCGAGACATCGAGAAATAGAAGGTGCGGTTTGCCCGGCAGTGGGGCAGTAACGGATTAAAATAATGTTAATGAATAATAAAATGAAGGTCAATGTATCGACATTTTTTTTTTTATTTAACTTTAACTACAACAGTCAACAGTCAAGTAAAGTTAGCACAAATGTTTCAATTGTAAATTCTAGTTTTGAGTTATTTCTAGTATTTGATTGTAATTTACTTTAACTTTTAATTATTAAGTATCGATCGATGTGATTTTTTGAAAATGCCCTATTTTACATACACAGGGCCTGTAGTAACATGCGGGTATTATTTCAATTCGTGCTTAGACATTGTCTTAGGCCGTATACAGAAAGAAAGCTGGAAACTTATAAGCGCTTACCGGCGCTTGACAGCGCTGGTCCGTTCTACACAAAGGAAGCTGGTTGTCGCAGTTATTTATTAATTTTAGATGGCAGCGCCCAGCGCTGAGCTGACCAGCGCGTGTTGAAGCTTGTCGGCACTTGTCGGCAACGTTCAGTGCTTATCGGCGCGCGTTCATATATTTTCCAGCTGTCAAGCGCCGGTAAGGGCTTATAAGTTTCCAGCTTTCTTTCTGTATACAGCCTAAGTGCTTAGTTCCTATGTTAATGCTTGGAACTGTTAAAGTCATCAAAAAGCTAAATAGCCTCATTGTATCATCAAGCTTACGTTATGTCATGATGTTCTGCGAATCATGCGCATGATTCAATTGATCTGCAATCAGTTCCACACAATTTGCGGAGACAAAGACTGTGTTCATGAATTTTAATAGATGATTGATATGTTGGTTGTACAACTGGTAAGACTACGGGGAAGACTTGCCAGTGGTTCAACTTTCAGGTTTAGTTTAGGTTTTATGACAGAACACATTTTCATTGTAGAATAAAGCAGATTTTTTTTTTAATTTGCATTAATTTTGTCACTTATTTTTTTGATTTGAACTATAAAATTAATTTCAAGCACGAGTAGCTTTCAAGATATGGCCGTTTTATTTTTTGACATAATGTGTAATTTTGACGTATGCTGTAATTTCTGACTATAGCTATTTTTCCTAAGTTAGTAGCTTTTGTGGCGATTCCAGTCATTAATGACAGTAACTGTCATTTTGACAGCTTTCATCGAAAATTATATTGTTCATTTCGTCTATGACAAATAGGCAATATTGAAAGATAAATAATCGATGATGCAAAGGTAGATTGTAAACACGATGACTTTCTGACTTTCGTGAGACGAACAGAAAAATAATCATTATAATTTTTATGGAAACCTCTGTGATGGAAACAATTGACCGTTGTGTTCCAAATTTGAACATACAAAGCACACAATAGTATAAACATCTGACTTGGAAATAGATAAATTTAAAATAACATTAACCTTAATGTCACAATAACTAAAGCCAATCTATTTAAAACAAGGAAAAACTATTTTGAATGTTACAAGTTATTTTGGATACGTACTACGTACCTATCTACATACAATTTATTGAAGCAATAAATAACAAGTACATTCAGGATGAAAAAAACTGAATAGTTTTCCTGTAATACCTGAATCGGAACGATTTGCGGTACAGTACAGTCATAACTAAAAGCACAAAGTGAGAAAAAACTTATTTTTCAGGAACATATTAAACTATAAATGCAAACGTAGCATTATCATGCCAGCCAAGCAGACTTATTACACCAAATCAATGGATGGGAGTTTATATGAATTCCATCAAATTAGAATGTACAGGATAAGTAATGTAATGGATGATTCTCAGTCGCAGCCATTTTAAAGCGTATGACGATTTTTTTCTTATACGCAAAGGGAATAAAACTTAATAATTGAGAAGGCCACCCTTTCCAAAGTGTCAAATGAAAGAGCTAGAGGGCCAATAAGAGTCCCAGACTTAGTTTTTTTTTGCGTTTGTCGTAATTGATTAAAGCACAGTAGACTTTCCTATAAGTGCCCCGCAGGATAATAATAGTAAACTAAAACAATAATTTACCAATTTTGTACAGCGTCTATGATGCAATAATATGTCAAGAATTCTTATTAACAGTAAATTTTCTGAATGTCCAACGGTAATTAATTTATTGAAGTTTGGCATTTACGATCACTCAACTCATGATCATTAACAATCATTTTAGTCCAAGAGAAGTATTTTTCAAGACGACTTACAACAAAGAAGTAAAGGACTTCTTTTGCAGCGAAACTTTTATTAATAAGTAGGTATGTAGGAATTTAGTTCACCCCTTCTAAAATATATACGTGCTTTTTTTAACATTTAGAAAACAAAATAACAAATATTACTCTTTCATGAAATAGTTTGTTTGATACGAAATTACAATTTTATAACATTCAAGGAAATCAACATGATAGAATAAGTGCAAAAAAAATCTTCGAAGAAAACAGGTCTATCATAGCAAAGAGGTTGGATTCGAATTGAGATTAATTATATTTATTACCATAATTAACGCCTTCGGCATAAATGTTAACTACTTTAATAATTTGATTCGCGAAAGTACTTTTGTCATCATCTATACCAACAGTTATATGACCGAGATGTGCTAGTAACTGATAGTATTCTGTGTTTTTGCCATGCTTAGAGCTTAGTTCATTTTAGGCTTTGCACTAGTGTGCTCGAGAGTACCTGGACGAAATGAAGTTTTTATTGTTATTTTTAGTTTTGGTGTTAAGTGTACATAACGGACGATCTAGGCATGTGAGTACATATATATGTATGTTAAACCTACCTAAAGCTTACTTTTATAATCCGTAAAATATGTAAATACAGATTCCAAACACAAGTGGACCTAACCTGATAGGTACCTACTTAATAAACCATTTTTTTAAACGTATTTGATACTCACACAAAACGTTGTATTTTGTTAAGAAACTATTTTTTTATGGAGAATAGTCAAATTTCACTTAGGTACTTCATAAATAGAAACATTTAGGAAAGAGAGATGAATACATTAAAATGTGGAATCGTATATTTGTATGTCTATTACCTCTTCATGCCTAAATACAGAACGGATCGAGCTGAAATTTTCTAATTCTTCTAGTAGACTATACATTATTAATTATCCGTAAATATAATTTTGAGTATGTAATATCTACTTACCTTAAAACATTGTTAGGTGTTCAAGAACGTCGTCGGTGTCTATATATTTTTTTTTAATAAGTGATAGGGTTAAGAAGACGTCATATATATAGGTACACTTCATACCTAATAATAATTGTATTTATATCGAGGAACATTCTGCACAAATCCTGACATATTCAGTGAATACATAAATATCTATTGTAAATATAAGAATGAAAATATTTAGTACCACCAGAGATGTTGCCACTCCGAGCTCCGAGTGGCAACATCTCTGGTGGGACTCTGCTGTTGTTGTTAGGCGCTCTCAGTGTCAAGATCTAGTGGTGCGATGTCCTGATGATGTCTCGTGGAGAGTCGAAACAAGTTGACGACTTTATTCCGAAAGAACGCATGCGAAGCCGTGGGCAGAACCTGGTACAAAATACTAGGAAAACCTACTTACATTGTAAACTCACTGAAATGTAGATAGGTAGGTACCTACAGCTACTTTGTATTTATTATTACATTAAATAACAGACTAATATCACACGATCACATTGTCACAATATAATAATAATAATAATAATAATGCTGGACAATTCACACAGCATTATCTAGCCCCAAGCTAAGCAGAGCTTGTGTTATGGGTACTAGATAACTGATATACATAATACAATACACTACATAGATAGATATTTATTATACATAGAAAAACATCCAGAACGCCCTGAACAATTTTCTGCAGATCGTACACAAATTTGTCCCGAGGCGGGAATCGAACCTGCAACCTCCTGCGTCGCAGGCAGACCTTCGCCCACCGCGCCACAGAGGTCGTCAACAATAATACCATAAATGCGAAAGTTTGGGTGGATGAATGGATGGATGTATTCTCTTCGTGCCAAAACTACTTAACGGATTCGGCTAAACTTATATACTTATAAACATAGTAGATTCCCTGAAATATAGATAGGTACCTACGGCTATTTTGTATTTATCAAAATACATTACATATTATCAGACTTATATCACACTATAAAACAGTCACACTAATACTATACATGCGTAAGTTTGGGTGGATGTATAGACGGATGTTTGTTAACTCTTCACGCCAAAACTACTGAACGGCTGAAATTTTGCATACAGGTAGTTCTAATCTAGGAATCAAACAAAGGATACTTTTTATCCCATAAATAAGTTTTCGTGGGATAGATATCACATATAAATCGTTTCAATACAAACAATGCGTGCGAGGCTGCGTTAGTAGTTTAGTTATAGTTATAAATAAATCATTGACTATGGAACAAAAACAATAGTTACATTTATGTAACCGTTTACATGGCTACAAAATGAAAACGATGCCATCTGCAGAGGTTTTATAAACTGTTTAGCAGATGACATGACAACCCGCTCCTCCTAAAGTAATGTGCATAGTTTAAAAAAAAATCTAAATTATATACATTTATTTGACAGTTTGTAAGGGTTAGGATGCAGAGATCTTTCATATATAGTATAGGAACAAGGACACTACCTTGTGGCATGCCAAATTAAATATCTTCGCAGATACTTGTAAATCCATCGATCATTACGCATTGTTCGCGTCATAGTTTTACATGTCATTGTTGTCTCTTTATCATAAGGTACGTTATGTTATGTAGGCTCATTCCCATCACATCCAAAAAAGATTCGCAAACACAGCCGACTCCGACTGTATAAAATGTGCTTTTGTCTATTTTCAGCACAATTCAAGAAGACGTATCAACAATACACCGAAGCACACGGACACATTCGAATACTTCACGAAACATGACGTCATCAACATACCAATAATGGTGCACCTGGATAAGGAACTAACTCGCAATTTACCAAAAGAATACAAATCAAAAAGCAGAGAAAAAATCAAACAGCTATTTGGATCAATTCTCCTAAACGTTCAAACAATGTTCCGTCGCCCAAGTCTGAATCAGACGGTCAAATTCGAACTCATAGATGTGAAATTCCTGAAGAACGCTACGAAAAAGTTTGTTATGAATGAAAATGTTTCGAGTTACTTGAAAAGTTACTGCCAATGGCAGAGCGAGAAGAAAGAGGAGAAAAGGAGATGGTGGTACTCGGTACTGTTTACGGGACTGGATTTGTTTTATTATGGAAGGGATCGTAGAGAAGTAAGGAGTAGTACAGGTTGGTTATTATAATACTTTTATGCCCATAAGAAGATATATATATATCACACTAATATTATAAATGCGAAAGTTTGTATAAATGTATAGATGGATGGATGTTTGTTACCTCTTCACGCTAAAACTACTGAACGGATCGAGTTGCAATTTTACATACATAGGCTACTTTTATCCCATAAATCAGTTGCCGTGGGATAGAAATCACTTTAAACGTTTCCATAGGAACAACGCGTGCCGAAGCCGCGGGGCAGCTAGTATACGCATAAAATTACCTACCACAGAAAACCTACGTTTTCGGTAGACAGTGGGAATGGGTGGTAAAAAAATGTTTTATGGTTGACTCAAGCCTTATTTGTACATAAAAAGCCATCTTAAAAAGTCCTAAAACTCTTTCGTGGTCGAATTTTAATTTTAACACTAAATGTACGTTTAAAAGAGTAGTTTAAGCCCAACTGCATTCAACATTTATGCAATAATTTCCAGGGCGAAGCTACATGAACGGGATATGCAGCTCAAGCCGGAGCTGTACTATACTGGAGTGGAAGCGCACTAACAACATTCATCAGAAGCTTACACACGAAATTGGGCACAGGTTGGTACTCAAACAACATAGTAATTATCACACTAATATTATAAATACGAAAGTTTGTATGGATGGATGGATGGATGTTTGTTACCTCTTCACGCTAAAACTACCGAACGGATCAGGCTAAAATTTTGCATACAGGTAATTATAATCCTGGAATCAAACACTACTTTTTATCCCATAAATCAGTTACCGTGGGATAAAACTCACCTTTAAACGTTTCCATAGAAACAACGAGTGCGAAGCCGCGGGGCGCAGCTAGTAACATAATACTGAAAATCTTCATAATGAAAGTATTGCAAAATATACTTTTCTTTTTCTTTGATTGCCGAGATTCAACTCTATCATCGTCACTTTATACAGGTGAATCTCAGCGATATATCATCATTCATACATACATTATCATCTCAAATTGTATGCCAATTTCAATCAATCAATAATAACTAGTAAAAGTGTTCAAAAAAACGCAAATGATTCCTCATAGAGACAAATCAAGCGCACATTAAACATGCTCTATTATTATTGCACACAAAAAAAAATGAAACTGCCTGCTAAAACTCTACAAGCAATAGTATTTGTTTGCTATGAAAGATTATAAAGCAAGAAACACAGTTGTGATATAGTCAGGCTCTGTTTTGTGTTATTGTGGCACATTTTACTGTAATCGTGTCATAGCCGTGTGGTGCTGGCTTAGAATTTATATCACCCCAACTCTTCCCGCGGGTGTCGTAAGAGACGACTGAGGGTTATTCCAAACGACAATTAAATTTAATTGAATTATGTAAGTAGCGTAGAAAACCTCTAAATTTTGCTTCTACACAAAATATTTTTTTGTAAAACCCACAACGACGGTGGGAAGAGAAGTTATCGAAAAGGACAAAATAGTTTTCGCAAAACCCCGACTAAAATTGAAAAATACAAAAACATTATTATTAACAATTATAGCTTCCATAGCCCTTCCCTTCCACACTACATAATACTACTACCCTTATTACTACAAAGCCAATATCCGTCGTGGATTTTTCTAAATTTTTATTTTTATTTTATATTTGCTGTGAGAATCGTGCAGAATTCTTTCCACCATCCACAGCCTGTATCGGTCCACTGCTGGACGCAGGCCTCCCCCTGATAACGCCTTTTTGGTGTTTAACTCATGGGGGGTAATGCCCATTCAGAAGAGCAGAATTCTTTATTACTCTTTTATTTTATTTTTTTCCAGTCTGGGTATATCCCACGACGGGGCCCCCGACAACCAATGCCGGAGAGACTACCACATCATGTCGGCGAGGTACAGCCGCCATAACCCAGCTAACACGTGGTCGCCGTGCAGCAAGTGGGACCTGCATAGATTCTTGGCGTGAGTATTTTAACAGATTCTCTTACTATGCACTCCAGCCTGGATATGTCCCACGACGGAGCCCCGACCAATGCCCGGGAGACTATCACATCATGTCGGCAAGGTACAGCCGCCATAACCCAGCTAACACGTGATCGCCAGCAAGTGGGACCTACATAGAGGTAGATTCTTGGCGTGAGTATTGAGTCCAACGAGTCGTGATCAAACCTTACCGTACAACGTTGCCCATAATTATGTAATTTTCTGATATCTTTTTGATTAACATTTTATCGAAGAATTCACTTGCTTTATCTATCTTTATTACCGAACAACTTTGCTTTTATTTTGATATTACTCTAATATTACTCTAATATTACTCTAATATTACTCTAATGTTACTCTAATATTACTCTAATATTACTCTAATATTAAGGACATTGGCGAAATTATGTCAACCCAGACGTAGACGCCAAGAAGAAAGGAAGGAGTCGTGGTCGTGACGTCTCCTTTTAATATGGAATTTGCGAATTGAGATCATGGCATGGTGGTGTTTCGTGGAGGCCTATATCATCCTGGCCCATGAGGGAGGGTTTATGCACCGAGTAGCAAGGGGGGCCTGCCTCATATTTATCTAAATGCTGATTCTAGGCTTAAGTCTATAAATTATAAGGTGTTGAAACTGTACACTGAAGGTATATTAAACCTAAGATCTTTTTTGTACAACAGTTGAGTGTATAGTATATATTTCTAATTCGGATTCTGAGTATTTTTGAGGGAGAGCACTAATCTAGAAGAATATTTTGGCCGGAGACAAGTAGACAAAAAATTTAAGTGAATTAGAGTCGATTGCATCTTATTTATTATTTGATAGTAATTACTATTTTACAGCTTTTTATAAAGTAAAAGTTTTAAGCTAACTTATTTAAACGTAAACGTAAACTTTCAAACAATGTACAATGTACACCTGTATTGTATTTGATTGTTTTTTTTTATGTTATAGGAGCGGATTTTCTTGGTGTCTTCGTTCACAATCCAGAAACCGATCGCAATGAAACAGGCCGTGATTTCTTATTTATTTAAAATATTATTAAATGAACACTTATTATTATTAAATAAAAACAAACTACCTCACGATCACGATTATCTAAGCTCTTAATTAGATCCAAACACTTACCCTACTGCAAAAAAGAAGGCAGGTTTCAATTTAGATCTAATTTCGTAGGTTTCCCACCGAACTGTGAATGCTAATTATTTTCATTATACGGTTATAGTAAGAAGATAAATAAAAGATTTATAAAAAGAGATACCTTTGCATTCTCTCTCTCTCAATTAATTTAGCGGGATGCTTCAACGAGATAATTTATTGTTCAAGAAGTTTTCCTACAAAAAAATATCGTATGCACAAAGCGATCGAAAGCAAGTACATGCAAGCACATGGCAAGGGCATATTCGCAGAAACTGTTGCGAAATATTATAAAATTCACATCACGCATAAGAAACATCAGTATTCCGGGGATAAACTGGTCTTCCTAAAAACAATTTGGTTTAAGATCAATAATCACCAAGAACCTGGTAATTTTTCTGGCAGCCGTCCATGTGAGGACAACCCTGGAAGGTTCCAGCAACTTTAGAGATGACCTCGGTGGCAATACGCGCCGCTACAGCGCCGATCAGTTAATTGCGGTATCGCGCATCATGGCGAAGTCTGGGAAACTCATGCCATGAGACCAAAGAATTCTTAATCTATTATTACGATTTCTTTTTTTCGTTACGGAATTTATGGATTCGGTCCCCGCGCTCAAGGCCCGCGATAGAAGCTATGCAATAGCTTAATTAGTGCTTTTGTCAATAAACTAACTGTTAATATTGCCATTTATTGTGTAATAACATTGCGTGAAATTTTGTAAACAAGCACACCTCAAAAACATACAATTCACTGAGCTCACTACGGAAAGGGTCTATCTAACGTTTTGAATCTTTGGGACCAACCAACGGTTTACAACCGATCACCAAAAGCGATCAGGGAGGCTCCTAGTCTCAACACGTTCAAAGCCATACTAAAACGCTGGCCTGTCGAGACTCATTCTATAACTTCAATACAAGCCTGAAACTGACTAATAAGGGACAATTATGTTATCTTACTTATAAGTTATAACCTGTTAGCTGCGCCCCGCGGCTTCGCACGCCTATCCCACGGGAACTGATTTATTAGATAAAACTTCTATTACATTATTCATTAAACTTTTTCTATCACAAATAAAGGGACTTTGTCTTTTAGCGACCACATCGTCTTAATTCTAATTCTAAGTGGGGGAACTAAGATCTGCACCGACGTCTCGCATAGGAGTGTATTGTGCATTATCCCCCTGCCTAAGCAGGCCCTAACCAGCTCAGCTCCTTGAAGTATCGGAGCAGGACTTTAGGTGACTGACAGCTTCGTTTCAGCTTTTCTGTGGGATGTGGATGTGGATGGGGTTGATTCCTCAATGCGGGACATCAGCCCTGTTTTGTGTCTGGCCTCCTCTGTGGCCGTGCAGTGTACCACGACGTGTTCCATCCACAGTCTCTTCTTCTTGAAAAAAAAAACTTCCCTTAAACTAACCTTAAAAAGTAGCTTATGTGTTCCAGGTCTAGAACTACCTTTATGCAATTTCAGCCCGATCCGTTCAGTCGTTTTTGCGTGAAAGAGCAACAAACATACATACATGTGTACACACATACTTACATGTTTACAAACTTTCGCGTTTTTTAATATTTATTTATTTGTTTATAGAACACAAACATCATTATATAATAATTTTGTCTATATCTAACACAATCTTAATGGTAATTATTCTAATACTTAAAACAATTTTTGCGTACCTACATAATATTAGTGTGATAACTACCTATTTATTGACGTATAAATTCCATTATAAATAAATGAACTGAACTGAACTATAAAACATTTGGCAAGAGCAACTTCGTAGAAACTGTTGCGAAATATTATAAAATTCACATCACGCATATGAAAACATCAGTATTCCGGGGATCAAAACTGAAAGTTTGCATTTGCAGCGAAAGTACTCGCAATAACTGAGATAGAAAGTATTTTACGAGCTAGTTTTAATGCTAAGAGCATACGATGTTATTTATTAAGCTTCTGGGAGCTCTTTGATATAAACCTAAGATAAACTAGGGTCACACGCTTCAAGTTTCAAGTATTTCATTGGATTATTCCCAAGATCTGACGTGACGTGAGACGTTCCTATTCCCAACGTCTCACGAAAGGTATTCCCAACGTCTAACGTGATTCGTTGCCTATTCTCTTGCTTTTATGTAGTAGGTACAGGTATGTAACGTATGTCACTACAAATAGGAACAACAAAATATACAATACAATAAAATACACTTTATTGCACACGAAAAAAAATACAAAAAATAATCCTCGAAAAAAGAAATAACAGAGTTGAACAATGGGCGGCCTTATCGCTACAAGCGATCTCTTCCAGACAACCTTGGGAGGGACACGATACGAAGCCGTTGTATATACGGTGAAATATATTACAGTAACATTGTCGCATTCACTGGCTAGCCATGGGTGAAGAAGAACATCTCATGAATGTGTTAGTGCGAGTATTTTATACTTAGGTACTTATACTTGTCACTACTACCTACCACTGTTATTTACGGAAACAAATAATGCATTAGCAGCTTACAGATTAAATAAGGTACCTTCATTAATAAAAATCTCACCACTGAAATTCACAAAGCACCCAGAAAGACAGTTTTGTTATAGCCCTGACCCATGTTTACCGTTAGGCTTTGTTTCACTACCGCAAATTACCTACCAAAGTTGGATTCGACGCGCTGATTTGTACACCTTTTGTTTTACGACTGGGCACAGATAGTTCCTACCTAATAATAACGGCTGGGTCAGTAGCACACGTATTTTATAGAATAGTACATAAAAAATCAGTCCTTGAATTTTAAGATCGATCGAATTCAGAGCCTCGAAGGCCTTTTTGACTTTAGTAACCAGACGTGACCTTTTTTTGAAGTCAGTTAAAAAGGAGACGTCACGTCTCCTTTTTAACAGACTTCAAAAAAAGGAGGTTCTCAATTCAATTCCTTTTCCTCCAATGTCCTTTTTTATATTTTATGTTTCTTACCTTAGAATTTTTGACTGGGTGGTCCGATTTTCATGATTCTTCGATCTATTAATATGAAAGCTGGTGCTTCCCGTGTAGTCCCATGTTAATTTGGTTTAGTTCTGACACTGGGATCCATTAAATTGATGAAAAAACTATAATTATAACATTAAGTCGGTTTATAGTTTTTTAAAACAAAATTAATTACATATAAGTATAGAATAAGTACCTACCTATATCAAAAAATCCTTGAATTTTAAGATCGATCGCCTTTTTGACTTTAGTAACGAGTCATGACCGTGACGTCTCCTTTTTACATACAATTTGGTAGAGCGCTTCTATCGGACAGGGAACTACGTTAACCTCATGTAAAGAGTAGACTATTATATTTCTAAGTTTATCACTTATACTATTTTGTTATCTATGCTTATTGGATTATTGCATAAAAGTATATGTACTTTTATGCAATAATGCAATAAGCATAGATAACACTACACTTATTTATAGGCTCTTTTTGTCAATACAATGTAAAAAATAGCTTATACTCGTAGTTTGGTAACTAGTTTGTGCTTCCGCTACAAATAAAATTATGATATTAGGTACTTAAAATTTTTGACAGTACTTTAGCAGATTGCTACACGTCGGGAATAATTTGGATAAGAAATTGTATGAAATAAAATTCTCTACAAAATGAGGCGCTTTGTATACGGAACCATTCGTTTTTACCTAGTAGTTACATAGTTCTATGCACTAATTTAATAAATTCTGCAAGGTACCACCAATGAATGAATCTCCCCCTATCATTGTGTCAAAGACGCTTGAAAGACGTCATACAGTCGGTATAGGATCTTAGTTCAAATCGATCTAATTAATTTCCCACTTTCCCCCAGACAATGGACAGAACGGAGCTGAGAGAAAGGCGCATACGGTGTGACATATCGAACTCGATCTGTATGTTGTGTGGAAGGTGTGGAGACGCCGTTTCGTCTTTGGAGCTAAATAAATATTTCCTGAAAAAATCTCACTAGCTGTTTATGAAGTCTGAAATATTAATTACCAATTTCCAGCAATTTTAGGAGAGCACGAAATTTCTAAGGACAATCACAAAACATACCAGATTTTTACCAAGAGTACCGAAACCGGATGAGGTTAAATCTCGATGCAAATTACCGGGACTTTTTTTATTGTGAAAAAGGGTAAAATGTAGTCAGAGAATCCGACGGGCACAATACCGGCGGCGCCAAGGTGGCCTGATATGAAGAGGCATGTAACAATGGACGCTAACGGCAGTTTCAACAAATTATACCTACATAAATAGAAAGATTGGTCAATCAGTGCTTTTTAATTCATACTCAGTATGAAAAATATATAACGTAACAAAGGGACTCCACGGGTCCCGTGTTCAGATGCAAAATGAGAGAGGTACCAATCGAAGCGGAACCCTTGCTACACATTTTCACTATTTCACTTCATTCCGTGTTTCAGATTAGCAAACAATGGAATCTCGACACTGGCTGGTCTGGTGTAAGGAGGTTGATAGCTATCGGGTTTCTTCTTTATTCATGCATAAGAAGGTTTGAGTGCATTATGAGGTCCTGACCTTTTTCGACGAAAGCACTAAGTAACAATGAAATTGGCTAAGTGCTATATGAACTCTATGAATGAAATCTTGACACTGGCCGTTTTTTTTTTTTTATCAGAAATAGTCCTTCGTTTGACCGCAATCTCACAATTCTCACATGATGGAAAGCGAAGATGCGGCCGACGAAGGTCTAGAAGATGGCTACTCCGGACCACATTCCGAAACACAACTGAGTTGCTTCACGGACTGGCCCAGTCCGGAGGGTGGTGACAAGCCACGGCCGAAGCCTACCACCAGAGAAAAATTCGGCCGTTCGGGAGTAAGAAGGTTAATATTTGCCGTTTGGCTGGATGATGACTTTTTGGACCTGAGCACGTAGATAAAAATGGAATCTCTCGACACTGGCTGTTCGGTTTAATGAGGCTTTTTTATTTCTGCAAGAAAATTCGACTGATGATGAGGTCCTGACCTTTTTGGCCAAACGCATGAGTTTGACAGGACGGGCATAGGAAAGCTCTGAAAGCTTAATTATACTATATTCTACCTCTATATTTTAAAATTATATTTATAATTATATTTGCTACATAATAAATAACTCAGAAAGTTTAAGAGGAACAACGGTTAGCTATTGTCACTGGGAAATACTCGGTAAGTACAGGCAAAACTGATATGTACACTAACGTACCTTTTCAATAGTAAACAAACCACAAAAATATTATTTAACTCAAATCATTATCAAACGAAAGTAAAACCTCGCGCTAGTTCATAATAGATTCTGACATGGTTTGGAAAATGGTTTTTGCAAGTTCGAATTGCATTAGGTAGTGTTGCGACTCGTTGTGCTTTTACTCTAACGTTGTCGATGAATTTAGCTATGTATATCTTATTCTTTAAACAAGCAATTCTCGTATACCTATATAATATAATCTGAATCTCGGAAACGGCTCCAATGTCATCAAATTAAACACTAAACTGAAAAATAACATGACTCTTGCTGACATCTATTGGCAAAAAATAATAGGTATTATAATTTCTAAAAAAAAAAATTACCAAAACAATATCCGAGCGAAGCTCGGTCATTCAGGTTCTTTTAATAATGTCACCTAATTGGATGTGCGTAGGTATTTTATTTAAATATAATTATTTTGTTTTAAAAAACTATAAACCGACTTCAATTTTTTCCAATTTTTTCATGAATTTTCATAGATCCCATTGTCAGATCTGAAAAAAATTAAAATGGGACCACACGGAAAGCACCAGCTTTCATATAAAAAAAGAATCATGCAAATCGGACTACCCAGTCAAAAGTTCTGAGGTAACAAACATAAAAAAAAATACAGACGAATTGAGAACCTCCTCCTTTTTTGAATTCGGTTAAAAAGGATGCAAATTAGTAAAATGAAGTTTGGACCAACTATATGTATTGTTGCTCTACATTCGGTGTTGGCTATCTTATGAATTAACTCAAGTTATGTAGTCCTTCATTGAAATTTTGTATAATGCAGTTACCTTGTCGAACTAGGTAGTGTCGAATAAATCGCTTAAAAATGTAATAAGTAGTAAATGATGAAAGTTAAATAAACATCGTTGGGGTTCGTGTGGGATATTGGTCTGACTTTATGTGAGTAGTTTATTTATAACAGTAATAATATTTTCTTTAAAAAAATATCGATATCCGACCAGAGATTTTCGCTCTACCTATCCATTTCTAACACTTGTTTCGACTAACGCGTGCACAAACCGCGCAGTCGCAGGCCGCAGACCGTGCGAATAGCCGCTTACGTTCTTTTATAATTTTTGGCGGGAAATCACCGGCGTCGAAATAAAACCTCTATGGATAAAAGCATGTGATGCCACAACGAATTAAAAATAAAACTTTTCAAACCAACGCGGATTCGAAATTCGAATTACCATGCCGTATATAGAAAATAATTAGAAATAAGTTGTTATTGTTAAAAATGCTTAGTATTTCTGTTATTTATCGTATTTTTTGTAAAAATGGTGTCTTATTGGAGGATAGTGCTGTTGCTTGCTGTGCTGTCTGCATTTTTGGATGTGAAATGCGAGGAGATTTTCGGAGATCATGTAAGTTGAGACATTCTTTGTTTTTGACTGATTTTAGCAAAAGTATTTTGCTTTTGTAGAAGTTAATCATGCTCATAGCCCCTTTTTTATTGCGGCTTATTTTGTATGAATTTGCATCAGTGTGATGCACTTCTGGGGGGGTGGTTCCACCCCGCTCCAAATCCCACAGGTTTCATAATTTTAATTTTCATACTTTGATTAGAGATTAGAGTTTGCATAAAAATAAACTTAGCTTGAAACATAAGGTAAGGTAATGTAAAATATTATCATAAAAGAAATAGATCATATCAGATTTGTTTATTTAGTTATTACTTATTATCCAGGAAAACTTTACATTGAAATTCATGACCAAGCGATAAAATTACATTGCCTGTGGTAAGGTAGAGATAAGCTCGTTTTTGTTTTAGGTAAGTAACTAACACCCAAATACTCAAACGCAACTCAGATTTAAGCACGACTCAAGTGACGTCTCAAGTTTTTGACCATTATCATTGAAAATTGTGTGCTCCAATCTAAGTTGTGTTTAAGTATTGAGCTTAAAGCTAATCATTGCTCAGTGCTCATATTCAGACCTTTACACTGTTCAAAAATGTATCCTTTTTTGGCATAATGTACCACTATTATTATTTCTCAAATTTTTGGCAAGTGATTTTCAAATACAGAATGAAGTATTTCATAGACAATTTCTCTTGACAGATAGAAATGAAATATTTCACCTGTATCTCATCATTATCATATTTTGTAAGTCTAAAGAAATAAACGATTTGACTCTATATCTCATTGAGTTATCACTGGGAGAACATTTAACAGAATTTTACATCTGGTTCTGCCCATCAAAATAAGATTGACCAAGAAAACCACGAATTTCGGATATATACCTATCCTGTATCCTTCTCGCTTGCTATCTAGCTTCCGGATGCTTCCAAACTAAACTGGTTTATTCCGGAACCAATAAAAAGATGCCCTAACCCGCCAAATTATATACCTAAGCGTAGGCTTATAATATGGGTAGACAACTAGACAGGCCAGGTATTCTATCATCATGTCGGTAGCAACAAAAGTTAACGACCACTAAATGGTCAAATAGCCTAACGTAGGCCGGGATTACGAATTCAAATCACGAGTAAAGTAGGTAGGTATGTACCTAGTCTACTCGACAGCTCAAGGTGTACTATAAGAATCTGTCGTGATTCAACTGTTACCTGCCCTTGAACTACGGAAAAGGACCTATGGTCAATTGAGTGTTTTTTTTTCTAGGTTTGTAAGAAAAACAGTTCCTATAGTCATTGATCTTACTTTTTGTGGCTGAGATATTGGACAAGACATATTAATGTCTAATTTTTTTATACATATGCAATTTTGCTTAGAATCTGATTTGCCTAATATAGATCACTTGTTTCTGCCCGCGGCGTCGTTTTCTATAGAAACTTTTAAAGGTTATTTCTATCCCATTGGAACTGATTTATAAGATGAAAAAATTGTAATATGTTTAATTCCAGGCCTAGAACTTTTGCATACAGGCCCGATATATTCAGTACTTACCTAGTTTTAGTGTGAAGAGGTAACAAACATCCGTCCATCCATCCATACATCTAAACATCCAAACTTTCACATTTATAATATAAATGTGATATTATAAACATACTTCACTTTCCTTTTATTCACATAATTATTATGAACATGAAATGTTGTTTATATTCATACTAGCGACCCGCCACGGCTTCGCTTGGGTGCAATGCTGATGTACCTTCCCCTTGAATCCCTCTATCTAACAACCGCATCAAAATCCGTTGCGTAGGTTTAAAGATCTAAGCATACATAGGGACAGATAGACTAATGATATCCGAGATTATTATCTAGCTAGATTATTCGAGATCATTATTTGAAACAATTAAAATGTAGAGCAGAAGATGCGCCTGTTCGCGAGTAAGTAGGTACCATCTAAAGACTAAATGCACCAGTCCAGGATTACACTGCTTTTCATATTGTAAGTAACACCCATGTCATCACACTATCACACTATTACACTAATATTATAAATGCGAAACTTTGTATGGATAAATGGATGATGGTTACCTCTTCACGCCAAAACTACTGAACCGATCTGGCTGAATTATATATATGAACAGATATAATATCTTGAACAGATTTTGAATATAGGTAATTCTAATCCTGGAATCAAACATAGGCTACTTTTTATCCCATAAATCAGTTGCCGTGGGATAAAAATCACCTTTAAACGTTTCCATAGGAACAACGCGAACCCGCGAGGCTCAGCTAGTAACACATAAAAAACAGTGCCTTGAAATAGTTATAGTTATAGGAAAACTAAATAATCCTACTATTCCTTTTTCTTAATCCACTTTTCCCAGATAAACTGGATTTTTACCTACGTTTAGAGAAAAAATCGAAAACGTCCCCTTGAAATGTGTCCACCAAAAATCTCAGTATTATCATAAGAATAATATTACGATACGATAATATTTCCCTATAAAACAAATAGTAGTTTTAAAGCCCATTAATAAGTAGTTAGGTATAGACATTTTGCATATAAACGATGAATTACACGAAAATCTATCAAAACTCTCACGATTGAAGTTACTACAATGCTACACGGAAGATGTGTCGTGTGAAATCTACTAAAACAACCTTGAATTTGAGCATTTAAGTTTAATAGATATTCTCTGCTGTAGCTTTTCAAACACAGGGCTGAAAGGATCATAAAACAACTAAGTACCTTCGTGGGTACTCAGAGTAAAAATTGAAAACGTTCCCTTCAAAGTGTCAAAATACCATTGTCTATCAATCAATAAAATCTACATAAATCTACCGGACATAAACTACTAAGCTTTATTTACAATCTTATCAATAAAAGGTCCATCCTTAGATGTTATTCAATTTCTTAGGTTTTTTATGAATAGTCTGAAGGTATTGATTGATTCGTCCCAATACCCGAGTGGCTATAGGGTATATTATGACGTCAGACGATTTATTAAATAAACTAAACGAGATAGCGGGGTCTAAGAAATAATAAGCATTATCGGCGAACGCCGTAGTCTGGTTTAATTTTATCTTGTAGTAAGATTGGTTTCTATCCAAAAAGTCATTTACCTCAGATTAAATTCACAATCAGTGTTCAAAATTGTACGGATCAATTTGTTTACGATGACCTTACACAGATAAGCATTTTTGGGTCATTAGGTATCATACTTTTGTAAAAATTGTCGCTTTGTTTCTTTAGTTTTATCAACCGCTAAAAACGGTTCAAATAATTATCATGATATAATTCTTGCGATGTTGCGAGACGAGAATTTTACGCCCGACGGAATAGAAAAGGTATAAAGGGTCTCACAGACAGACGTGCCCTACGATGGCGGTCAGTACAAACAAAGTGACAATGAACACGTTCTCGTCAAATTGTATTGATCGCCACCGCAGATCGAAAACCAATTTTGTCATCAATCATCTGAATGAAATCATCAAAAAAATGTATGAACTAATTTTCATACATTTTTCAATTAGCTATATTATAAGATTATTAAACATTGTGAGACTGCAGTGTTTAAAATTGTCAATTTTATGTAAACCTATAACGTACAATGTACAACAACCGCTAATGAAGGATAAGAAAAATACCTACCTATTTACCTAGTATGAACCCAAAAAATATTTATGATGTCTGAAATAGATGATTTTATTTAATATCCTGATAAGTTTCTGAGTTATCTATACTAATATTAAAATTAGGAAAGATTTAATTGTTTGTTTGTATTGAATATGCTCGGAAACTAATAATAAACGATATAAAAAACATCGTTTATCATTAAAAAGCTTACTATTCATTGTCTTATTCACTTGTCTATCCAATATTGGTCCATAATTAAATGCAAATCAAAGTATCGTGATCCTTTCAAATAACTTAAGTCTATTTATGATTCATTGGCAAGTTTAAGTAAAGCAATGCAATACCTTAACATAAAATAATAAAGGTTGGATGGGTCAATGTTGTCCTAAATTCTTAATGCAAATTAAATAGGTAGGTACAGGTACCTATATCGTATCCATTTTGAATGGAGCATAAACGTAAACAAACCGCCCATACTTAACCTAAAATTCACTTTGTTAGCGCGTCCTTTTATACGTAATTTACATTACTTGTCGATTTTAGATCCTCCCTTCAATAAAAATTGCTTACAATTATATCTGAAACTCGACGCCAAGCAAGTGAGATTTTGTTATTTGTGTCGTACTTTGTTTACTAACATGCTTCATTCAAAATGGATAAACCATAGGTATTCAGGCAAGGTATGTTGCTTCACTGAATTAAATGATTACCTACCTAAACTTACATACTTTTTTAACTAGTTATCCCCCTGGTTCCTCAAAAGCTACTCATATATAACTATGTCTCAATTTATTTAGGTTAGTTTGAGATAGAATTTGGTTTTTAGTATTTTTTTTGGTTTTAATACAATATTGATAGTCCTACCAATGACTCAAAGTCATTTACACAATCCTACTAATATCATAAACGTGAAAGTTTGTAAACATACACGTAGCATGTATGTATGTACATACATAATATGTTTGTTGGTCTTTCACGCAAAAACAACTGAACGGATCGGGCTGAAATGTTGCATACAGGTAGTTCTAGGCCTGGAATAACACATAGGCTACTTTTTATCCCATAAATCAGTTCACGTGGAATAGGCGTGGGAAGCCGCGGGGCGCAGCTATTTCTACGCAGTTTTTAAAGAAAAGCTGTAAAAAAAAATGTCATTTGCGACGTGCTTAAAGAACCCAGAACCCAGAAATATACTCAAAGGCTATTCAGCCTTTGAGTATATTTCTGGGTATGAGTATCATAAATACAATTGCAGTAGGCATCTATTGGTACATTTCTATACTAGTTCTTGTCTAATCTAGAGTATTAAGTTTCTTGTGTGTCCCAAAAAGGAACAGTTTCATAAATAAGTGACATGTTCCATATAGAGGCAGGTCTCTGAAAGAGTTCGTGAGAATTGTGTGTGCAATAAAGGTGACAAATTGTCTGTACTTGAACCTCAAGAGAGATTAAACTTTATGTTTAGTAATAAATAGATATGTTTACTAATAAATGGTAAATAGACCTTTGTTTGACCGCAATCTCACCTGATGGAAAGCGAAGATGCGGCCGACGGTGAATCACGAAGGTCTAGAAGTTACCTATTCACCCTTGTCTTGAAGAGACCCAGGTTGTAATTTGCCGGAAAAAAAGAGGCAGGGAGCGAGTTCCGTTCCTTTGCGGTGCGAATAATACAGGTGGAGGAAAACCGCTTAGTGCGAGTGGAGGGTACATCCACCAAGACTTGGTGGATTTACCCTCGAGGTATGGATGGTATTGCGATTTGCGTCTGCTTGTCCTGGAGTGGAAGGGGGATGGTGGGATCAGGTCATGTAGTTCAAGTGAGCATTCTCGAGGGTACATCCACCAAGTCTTGGTGGATGTACCCTCCACTCGCACTAAGCGGTTTTCCTCCACCTTTATTATTCGCACCGCAAAGGAATGGAACTCGCTCCCTGCCTCTGTTTTACTTACTACTACATACTTAGTATGGATGGTATTGCGCTATGCGTCTGCTTGTCCTGGAGTGGAAGGGGGATGGTGGGATCAGGTCATGTAGTTCAAGTGAGCATTCTCCAAAATGTATCCTATAAAAGATCGAGAGACAAGCAACCTTGCGGCAGTGTTCGAGACTTTGAACTTTAGTCTCAGCAAGGTACTGCTCGTCAATGAGTCTAAAGGCTCTTCGCTAAGCAGCGCTTGCATTAGATTATGGAGTAGAGTACTAGGTAGAGAAGTTAACTCAAATATTTAACACAGTAAATTATATGTTTGTCATTTTACAGATTTTTTTTCTGCTAAGTGCAGATGGTACGTACATTTATTGTCTCGAGCAAAGATTAAAATTTAGATAAGCTACAAACACGGCGCGGTCTTACAATACAAACATTGTTTCGCCGTGTTTGTAGCCAAAGAAAGTTTGTGAGCTCACAAACTTATCCCTGTCATTTGGAATCAGTGAATTGTGTGTTTATGTGGTGTGTTTTTTCACAAAAATTCTTGCTATGTGATTGCTGTGGTGATACAACTTGGATATAAAGTGTTATTATTATTGATAAAAGATGCCTGATAAAAACACTCATTGTATCTACTCAGAATGTGTGCGTGCGTCGGCATTGTTTTTGGGCGTAGGGGCGTATCTAACGATTTCAATATTTGGTCTCGAGGAGAAAATTAAACCTACAACCTCCTGCATCGGTCGTAGGCGCACCTTTGCTTCCAGAGATCGTCAAATCAGGCAGATTTCGATAATACCACAGTTACTATCATTTATTAATTAAAAAGGGAAGATAGGTTACGTTCTCCCAGCGCTTACTCAAAAATTGGCATGTGTTACAATTACAACTACACGCAAAAACATACGCTCACAGTTATATTTCCAGTCCTGTGCAATACAAAGAAGAACAAAGACGAAAAGACGTACCTACCTAAGACCGAAGTGAGACCGAGACAACAATATTTCTTGCTAGTACGACCGCCCATGCCGCCGGTCAGACGGTGACTGAGGTGGGAGCACACAATATTACACAATTTGAGGTTGCCACTTTCGAGAAACCAGTACCTCGTCTTCCCTTTTAAATAAATTAATGGTTACTATTGTATGTTTCATGTTTCATCCAGCCCGGGTCCAAATTGTTCCATGCAATATAAAATCTATTTAACTGTGCTATTCAAATAGGTGTGTATTCCATTGCCAATTATTTGTTAAATAAATCTTTGAAGATCTGTCTTTGACGACTCAAACTAATCTGACATAACAACAGTAAGCCAGAGTTGAAGGACCCACAGTTACTTCACGTCAATTAGGTACCTAGTTGTAAATCTAACCCAGCTCTAGGTTTTACTACAGAACCTGTTATTCAAAGCCTACGCTTCGAAACTAGCCCATAACTATAAAATACCTAGTTGATGCAATTGTTAATTTACTTACAATAATCATTATTAAATTCCATTGAGTTTATTTTAGCAAATGAATGACACTATTGCATGTATGTTAATTTTTTGCTTTTTTAAGTTAATAGCAGCTCTACATTAAATTATGTTGATCTATGTAGAATAAGGTAATGGTAATAGTTTTTTTTTTGCTAGATTACTCCTATATCTCTCCTCGTGGAAGTGAGACGTAGAAGTTGCAGAATAAACAAGCGCATACAAGATAGAAAAAAAAGACTTGAGTTTGCATGCCCACTAGATATTCGGTTATTTTAATTCGTATCAGCAACATTGAGCAATATGGAATATATGGAGCAATTACAAGCATTATTGACGAACATTTGCTCCACATATACCTACTCCAGTTGGCTCCATTCGTGTTGCTGAACAATAAGTGCTCCTTAATGCCCGTGTAGCACCTTAAGGCCCATACACCAGCGAAAGTGGCGCCCCCAACTATTATATCTTATTATTACGTTGAACGCAGGAATTTTAAAAATCCTACGTTCAGTTTGTGGTATCTATTATAAGCTATTTATTAATGCCTCTGTAATAGTTTCATTTTGTAAAGCTCAGGAAGAGATACGAAGTTGCGCTTTTTGGCCACCAAACTCTATTTTTGCATCTCCTCCTAAACTATATGAGATAAAATTATAAAAGAGGTATTAAAAAATAGCTTATAATAGATACCACAAACTGAACGTAGGATTTTTAAAAATGTAAACGTAAAAATATGATAAAATAAGAATTGCTGTCAGATTGGCTCGGGTATGCGCCTTAACTTTGTCATCGTTCAAATTATTTTAATATTTTGAAGTTTGTCACTGCCTACTTTTACCCCTACACTACAGTTAGCGAAACAGTGATAGACCTTTGAAATTAACTAAGGTTTTGGAACGTTTGTTTTGCCTTGAAACTTTTCAAGTGTTGAATTTACTCGAATTTGTTTATTGCCTTAGCAATAGAATTTATCATACGAAATATATTTTTCAAGGAGTTGTTACGGATGCTTGCATTATAATTACAAGACATCCTTTGCAGTTCTAACGGAGTTACACCGAATTGGCATAAAAATCACATAAAATGACTGAGTTGAGACCGTGAACAATTTGCGTAAATCTTTCTTGAGCGAATGTTTTAAAAAACCTCACGGAAAGTCACTAAAGGCAGTACCTACGAACTTTCTAAGAGTATTTTCTCATGTTAAAATCGTAGATACTTATTAAATAATAACATGGACAAGAATAAATAAGAAATCACATGTAGTTAAATTAATACTCATTTCAAATTAATGTTCTATGAATAGGAACTATGGGGATGTAGTATGGGGATGTTAAGTGTTTGTCCCTAGGTAGGTATCCTGGAGTAGTAAATAAGACTAACGATTTCCGTTATGAGGTCTTTGTTCAGGGCTGATAATGATTATGAGTATTTATTCAATATTCTGATTGCTTTAGGCTAGAAATAAAGCTTAAATCACGTCGCTCAAATCGTGCGCAATTACAGTCACAAATTAATCTAATGCAACAGAGTCACGTCACGAAAAAATTCTCCAAAATTACGAATTGTAGCACGACATGCCCTGATTCGACCTCTAGGCTATAGTTAATAATATCATATTGATTATGATATAACTAGCAGCGTCTCGCGTTTTCACCCGCGTAGTTTCCGTTCCCGTGAAAATTCTAAAAATTTAAAGCTTTTTAATGATGAAAGAATTTTTCGAATCGGTCCAGTAGTTTCGGAGCCTATATAATACACACAATAAAATTGTTTTATATACAGGTGGGGCAAATTTTTGGCCCCTTAAGGGTAGCTACCGTTTTTTTTTGTAGCTAGAAGGTTTTATTCTTAGGAACCTTCTATTTTATTTTGAAGAAAAAAATATTGTCATTTTTAGTTTTTTGAAAAAAAGTACGGTTCGCCCAAAAAATTACATTTGTCAAAAAAAACAAGTTGGTCTTAATCGACTCTATTTCCAACCAGGAACACGTTTCCCAAAGTAACATACCAAATCAAATCGTAAGTTTTAGCAATAATTAACTAAGAACAAAACCTTCTAACTACAAAAGAAACGGTAGCTACCCTTAAGGGGCCAAAAATTTGCCCCACCCTATATATCTTAGTATAGATAGTATAGATTATTAAAAGTATTTGTGACAGAAAAATACTTTTGAAGTTAATTAGTGACTTCAACAACAACAAGGTCAGTAATTCGTCAGAATGGTGTAAGGGTTGGGCTGAAGACTGCTTCCGGGACGAAGAGACTCTTAGAACCTACTAAAAATAGTAAAAGCCTTCACCTTTTTACAAGTAATTTGCTTTTTCAGCTTGCCCTTATGTTTCACGCTATATAACCAGCAAGTGAAGGTACAATTATCATACATGAAGAGATAGAGAAAGTCCTAAAGTGGAGATGACCCGAAAGTCACGCGAGCTGACTCCTGCGCCACATGACAAGCAGGGCAGTGTCGCATTATCGCGAACAATGCCTGTTTATTCACACCATATAGTTTGATGATAACTTTACCGTTATAATGAGTGTATTTTCAAGAAATATAGAACTTAATAAAGTAATGGCCAAAATTATTCGTTACAGGCTGCGCCCCGCGGCTTCGCACGCGTTGGTCCTATGGAAACGTGTTACATGTACGCAAAATTTCAGCTCGATCCGTTAGGTAGTTTTGGTGTGAAGAGGTAACAAACATCCATCCATCCATCCATACAAACTTTCGCATTTTTATAATAATAGTGTGCAAACTTGTCAAATTTCTTAAAATAAGATTGAGAGAGAGGGTTAGACACCAATATTACGATTAGGTACTTGAAAAGAACAATAATCATCATTCAGAAAGGTTTTTGGGCACTACCTCCATGAGATATAAGCCATTAGGTATGGCGCACATCATGGGGAGGCTGCGTCCAGCAGTGGACCGATTCAGGCTGTTGAGGTCGAAAAGGTTTATACATAGGTATATTCTTAGTTGAGTTTTGGGCATAGCGCGTGCAAATGCAAAGCCACGGGCGTGTATGTTTTGTCACAAGAGAAATCTATTTATTGAATAACTGTTATTTTCAGCGTCAAGAAACCTTTTTTTCATTTCGTTGCTCTTTCTCCTTGCATTGACCTTATTGATCCCATCTGATAATATAATTATCTACAAGTAGTATACATAATTCATAGATTTCGAATACAAATAGCTATTCACCATCCAGTTATTCCAGTTTAAAAATATAAACAAAACATTATCGAAATTTTATTATGGTGTGAATCCGAACCAGTTTCGTATGCAGATAATGCGCAAAATGTAAAAGACGTTAGAAACTATCAAACTAATATTATAAAAGCGAAATTTTGGATGTTTATGTTAAAGGATGGATGAGTGTTTATTTCCTCTTCACTACTTATCGGATCAGGCTGTAATCGCATACAGGTAATTTAATTCCCGGGATCAAATATAGGCTACTTTTTATGCCATAAATCAGTTCTCATGGGTTAATAAAATACCTTTGAACATTTTCATCTAAGCTGCGCGTGCGAAGCTGCGGGCATAAACTGTATAAATTAAGATTTATAGTGTCTGTTCTCTAAGAGAGTAGAGGTGCTTTTACATAACAGATGTGCAAGAATTCGTAGCAAGATGTCTTCCTACAGTAAAATGATTGTTTTATTACAAAGGTCACACAGCCATCCTGCGCCCTATTATGCTAAACAAATCGCTTGAATAAGACATTGCCAAAATATGTCCTATTGGCACACAATGACATTATATTATAAGTCTATTTTAGATGAAAGGCATTAGGTACAGGGACGCACGTTACAAGTGTTATTGGCAACTTTTTATCAACCAGCTGCACCAGCACTCACTATCTAAGCTTGTCAAGCAATTGGTTAGCAGAACTGAACCTCTGATAATTTGGTAACAATAGCCATTATTTGCCAAGAATGTTTGGTGTAGATGCATTCAACGAAGACTCACAGATCTAACTATGTGCCCAGGACATACCATATAGACAAGCGTATGCGCAAGCACAGATGCACTAAGCTCTCAATTCCCTCACTATGATTTAACAGTTTGACGCGACCACTGACCGGCCAAAGTTGGCGAAAGAGCTAAAAGTAAAATAATTTATTCTTTGCTCTATTCCACAGCGGGCTGTATAAACGGAACTAATCACGAAAAACAATGTAACTTGTAACTATGCCAAAATTGTTAGTTTTCCAACCTCTCACTCATAAATACAGCAAAGAATCATCTTTCTACAAACTCTTTGTAAAAGAAATAACATTTTGCGCGTTCTCGAAAGCCATTAGTGTCGCCATAGTCAGCCGCCGACCGTTGACACCTGTCACAATGCGCGGGTTTCATCGCAATTAGTCAAGCCTGCTGCGTTTTATAATGCCCGAATTTTGTAGGCCTAGAGTTTATACTCGTTCTACCTTTGATGGGTTAAGTACGTAATATACTAGCAGTTGTATGATTTTTATTCGCGCTTCACCTGTTTTTTGGCGACATTTGACGATCGAAGCAACAAAGCGTACTATGGTATTGACTCGACAACGTTCGTAGGTTGTTTTTAAAGTGTCTCGGAGACATTTGGAATGGCAATTTTTACGCCACTGATGGACCAAGAGCAATAATTGATGCGTCGATTGTAGCTCCATCATTCGAAACTTTAATTGAAATGGTCAATCACGTAGGTACCAATTGATGAATATGGAATGGCCGTCTTCCGGGCAATAGTAGTTACTTTACCCAGGTAAAATATAGCTGCTGAGATTGCATTGTCATTTGTTATATTATGTGTGTATATTGTTATGTGTATATTACGTAACTTTATTAATAATTCAAACCTAAACCATGAAAGCATTTCAAACGGACTGGCTCTTACAGAGATAACACATAGAAACTACCCACCTTCCGATATGCAACGCTTGTTTAGATGAGACGAAAAGATAATTTCCATTTTGTTTCCTTGTTCTCGTGAAAGTACATGTTATCACGCTATGGTAGATGTAGATATCTACCAGAGTTAATGTAATTAAATGTGAACTCTTTATGGTCACTTTGGACAGGTAAAGTCATCAACATAATAGGAGAGAGAACATTCATTTGAATTCTAATTAGAGCAAACGACAACGGTTCATAAAGTCTTTCTACGACGTGAAATTATTAAATACTAACCCCTTTATTCAAAATGTTCTGCTAATATAAAACAGCTGGTAAGTAGTGTTATTGCTCATGTGCTTCTCAGTCTCACTTATAGAAGAAGACAGAGCGAGATTTAGCAGTGTGCTAAGTTAGCAGACTATTATGAATAAGAGGGCTACTCTTGCCTTTATAATATTCGTTAAAACTGTTGGAAGCTAGCCTATCAGGTGTTTAAAATAATAAAATTTAAAAAAATTATATGAAGTCTCTGTGATAATCTTCACACTTTATCACACTAATAATATTATAAAGGCGAAAGTTTGGATGGATGTATGGATGTATGGATGGATGTTTGTTACCTTTTCACGCCAAAACTACTGAACGGATCTGGCTCAAATTTTGCATACAGGTAATTCTAGTACTGGAATAAAACATAGGCTACTTTTTATCCCATAAATCTGTTCCCGTGGGATGAAAATCACCTTTTAATGTTTTCATAGGAACAACGCGTGCGAAGCCGCGGGGCGCAGCTATTTCTTAATAAAATAAACAAATTAGAACAAAAATACATAAAATACATAAAAACCTCTGCTAGACGCAGGCCTACGGATGATAAGCACCTTATTGGCTTTTACCCTATGGGGAGTAATTCTCATAATCACCAAGCTGGGCATGCGGGTCGCAGTTCAGAAGTATAATTGTTCTGCAGTAGGCACTGCTGCCTTCCCCCGGTGGATATCCGTTAGTCGACTCTTACGAACCCCGCGCAGAGTCGCTGTCGGGGTGGTGCATATTCTAAGCCGGCATCACACAGCGGTAATTTTTATACACGATATTAATACAAAATTGGATAATTTTAATAAACTTCTAAGAAACTTTTCCAATAGGCATTTAACTAATGTCTCAGAGAAAGAGGGCTTATGATATAAAATAGAGCTTATTTTCGTAAAAAGAGTGACACAAAAATTCTACCTATTACAAATGATAAAATATTGTGTAAGACGTTACGGTTCACTAGACGCGGTGTAATAGACGATAGTCGCTTCTGTTGCGGTCAAGTGGCTTTTATAGAAAAAGAAAGCAATTTCACGCCACTTTTGCAAATCGTTAATAGATTGGATTATGCCAGACGGCAAATTCTACATCCATAAGATCAGTATGACTTTAAACAACAGCTGATAGAAACAAACCATGAAAAGGATTCATCCAGAAGAGTAGAGCCCACAGAAAAGTCCAAAGCACTTATATAGGAAAATTTACGCCCATAACTTTAGGCGGCGTAGAAAGTGCGGCGTAAAAGAGATAGATTGCTTAGAGACATGCTGAGGTCAGCATGACTCTAAGCAATCCATCTGTATCGTATATAAAACAAAAGAAGATGGAGCTATGAAAGGGCTTCATCTAGAAGAGTAGGGACCGTAGAAAAGTTACCGTATTTGACGCATTGACTCAAAGTGAATCTTTGCCTCTGACACGAGATATCGCCAGTTGAAAGGAGGAAAGTTCTTGCAGGTCGTGCAGACAGAAAAGGTCAAAATGGTAATTTTACACCCGTATGTAGCAAATTTCATCGTGTAAAAGACATTTCATCAGCGTCTGTCGGTAGCTAACGGCTCGGGAATGTAATGTCATGTTCTGCTCTTCCGCACACCGCGACACAAGATGAACACGCGATATCAACGCGTGCACGTCACTATAAGACCCGCTCTGTCTTTGATTTATTTAGTCTCGATTTAAGGCTAGACAGATATGTACCTTCAGCACGTCAAAAGTTAAGTTTTCTTTTAGAAGAGAGGGATTTTCTATGAATTTTAAATCATAACTGAACATTGTTTCGTTTCTCACGGTCACGGTGCAAATTAATAGGAATACTAAAAAGGAACACGTATAAGATCCTTACTAGGTAGGTATAATGTAAGTTTTTGTCTGGTAGGAAAATTAATTCTACCTGTGTCATAATTAAACCATTGACTATTACCTGTTTTGTGAGACTATTTGCCTGTGATAGGTTTTAGAAAAACCTGTGGTACAGGTCACTGGGTTTTTCACTACACGGGGAATGAAATAACAGATAATATGATGATTTGGTGTACCTAGATACATTGAAGAAATACATCCCCGATATCTTTCAGGGCGTAAGAACATCAAAAAACTAAAACCCAGATTTAATGCAGTCTAAATAAAATTTAATGTAAGCCAAACACATCAACCTTACTAAACAAACAGCGTGATAAATAGTACGATGACGGGGAGACATCAGGATAAACAAAAGGCAATTTCATTTTCTAGATAAGAATTAATACAAAATTGGATAAGGATAACACAATACTATAAGAAATTTCTTAGAAAAACTAATAAATAGGTAATTATTAGAGTTAATAGGCCCCGAGCTCTATGATTACATATTGGAACATTTGACATAGTTCTTAAGGTATTGATTAGTCGTGCACAATCATTTTGACACTAGTTATAACACAACACAAAGCTCGAACAATAGGTGTCTTGCTCAACTTTATCATAAAATAGTTTCCCGTTGACAAGTTGATACCAAAAGGTAGGCAGGCACTTTAAGTGGGTGGTTTATTATTGTTTCGTGACCCGTTTTATTCATCTTAATTACGGTGGTTGATACTGATAGGTACATTGTTTTAGTTCCGTTTTAATTTTTTAGAAATAAACTTTAATTGCACATTTCAATGTTTAATCTACGTCTGTTTTTTTTTTTCAAGCAACTGTTAACTGAAACTGGTAACTATCACGTAACTATCAATTAACTGCCATTCTGCCCGAAAGACGTCGAAATCATCGTTTATTCCCATCTGTTCTGTTGAGTAGTTTTGTTGACAGAAATACGGGGATTTTTTCCCCAACGTTTCTTGTCGTTTTTACGCCTTTGAAAGAAATAGTGATGTATCCTCTTTAACTTTACGTAGTTAAACAAATTCATTAGGAACGAACGCGAGCTCCTAGGAACCTGATATGTTTTGGAAGAACACCAACGTTTCATTATTTACGAGGAACTCCTTCGGGGTGAGTATGGTTCCAGCCGCGCTCTTAACAAAAAGCGCATAAAACTAATAAAGTCCTTTGTTCATCCGCTTGCATCCCTACTGAAACATACAATAATCCCTGTTTATATCTTTTCACAAAATACATTTTTGCAAGTATTTTTACGACCACCAAAAAGTAGGTCAGCGAGTCTATTTTAATGAAATAATTGCATTGGGCAATTGTATAGCAGTTTCTGTACCCAACAAACCGTTATAATCGCACCATCTTCAATTAAAGTTTATCTATGTAGGTATGCGAGGTATGCCTTGTTGTAATTTAATATACTGTAGTAATTGTTTGTCTGGTTGTCTGTCATTACGGATTATTAACGAGATGATAAGAAAATATGACTTTGTAGCTATGAATAGGATTCGTTTATGTTCTAGGTAGAGAAAGAGAATTGGACTGCTCTATCTCGCACTCCCTTATTTTCGTCCCATATCACATAGCTGCCATTCCATCTGCCTATCATGATGTGTCACCTTTGGAAATGACGTGAATGTATCAGAACCAAACTGGTCGTGTGGTGCTTGGCTTATTTTCACCAACCCAACTCTTCCCGCGGGTGACTTAGAAGCGGACGTAGGAATATCTACCAGGGGCGGACAACAATTACGGCTCTCGCAGAAAAATTCTACCACCGAACTGTCATCCCCGAACCGCATGCTCTGCGTGTTTATTATGGACATAATCCACGATAAAAGGCAGTAGGGCGCGTAGTGATAGGTTTTCAGCTGTGGCATATAGCATACTAGCATCGGTTATAAAAGTAATAGAGGAACGATAACGGCTGAAAACGAATATTATATGTAATGTCTTTACGAAAGCAGATTCATGAGCTTTTGGTGCCCGTTTTTACAGGTCATTTTTGGTTTTGAAAACGTTTTTTGTTTCTTACTTGAACGGAAATTTCTAGTTCCTAGTGATACGAGAATAATCGCGCAAAAAGCTAGTTAATAATGTTGCATTATCACAATTATGATGCTTTTAATTATCATTTAATTATGATAATCGTGTCCAGTATAAGGCTAAAATGGGACCTTGTGTGGAGGTCGATCTATTTGTTAACTGTCAGTCAGAGGTAACTAGGCTATTTAGAATTAATCTCAAAATCACCTGTGATATTTATTTTGTAGTAATGTGATAAGGATTTGATGAACGTATTGTTTTGTAATAAAGTTATTTACAACGGAAGATTTAGCATGATTTGAGTTTTGAGCTTTCCAATATTTGGCCACAGTTTCATGCGCCATGAAACTGTGCCCAATATTGGAAATTTTTCATATTATAATGTATGGGATTTTTTTTATTATTGCCAAAACTTACGATTTGATTTGGTTACTTAAGGCCCATACAGCAGCGAAAGTGGCGCCCCCAATTAGTTTATCTTATTATTACGTTAAACGCAGTTATTTTTAAAAATCCTACGTTCAGTTTGTGGTATCTAATATAAGCTATTTATTAATGTCTCTTTAATAGTTTCATTTTGTAAAGCTTAGGAAGAGATAAGAAGTTGCGCTTTTTGGCCACCAAACTCTAATTTCGCATCTCCTCCTAAACTATATGAGATAAAATTATGAAAGAGGTATTAAAAGATAGCTTATAATAGATACCACAAACTGAACGTAGGATTTTTAAAAATTCCTATGATAAACGTAAAAATATGATAATATAGGTATCGCTGTCAGATTGGCTCGGGTATGCGCCTTAAGGAAAAGTGCTCCTGGTTGGAAATAGAACCGATTAAGACCAACTTGTTTTTTTTTGACTAATGTCTTTTTTGGGCGTGCCGTACTTTTTTCAAAGTACCTACTAGAAATGGCAATATTTTTTTGTTCAAAATAAAATAAAAGGTTTCATAGAACTAAACCGTTTAACTACAAAAAAACAGTAGCTACGCTTAAGGTTAATTTGCCCCACCCTGAATAGTAGGTAAGTACAACGAACTTGTACTTACCTACTATACAGATACATACATAGGTTTCTTCAATTCCCCTTCATCATACAAGGTTCAATGGTCTGTGTTTGTTTTAATTTATGGGTAAGTCAAGTTCAACTTTCATTCATGCAAGTGGAAGTCAATAAAATATTGCTTATTTCCTTGCTACCAATAATTTAAAGCAAGTAATACGTGTGATTACATTAACAGTTAGACGCTAGCTATCGACAGACTATTTTCCTTAACAAGAAGTTGAAAAAATGGACGATTGATAATAAACTGCAAGTACCTACCCACAAAGATATTTTCTGTTTCAACGAAAATAATAATTTATACTTAATTGGGTTTGTTTAAAAAACTATAAACTGACTTCAATTAAATGGTTTTATCATAGATGCGACTGTCAGAACTGGAAGCACCAGCTTTAAAATACAAAAAGGAATCATCAAAATCGGTACACCCAGTGAGAAGTTCTGAGGTAACAAACATAAAAAAAAACAAAAATACAGTCGACTTGAGAACCTCCTCCTGTTTTGAAGTAAGTTAAAAAACCTCAATTATTATCTTTTACCGAGTAGGTAGGGATCTCGTATAGGTACCATCATTGTTTACAAGCTTTTTGTAATAAAGTTATTTTCAGTATTTTTTATCGACGTTATATTCTTTGACAAAATTTTACTGTTACAGATCTAATCTAAAGGATCTATATTACAAAAGCACGTAAGCAACGATGGAATCGAGATGAAGATAAGCTTTTTCGGCTGTACGTGTGCAACCGGCCTTACTCATTCATAATAATTATTCAACTTCTCTAACAACCACTTTCCTACGGACACCTACCTACACCCTGTTTCCAGTTACCTATAGGAATGCAGTCCTAGCACTTCCAGCTTCCATACCAAGATATACCACTACCTAGATAACAGTTGAGCTTTTTTGGCTTTTATCTCATATGGCGTTAAACCCCTAATCCCTACGCTTTGGACGCGGATTGGAGATAGGGTTGTCAGGTGAGTCGCGAAAAAATACCGGACAACCCCAATTTGTAAGCTAGGTCGAACAAAATATAATTCAGTCATAAAATTGTGGTCGCCAAGACTATGCTCACTTTGAGCAAGTCTTTATTAAACAATGGTATGTTTAACAAATAATAAAGTTAAATAATTCTTCTAAAACTGGTCACAAGCGCCTACAAAAGCATAAAAAATAATATAAGTTTGGTGTTTTGTACCAAGGTACTTTTAGGTAGTACCTACTTACTTCTTTTTAACATATTTTGCGTTTGACGTAACCGCTTTCAATGGTGTTTTATTTGTTACAACACGTTCTTTAAAATCAGTGCAGCTCGAGTTTATGTTGAAAAAACACACAGTTCACTTTTCACAGTCTCTAGACCAAGGCGGTTTTGTTCATTGGTCCATATTCCCCATCACACTGAAACTGCGCTTGACGAAGGCGTTCAATACGCGCGCGCGAGTTTTGCGTTTGAGGGATTTCATATGCCTACTTCTGTAGGCGCTTGTGACCAGTAGTACCGACTTTCCTCAAAATACCGGACATTGTTCTGTCCGGTATGACCATTCATTTTTTACCGGACAGGCCTAGAAAATACCGGACTGTACGCTCAAATACCGGACATCTGGCAACCCTAATTGGAGATTGCAGTCTGGTTGTAGAATATCTCTACAGGGGGCGCTGCGGCTCGCCTCCGTATGGATATCCCATAATAGTCGCCTCATGTATTGTTCGGACTCTTAATGGGTGGAAATAATGAGCGAGATGAAACTACTTGCTTACGACACCCGCGGGAAGTGTTGAGGTGATGCAAATTCCTGCAAACGCCGGCATAAAAAATAATTTTAATAAAACAATATTTAAACGCAATAACCTAGTTTCAGCACTTGCATCGATCTTTGTTACGCGCTGTGCTTCCGTGTCAGCCTTCACATATCACGGTCACTCAAGTTCAATGTCTTATCTAAATCTAACATTAATATAACATGATGTTTCCGTCAAGTTTTTTTGCAGAAAAAACATAATAACATTTTGTTGGGGTTATTTTGTGACTTAGTGTTATAGATATACAAATTATATTGGTAATGAGAGCCCTAAATAAGTGTCATGTACTTTTTATGCAATAAACAATTTTTAATTTAATTTAATTTAATTTAATTGGTACAATAATAAGGCAACATGATACCCACCTACATAAATAGATTAGTTAGAGCGTTTTAAACTAGATCGTTACAAAAATTTGCGTTGAGATCTTTTCTTAGGAAAAGTGACTAATTTATTAAAGAAAAATTACCATTAAATAATTAAAACTATTTACAATTTGCCCTCTGGCCAGGTGGGACGACGATAATCGCGATTTGCAATTTATTTTTTAGAGCTTTTTTGTTGTTTTGATGGTTATTGTGAAACGAAACGTTACGATTTCAAAGATTTTTGGTAAAAAAAGCTTTGGCACGTGCTTTTTAAGTCTTACTCAAGCGTGGTCCAGACCATACATGAGTTGGTACAATAATACGTAATAATGTGGTAAGAACGCATCGTTACTTGAGGGTTCCATGAGTGAGTGTAGATTCTGACATGAGTTCCCAAGCATTGTTTTAAAATTAGTCTTTACTCAAAACTATACATAAGCATCACTCAAGCATAGATTGATGAATGAGCACGCTTTCCTAATGCGGGCCTGAGTACAGTTCAGTTCAGTTTATTTATTGATAACGTTTTTGGTTACATGTCATTTCTTAAATAATTATAATATTAATAAGATTGTATACATTAATACATAGGTAGTATTAAAAATTGTTAATGTTCGTTTATGTCAATTGGTAGTTTATTAAAAATAATGGTATTTTCATATTATTATATTCTTCCTCTTTTTGTACCTTTGCAAGGCGTACTATTAATTTGACAAATATTTCCTTATTTCTTCGAAGAAGTGGAGCTATTTACAAATAAGAACACTCATGGTGTTCTTATTTGTAAATAGCTCCACTTCTTTGTTACAATGTTTTTTTTACATAACATAATGTAGATATTCACCAATTCTCGTGTCATGATTCGCTTCACAAGGCCTTATGCAATCATATTTATCTGATAGAGTCCAAAAAGTAGATATTGGTAAAGAAAGATCTAGGGGATCAAAAATCGATTTAGGAGTCCCGCAAGGATCAATATTGGGTCCTTTTCTATTTTTAGTATATGTAAATGATCTCCCATTTCTAGCAAAAGATCTCTGTGATATAGTCTTATTTGCTGATGATACTTCATTGATTTTTAAAGTTGACAGAAATAAACATAATTATGACGATGTAAATAATTCTCTTTCACAAATACTAGACTGGTTCACCGCCAATAACCTCTTACTCAATGGTTCAAAAACCAAATGCATAAAATTCATGTTACCAAATGTAAGAGAGCTCCCAACTAACATAATGCTGAAGGATGAGATTGTTCACCTTGTAGACTCAACTGTTTTCCTAGGGTTATATATTGATTCCTCTCTTCAATGGAGACCGCAAATTAATGCTCTCGCAAACAGACTTAGTTCAGCAGCGTATGCGGTTCGAACAATTAGATACATTACCGATGAAGATACAGCTAGGTTAGTTTACTTCAGTTACTTCCATAGTGTTATGTCTTATGGTATTTTGCTTTGGGGACAGGCAGCTGACATCCAGACTATCTTTGTTCTTCAGAAAAGGGCGGTACGCGCTATTTATAAATTAAATCCACGTGATTCGTTGAGGGAATTATTTAAAGAAATAAATATTTTAACAGTAATATCGCAATACATCTATGAAAATCTAATGTATACACACAAAAACAGAGATAACTTTATGAAAAGGTGTGATGTACACAATAAAAATACAAGAAACAAGAACAAATTACACATCCCATCATATAGATTACGAAAGGTAGGGAAATCATTTGTGGGCAATTGCATAAGATTCTATAATAAGCTTCCATCTGAAGCAACTGAGCTCCCTATTCGTAAATTTAAACTGTACATCAAACGAAATCTTATCAAGAAAGCATATTACTCCGTAGATGACTACGTCAATGATATTAATGCTTGGCCGGATGTCGCCCAGTTCCGCACAGACAATAGTATGTAAGACCAGTTAGACTTAGTTATGCTAAGATTGTATTAGTTGATAAGCGATAAACTTGCTAGTGGTTTCTTTTTCACTTCTTCCGCTAGTGGACAAAAAATTGAAGTGAATTAAAGTCAATTGCATCTTATTTCTTTTTTGATAGTAATAACTATTTATCAAGCTGTTTATATAGTAAAAATTTGACTTGTCTAAGTACTTATTTTGTAAGTCTAAAGAAATAAACGATTTGACTTTGACTTTGACTTTGACTTCGACCAAACGATTCAAGAAAAGTTGAGTAAAGTGTGTCTAACTTAAATCCCGCTCTTTTCACCACAGCAGGTCCGGACATTCAGTTGTTTTTTATCCGTTTTCCACATTTCAGTAACCATTTACAAAATGTAACACGTTTAAAAAAAAAAGTGTAACGTATATAGCCCGGTTGAAATTCTTTCTTGGTAAAAATATCATCAAGTTTATAATAAATTTAATACTTACCTAGATTTAAATGATTTTTTCTTACGTTAATCAAGGACGATGTCACTAGTTATATACAGTGACACTACAAAGCATTGTACATCATCATCATCAGCCCATATTAGTCCACTGCTAGACATAGGCCTCCCCTAATGAGTGCCATATCGCCCTATCTTCAGCTTGACGCATCCAGCATCTGCCTGCAGTCTTTCACGGAGGGCGTACACTACGATTGCCCAGTCACGGTCTCCATTCAAGAACATGTTTACCCCATCGGTTGTCGGTTTATCGCGATCAATGGCCGGCCCACTGCCACTTCAGCTTGCTAATTCTTCGAGATATGTCGATAACTTTGGTTCTCTATCGGATGTATTCGATACGAATCCTATCTTTCAGAGAGACTCCGAGCACAGCTCTTTTCATAGCTCGCTGAGTGACTTTGAACTGGTGGACCAACTCTATCGTGAGTGTCCATGTCTCAGCTCCATTTCATTGTAACTTTAAACTAGGTTAATTAATGAAAGTAAACCTGCGTTACGTTACAAATACCATCAAAGTGGTAATCAGTGCACCCATGCATGTAGTACTTTAATTACTTCACCACTATGTCAATACATAGTTAGGTAAAACAGTGTCAATAGTAAACACATGTTGTTTATGCAAAAAAATTATCAAACACATAAATGGTTTTCTCATGGATGCCATTAAAATGAGACCACACGGAAGCACCAGCAGCGTTCAAATAAAAAAAAGAATTATCAAAATCGGTTCACCCAGCCGAAAGTTCTGAGGTAAGAAACATAAAAAATACAGTCGAATTGAGAACTTCCTTCTTTTTTGAGGTCGGTTAAAAAGATAAAAACTGGATGAAAAAATATAGTTATTTTTATTGGTCTTAGTGTCCTTTATCCAAATATTGTAAAACTGGGCAGAAAGTTACATTTTATTGCGAGCAAAATTTCTAAATTGCAGGCTTTGAGGCTTCATAGTCATTTTAATAATTTTTCAGGCATGTTCTACCTATATTCAAAACGAACTAAATGAAAAATTCCCATTGAAAAGTTTTCAAATATAAAAATTGATTGAGTGCGAATAAAATCTTTCCAAACCTAAATCGAATTTTATATTTACTCTACTAAAGTTTACATTCCGTCGACATGGAAAATGACTGCAATAATGTGACATATCTTGTCCCAGTGAAGTGTTTAATTGGTGTGAAATTAATTATGATTAGCAAGAAACAAGTCTGCTTCTTTGCACTTACAAGATTGGCTCTATTGTTTGTTCTAATGAGCCTATTTTTCTACATTGGGACAGTATTGGCTCATTTACACGTATTTAAAAGGTGGTAAAAAGATAGGTGAGGTGATACTGAGTTAATATACCTATGACAAACGAAATACCTACGACTTTTGGAGCCCGAAAAGGCGGCGATGTTTAAAAAATCAAAGATAGGATGTTCAGTGTCTCATAGACACAGAAATTTCATCCTACTTGTAGCAAACTACTTAGCTAGCGAGATGTCTTCAAGTTGAAAAAGTCCTCGATCTTTCTTTCAATCATTTTTTTGGTGGGGAGTCGCATAACCACAAATGTCTAACCTAACCTAACTATAAATAAACGCCTCCTCTATTTGGCTCTGACAAGCTTTAATTGTTGAATATCTATATAATATTCCTCTAATAAGTTTCACCTTCGAATATTTGAAAGCATTCTGGTTATTAGATATTTCGTTGTCCAAAACCTGCAGGAATTTAGGCCAACTAGGTCCTACTAGTATTTTAGTGCATTTCCAAGCAGAAAGCAATTTACCTAGTTTGCATAATATCAAGATTGGTGGAAAATATACCGATATTATTGTCACCTTTTGGCTAATTCCAGCAGTATTGCAAATTATTGGGTACTGCAACAGCGTGAAAATGTTTTGCTTTACCGTGTCGATATTTTCTCGCATGATTTGCATGCTTTGCTTGCACTTTCGATATTTCCCTTAACTGTCATGTATTGCACAGTAACTTATGTAGTTAGGCGTTTTTGCAATTGTGTAGGTATTTTGTGTGCTATATACTTTATAGTAGACTAGCTTTTACTCGTGACTTAGCACACGCTTTTCGGGGATAAAAAGTAGCCTATTTTGCTTACCTGATGTACCATCTCCTTGATACATTTTATATTCGTTAAACCACTAGGGCGTGAAAAGGTTACGCCTAGAGTCGACAATTCGCGCCTAGAGATACGCTTAGATAGACCGACATAACTATTTTAAGATTTGTTATATTAGTATGGATAACGTATGACTATTAAATTAATGTATGTGTAAGCTTAGAAGTCGGACCAGACCGTAGGTTTTTTTAGTGATGGACACTTTTGCAATACAGGTATGTAAATTGTAAAAGATGTATGTCAAAACAATCACACACTTTAAGATAACAATAAGTCATGCAATCGCGTGTCGAGATACACCATGCCAACACTAGATAACGCGAATTCACATAATGCCTAGATAAGGCGTAATACATTGATAATTTGAATTTATTGCTTTGACCCTCTGCATATAACTGAGTCTTGGGATAAACGTAGAGGAGACACTGACCAAATATTTCAGACTGTTAAACAAAGGAATAAATCTTATCTTATTACCTTTGAACGAGCAATTCTTGTATATACTTACATATATAATAATCCGAATCTCGGAAACGGCTCCAACGATTTTCATGAAATTTAGTATACAGGGGGTTTCGGGGCGATAAATCGATTTAGCTAGGTTTCATTTTCAGAAAATATAGTAATATTCGTGTTTTCAATAATCAACTTTATCGTAATCAGCTTAAACATTTAACTTATGACTCTTCCTGACATCTATTGGCGAATTATAATTATACTATAATTTCTAAAAAGCACAATTTACCAAAAAATAAAACGATTAAAGCTCGGTCATCTAGGAACCAAATAAATTATGCTGGACCTACTAAATTAAAAATTAAATTATATCCCTCTTAAATTAAATTAAATTATATCCCTATTTAAAGTAGGTTAAAGACACACACACACGTTTATTTGAAAGTCTAGTCACCGCTGGCTGTGCTGGGCAGTGAATGCGTTAAATATGACCGCCATTGTATTGTTCTAAGACTTCAAGGAATCCACTTAAAATTGCCGTACAGCTAAAAAACAAAATTGCAAGTCCAACCTTGCAAACTAAAGCGCATCAAAAAACTCTTAGTGCCATCCATAATATCATTCTGTGATTAACTACGTATTGTCCATCCAGTCTAAGGTTGCGCGCAGTTTCACGGCACTTACGCACTTAAATCGTAGGGATGTATTTACGGGGAATATGAGTATTGCAATAAAGTAGTGTCCTGGAAAAAAAAAATGGTTCTATCAAGTCAAGAAACTGGATACATATTTTTTCTTTTGTCAAACAATATGAATAATTATGTTAAATTTATGCCTGAATTTTCTACATTGAAATACTAGTTTTCGCGAAATTTAGAATGTTTGTTTGATATTTCTTGTTTTGCATATTAGATTTCTTGTGTTCGGGTATTTATCGCGTAACTTTTGTTATTATTTCCCCTATATTTATATCGCGTTACTGCTGCCGTAGTAACGGGGCGACCTTACACAGTTTATTAGAGCTATTTTTTGATAACGAGTTAAATTATCTTTTTTAATTTCATTTCGTTTCTGAAGCTTTTCATAAGGTCTAGAAAATTATCTAGTTTACCTTCAAATAAGCCTGCAAGCATTTGCTGTTAATCCGCGCGCTACTTTAGTCTGTATGGACTTAACTCTTATCTACATCAGGTAATTTGAATAACTACCAGGAAATTTTCGTCAAATCCTTCAAGCAAATTGTGTTTGTGCCTGTATGTTCTTTTGTGTTCTGAACACGCATCAAGATCTTGCATTTTTCGTCTCGCTTCAGCTGAGACCAAGCCTGGTATATGTATAGCGGAAGCCGCTATATGACGGCAAAAACTAAAAACTGTTAAAAACGTCCGTCACTTTGAAACCACAGATTTCTGAAACAAACGTTGTGTTTGTAACGAATATTACACTAATAAAATACACACTCGTGCCGCCGAAAACAGAACCTCCTCCACTTGTGAATTTTTAATGTCAGTTAAAAAAAGTACCTAAATTACTTATATACATAACTGGCGCGATTGCCTTTTGTTTTTCATACAATTATCCACGCTGACGTCATAAATCCAGGCCACCAGTAGGTAAACGAAAAACAAAAGAGCCCGCGTCAGATTCATAAATTTACCTCATACTTTTGGATGAAGTAACTTTATGAATATGATTATAAATGGTACAGACAAGTGGATCATAGTGGACTGATACAGGAACGGTTTTCTTCAAGACATAATTATTTGTGTTCATTTTATAATAAACTAGCAGCGCCTCGCGGTTTCCGTTATCTTGGGAATTCTGGGAGAAAATAAAGCCTATTTCACTCCCTGCAAAGTAAGCTTTATAATGATGAAACAATTTTTTTAATCGGTCCAGTAGTTTCGGAGCCTAATCCATACAAACAAACAAACAAACAATCAGATCTTTCCTTTTAAGATAAGTATAGATAAATAAATAATGTTAGTCAATTCACACAGCATTATCTAGCCCCAAGCTAAGCAGAGCGTGTTATGGGTACTATGATAGATAACTGATATCATCAACATCATCAATGGCCTTTACATCCACGAAGGATGGTTTATGTTGTGTTCGATTTTCGGCACTTAGGTAGATGACCTGTAAGTATAAGAAAAGTCATAACTGATATAGGTACATAATACAATATACCACATATAAATATAAATAATGTTGAACAATTCGCACAGCATCATCTAGCCCCAAACTAAGCAAAGCTTGTGTTATGGGTACTAGATAACTGATATACATAATACAATGACCTACATAGATTGATATATTTTATAATACATAGAAAACATCCAGAACGCCCTGAACAAATATCTGCAGATCGTACACACATTTGTCCCGAGGCGGAAATCGAACCCGCCACAGTGGTCATATGATTAGGAAGTGCAAGCTTTTACTAGTCGTATGTTTTAGTAAATCGAGGTGAGAAGGGAGGAGTTTTTTAGCTTAGCTTGGCGCCGCCAAGAAACTCTATATTATTTTTTACATAATTAAATAGAGAAAGCCATTTAAAATCACATTTCTCTCGGCGAAAGGTAAACAAACCAACATACTTAACTACGTTCAGTATGTACCTAATTGATCCATAAATACATAAGAATTATCTCTTGGTCTCATTTAACTTGCACTTTAATAGGCGTTTTGCAAGACGAAAACTGTTGCACTAACAATTACTTGCAACTGTAATAAAAAGTGCATTGCAAACAAGAAAATGTTCTTAAATAAGTGTTTACAGAATTATGTTAATATTTTTTGTTGAATGTAACAGAAACGTCAAGTAAGTCGTTTTCCAGGTGCTACATTTCTCAAGTATAATATACTTTCTTTTCAAAAACAAAGGAATGTTTTCTTTGAGTACAATTTTCTATATACCTACAGAATAAAACAGAATGTTTTCTGTCCCTGTATACTCGTATACACAGGGTAGAATTTGCAGTTATCCATCGTACAGTTTGTGATACCTATTACAATAAGCTATTTATTAATACCTCTGTAATAGTTTTATTGTGTAAAGTTTAGGCCTTTTGTGGTCACTAAAGTGTATTTTCGAATCTCCTCCTCCCTAAACAAAATAAACTTATAATTTCCTGTGTTAAACGTAATAATTTGATAAAATAGGTGGTTGCGGCGCCACATTGGCTCGGGTATGGGCCTTAACGAGAAAAAACGAACGAGTTAGTTTGAATACTGGGAACCTTTAGATCCTAGGTAACCGTAAACAAAATAGACACTAAATGTCAAACAAAAGCTTTTTATTTCTTTTGAACAATAAAACCCTGACCTATGTTGAAATTGCAAAATGGTTCTGCTTCAATTGTCTTCATTGTTCGTCAACAATGAATATTATAATGCAAAAGTGGGTCTGTCCGAATGTATAATAATCACACATATATTAATGCGAAAGTTTGGATGCTTAGTTGGATGGATGGATAGGTAATTGTTGCCTCTTCACGCCACAAACACCCACGGAAGAGTTGGGGTGGTGCAAATTCTAAGCCAGCACCACACAGCTATATGATTATACACTGCGCAATGACAAACAAGCTTGGTAACACGATGAAATCTTATTTATTTAACTTTCCGCCCAAACTAAAATAAAAGTAGTTCCGCTGGTACTCCTCGGAACAATAATATTAAAAGTTATGTAGGTAAACTTTTTGAGGCTTTATAGTAGAGTTTTGACAGCCGATGGATGACCTTATGCGATTATGACGGGGGGGGCGCTGTGTGGTGCTGGCTTATAAGTTGCACCACCCCCTCTCTTTCCCTGGGGGTCGTAAGAGGCGACTAAGGGATATCCACCGGGGGAGGCAGCAGCGCCCCCTGCAGAGTAATTATATTGTACTACCGAACTGGGACCCTCAACCCGCCAGCTCGCGTGGAGATTATGGGGATATGCCCCATTAATTAAAATCCGGGGGGGGGCTGCCCCCAGCAATGAACCAATACAGGCGGTCGAGGTTGAGGAAAAAAAAAACCTATTGCTATTTGTTAACATAATTTGAATTCTGAAGACGAATTGAGGGAAGTCGTGTGTAGGTAGGTACTCGAGAGTTACAGAACTCCCGAGTAAATCCAGTTGCCCCATAACCACGGTTACTGTAACGCGATAGAAACGTAGAGATAATAATAAATAACAAACGATACTTAACCTACACCAGAAATGGAAATGACTAACTTAATTATCTTAATTCCTTATGGAACCCACTTAAAATTATAATGTAAATGGTATTCTTAAAATATATTAATGTGGATTCAAGACAATGATACAAGCAAGTACGTATTTATCTAAACACAAGGTTGAAATTTAAGTTACAACTATGAAATATTTTATCTATTGCATTGTTTGAGGCCACAATACACATTGCTTTGGACATAGATGTCATAATACTATGTATGGAATAAGTACACCAGTAGTTACATTAATAAAAATATGAGCTGTCAATTGTCGGTACTTACCTACTTAGGTAGTGGAACAGGTTTAGTTTAGTACCACCCCAACTGTTCCCGCGGGTGTAGTAATAGGCAACTTAGAGATATCCACCGGGGGGCGGGCAGCAACGCCCCATGCAGAACATTTTTTACCACCGATGTAATTAGTAACCTACTCAAATTGCTGTTGCTAAACGAGTAAACGATCGTAAATTATTGACTTGATTAGAAAATTCATGCAATTTCGATTAGTTATACAGAAATCAAAATCTCAAAATGACAGCCGTGCATAATTCTAAAATTCCTTACCATTTTTTCTAATAGTTAATTGATTTGGCTATACTACGGTTTGGAATCTTTTGCTATCACAGCTCCTTTATAGACCTTATAGACATAAATCCTTTGTTAGTTTATCTCAAAAATGTACGAACTAGACTTAGTAGGAATGGGTAAGCAAAGCACTTTAAAGCAATAAAATATTATTCAAAATAACACTAATAATAATGCTGGACAATTCACAGCATTATCTAGCCCCAAGCTAAGCAGAGCTTGTGTTATGGGTACTAGATAACTTACATACATAATACAATATACTAAATAGGTATTTGTTATTATACATAGAAAACATCCAGAACACCCTGAACAAATATCTGTAGATCGTACAAATATTTGTCCCAAGGCGGGAATCGAACCCGCAACCTCTTGCGTCGCAGGCGGACCTTCGCCCGCTGCGCCACAGATGTCGTCAATGATAGACATAATGTACCTACATGGGGCAAAGGGAGGACTTTGCCCAGCAGCAGAATTATATAGGGCAGATACTAAGTTGTGGTCGTACACACTTACTCGGGTAATTTTACTATATTACATAAATTTCCACAAAATGTAGTAGAAACTACCTACATCATCAACATCCATTAACACTACGATCTCCATCAGCTAAAATGACTCTACTTTCTGCGATTACTCGGCATAATTTTACACTTTTCTTGTAATTAGTAATTTACAATTGTGCTCTAATATACTCTGAGTGCTTTGCAACGTGAAAGTTCTTTACAAATTAAGTATTAATTTAATTTATCGTAATAAACGATGTTTGAGGATACGGTATGTCTACCGGTCGTATGTGCTGCTACCTTAGAAATTGCACCACCCCAACTCTTCCCGCGGGTGTCGTTAGAGGGGAATAAGGGATATCCACCGGGGGCGGGCAGCAGTGAGCTACGATTTCCAAACCCGCATGGCCAGCGTGGGTGTTATGGGCATAACCCCATAAGATAAAACGATGACCTCTGTGGCGCGGTGGGCGATGGTCCGCCTACGACGCAGGAGGTTGCGGGTTCGATTCCCGCCTCGGGACAAATGTGTGTACGATCTGCAGATATTTGTTCAGGGCATTTTGGATGTTTTCTATGTATAATAAAAAATATATATACTAAGTGTATTGTATTATGTATATCAGTTACCTAGTACCCATAACACAAGCTCTGCTTAGCTTGTGGCTAGATAATGCTGTGTGATTTGTCCAACATTATTTATTTTTTATTTATTTCTTTATTTATAAAAGCCAATACGACGCTTATCAGGGGGAGGTGTGGCCTCCTTACTTTCTATACAATTTTACCTGTTCCCAATCGTATCTCCTTTCGAGTTTTCCACCCAACCCCCTCTTTTGAGCACTCATTAACTGAGCTAAGGAGCCAATTCTGACCTCAATCGTGCGGTAGAATAGCAATCAAGAGTGCCTTACTAAAAAAAAACGAGTTATAGATTAATCCCCTTATTCATAATAGTCTGCTAACTTAGCACACTGCTAAATCTCGCTTCGTCTTATACTATTGACATAAGTCAGATTGAGAAAAAATACTACTTAGCAGCTGTTTCATGTTAGCAGACCATTATGAATAAGGGGGTACAATTGGTTTAGGAACTGTGACAACAGTAGTAGACTGTAGCTGAAATGACCGACTAAGCAACTTTCTTAGTGCAATACTTCCGACCCAGTACCGACATGTTGAGCGTGAAAGTGTATAATTAGTTGTTTGGATCTAAATACAATGGAACTTCATGCTATGTGGCCGCTTACGTAAATGTTGCTACAGTTTGCTAGCGCTTTGCATACGCGTCTATTGCGAATGGGAATGCAACAGTTTGGAAGATTGATAGCGTTGTTAGGTTCAAATAGGTACAAATAAGTGACCAAGATTGTCTGTGATAATGATAATGTACTACGAAAGTAAGTAAGATTCAATGGAAGATAAAAATGATTGACCATTTCGCGAACAGTGGAGTCGAGAAACATAAATTCTATATAATGTAGACTAGGCCTTATAATTCAATTAGGATTTGTATTCTCATATATGTATACCATATATACCTGTATCCTTAAATAAAAGGTCTGTGATGATAATAACATGAACCTATCGAGATAAGACTACAATTCTACAACTTTGGACACAAAAATTAACGTTTTTTTTTTAAATGTACGGTTCGCCCAAAAAATTACATTTGTCAAAAAAAACAAGTTGGTCTTACTCGACTCTATTTCCAACCAGGAACACTTTTCCCAAAGTAACATACCAAATCAAATCGTAAGTTTTAGCAATAATTAAAAAAAAACAATTCCCATACATTTTCTATGAAAAAACGAGTAAGTGAAAACAATGTCACTCATTCTTATTCAATGGTTCTTAATTTAAACTACTCGTAGTATGTAACAATTTTTAAGTAGGCTAATTTTGAAGGCATCTCAGGAATAAAATTTTTACTTATTTTTTATTTTATTCAAAATCAAGTTATTTAATTACGATTTTTTTTTATTTATACTCAATAAAAAATGACATTTGTCAAAAAGTAGTTAGGAAGGTATGTTTCTTATTTTTGTCTGGAGATATTTTTACGTTTAAACCACCTTTAGAAAAGATATAAAAATTGGAAATTTGGGAACTAGACTTTTTCATAGGATTTTAGGAAAGGTTAGCGTCTGATAAATCAGCTATAATGACTTAATTTAAGTCGCTAAATTTTTATTTTTATTTATTCGAAATAAAAACAGCTTAGGTACTTTTCAATATTGCTTTAAACTTTTATAGCAGTAATTTACGTTTAAGGGAATAGGATACTATAAAAAACTAAATAGGTAATTTTTAATTACAGTTCCCTAGATCGAATATCAAACAACACGCTACATTCAAGTCTACGTTCTACGAACAAACCGGTGATAAATAAACCATAGATCCTATACAAAACCAATTCCTTATCTCAACAGCAGCTTCCGAAAACTTAGAAGGCGTCGTGCGAACCATTGTAACTACGTGTCGAGGCTACTTCATTTACTAAAACACAATAGTGCAGAATACCAGTTAGTTCATGCGAATATTAGGTTTAATTATAGGAGTGGTACAACTGTTGACTTTTGCTAGAACCACCACCTTATTCGAATTTGAACGGGTTTTTAAATATGACTATACATTTTGGAACAAATGCAGTAGGTTTATGGTTCGCTGTCCATACATTCAATTATAACAATCGAATCAAACCCAACTATCTCTGTATTGGTCCAACCATAAGCCAGGTTTTCACCGCAAACAGAGCGGACCCATCAGGACTCCGTTTAACTCTCAAGAGTAAACTGTATACCTTGTATTTCAACCAACCAAAAGCAAAGCAAAAAGGGCTGAGCGAGCAGAAAACTTTGAAATGAACTCAACTCATTGTGTTTTAACTCAAAGTGTGGGAAAGCAAAGCACTTTAAAGCAAAAAAATATATTAAATCACTAATTTCAGGGGAAATCATCTTTTTGCGGTGCAAACCCGTTTTTAATAACTGTTACCTCAACCTCAACAGCCTGTATTGGTCGACGCAGGCCTCCCCCTGATACGCGCCTGGCTTTTATCTAGTGGGGGTAATGCCCATAATCCCCACGCTGGGCATGTGGGTTGGGGATCGCAGTTCGGTGGTAGAATTGTTCTGTAGGGGCGCTCCTGCCCTCCTCCCGTGGACTGTATAAATGTTACATCTCACTTAATTTAAATTGACGATTGTACCTAGAAAGCTTTGTTAAAGCGTACCTACCTACTTTTAGCTTACGCTATTGTCTTGTAGACTTGAAATAAATAACTCAAAATGTGGCCTTCAAAATCTAATAAAGACGTTCTTTTTGTTTCAGGAACATTCAAGGCAACTGTTAAATCACCTGACGGAGTCAGAAAAGTTATTCCTATTAGGTGCCAATCCTCATGGTAAGTAATTGTCTATAAAACCACTATAACAAACCGTTTACCATGGTTAAGTTGCGATTGAACTCTCTGAGCTGAGGTAACCGAAGAATTTCTTGATTGATTAATTTGCTACAATATTATGTTTTAACAAAAAGTGTCTTCTTTGTTATTTATAACTTATTAATGTAGGTCAACAACCCACGAAATATATACCGGTATAAGTGAGACAACGATGATCTAAATTTTAAGAGAGTCAAATGTTCATCTGCGAATAAATTATCATACACAATTAGCTAAATAAACGTGGTGTAATAAATATTATGAAACTGAACTATTAAGACGGAAGCTAGGTTGAATATTTATTGTGTTTTCATTGTTATCTAGAGCACAATTTACATAAATGGTGTCAATTCAGATGTGTCAAAACTAAATCTACAACACTAAAACTTGTGTTATCCTTTTAAAAATGTTTAGTGCTGTGTTTAACTTTAATTTGGCGACACAATGAATAAAGTTTTGTCAGTGGGTCCATGGTGTTAAATTAAAATTAAGCAGCCTAGGTTGTTATAATATAACAGACGTCAAATAGATACTTACCTAAACTACTTTTTTAAATATATCTATCATACAGAGATATTCACCGTCATTGGGACCATTGCATCAGTAAAAAACTAAAAATGCAACGATTGCCTATTTTTTTCAGAAGCCCAGTTCGAAATAGCTCATCTTAATCATCACAAGCGCCGCAAGCGTTCCCTACTCCACGACGACCAGGATCTAGTCGGATTGAAGAAGTATCTACATATCAAGCAAAGTCCTATAAGTCTGCTAGACCCCCAGTTCCTATTATTGAGACGGCGAGAAAACACTACAGAAGCGGTAGACCACAATGTTGAGATGGATAGGTGTTATTATAGAAGCGAGCATGCGGCTTTATATGCGTGTGGTGATTTGGTAAGTAACATTCAAAGGAGTCTAGAAGATACAACCCTTAGATACAACCACAAATAATGTACATAATTCTGTTTTTCAGAGAGGAGTAGTCAAATCAAAGGACAGTTACTATTATGTTCATCCACTGCCAGAAAGATTTCACAACGAAAATTCTAAACCTCACGTAATAGTCAAACGTAATCTTAACACAAAAGACGCAAGAACCTGTATTGAAAAACGTGATATCAAAGATGAGCCAGAACCAGTCAACAATTGGAGCAAACACAGAAGAAAACGACACGCAGAAGTTTCTAGACCAAAGTTAGAAGATTTTAAACTAAGCATTGCACATAGAAATAATACTATTGGAGCGGCAATTGAAAAACTAGGTGTAAACAACGTGAGACAAAAACGCGGTATCCTTCCAGCAATTTTTGTCGAAACAGCAGTGTTTGTAGACAGAGATCTATACAAGCATATGACCACAAACTTTCCCAAAGACACGGAAAGAGAACTAGTACGATTCGTACTAGCAATGATAAATGCTGTACAGCTGATATACCACGATCCATCCCTGGGAAGGCCTGTCAACTTCATTCTGAAAAGACTGGAGATTTTGCACGAAGATCCGGCAAATTTGAAGCGACCCCATGACATAGATCGGTTTTTGAGTAATTTCTGTACATGGCAAAGACTGGAGAACCCTCCAGGCGATAATGATCCATTGCACTGGGATCATGCACTGATTTTAACTGGGTTGGACCTGTATGTTGTTAATAAGAACGGGAAGGTCAGCAGTCAAGTAGTGGGTAAGTTAATTGACTATTTAGTAACCGATAAGATCATAGCTTAGCCACAAAATCTTAGAGCTACAGCAAAACTGTTATTGGCATCCAAGTTCTTTTTCTTTGCATACTTTTCTTTCGCATGATGAAAACTCTCTTACCTGAATAACGACTTAACGATTCATTACATAAGCCATCATCAATCCAACGCTTTCGTCGGATAATCTCGTTAATGGTTATTTAATGGTCTCATTGAAACTATAATGGTAATACTGGCATCAATGCTTATCGAATCGTTAAGTAACTATTGCAGGTTCATCTTTGTTACTGTTACACTTGATTTATACTGTTGTGCTTTGAAATAGATAACAAGCAAAAAGTCGTTGAATAGCAACATAAGATTAGTTACACTGGGCATTATAGTCTAGTTTTTTTTTAAATAAGATATTAAAATAGTTCTATGATTTCGGATTCCACAAGAAAATCCTCTAAAGTTTAATTATATATCTCAGACCTCGCAGCGATCTGCGAGACGCAAGTCAAAGATCGATTGTCAAGTTTATTTAGATTTTTTTGGATTGATTTATTGATCTTGGGCACCTACCAGATGATAAACGTGGTGTAATAAATAACAGAAATAATTTGTAAAATTCATTTCAGGACTCGCTCCAGTTGCTGGAATGTGTACTGTGACAAGCAGTTGCACAGTGAATGAAGGGAGACACTTTGAAAGCGTTTATGTGGTGGCACACGAAATTGGACACAAGTAAGTTGAACATAAATACAAATGGTTTTAGATTTAGCACGGGGCACTAGATATTTCAAAACTGATTATTATCGTAATTGTTAACCACACTTACCACAGTCAGTTTCTATTTCAGTGACCAGCTACTGGTGTTACTATACGATAGGCGCGTATTTTGAAAGCTTGCTCAGTCATTGATCTATGCTTAATTAACGCATATGCCATAGAAAAGCGTTAGATACCTATCGACGACAAGCCATAAACTAATAAAAAGCTTCAATCCGTCCACGTATTTATTTTCTTATACATATTTAATGAAAGAATTCATATTTTCTTAAATCTAATTGCAGTCTAGGTATGCGCCACGACGGACCTCAAGCAGACAACGGCTGTGACCCCAGCGCTTACATCATGAGCCCCACTCTCGGCAGCGGCAAGATCACCTGGTCGCAGTGCAGCAAAAGCTATCTCCAGAAGTTTCTAGAGTAAGTTTTCCACAGCGTACCTATCATTCGAACTCACTGCCGTTAGATTTTTAGAGCTTATCTTAATATTGTGTTATTGCCACGAGTGGACTGCTGCTCTGCCTTCTGTTGGTACACACATATTGTATTCCGGCCTCCCGCGATACAGGTTCTGAACCTAGTGCGGGGACCACGAGTAATCTGTTTAGGTAATTCATTTTTCTTATCTTAAGTAATAAATGCCCTTTTGTTTTGTTTTTTTTTTTGTAATTTTTTTGTTATTCCTGCAACCTGGCACTTTTCTTAAAACTTATCACTTAACTACGACACTGGAAATGGCATAGAATTGCCACATATTTTGGTATTCTACCTTAGTTGAAAGAAACTACAGATGTCAACTACAAACCAGCCAGTCTAGAACTATTCTAGTAATAACTCCGTGCAAATAGCGCCGCACTATTTGAAGTTTCTTTCATCTAAAGATTCTACGTAGCGATTCTGCGAAGATATCAATGTCAAAAAGGAGCAATTCGGCGTGGCGGCGGCCGGAATTAGGCCCCTGTGTTTATTCGCAGTAAAATGATGTGATGCCTATTAGACAGCTACACGTCGACAATCAGTTAAGATTGTGGTAAAATGAAGAAATAATCATGTCATCATAAATAATAATCATGGATAGACATTCGTAATTATTATTTAGTCTCATGCAGAATGTTATGATTAATTTGAGTTAGGTAAAAGCACGTGGGTCATGGTCATGAACTATTGGTGCCAATACTTAAAATTTGTTACAGCACAATCCAATCAAGATGCCTACTAGACCATGGCAACTCAGCAGGCCAGTTGGACCACAGTGCGGAAGGAATTTTACCTGGAGAGAGATTCGACGCTGATCAACAATGTAAGAACTATTTTCTCTTTACAATTAGACCTAACAAACACATAAGTACTTGCTTACTAAACATAAAATGGCTGATAAAAAATTACGATTTAAAAAAATCGATAGTTCCCTCGGTTCATCAACTCTATGCATCAAGCTCAGAACCGAGATTTCTGAAGGAGTCTTAAGTCGGTGGCCAAAAGCCACTGGTACGGTAGGTATGGTAAAAGTACTCCTATTTCCGTCTCGTAGTTAGTCCATTATGCGTTTCGTTAGCTGGCATAGCCAGCCTGACTCCGTCCAGAAGCGCAGAATCCTTATGGGGTATTCCCAAGCTTCGCAGAGTGATCAGTGATCACTCTGCGAAGCCTGGGAATACCCCATCGAACAGAAATCTACAATTTATCGTGATCACTGATCACGATAAATTGTAGATTTCTGTTCGTTGTGCTGTTACTCCCACGCATTTCATGACCTCTTGGGTAGCTGATTCGTCGTCGCTAAGGCACCCAATGCAGAGAGGGCTTGGGTTCAGAGGGCAGTTGCAGTGTCTTGTTAGAGTTCCTACCAGGATTATCGCAGGTCCATTCTATTTAGGTTGAGTAGTCCTTTTGTCAGCCTCGGTGATCTTGATGGAAGCGCCGCTCTGGCCAAGAACCACTTTGGGTCACAGAGCCACACTAGTAGTAGTTATAATAGATTCTTGAGCGCGAACCCCTTGATTTCAATAAAGATAATAGAAAACTTTCAGGCATGCTAAAATACGGCCGCGGCAGTCGACACTCAGCGGGTCAAAGTTTAGAAGATATTTGCCGGGACTTGCATTGCCAGAGAGAACGGTATACATGGACTTCTCATCCAGCTTTGGAAGGGACCAAGTGTGGGGAAGACATGGTAAGTAACAAAATAATCAAGACTGGCATAATTTTTTTGCCACTACGCACATTTAACACATTGTATTTGATGGAACTCAAAATTATTGAACATGTTTTTTAACTTCGCACAGGATTAGCATAATTTATCCACACAGAAAAGAGATTCGGTGCCTACCTTAAATCTAGGAAAAAGATCTCTCCACTCAATGCTAGATCAATTTGCGTGTTTTTGGTGCAAGCCTTACTAAGACAAATTTACCATTCCTGTAAAACCGGCAGCCGAAAAACCGAACTCCATGATCACAAAGGATCTATCCTTTGTGATCATGGAGTAGGTATCACTTTCCACTAGGTAGGTACAGATAATGTCCACTCAGATCAATCCAATAACATTTTATTTTCCAGTATTGCCGCGGTGGAGAATGCGTAGAACGAGCAGGGATCACTATAGCAGGTCGTAACGCAGGAGGATCCTGGGCCAGATGGGGTCTGTGGTCCGAATGTGCCTCTGCCTGTCTCCTCGACGATACACTGGCTCCAGCGGCCACGGGCGTCGCTGTCGCTAACAGAAGATGTACTAGGGCACGGTAGGACTTTATTATAAGTCACTTCATACCGTACTTACTGAAGGAATCTTTCTAGCCAGATCCAGACTTTTAGCCCTGCAGTCGCGGACATCAGAGTAGAGACCAAGGCCCGTATTATGAAAGTTAGCTCAGTCATCGATCTATGCTTGAGCAACGCTTTTCTATGGCACAAAGGTCACTCAAGCATAGCTCTATCACTGAGCAACATTTCATAATACGGGCCGTAGAGTTGTTACTCCCTCTGTTTTCTGTCACTTAATTCAAGTCCTCTATGTTCGCGTTGAACTAGTCTTCATTGCCACTTTGCTCCAAATTTTTAAACGTTAAACAAATGTGTCGAGGTGTCAGGAGTGTAGGTACCAGGTGTACCTACTAACTAGACCACGGTAAGATTTTAGTATTAGTACCTGCTGATTAACTGTTTTTTTTACACTACACAGTAAATGAAGAGCCTAAAGTTAGCTACTGCAGGGCTAGAGCATTTTTTATCCTGCTACTTATTTATGTTAACTATATTACCTACTTCTTTGTTGTTTCTCTACTCTGTTTTCTGTCACTTACTCGTAAGTCAAGTCCTGAAGATTAATAATGAATGATATACCTAGGTAGGAACTTACCATGTTGAAATTGTTATTTTCTTTACAGTAATAGCAATGGCAACTACTGTACCGGCCACGATAAGAAATACCAATCATGTCACGCACAACAGGTAAATCACCACAATTTTTATACCAACTGCACTAACTTCTAAACCATTGTTCATTCTTTTGATCTTCTTCATTTCATTTTATTTCAAGCCTTTTATCTAGAAAAAAAGTATTAACATGATTGTTTATACTATTAGCATATAATATGATTACTTATATAATTGTTACGACCTCGATTTTTCGCCTGTTTGCTCTGTTTTGGAAAAGGTCTCGTCTAATCTCTCGCCAACCCAATATCCATTTTAGTAATAAGTTCCTTCTGGAAAAGCGTGTTCCATCTTAGGCTACATCTTCGCTTTCTTAAAGTGAGTTGGTAGCCAAACGCTAATCCATCAGCAATAAAAAAAAAACTAAAAAAAAAACTATCGTAGTTTGACGAATTCATGGAGATGAAGATGTTCCTCGCTAAGGGATGAAACGTTGTTGTTCTTCCAACACAAATAAAGTTCGTAGTTAACCCGCTTACATCCGTAATTAACCTTATCCATGTTTTTTTCTGCTAAGTCGTTTAGCTCGACTTCCCACCTTTAAAACTGTTTCCCTCTATTTTATTTATTATATTTTGGATACCCGATTTGATTTTGATCTCCTTACAGTGCAACAAAGTTCCTCGTATGACAGTCCGCGAGTTCGCCGATGAAATATGCTCACGAGCTCGTGACGTTGATCCTGATCTTATTGGCACTGGGCTGCAAAGGATTGAGTCAGATGGTAAGAACAACAAACTTAATTGATTCCAATATACCTAACCAACAATCTTTAAGAATGATTTATGTATGACTACGCTGTAGGCGTTCCTTTCTTTCTACTAATATAATAAATTCGAAAGTCATCTCCGGAACTACTTTACCGATTTGGATAAAATTTGGTGTGTTTTGGTTCTAGAATAACTTAACGGCTAATCTAATTTCAAAAATTAAGTTATGAGGGGGTTTAAAAGGTAGATAGGTAACTTTATTGGAAAAGAAAATATCAATCAAATAATACTTAGAAATAATTTAAAACTAGTATTTATAATTGAAATGATTGAGCTAACTGTAGACTGGGTTAAAAAGTGCGGTAAATTTTCTATGGAAAATATTGATTCCTTGGTTCAAATTTTTGTTTCAAAAACTATAAACCGACTTCAATTTTTATAGTTTTTTCATGAATTGGATCCCGTTGTCAGATCTGAACAAAATTAAAATGGGACCACACGGAGGGTGGGAAGCACCAGCTTTCATATAAAAAAAGAATCATGAGAATCGGACCACCCAGTCAAAAGTTCTGGGGTAACAAACATTCACAGCAACAGTCTGCACAATAAATCTATTTTATTCTTATTCCTTAAAGATTATCAAACCTACACACATCCGTGGCAGCGCAGTAGCATCCTTTATCAATCAAGAATCAAAGAAGACAGACACGAAAACAAAACACTAACTCAAAAAAATCTATCCAAACTACAAAATACTTGGATGTGCTATTTGTGATGGCGTTTAAATATTTTTTTTATGGCTGAGTTGTATAACAGGACCTAGCATGTTAGCCTAGACACACATCACTATTATCTATATTGATCACCTTCATTCAATTCACACAGATGTAAGCAGTGCTTGTGCCGTATGGTGCGACACTCGAGGGGGCGGCTACAAGTCCCGAGGCTGGACTTTACCAGATGGAACCGCTTGCTCCAAAATGTCTCCAATGTTCTGCATCTCTGGAGTTTGTCAGGTAACTCACGCTCTTTTCCTTCACGTATCTTCGCTAATAAATCTAGTGAAAAGGCCAATGTCCTGATGCATAAGTTCGGAAGATCGCAGAGTAAGAACCAACTCAACCCGTGGATGTCGTAAGAGCCGACTTAGGGAACCTACTGGATGAAGCAGCTTCCTTCCCTAGTACTTTTGAGGCCTAGAATGGTAATTATGGCAACTCTTCCCGCGGGTATTTCAATTCTAATACGGAACTGCGATCCCCAACCCGCATGCCCAGCGTGGGGATTATGGGCATTACCCCCCAAGAGATACTCCAATAAGGCGCTCTTCAGGGGGAGGCCTGCGTCCGTCTGTTGAGGTTGAGGTTGAGGTTCCCGCGGGTGTAGTGTCTTAAGAGGCGAATATAGATATCCATGGGTGTGAAGTCCTGCAGAACCATTCTACTATCAGATTGCGACCCCCAAGCCGCATGCCCAGGGGATTATGTAATACCCATAATCTTCCATGAGATAAAGTCAATAAGGCGCTCATAAGGGGTAGGCCTGCAGTGGACCATTATAGAAGGAGGTTGAGGTGACTGTACCAACGTTGTTTGAACTGTTCGATTTAAACTTTCAGAAATTCACATGTTCATCCAACCCCGACGCAGAATTCTCCCTGAAGCCATCTGATTGTGAATGGGAAGCTCTGCAACTGCAGACAGCAACACCACATACAACTTCGTAAGTCAACAAATGTCCTCAGAAATCCAAATGCATTGTAAGCGAAATAAGACGTAGAAAACAAGGCGCGATCTTTGAGCTTGACAACAGATAAATCTATACGTCAATAAGTCAATGCCTGGTTCCAGAACAAAATCATCATGGCGAAGGGCAGTTGGCTCCCAATGGAAACCCACCAGCGGCTGCCACTACCACTGCATCACACCAGGAGTCGGAGTGAGACTAGTCCGCTCCTCGTCCAAGTCTCTCACGTCCATACAACTGTGCCACCCGGACTCTTCTCGGCACGACTTGGTACGTACAGTAAAATATTCTGGAACCGTTGCCATGGCAACGAAACGCTGCCACTTCCACTGCATCACGCCAGAAGGCGGAGTCAGACTAACCCGCTTCTCGTCCAAGTATCACATACCCATACAACTTTGCCGACTGCTCTCGACATGATTTCGTGGGTGGAATGTTCCAGAACAAAGTTTTATGACGACTGGCAGTATAAGCGGCAGAATAAATGGCCGATACCACTAGAGCGGAGTAGAGTTTTATGTGTTGTTTTATTTTATATATTCTACTTGAATAATGTAAGTAGGCACGCTTGCAATTGCAGAAGAATAAAAAACCAATAGCCCTTTCATTCAGTAGAAATTACCGGTTTCATCACAACCGATGTTTTGTAAGACTTAAAATTCAAGGCATGAAAACCGCTTAGAATTTGTCTTAAGGATTCATTGATGTTTTTAATTCCAGGGTTGCACGCAAAGAAAGTCCCCGTACCAATTCGCGACCATGGTCTGCAGCAAATACAAGGAGAGGGTCCGCAGACTGTCCGGGCTGGGTATGCAGATATCACCCGTACTCGGTAAGATCTTACAAATGGATAGTTTGCTACTAAGGACCTGTGAAGCGCAGTCGAAAACACATGGTTGGCTTAGTTAAAGAACTTACAGAACGTCCTGGGTTCGATTTAACAATAGTATCGAGACGTCATCGTCGTCGTGGCATCTTTATTTTGTTTCGAATGTTCGGAGTTCGCACAATAGAAGCGCAATCAATCCCTCAAAGAAATAAATATTTATGGAATGTATGTATCTAGCAAACGTTTGTGATCTTTGTTTGATAGATGTTTTGAGTTTTACTAAAAAGGAGATATTAAACAGTATTACGTTGAGTTCTGGGTTCTCCTAAGCTTCAGCAGTAGTTGAAAAAACATTAAAATTTTATTGAATTTATATCTTCTTTAGTCAATTTGCTGTCCGAAACTTAAATAAGTTAAAGTAGAAAGAAAATAACAGGAAACATTCTTTAATTCCCTCAAAAAGACCCAGACCAGACTATTTACTTTAGAACTCAATACCAGCTATTGCGAATCATTTGCGAAGAGTATGAGGATATTTTGTCAAACGTTATTCTATTACAGAGGATCCAGACCGACCATGTCGTATAGCATGCCAAGACGAGAGGGTTCCTCATAGGTTCTACTTGGTGAACGGACAAGAAGGATGGTTCCCACTAGGAACCTCTTGCGGGAAGAAGAATGCTTCTTACTGTGTTAGTGGAAAGTGTTTGGTGAGTAGATATGTCAATGGCTGGATAATTTGAAAAAAAACGTTTGAAATGAAGATTTTTTTTGTGATACATCACAAGAATCGTAGAGTTTTCTTAGGAGAGGTTTCCTAACAAAGAAAAGTAATTTTAAGTCAGCTGACTACATCTTGGTTTATCTTCCATCATGTGCTTGCCCTAAGCACAGCTGTTTTTGTTAAGGGAAGAATGGACAATAATAACATTTAACATTTTTCATTGAATGCAAATTCATCAATACATTTTAATCAGTAATAAAATCATTTACGCAATATTAAATGTATAAATATTTATAGACAAATACGTGTCATGCTTTGAGGGCTGTTATTTTTGCTCCTAAACAGCTGAAAGGTTTTTTTAGGCTTACCAACGTACCCAGCGGAAGTAACTTGCGAACTAAACCATAAACTTTGATTACAGGAATTTGGTCCAGACAACACACCGCTATCAGAATCAGTATTCACCCTACCACTTCTGGGCAGATACAGTTCAAGATCTTCACGGCACCGCCGCAGTTTACGACGGAACTCCGAAACGTTGACCAACTCTAAGTTACGGAGTGACTCGAAGTTACGGAGTGACTCTAAGTTACGGAGTGACTCTAAGTTACGGAGTGACTCTAAGTTACGGAGTGACTATAAGTTACGTACTAAGAGAAGTTTACGGCGTGACTCGATGCCTGTTAAAGCGACGCTGCATCCTCAGACACTGAATGAGATAATTGCTGAGCTTAATCTTACACGTAAGTTGTTTTTCTAGGGATTCTGTTATTTGTCTTCGTTTTAGCTCACGGGTCACGTTTTTCTTTAAGAAAAGGCGATTTTGTCCATTCCTCATTAATCTTCAGGCATATTAGGACCAATCGATTGAGTTCAAACAAGCTATGAAAGACTAAATGATTGCGCATAATATATTCTAGTCTCTAGACTTACACACTAAGAAACTTTTTTGATATAAAAAAGAAGTAATTCAATCAATAGAATTGTGTGTCAAATAGATCACATATCTAGAATAAATAATTAATGATTTATTTATCGGGCATATATCGCGTACCTTTTAAACGTAGGGGAAATAATAACAAAGGTACGCGATAATACAATATAATACCTGATTAACAATCATTAATTATGTTAACAAATCGCGAAATTTTATGAAGTTTTATTAGAATAAATAATTTATTTTTATTATTGTTTTTTTTAATATAGTTTAAAATTTAGAATTTTTGTATTGTCCGCAATAAGACAAGCCTCATGATTTCAGATAACACAAACGATCACGTGACCTACTACGACAGAATACCAGAAAACATAGAAGTGGACTTCAATAACCCTATTCATATTGCTCCTGAGGACACCTTTTTGAATAAACCTACTCGACCTACCTGGGATTAACAGATCCATACCATAGATTAACTATATGCTTATACAGTTTGTTTAGTACAACATTTGCTTTATAAAAAATTGGGGGGGTGGAAATAAATGAAAGAGATTGGCGGCTTTTTTAACCCTCAAAAGCCGTATGTTCATACGGACTTATATCCAAGACTTTTTTAAAAATAAATTAATGTATGAAAACTTTACCAAAAAAAACATAAAAAGGTAACAACTATGTTCAGCAGTGGACGTATATGGGCCGATGAATATGATGATAACTTCATCATCATCTAAACACTTCAATCACAGAATAGGCATGCAGGAATAGTATTTTCTGGATTTGACTTTACTTTGTACGAACTGAGAGACCATTTTATTAGACTTTTTAAAGTAGATTCTTTTTTGACGTATAACGTTTTACTGAAACTACTATGATGAATGCCAGTTTACTACGAAATATATTTCGTTACTTTTAAGTACAGTTGCGTTCAACGTTAGCTGACTGCCTATAAATAAAACACCTTATTTAAATAATATAAAATTATATTTGTTGGTAAAAAAAATGTTTACTATAAAAACGATCATAGTTTGACGAATTTATTACGGATGTAAAAAACCTTGTTAACCCGCTCGTTATGAGTTTTTGAATTTGTTGTTTTTTACATAAAACAGCTTGCTATCATCTTTTTACAGATTGGTTCTAGTTTAAAAAAATAGTACTTGATTCATATAATTTAAAATCAAGTTAGCTAACAATGAACACCACTGTACATAATACTCTTAAGAATTTTATAAAAACGGCCAGGAGCCTTGTAAATAAATAAATAAATAAGTTCAACGTAATAATAAGATTGCAGACTGCAATGTTGTGATTTAGTATTTATTTAGTGAATTTTATACCAATGTTATTTGTTAGGTAAACTGTAAATTAAAATTAAAATATTTTTTACATAAAAATGTATTTTCATTCACACATTCAAGGCACTATATTTTCATTATTTCCACGAAATATCATTTAAGGTTTAACTTATTGATAATTTTAAAATATTCATATTTTTGGCGGCTAAAATATAAACATAGCTACTAGAACTTTTTAAACCAACTGTAGTAACTATAATCATGCCATTTTCAAAAAATAAATTTTGTAAACAACTCTCAGCACAAAAACGAACTCGTTTTGGCTTCAAGTATGAAAAATAGAGAAATACAGTCCTCATCGTGAAACATTCTAAAAAAGAGCTAATATCAAGCACAATCTAAAACAAAATCAGTCAAAAGACCGTCTCTTGTTAAGAGATGAAACGTTGGTGTTCTTCTAACACTAATTGGGTTCTTAGTTAACCCTCTTACATTCATAAAGAAAACGCAACTAAGTTACTTGTGGCCAATATTACAAGCATTGTATCTTGAAGTTGGCCGGAGTATAAAACTAGTAATTATGTAAATCTTAAGACTTCAATAAATGAGTTATGTAAAGAAAAACCTTTTTAACCATGCATGGAGTTCGGTGCATTTTTGATGGCGGCTAGGAGTTTTGGTGGGTCCGTAAGGAACCATTGCCAAGTCTTTCTCAAGCACAGCTTGTCTCCATTCTGAAAATAAATAAAGGCTCATAGTAAAGACTTCTTTAGAAGATTATATCCCAGGTAATTTTCAACTAAATTATCTCATGATATAATAAAATACAGGCCGTGTGGTGCTGGCTTAGAATTTGCACCACCCGAACTCTTCCCGCGAGTGTCGTAAGAGGCATTATGGGATATAGAATAGAATAGAAAAATCTTTATTTGTTGACATAAATAGATGAACATAATAGGGTATATGCATCGTTTTGTTTTATTGTTTTAATCGATTCTTTAGGTCATTATTTTAACCGAGAAATGATAAGACGCTCACTGAATTTCGCATTAACAAGGTAAAAAAAACATATCAAAACTACAATCATTTTCGGGTGATAAAAACGCTGCCATATTGGCGCCATGTTTATTTGACGTCGTCGTTCACACTCGATTAAAACCTTTTGTGACGACCTCTTTAGTGATCATCTCAGGAAAGAGGTTTTTCGAAAAAGCTGAAAATAACCGACAGTAAGAAATGTGAAGTGGGCAGAATAGTGTCAAATCATGGTGCAGCAAGCAGAATAAAAAAATAAAAAATGTGAACAACGATGTCACGTCCGCTCTAGTCAATGGCGTAGCGTTTTGAAATTTTGCGATTGAGATTTAAAATATCAGTTTTTCAATGGTTAAATTCTACAATAAAAACCTCCCAAAATGCAAAAATGAATATGCAGATATGTTTCTATATCAATAGAGAATAGGTATATATAATTTTTAGCCATTTCGAAGTCACATGCATATACCCTATTACTCATATGCCTGCAGAACGATTCTACCATCAGACTGCGATCCCCAAACCGCATGCTCAGCGTGGGGATTATGGTATTAGCCCCCATGACATAAAAACCGGTCTGTATCCGGCAATAATAAAATAGCTGCTCCATGTTACTGGGACATGAGCCATAGCGCAATCTCAACAGTCCGTATTGGTTCATAGCTGGACGCACTGGACGCAGGCCTCCCCCTGAGAAGCCTTGTTCTCGTTTATCTAATGGGGGGGGGGGGTAATGCCCATAATAATCCCTACGCTGCTGGAAATGCGGATCGCAGTTTGGTGGTAGAATTGTTCTGCAGAATCGCTGTCGACTTACGACACCCACGGGAAGAGATGGGGTGATGTAAATTGTAAGCCAACACCACACAGCTGTCACAGATGTCCAGCAGTGCTGCTGGGCTGCTGATGATGAAGTATAACGTTACCTTGACAGAAGTAAAGAGGGAGCTAGCGTCGATGACTCGCTGGTCGATAACATCCATTTCGTGCTGCAGAGAATGGCTCAAGGCAGCCACAGTTCGGTCCCAGCAGTTCGGATGCCTCGTACAGCCGTCGAAAATGTGATCGGATAGGGGTTTTGACGACTGTTTCCTGAAATAATATCACATAAATAATAATACTAATTGAATTTGATTGTTTTTATTGAATAGGCTCCGAAACTACTGGACTGATTTAATAAATTATTTCTTCATTAAACAGCTGACTTTTTAGGTAGTGACATATACAGGGTGGCCCATTCAAATCGGTCAGTATGGGAAAGTCTGAAACTGTAAGACATACGAAGATTTGTTCTTAGGAACCATGTCACCGATTTCGATAAAAAGAAAAACTGCATTCATACAATTAAAAAAAAAGTGTACCCAACAGGGGAATCGAACCCGGTTGTTTTGAAAAAATAAACTTACACTATTTCTATTCAGATATCGTTTGTGTAGGTCTTAAGCAGTAAATATCTCTAAGAAACATAATGTCTAAAATGAATAAAATGCATTTTTTTCACATACTTTAATTTATCATAGTAGGTGTTCAAAGTGACCACCGTTACAATATTCAGCAAGTTCAGGCATGTAAAATTGTCTCTATGGTTGTTTGGACCTCTCTACTTGTTACATACACCGTGTTATGTATCATGTGGCATTGGCATTGCATTAAACGTTTAAGGAAGTTTTGTTATCTACAGTAATATTATTATCTATTATTGCAACTGCTTACTTCTATTAATCAAACACTAACAATCAATTGAAAAGCCCACTTAAAGTAAGTATGTAGATATTGTAGATACAGAGACGTGATAAACCTCATTTGAAAATGGAACGTGTCGGTGTGACTGGCCGAATAGCGATACAAAAAAAAAAAAAAAACTTGAGTGCAAATGTTTAGGCGGGAACTGAAAATTAAAATCAATGCTTCGGTATTTTTGTATCGTTCGCTGTGTGGTTGGGAAAATGCGTTTTACAAATTCTGAGCACTTTGATTTATTGGAAGCTTACTTTAAAAACGATAAAAATTGCTCCCGTGCACTACATTGGTACCATATCAAATATCCGACACGCATTTTACCTACCCGTAAGATATTCATCAAAATTGTGCACAATTTGAAGACTTACGGAAATTTTAAAAAGCCAATTAAAGTAAAACCAAGAAAATGTGATGAAAACATGGAAATGAACATTTTAACCTATTTTGAAGCAACACCAGATGCCTCCACCCGTAATGCAAGTCGTGATATTCCTGAAATTTCACGAACACACATTCAAAGAACCCTAAAGAAACACAAATACAAGTGCTACAAGAATGGACATTGGGTGCAGGCCTTACATGCAGGAGATGATATCAGACGACTTGAATTTTGCAATTGGATAAAAGAGAGAATGGGCCTAGACAGACATTTTTTAAACTACGTAATATTTTCTGATGAAACTCAATTTTCCAATAACGGAATGTACAATCGTAAGAATCATCACTATTGGAGTCGAGAAAATCCCTTACGAGTGCACGAAGGACGCCGTCAAGTTAGATTCTCATTTAACTGCTGGGTCGGCCTACTTCACAATAAGGTACTCATGTTTAAAATTTATGATGGACATTTGGACAGATTCAAGTACCTTGCAATCTTAGAAGATCGTTTAGAGGCCGTAGGAGAAATGGCAGTAGAAATAAGAAAACAACTTTATTTTCAACAGGATGGAGCACCGGCTCACAATAGTCGTATAGCAAAAGACTTTTTAAATGAAAACTTTCCGCGAAAGTGGATTGGTACGAACGGCCCGATCAAATGGCCGGCGAGGTCGCCCGATTTAACGCCTCTAGATTATTTTTTGTGGGGTTACATTAAAGATGAATTGTACAAAAATAGCTATAACACCGTTGAAGAACTAAAAGTAGCCATAGAGTCAACTTTAACGCAGATTCACCACATGAAGATACAAAATGCAATAGTAAGATCGTTACCTAGACGTGTTGAATATTGTATTGAAAAAGACGGTGGTCACTTTGAACACCTACTATGATAAATTAAAGTATGTGAAAAAAATGCATTTTATTCATTTTAGACATTATGTTTCTTAGAGATATTTACTGCGCAAGACCTACACAAACGATATCTGAATAGAAATAGTGTAAGTTTATTTTTTCAAAACAACCGGGTTCGATTCCCCTGTTGGGTACACTTTTTTTTTAATTGTATGAATGCAGTTTTTCTTTTTATCGAAATCGGTGACATGGTTCCTAAGAACAAATCTTCGTATGTCTTACAGTTTCAGACTTTCCCATACTGACCGATTTGAATGGGCCACCCTGTATATATATATATATTATCCCAGAATTTCCACGGGAACGGGAACTACGTGAAACCGCGAGGCGCTGCTAGTGCATAATATATAAATGTGGAAGTTTGGATGTTGGTTCCTCTTCACGCCAAAACTACTGAACGGATCGGTCTGAAATTTTGCACAGACATAAAAAATACCGTGATTCATTATTTACTTCAAAGAGAATACAATAACTACGTATTACTTTATAGTTTACTAGTTTCTGCCCGCGGCTTCGCGCGCATTGTATCTATAGAAATGTTTAATTGTAATTTATATCCCACGGGAACTGAATTTATGGGATAAAAGTAGTGTACGTTTGATTCCAGGAATTACCTGTATGCTAAATTCAGCTTGTAGTTTTGCTTGAAAGAGAAACTTACAGCCATGCATACAAACTTTCGCGCTTATAATATTAGTAGGAAGTAGGATTTTACCAAGTTTTGAGTGAATCGAAACAAGGAATAATAATTTTCCATGGAACCTTTACCACCCCTTTAACCCCCTCAGAGGTTATTTTGAAATTTAGAATTATACCAAATTTCATCTTATTTGGTTAAGTAGTTACGGTATACGCTGTAACAAACATTTACAAGAACTTTCGCATTTATAAATAATATATCTATGTAGTGTATTGTATGTATATCAGGTATCTAGTAGGACCCATAGCACAAGCTCTGCTTAGCTTGAGGCTAGATGCTGTGATGCTGTGTGATTTGTTCTACATTTTTTTATCATTATTTATATATAATAATTAGTAGGCTAATACTTACAGCTCTATCAAAAACTGTTCCCTCCTCCGTAACCCATCATCGGCGCTTTTCGACAACTCTTTCACATCTGCCTGCATATCGTTATAGAGTTTCACGAAGACAGTTTCGTCACTAGGTGGCGCGCCGAGGATTTTGAACAAGGTGTTTAGAAGCTCGCTTGATGTTTGCAGTTTCTGCTCGCATGATTCTTGGTCGGCGCAGATTTCGGCCATGGATTGCTAGAAAAACAGACAGAAGCAAGTAAAAGTAAGAGTTTTATTGATTTAGGTGGAAAGTGACCAGCGGTACGAAATTTTGAACACGGTGTTTGTCATGCTTGGAGCGAGGAAAGGCAAAAAACCTGACATCCTGCCAGGTATTTTGCCTTCTTCTTATTCTGTCATATATCTGTGCAGCTATGATAGAAAAAGTTAATAATAATAAAAACAGTTTATTTGAAACTTATAAATAGTTTTTAAGGTTAAATACTACGCGACGATTCTGCCATCAATACATTTTCATAGTAAATCAATTGATAAGCAAAGATAGATATTTTTTTGTTTTACATAGAAAACATCCAGAACACCCTGAACAAATATATTTAGATCATACATACATTTGTCCTGAGGTGGAAATCGCTGCGCCACAGAGGTCCTCGATTTCCAGTAATCGATTACCTTTGCCAGTGCTTACGACTTACGATTCTCTTGCTGACAGCATTGCTCTCAGCAACGACATGTTTCATCAGCTGCGTTGCAAACTGCAGGAATTCCTCCAAAGTCCTCGATTCATATCTCAGGCAGGAGTAGAGAAGGCGGTCGAGGGAATACGCATGTTGCCATATGTCACAGAGGTGAGTCAGTGAGCTCAGCATTTTTCTACAAAAAAGGTGTAATTTTTACTACGCAGGTGGTGATTTCATCTTACTACGGGTGAAACCGCGGCCTAGCGCCTCGCGGTTTCACTAACGCAGTTCCCCTTCCCGTAGAAATTCCGCCCATTCCGCTTAAAATATAGCCCACTCCTTGAAAAGTAAGCTTTTGATGATGACATTTTTTTTAATCCAGTAGTTTCGGAGTAGTTTCTTTTCAATACAAACAAACAAACAATCATGTATTTCCCCTTTTTAATATTAGTATAAACGTATCACAGCTGCTGGCTTAGAATGTGTACCACCGCAACTCTTCCCGCAGTTGTCGTAAGAGACGACTAAGGGATATCTATCAGGGGCGGGCAGCAGCGCCCACTGCAGAACGATTCTACCACCGAACTGCGATCCCCAACCCGCATGCCCAGCGTGGGGATTGTGGTTATTACCCCCACGAGACAAATGCCTATAAGTCGCTTATTATGGGGAGGCCAGCGTCCAGCAGTGGACCAATACAGGCTGTTGAGGTTGAAGTTGAGGTATCATACTCGTTAACTGGTTTGAAAATAGGACTGATTTTACAAAAAGAGATATCTTTTAAAAGATTAAGCTACTTATTCATAATCGTCTGCTTACATAAAACATCTGCTAAGTAGTGTTTTTGCTCAGTCTGACTTATGTCAATAGAAGAAGACAGAGCTAGATTTAGCAGTGTGTTACGTAAGCTGACTATTATGAATAAGGGGATAAGTGGAAAGATTTGAGAGATGCCTTTACCCAGTAGTGGAACGAATCAAGTTAATAAAAAAAACTTACTGTCTAACATTAACAGCACTCGCCGCGGCAGTGTTCACAGCGAGATTGCTGCGACCTTGCACCAGTTCTGCCACCGCCTCCTGTATCTGTTGTTGAAGAATATTCTCCTCTTGTTCTAGAAACTCTAACGTGCTTGGAGTCTCCATTAGGACAGATCTGAAAATAAATAGGCCAATCTTAGATACAATAGCTACTATAAATAATCGTATTCTATATTAGCTGCGCCCCGCGGTTTAAATTCGCACGCGTTGATCATATGGAAACGTTTAAAGGTGATTTCTATCCCACGGGAACTGATTTATGGGATAAAAGTAGCCTATGTTTATGATTCAAGGATTAGGATTAGCCGTAGGTAAATTTTCAGCCTTATCCGTTCAGTACTTTTGGCGCGAGTGCCTTCTTCAAGGCTGGCCGAAGTATTTGCATTTTTTTTAAGATATCGTTTAGCTTTTCAAAAGTTGTGTAGTGCCGGCGTAGAATTTGCACCACACCAACTCTTTTCGCAAGTGCTGTAAGAGGCGACCGATCCCCAACCCAGAGTGGGTATTATGGGCACTGCCCGCCATGAGGTAAAAGCCCATAGGTACTATCAGGGGAGGGGGAGGCCTTCGTCCAGCTGTGGACCAATCCATGCTGTTGAGGTTAAGATTTTAAAACTTACGTGATTTGGCTAGGGTGAACATCTTTGTAGTTAGATACAAGAGCGAGTTTAGCTTGTTCGCCACTCAAGGTTGCCTTGGATTCTATGTAGGCGAATGCAGCAGCTGATAATCTGAAATAAATGGATTTGTTATATTATGTTAAGCTACTTACGGGTTTTATGTTCATATAAGGTTATATAGGGCAGACTTATCTCCAGCAGTGTATAAGTTAGGCTGATGATATGATCATCAGCTGAGATTATAGTGAAACAAAGGCTTTTTTCTACACTATTATTATAGTGTTACTATATATTTTTTCTATGATATAGGTTACGGTGGTCTATCTATTATAGAGATCGCTCTGGAGCGATAAGAGCGGCACTTGTCACTTAGTTTTTAAGCTGTTCTATTGTATTGTTTCTTTCAATAAGTGTGCAATAAAGAATTTTCTATCTATCTATAGTATAGAATATCTATTCTATTATAATCTATTTAATTATCTAATTCTATATCTCTCTATAGTCTAGAGTCTAGACAATACAGATATTTGTAATTTAAAAACAAACGATGATGTGGGCGCACAGCAGCGCCTCCTGCAGAACAATTCCACCACCGCGACGAACAGCGATCCCCAACCTGCATGCTCAGCGTGGGGATTGGTCCAACTTTAAAATTTCCCTCAATAACAGAAAGCTACAGTATCCCTGAGTGACATAGGCTATGTTTTATCCATGTCTCATGTGAGCAAAGTCGAGAGCAGAGACTAGTCTATGATATAAAAAAAATTAGCAACCTGTTTTCCATTGCTTTGGCTTCAATTAAAGCAGTTCTGAGCTCCTCATGAGTGATACCATTCTGCTTGTTAACCAGGTTCTTGGATACAAACAGATCGAAATGAGAAAGGAAGAGAGACTGCGTCTGTCTGTATGAGTCCAGAGGTGCATATGAAAAAAAACGGCTGGCCATGTCCTGGAAAATAAATTGGATGGTTTAAACTATGTTTGTAGACTTTGGGAGTTTTAGAAAATATGGCTCCTGCCAGGGAAATATGTATTTCTTATCAGCATACATTGTCCGCTACTGAGCATCTCTCCAAGCAAGATAGATAAACATTTATTTGCTTCTGCAACACATAGTACATAGGTGGTATAATTAAAAACATTTGACATATTTAATCTAGGGTAACTTATTTACCCTAGATTTGAAGACTCCAAGATTGTACTCTAATGGCTATAAATAATGACATAAATCATGTGAAAAGTTAACAAGGAAAAAAAGAGTATTGATGTAACAATAGGTACAGATAATTAATATAAGTACTTAGCACATACAAAAAAGTTAATAAATAGGTACAGTGTATCCAGACCAGCAGAGACAATAAATAAAATAAGCAAGGAGGTTTTACCATAATAACTACATTTGGTAGGTAGACTGGTTATACAGCAGTAGAGGTGTTAAAAATAACCACGAGTAAGTTGCTGCCTGGTAGGTTTACTTAGTTGACTCTTAGGACATCCATAGGTCAAGTTTGATCTTACACTGTTACCGGTATGGCCAGTACAAAGCTCTGCATAGTACGGGGCTACATGATGCTGTGTGAGTTGTTCAGCATTGTTTATTATTATATTCTTATAACTATCCACCAACCAATCAGAAATTTACCTTATCACCCTTAGAGCTTGTGTAAATTTCAAGATTCTCAGCAATAACATCAACAACATCATCAGTAAGCAACTCCAGGTCCTGGGCAAGTGCTTTGCAGTCATCACCCGCAGAACTCTGATCATCAGAGCATTGTCGGAGGGCCGCACTGAGGCGGGTCTGCTCTTTAGTTAATTCTTCTTTTACTAAACTGAAATAAAATTAGATAGATAACATCTTTACATCAAAAACATATAAAATACCTTACAGACTACTAATTAAATTTAATATGGAACCCTCAGGAGCCTTATTAGCAAAATATAAATCAAACTTTCATAACATCTATGCCTAATTGACAACTGGTTACAAGACAACAAAAACAAACTAAAAAAAGTGACACAATGACTAAATACAGCACTGTGTGATATGGACACATCAGCCACAGGCTGCTCGTCCATTATCAATAAATAACTAAATAATTCGGTGCTCAATGAGGAGTGAGAGTAGCGGTTAAGTAATTTGCAGATAACCTTTTTCTTTAAAACCTAGTGGTTACCAACTTTAATTTAATGTTACTGAATTAATAACTTTGAATACCCACTAGGGACATTATATCTGAAAGCAGACTGGTTATGACCAACCGGATGGAGATACCAGAGGTTTTAATGGCATGACAGACTTCAACACATGGCTCTATAAAATAGAATCTTCAAACACGTACTCATTTTGTTCTAAGAGATCCTTCATCATATCTTCTTGTTTTGCCAACAGATGTAGCCTCTCTTTCATCATATCCACTTCTAATTCTACATCTTCTTTACTGTCCTGGTCTCCTGGTGTACAGATGCCTGGAAACTCTGCTTGTATAGTTGATATGGAGGCTTCTAGATCTTCGGATGATAACAGACAGTCTTTCTTCTCTAGTTCAATGTATCTATAAAGAAATTATGAAAGAAGTTTCACTATTTATAGCCAGGTAATAGCCCAGAATTCAAGTGAAATTTGATTATGGTAAATTTTACTTACCTTCACAGATTAATTTTATGGATATACCAAACCATGGAATAAACTAAAACTTTATTCTGGGTACGTTTAGCTATAACCTATTTTAATGTTTTCCAGGAAAACTGGATAGCAGTATCGACGATTTATAAAGTAGGATATCTACCTGTATTCCTCCCGAGCGGTTAGTGCATTATTGTGGTCTAGATTCTTGTAAATCCACCTCAAAATCCCGGCAAAATTTGGGTCGTTTAGCATCCATTCAAATGACTTCTTGTAAGTTTCAGCGCCTAAATTGTTTAGAAATGGCACGAAATCTTCGTCGCTGATATCGTTTAGGGCATTCATAGTTTCATTAACTGCGTTCTTTTAATAAAAATAAATAAATTTAAAAACGCTCGATCGCTACCCGTTTTTAGTTCGAAATTGTAAACAAAAACAGTTTTGTTTGATGACAGTACATGACACGTGACAGTGACAATAACATTAAATCTATGTTTGAAGTTTGTCAAGAGTATAAAATTAAATGGTGTAGCTTGGATGCCAACCCTTTGGCTACATTTTGACTAATTTAAAATTTTAAATGTACCTATGTATTTCATCCATCGTCATCACATCAATCACTCATCAAGTCATTAATTAGCAACAGATGAGCAACAGCATCACTTCTTTGAAAAACAAAAAAATGGAAGACTCCTACATTCAAGATCTAATATTAATACCTACAGGAGAAAATAAGACTTGAGAATCCACAAACCACAAGACGTGTGAAACAGTGAAAACCTCATCATGGTGAATTAGTTATTAGTATGGCCTTTGAAACTAGTAAAAAGTAAAAAAAAATATAGTATAATGAAACCCATTGGAAAAGAAAGAGAACAAAACAAAAATGAAAGTAAAAATAATTTACATGCGATCTGAGGTTGGGAACTGGAAGTGGGTGAGTTTTTATGGGTAAAAACGGGTTATCTTGATTTTATACACTATACACATAGTAGGTACCAAGCTCAGACGAAGTAAAAAAACCAGACAGAGTTTCGCCGGCCGACTCACTGATGGAGGCAAAACTAAGCCTAGCCGTGTACGTACACAGTTACACGCACAGACATATAACGAAACTAAGCCATACCTTGTCAGTCGAGCTATGCCGGCGCGCGGAGTTTCACGATATAATATTTCGTATTTTTTACAGAAAAAATGACAAATTGTGTTGTAAAATGGCGTAAAAACCAGTCTTCAATACACAAGAAGTAGGATGGAATCACATTTCATACATAAGTAAACTTAAAAACATATATTTTTAGTAAATCAACTTTATAAATTATCATGACAACTTGGAACACAAAACTGCCACAAGTGCTGCCAACACTAAGCGTCACAATAGTTCCCGTTTGTTGGGGAAGTTATTAATGTGACGTGAAACCTAATGTTATGTATTCATATACTTAGGTACCTATTTTTTTTACCCAACGGAGCATGGATATATTATAAGGTTGGCTTCGTTTGTTTGTAAGTAGCCGATTTTATTTTGTCACGTAGCGCTGAAAGTACAAGTCCGATTTCAGTAAATGAGGTGTCTAATGATTCGTCTTGATGCCCCGGTAGTTATAGGATAAATAACATCAGACGAAATTGGGGTCGAACGAGATATCGTGGTCTAAGTATGGGTCTAAAAGTTAAATGTTAGTAAATATGCTCGATTAAGGGATATCATTAAGGACATGCAAAGACAAGGACATTTTTAGGAAAATGTATATCTCGGGTCTCGGACTTAAGGAAAATGCCGACTTTTTGAGATTTGGCCCACCGGAACAAATCTTGCACACAGACTAATTTGGATAACAACATTTATGGCGTTGCGTTCATATAGAAAGGGATATTTTTTTATTGCAAAAAAGGTATTACCTTATTACATAGCCCCCAGCCCTCCTTCCCCTTTTGTAAGTGCTACTGAAGGTTTTCGATTGCAGGGATATAGAGGCTTATTTTGCATCGAAATAAAAAAACCACTCCCTTCTCACCCCCTTTTCTTAGCCTCCGTTGAGATCTCCCGAAAGCAGTGACTTGAAAGATTTTTTTTTCACAGTCATGTAGAGGAAAAATAATATTAAATTCAAAAAAAAGTTTGCCTCTCTTACCGTCGTATACTCCTTTTATGTAAAAATACATAAAGGCCACTATAATCAATGTTTGATTACTATTGTTTTGTTTTCCCCCTTTCTAGTCGGAATAAACATACTTATATACCTCCAAGTGAGGTAAATATACAATTTGAAAAAATGTTTTCTTATCCATTAACTTATCCATTAATTCTGCTCATACAATAAAATATTAGGGGTAATTAGTTTTTACTACACGGCAACACTCATCAAACGCGCACATGTTTACGAAACCGCCATCAATTTGTCGACAGGTGCCACTCTGTCTTGATTTTTTACTGGTCTGAGGTACCAAGTTAAAAATTATCTTAATGGTCTGTTACTTATTATGTGCATAACCGTTGTGTATAGATACAACTTAAATAAGTAGCCTAGTTTTTTTCTACAATTTTTTTGTATATTTCATGGACCGGATCTATATCTATAGGTACACTATAATAACTTTGATAATTTTTAATAAAAAAACTAATGATCTATCGATGCCGGAGTTCTACTCTAGTACTTACTTAAAATGATAAAAACTATTGGTATTCGTGATAAAACTGAGATGAAACAAAATTGGGGTTTATTTTACACTGTTCTTGTTTGATAGTTATAACTATTTATCAAGCTGTTTATATAGTAAAAATTTGACTTGTCTAAGTACTTATTTTGTAAGTCTAAAGAAATAAACGATTTGACTTTGACTTTGACTTTGTGGGTCGTCGCAACCGCGCTGCGCGGCGCGGCGGCGTGGCGGCGCAGCAGCGCGGTGTCATGTCATTCGACTTTTAGAATAAAATTCCAAAGGGGTGGCCTGCGGGGGTGGCAATATGGAAAACCCATGAGTGTCCCAGGTATCCCTATCCCGACCATGAGTCATCGCGTCACGGAGGGGTAGCTTTGATAATCGCGATTCGCGACTCGCATAGCGTAACGAATGACTGTTTGTTAGGATGTCCGGTGCGTTACCTAGGTAGTAGGGAGGGACCTGGCACAAGAATAAAAAATTACGAATCACCACCCGAGAAGCTCCTTTCGTAGGTAGATACTGTAGATAGATATACTTACCAAGGTATCTAGATAAGCTTAGGTATATAATAGGTACCTGGAGGTATGAGTGAGGCAGGTCTAATACCTAATAAGAAATAGGCTTCTATCAACTATTATGCAATGGCTAAGCAGTTCCTTTGTCTTATTTCGATTTCCGTTTCTGGCCGAAAAAAGCAAACGACAAAAGCTAAATAAATACCTACATTGGTACGAATATTTTAGCTGGAAAGTCCCACGTGAGTTCCGCCACCAACAAGATACAATATTAGGATCGAGGTAGGTACCTACCTACATATTCTAGTAATATATATACATGCTGGAACAAAGGGCCTCACACGGGAATCGAACCGGCTACATCCTCATTCCAGTAATGGGGCCATAATGGCCCTAAAGGCGGTTGCTCAATAAGTTATTACGACCCATCCATAGAACGGTACCAAGCTATATCGTGAATGGACCCTTCTCAATTTGTAACATGCTTGTAACCGCTTGCTTGCCCGTGTTAACTGGTAGTTTACATTGCATTTCACTCAGCTATGACCATGTCAACCTGTGGTTAACATCGCTCCCGCCGTCGAAAAAGCTGATTCTACCCGTCTCTATCACTCCAGGGCCTAATTTGTATTATTTGTCCCGTTTCTTCGTAAACAAATTACAAATACAAAGGCAATAATTTCGATGTCTACATCGCAATGATTTCGATTTGTAAATAACCTTGAACGCGCGCGCAAAAATGACTCGGCCCGCTATGGAAACAAAGGCCTTTTAAATAATAAATATCCGTGAACAAGTGATATTTTTTTCTTTTTATTTTATTTATTATATATAGAACGCAATCAAAGAATAAAAACCATATGTCATCGCTTTTATTTTTGAGATATGAGCTTTTGAATACAAGACGAGCTTCAAAACGCCCTACTTCTAAGTTCAGCACAGCATAACTCTGCACCAAAGTCGTAATTTGATAAACAAAAGATAACATTGGTTAGCTAGTTTCATAATAAACATAAATATATATAACACTTAACACTTTTTTAAACAAATTGAGTCCCAAGAAACGATTTTGTGAAACCCGACCCGCGCGCTGAAGGCGCTATAAATGGCGGGGCAAAGGCGCGTTGCGCGCGGACTCCCCTTGGGCAAGCGAGCGGGTAACTAGGTTTGCCCGCGTCTTTGCTCGTAAATAATAAATAAATAGGTGGGTTGTTACCTTTTGCTAGACATAGGTAATTGCCTGCGCCAGATGAAAGTATGCGTACCCTTAAACCATACCTACCTTCTTTGAGAACTTAATAACTTATTAGCACCCTCAATTTTTGTTTTACCTAAAACTTTAGTCCCTTGATCAGCATCACCACGCAGTACGCTGCGTACTGCCCCTTGCCACTGGCAGCCGGTCGCAACACACTTGGCCAAAATTTTACTATGAATTTAACTATTTACATTACAATCTGTAGGAGTAATGAAGTTATAGCCAACTTTTAAGAAATCTTATTTTTCTCATGTTGGCACCGGAAATGACTATTTTATGCCTTATGGTTAGTTCTACTCTTTGATTTTATTGTCAACGGCAAGTTATTGTATTCTCTTTGGCCACTGGCGGCAGACTTCGAGGAAACAAAAGACAACTCGAAACGAGACTCGAGACGTTTTTCATACGATACTTCATCGATACTTATTGTTTCTGGTTGCTGCCGGACACATAACGTATGAAAAACGTCTCGAGTCGTCTTTGTTCCGTCCAATCTGCGTCATCCGGCACCGTATTAGGTAGGTACCTACGCACGCACTCTGCATTCCACTGGGTAGATCAAGAGAACTTACGGTACCTACATGCTTATTAAAAATTATTAACTAGGTAGGTACCATAAAAAGTAAAACGTACTAAGTAAATAATGCTAGACAATCCATCCCAGCATCATCAAACCCCAAACTAAGCAGAGCTTGTATTATGGGTACCTATTATATGACTGATATGATAAATTACAATATAATTATTATCTAAACAGATATTTTTATTAAACTGACATAAAAAATACCCAAAACACCTATTACCAATATTTGCAGATCGTACGAGCATTTGTCTCGAGGCGGGAATCGAACCCGAATCAAACGAAGTTATCGAGATAGCTCAAGCATTAGCAAGCTGAAGTGGCTGTGGGCCGGCCATAATTATCTAGCGAAGAACTGACAATCGCTGGGGTGAACGTGTTCTTGAGTGGAGACTGCTACTGGGCAAACGTGGTGTAGGACGCCTTTTGGCCAAGTGGGATGTCGGTCTGCAAAAGACTGTGTCAAGCTGAAGACAGGGCGGTATGGCTCTCATTAGGGTAGGCCTATGTCTAACAGTGGACTAGGTACTAAAGGTTGGTTTTTTTTTTTACGGTAAATAGACCTTTGTTTGACCGCAATCTCACCTAATGGAAAGCGAAGATGCGGCCGACGGTGTATCACGAAGGTCTAGAAGATACCTATTCACCCTTGTCTTGAAGAGACCCAGGTTGTAATTGGCCGGAAAAACAGAGGCCGGGAGCGAGTTCCATTCCTTTGCGGTGCGAATAATAAAGGTGGAGGAAAACCGCTTAGTGCGAGTGGAGGGTACGTCCACCAAGTACCTATGGATGGTATTGCGCTGTGCGTCTGCTTGACTTGGAGTGGAAGGGGGATGGTGGGATCAGGTCATGTTGATGATAATGATGATAACGATGCTATGCTCTAAGCGTGTGGTACTTATTGTAGATAATGTCTTGAAAATGGGACTATCCTATCACGATTTCTTGAGTTGTTTGGTAAGATTGTGTATTATGAATTACGAAGGAAATAATTTGAGCTATTATTGCGAAGGCCTATTATTTCCCTAGAAGCTTTGTTATAAGAACCTACGTATCTAGGTAAGGCCCTGGCATGCATACCTAGATAATAGGATTGGTCTCACCGTTTCTGATATCTGTGGTCTTACCTATACCCAGAACGAAACAGAATAATGATCGCTATATCATCGAGATTAGGATTCTAACTCGATGTGCAATATGAATTAAAAATATTTTTATTTTAAGTTTTTTATTTATTGTACAAAACTCTTAAAGTTATAAAAATATTACTATGTGTTTTGTCTATTAAATAAGTCACACTATCACATCACACTGATAATATAAATGCGAAAGTTTGTATGGATGACGTATGGATGGATGGATTGGATGTTTGTTACCTCTTCACACAAAAACTACTAAACGGATCATGCTCAAATTTTGCATACTGCATAAAACACAATTGTTATCCTGGAATCAAATATAGGCTACTTTTTATCCCATAAATCAGTTCCCGTGGGATAAAGTATATATTATGTAATAAATTAAGTAGATACCTTACTATTTAAGGTCAGCGGTTAAGGTCGGCAAATTTAACCGACTTCAAAAAAGGAGGAGGTTCTCAATTTGACTGTATTTTTTGTCCCATTTAAATTTGGTCCGGTTCTGACAATGGCTTCCATGAGAAAACCATAAAATTGAGTAGGTTTATAGTTTTATTAAACAAATCTAATTACGTTACGTAAGTTACGTCTATTTAGGTAGATAGGTAGGTTCGTGATTATTTTTTATATTTCACCTTATTTCACATAAGAATTAATTGAGCTAGGTACTTAATTATTATGTAGGTACCCTTAATAATACCGAGAATTCCGCTGTAGTAAGTTTTGATGTGTTACATTATTATTAGCTTCTGTTTTCGAAGATTTCCTTGCACGTGGAGTTGAAAAGTTATTGCAAAGACAGATTACCTGAAAGGAAAAATAAAATTATTATTGTTTTAGGTTCTAATGTACTTTTTTATATCCGACCGGGGAGTAGACTGGGACATGCGTAAGGAAAGACGGTTTACTGCACACGACGAGGGGCGGTGCAGCCGCACCAACAACGCTACTGTATGTTTATGTAGAGTAGGTAGACTAACTTAATCTAACAAATACGCGCGTGGCTTTTTTATTATTTTTCACACGTGTTTTACGGACAGTATCAGTGTGACAGACTTAATGGGTCTATCTGGCTGAAAAAAATAGGATATAAAACATCGAGATAGATCTCGATGATATAAAATTAAGAAAACTGCTTCTAATAAAAATTCAGTCTAAGCTTGACTGAGTTACGTCGTTTATCCTTTAACATCTTCAACTACTCGTAAGTACTTTGCCAAAGCACAATCGGTTGAGGTTAACTGATCTAAAATTTAGATGCAAGATGTAGGTACCTTTCCCAACCAGGGTTGGAGAAAAAACAGTTTTTTTTTTATATTTATAAAACAAACTGTTCAAAATGTTTAAAACAAGTGTTTTTTTTGTTTTATTTGTTTTTTTTTACTTTTACCAATTTCAAATCGATTAATGTATAGCGAATAATAAAATAATTAATCCATATGTAAACTATTTCCTAATTCACATAGTAAAAATTAACAAAACAATAAATATTTACTATTTGTTGCGTATCTCAGTATCTTTAATCTAACTATCAAAAAATATTATAATTATTAATCAATACAAAACACTTTACATACACCTTATATGTACTGTAGGTAGGTAGAGAACTAGTGAGAGAACGGGTGCATGCAGTGTACAGTGTATAAAACGGCCAACATAGAGACTTTTCACTTGTAAATTTATTTAAAGCTACTTTGAGCTCTACATATTTATTCGTTTAGATTTATTTAGATTCATTTGCAATAAACGGTAGTTTTAAACCATGTTTTTATCGTCATGTCACGTCATACTGTGTTTTTATACACTTAATAAAAAACATAGTTTTATTTCAAACTGTTTTAAACACTGTTTAAAACATGTGTTTTAAAACAACTTGTTTTAAACATGCCAACCCTGATCCCAACCCAACACTTAAATATACATATTATTAAGATATATTTTTATGTATCCCACACATACTGTGTACTGACAGGACAGGCGAAATCAAAAATAAAATCAGTGTGCCTACCATGAGTTATCACATTTAAATTGCCTGACGTTACTACAGTAGTTACGTAAATACGCATATAGTTATCCACAGCGCATTTTAGTACCCAACTATCCGCTAGAGGCGCTTTAGAAGTTTCGATACATTTTTTTAACTAAAGTCGCTAGCGAATATAGATTGTCAAAACTCATGGTAAACACACTAAAGTAATGTCAGTAATGAATACTCACAGCATAAACAAAAACGACGAAGCCAATAACGCTACCAGTGAGGACGTCCCACCAGTGGTGGCAGTGGTCCGTGATCCTGGTCAGCGAGGAGACGACAGAGAAGCTGAGGACGCAGAGCTGGATGAAAGGAACTAGGATGATGCTCCGGCTACGCCAGTTGAATGCGCGCATTTGGAGGTACCACTGAAAATAACAAAAGGTAATTTTAACGGCAAGGATGTTTTCGGTATTCTTATCCAAATACTTCTGTTTTTTTTCTCACTGGGTATGATGAACAACTCAAGCCACATCAAGGGAATCGTGCTGGTTTGGAGGAGGACTCGGCAGAAAGCCCAGCATTCCAGCAGTTTTCTTTTTATATGATAATAAAGGGCTTATCTCAGGGATTTTAACCGTGACCGTAAAAATACATTGAGCGGCGAGTAAACTTACCATCGAAAATTCACAGAAATTGACTTGAGTATAGTATTACATTGTATATTATTATTGTATATTATCTGTGCTTGAGGTATCACTTTCTTCTAAAACTATGCAAAAGTCGTGCAATTTGTAATGAGGATAGACCTTGGCAGAGTAACGATAATATGTAGTCATAGAGCTTTGTGCTTCTACCGTCAATGGCGTGTAACAAATAGAAGTTATTCCCATGAAGTTATTAGAGGTATTAATATTCTTGGTTACCGCTAAGAAAAGTCCACAGTACACGGACAGACTGGTGTGTCCTGATGGAAAGCTTCTGGAGGAGTCCATCTGCTGCCACCAGGTGTAGTTGGAGGTGCATTGGAAGGTGCTCACGTATTCCGTTCTGAAACGTTACGAATGAAAATAAAAAAATCAGGCAAATAAGTAGGCAACATTGGAATAAGTTTAAGGATGGAATTAACGTACGCTATCTATATAAAATAAAATCCAAACTAATGTACGTATTAAAAATATTAGGTAGAGTCATCATCGAAGCTCAACTTTTTTATATTCTTTGTTCATCATTACACTTCCATCGACTTCTCATTGTTGTAAGCGTTTTAAGGCCTGTTTCACAATTTTTGGTTAAAGTGTTGATTATCTATCTTACACATTTAAAGGAGGCATTTCCACAATGATGAACAGGTGGTTTGGTTACCTCTCAAAAATACTGACTATGAGAGGAGCTACTTTAAAGGACAAAAAGGTGTAAACTCTATGTGGTGTATTATATACTTTACTAGAATCTCACCCATTGCAAGTCAGCCCCTTATCGGGTTGGCACAGATCGAAGAAGACCGGACGGGGACCTCCGAAGATTCCTTTCATCAGCTCAACGATGGAGAAGTTCATCATTAGTCCGTATATGTAGCTGCGGTAGAGCCAACAGCTGTTCTTGAAGATTTGGCGTTGGAACATCCAGGGGGTGTTCGATAGAGCGCATTCTGATGATATGAACTGCGAAAAAAAAGCATTATTATTTTCAAAAAACTTATAGGTTTATGTATTTATTGATCATGACATTATTGATCATTTTTAAAAGTACGTCTAGCGCAACTGTCCTTCGACATTTTTTTCTGCCGCGAGGTCGTTTCTTGGAATCCATTTTCGCGGTGGATTTTGTCCACGACTCATCCAAGATGCAGCAGATGCTATTTGTCCAGCCTCACGTTAGGTTCTCTACACGATTGTGCATCAACATTCGAAGCAACATTGCCTAGATAGGTTTTTATTTCTGACACTTGATATCCCTCTTATATTATAAATTCGAAAGATTGGATGTATAATGCCTCTTCACGCCATAACTACTAAACGAATTTAGCGATACCTACCTACCAGTCCTAGAATAAAAGTAGGTTACTTTTTATCCCATAAATCAGTTGTCACAGGATATAATCCTTATACGTTTCCATATAAACAAAGCGTGCGAGGCCATGGGCAGAAAAAAGTTATTAAGAAACCCACTGCTGCGCAAACAACACATTTTTCACCAAGAACAACAATGAATTTGCGAGTACACTTACAATAACCACGGGCAATACATATAGCCCGGCGAAGAGCATCCCAGGAGTGACAGTGTCTCCTCTGAAGGGAAACGACAAAGCAGGGTCGTTGCAGTAGAACCCTGATTTATTGGTGGGGATCACGCCAAGCTCGAAGAGACCGGCTAGGAGCAACACTGCAAGAAGACAATCATTTTTTCAATAACATAGGTGTTTAAGGTATCAGGCATATGTATGGAGTGCAGTCAAAAAAAAGAAGAAAGTCCTGCTCCGGTACTTCAACGAGCTGGGCTGGTTAGGTTAGCCTGTTTAGGCTAGGAGACAATGCACAAAACACTCCCATGCGAGGTGTCAGTGCAGAACCCAGTTCCCCCACTTTTAATAAGTGCGACCTCTGTGGCGCGGTGGGCGAAGGTCCATCTGCGACGCAGGAGGTTGCGGGTTCGATTCCCGCCTCGGGACAAATGTGAGTACCATCTGCAGATATTTTGTTCAGGGCGTTCTGGATGTTTTCTATGTATAATAAAAAATATCTATCTATATAGTGTATTGTATTAAGTATATCAGTTATCTAGAACCCATAACACAAGCTCTGCTTAGCTTGGGGCTAGATAATGCCGTGTAAGTTGTCCAACATAAAAAATTGAATTAGAGCGCAGGTTTAATACTAGGTAATTGTTTTCATTTCCTAAGTCGCCACCGTCTAAGTATAATTTTCTAAAGCCTTATCATTTCCACACGTGATTTATGGCTAGCAGGCCGAGCAGATTCTTTGTTATGAAAATTAAATAGTGTAGGAAGGCTTTAATTTACTTCATCGTCACCATCCGTCAGAGGACGTCATAAATAATAAATCACAAAAATTAACACCTCATCAAAGAGGGTCGCAATGATCCACTTGCCGTAATGTTCCTACGCACATCCTCGAATTCATCTCCATAATATAAAATGATTTTGACATTGACTTTGAACTTGCCCGGACGCGTTTGTTGCCAAATAAATTGGATAATGGTTACAAAACATTGCCAATAACCATTTGTAACCTGCTGCCATTTGGACCCCAGAAAAGTGTAGGTAGGTTAGGCACCACAGTTCTAATAGGTTGAGTTCTTTTCCGCACAGCGATGTATTCGTCTATTTTAGACGAGTTATGTAGCGAGTTATCATATGAAGAATCGTAAATTCCTGGGGTAAACGATTTAGGACTGCGACTCGGTAAATGTAGGACGTCTCCTGATGAGCAGATGGGGCGACGACTTGCGAAAGACTGCAGGTAGAATCTGTCTGCAGTCTTTCGCTAGTCAACTTATCTTCAGCTTGTCAATTCAAAGAAGAATTGCTGTATACAACATCTGATATTGAATGCGGCAAGCTGAAGACAAGTCATTATGTGGCGCTAACTAGAGGAGGCTTTATTCAACTATGGATTAATGATGCTGATGATGATGATGCTCATATTTATAGTCATTTCAGCTAAAAGACGTCCACTTCTGGACAAAGGCGAAGTAACGTTAACTCATCTGTAACATAGGTTTCCTGCAAAAATGCAAAGACGTGGGTCTCCTTCAACGGTTTAGGGCGACAGATTTTTTTAGGCGAGAGGTTTACGAATCTAAAACTATCTGCGTCTTTGCACGCCTTTTTCTGGTATAAAAGACCTATGTTTTATTCGTGGCCCGTAACTACATCTTTGCAAAATTTCAACTCGTACTATTCAGTTTTTTCGGCGTGAAGAGGTAGCAAACATTCAAACTTTTGTATTTATAATATTAGGGTATGTGTGTGTGTGTGCATTAGCCTTTTATTGCACCTAAGAAAAAAGTGGTGTGGTGCTGGCTTAGAATTTGCACCACCCTACCCAAATCTTGCCTCGGGCGACAGAGGCTACTAAGGGATATCTGTCAGGGGCGGGCAGCAGCGCCACCTACAGAAAATTCTACCACCGAACTGCGATACCCGACCCTCATGCCCAGCGTGGGGATTATGGGCAATGCCCCCATAAGATAAAAACCAATAAGGTGCTATTAGGGGAGGCCTGCGTCCAGCAGTGGTCCAATATAGGCTGTTCAGATTGAGGTTGAGAGTAGAGTACTAGAGGGTGTTCTGCCACTGAAGTTCACCTTCTCTCTGAGCTTGCACTACACTTTGTAAGTCGTTATCAATGATGCAATACATTGAGTACAACTGACATTTGTAACTGGCAACAGCCTGTATAGGTATCGTATTCAATTATCTCGGATAAAGGTGTGACTCCAGGGCAAAGTAAGAACCTATAGACGTAGGTACCATAAATATTGAAGTTATGAGAGCATGTAATATAAATAAATAAATAAATAATGGTAGACGATTCACTTAGCATTGTCTAGACCCAAGCTCAGCAAAGCTTGTGTCATGGGTACTAGATGACTGATATAACATACAATTCCGCTACGATTACAGAACACGGGAAAATATTTCTACAAATTCCCGACATTTAGTATTCGAAAAAAAAACTAAAGTATCGCTAGACCAAGCAAAGACGGCGTGTGCTTTGCTTCGACCATAATAATTAATTTCTGACTTTTCTAATGTAGGACAGTGGCAGAATAGGGAAACAAAAGTCTAGAAGATTTTTTCAAGATAAAGTGTAGATAGTTTTTAATGTGGCATGTCATATCTTTAATTTTAATTATTACATATTTTTTTAAAGTCATAAGTATATAAGTACTAGCTTAGCTTTTATTGTTGTTCTCGGTGTAACTTTCTTTGTTTTGTTTTTTTACTTTCCCTCTGTGTCCTGTGGCTAACTAAATGTTTATTATTTTCTATTATTTTGCATTTGCATACCGTAAACGGTCTAGCATGCGGCTTCTTCTACCCACAGATATCAGAAAATAAGCTATACCTATATTATTTGTCATCTTTCTATACCTACATTGTGTTATTGCAAATAAATATCAATGGTGGTGGATATTTTCTGCTTATTTAAATAGATTTATGTGTTGGAAGCGCATCGAAATAAACATTTTATATCTTATATCTTTATATCTTTATTGTGCCATCAAAAACTTACAAGGGCCATAATCCATTATGTAACTTAGTTGTCTATTTGACTCTTGGTGGTTTAAATAAATAAACAAATCCCCATCCATGGGTTAGGGATTTAGAACGTGTCAAACTACGGCAGGATCACGGACATTTATGCAATGGATCTAGGTCAAGCCAATAGGTCTAGGGCGTGACGAATTGTACTTTGGACGATTTATCTTCTCCTCATCATCTGATCAGATGGATCATTTTGATCATCATCCTCAACCTAGGCATAGAAATAGGCCTTCCCTAATGAGCACCATAGCGTCCTGTCTTCAGATTGAATCTTACATAGATGAGTGATTTGATAATGACTGACTAATGAATGTGTCTTAATAATTATATTTTTGGAAAAAAAAAATATAAGGGACAGAACAGATGCCGGTATTTATAATATATACTTTTACACTTATTATTATTAAAAAATAATAAAATAAAATATATATTTTATTTAAACTAAAATAACCTGTTTTATTCTTCCTATAATATAATAAATCACACTAACAATTATATACAATTTACCGACATTAAGTTTAGTGACGCTATTCGACAACAGATGGCGTGAGGTACCCATATACAAAAAGATAAATCTCAACACGGTTTCATCTTAAATATTAGAGAACCGAGTAATACTCGGCGAGTATTATATTATTATCTGTGGTACCGATATGTTTTTAATTAAAATTAATTATTGTCTGTGGTGGGTCTCTCTACTCCCAGCGTTATTTTTCATTATTTTCTGAATGAAAAGATTTTAATTAAGAATTTCACGGTCTATAATTTATTCATCGATTGTAATGGGTAATGGTTGCTTGAATGACCGTGAATGCACCTCAGTATCAGAGAGTAAAATGAACAAGCTATGCAATCGAGTAACGTTACGAGAAAGCAAAAAGTATAATTGTTCATGGAGGAAGCGCAGAACAAAAATCGGTATCTATTTTATCATGATTTTATCTATATATTTTCAAACGACTTCAAAAGTAAACATAAGCAGGAGGTACAATGTTTGGTATGTTTTTTTATATAAAGGTATGTTCGTCGATTTCTCTAATAAGTAATATACTTGGCGATTTGAGATCCTTCCTTCATGAAATATTGCTAGTTTATATTATTTGTCTCGTTGTTTCTTTACTAACATTTTACACGATCGATGGATACAGTATAGGTAGTTAACGGGTTAATAGGTAGGTACTTATAGCAGAATCAATGTAATTAAGTGAAGTGTTCACTTAAATATTGGCCCCGGCCGCGAAATACCTGATAGAAGACTATACTCTATTAAACTCACAATAATTTTCATTTGTTGTCATGACGTTGCGAAATAACTGTACTCACGGGTATTTCTTGTGTTTTTATCATTTATCAGGTTTAAGCCTGGATGACACATTCCGGTATTTTTCTTGGACGAAACAAGGTTATCGCGCTATTTTATTAGGTTTAATCATCTTAGATACTTACATATATAACTCTACACAAACTAATAAAAAGCCCCTTATACTAAAATAGCTTCAATATTTCGCATCCGGGAAACTTTCGTTTTTAGGGTTCCGTACCCAAAGGGTAAGACAGGACCCTATAACCGAAGACTCCGCTGTCCGTCCGTCTTATCTGTTTATCACCTGTCTCATGAACCGTGATAGTTAGACAATTGAAATTTTTACAGATGATGTATTTCCGTTGCCTCTATAACAACAAATACAAAACACAGAATATATTAAATATTTAAGGGGGCTCCCATACAACAGATGTTTTTTTTTGCCGTTTTTATAGATAATGTAACAGAACCTTTCATGCGCGAATCTGACATGCCCTTGGCCGGTTTTTTCCACCCTGTCAACCTATTTAGGTACATTATGGTACATTCTTGACTCTCTATGCTAGGTTTCTCCTCTCCGACGAATGGTATGAGACACGCGGGACGCAACCTGCAGTACTCGTGCACAGGTGTGGGACACGCGGGGCAGTGATGCGCGCGCTTGCCTTAGCTAAGTGTGCGCGGCACTGTACCCGCGTTACGAGAATAAATGAGAAATGTATATTAGAACAGTCTGAGTGAGAGATTGAGTATGTGTGCGTGTGTAAATGTGAGACCCACACCTGGTAGGGCCGCAGAAATGCCCATCTGGGCACAACAGTGCATTCGTTTATGGCATGTAACCGCATGTAACCTGTCTGTGTCCCAATAGAGGAGAGGAAAAGTGATGGAATGGTGAACTCGCCGGCTATGTATAGAGAAGAAGAAGAGGGGACGCCAGTCGGATCGCGGAGGTCTAAATGTCCCCGTGGTTCGGCGAAAATAGCGAAAGAGGGTCACCGAAGAGGTTTTAGTGCGTATTACGTCCTTCTCAGGGCGTCGAGTCCCACATAATTCTGATCTCTCCCAAACCAGTCTATTCCTAAAAGTATTTTCCACGCCAAATAAAAAACAACAATGTTTCTTCCTCTCCAATTTGAATACCTGCCCTGCTGTGACGCAGCTAAGAAAACCAACGAAGGCATACGGAATACGGATTTGTCCGATTCCCCGCCGATCTTGTCGTATCTGTGTTAGACATAGAGTTTATATATACGAACCTTCCAAACGCTCTATGGTATCTTGAGACTCTAGTAAAGTCCGTGGGATAAATCCCAGCGGGTAACTGCAAGGTGTTGAGTAATGACGATAACTGTTACGATACAGCTAATGGTAATGGTGTAACTGTGATGGGAAATGGTAATGACTTTCCTGTATGGTGGATCGAATTTTATGAAAGCTTCGATCTCGTAGACAAGTAGTATATTTTTTTAAGCCTACGTAAGAACAGATTATCTATCTATAAAGGTTGTCTGGTAGAGATTTCTCCTTTGCGATAATAGTGAAATAAAATGGCATGGAAACAAATATAAAATAATCCCGAAAACATAATATCGCCACCACTTGTCGAATAGTTTTTAAGTTCTTTTGTTGTATTGTTTCTATAGATTGATGTGTTAATAAAGCATTATCTATCTATTTATCTATAAGGCATATGAAATTTTAACGCGTAGGTACCTGAATAGTACGTTTACCCTGAGTTTATTACCTAACAACATCATCCAAAAACTTCCGTAATCGTAATATTAAAATAAACATACATAGGTACGTAGTACTTATAAATGAACATCAACCATGAAACCTCCTCCTTTTTTCGTAGCTGAATAAAAGGACCTTTCCATAAAGGATGCAAGAAGGTCAATAAATATATGAAAAAAAAAGTCTGTCAGCCTTGAAAGGAACCTCTTTTTCAAACTTTTTTAATTATTTCATAAAAGGTTAGGTACATTCAAATAATTATTATTACAAAAGTGCAGAAGCATGCTCAAATTAATAATGTAGAACTGATTTCATGATGTCTCTTTTTTTTTTAATTAAACTCAACTGCGATTCAACTCATTCTACCACATGCACAAAATGCAGATGCGCTCAGTGGGGTCTCAACGTGCATGGCATGACATAACTTTTTATTCCTCTTCTTGTTTTTTGTTTGTTTTTAAGTCTTTCTGTCTGCAGATGTTTTTGAGTATTTTTAAATGAACTTTGCTGAAGGGGTGCGTAATTGACGGAGTCAATCATAACTTGGCACAAATATTTTGTTTTTTGACTGTGACAGTTTTTTTTTTTATTTACTTTTACTTTTATTAAAACGGTAACATACCACTTACATTAATTAAAGATACACAATTTTGATAAATTACCTAAATTATATTATATGTATAATAAAAAAAATATATGTTTAACGATATTTTATACAGACGCACAATTAATCTCTGACATTATTGAGAATTGATTGCGGTTACAAAGAATTATGTGATATCGCATTTAGTGATTTATTGAGGGCTTTTCTTATCACACTAATAATAAGTTTGTGTGGTTGGATGTAAGTAAGATAGGTACCTACTTCTTCACGCCAAAACTACTCAGTACGGATCGTGCTGACATTAAACATAGCTTTGGCATAGACACGACGTAAAGTTGTATAGGAAGGTTATATGTAATTAGGCTAATATAATTAGCTGTGTAGTGCTGGCTTAGAATTTCATTAATCTCGGGGGGCGGGCAGCAGCGCCCCTGCCAAACCATTCTACCACCGAACTGCGATCCACAACCCGCATGCCCAGCATGATGGTTATGGGTATTACCCCCCATGAAATAAAAAAAAAAGAAAAAAAAAACCTACCACCAAACTGCGTGTGCGCATGCTCTTCATGGGGAGTATGGGTAATAAGGTGCTTATTATGGGAGGCCTGCGTTCAGCGGTGGACCAATACAGGCTGTTTATTTATTTATTCAAACTTGACTTACAGAACTACATATGTACATTCCAAAACGTCAAACATTATACATGTTAAGGTTAAGGTTGTGGTTTTACTCACCGATAACTAATAAAGGCACGTCCAGACACAACCACCAGTAGCTGTGCTTAGAACGGAGTCCCGACCCTCCGTCTGGTGCAGATTCACGCTGATCTTCCACGTCTCTTCTCTGTTGAAAAATAATTTCTATTGCATAACCATTGAAGATGATCTCTGAAGATTTCTGAGGTGACTTTGTTTAGTTTTTTATTTATTTATTTATATTTATTGAGGCCGCATTTATTGACCACAGCGTTACAATTCTATTATATTTTCATATAAATACTTAAAATATTTATAACACTAACAGCCGGTTTCTCGAACGCTTATTATTTTGACAAATTGTTGACAATTTGTCAGGCTGTACAAGCACTGCTTTTATTACTCGCGTGGTTATTTTTTGCAGAATTCTGTAACTTAATGGAAGTTCACTAGCGGAAAAATATGAATGTTTGGAGCACTATAAAGTTGTAGGTAGCTAAAATGGCAAGAAATTTTATTCGTCGTACGCAGGTTATATTCCGCGAGATTTATTCACGCTGTGAGATTCCGCAGTGCGTATATAACAAGCCGTTGACTATCCATTCAATGTGACAAGCGTTCGAGAAACCGGCGGGAAGGCCTCTAATCTTAAATTAAAAGTAATGACAAAGTAACAACTATATCAATTAGATTATCTATTGTAACAATAATAATAAATATATAGTTATATTACCATTTTTTTGTATTGATGAAGAATAAAATACTAGCCACCGAATTAATAAATAAATGCAACTCAGACATATCCAGCAATGGACATATCCAGAAATGGATATATCCAGAAGTGGACATATCCAGCAGTGGTCGATGATGATAAAACTTCATGTTTTATCTCAACCCGTCATAAAATCATTCATTAACTAAGCCACGGCAATGTTATCTGTGACTAAACTCACTCAGCAATACATAGATACCTACCTACTTACTTGGTACAATTTTGTTTATCTAACTTATGTTGTCCACTGCTGAGCAAATGTGAATGTTACTACTTAATGGAAAACCTTGAAAACTAAACCTAAAGTCCCTAGATAGTAAGTGTTTGAAACAAATAGCTTCGTAGGTAATAAAACAAAAGTCCTAACAAAGCACAGTAAGCCCGTAATCTAAAAGGGTCTGAGACTTGAATAGGTTACAGCAAGGTCGGGACCTTGAGATCGTTTGGGTAATAGGGGCTTGGGGTTGTGACGTGAAAGTCCGGTTTCTTTCATATTTTTTACAGAATCAGCCGAATGCCGTCCACGGCTGGGCCTCCCCCTTATTAATATGATATGGTTGACCTTTTCTAAGTGTACATTTTTTATGGTTTATTTATTTATGGAAATAAAACATTTTTTTTTGGTCATGTCCTTTAGGCCGTATAGATATCCGACTAGACTACTATATTCTGAGTGTAAACTACTAACCGTTAGACAGTTATACATACTACAAGTCATATTAAAAAAACACAAAATAACTCCTCGCGACAGAAATCTACCATATACAGCATATATAAAACTACAATTCACATATATGTCAAATCATTTATACAATAAAATTAATAAACAGTTGAGTATACACGAAATTACCTGAATGTAGTACTCGTGCACAGGTGAATGTAGATTTAAAACGACTAACTGGCTGTTAACTCTAGATTATGATCAAACTGAAGATTTTTTACTTTTTGTTAGATGATTGTATAATTCTATCTATTCGAACTTAATTATACACACAGTACTACACAATTGATATTACAACTAAAAACTTAATTTAAAACACACACACACACACACAACACACACGAATGGTATCTCCTGTTGCCCGGACTCTCAAGAGCCCGGTGCCCTCAGGAGCACCAATCACATACACACGTACACATAACACAAACAACACACCCCTCCCCCATACACACACACAACACACACAACCTCATACACACTCATGGGGTCTCCTGTTGCCCAGACTCTTATGAGACTGGTGTTCTCAGGAGACCCATCACTTAACATTATTTTTTTTTTCATATTATTGTTTTAAATTGATTTAATTTAACGTTAGATTGCATATTTTATGTTAAGAACCCATGGAAGGAGGTCCCCAAGATACAGGTTTATCCTAGTTTGGGGATCAAAGATGTAATAGTTTTAAGACTTGAATCTTTTTCAATAAACGTTATTATTATTATTATATTATTTTTTAATTTGAATTAGTCTGTGGATTTTTAAATGAGAAATTTAGAAATTTATTTAAAAAACACAAATCCACGCTGGATTTGTGTTTTTTTAAATAAATTTCTCATTTAAAAATGTATGGCTAAATAGAGCTGATTGACATCTTCACTTGATGTCAATCGGCTCTATTCACGTACACAACACATACGGAGCCTATTGTAGCAAAAAGGGCACAAATCAGACTTTGATACGTTTCCAAAGCTGAACAAGCGACAAAATCCTGCTCGGATTCTATTGTATAATTTATTATAATAAATTATACTGATAGGAACTATATGAAGATCTGACAACGATCCAATAGAATAGAATAACATCGAATTATATTGTATAATTTATTATAATACTCTTATATACAATAGAATTCAATGTTATTGTATTCTATTGGATCGTTGTCAGATCTTCATATAGTGCCTATCAGTATTCAGTAGCGCTGAAGGTGCTTGATGAGGTATAGAGTGCTCTAAATCGGCATATCTGACGATACCGATACCAGGCATGTATTATTGTGAATAAAATACCGACGCCGCGTACGCTCAAAAACTGCCTTGTATATTGGACCTGTGGGTAGGTATGTTTTAATACTTGATCGCTATTGATTTTAATGTAATTAAAGGAATTAAAGCGTAAAGGAAGGTTTTACTCTGAGTACTATTTTAGTTTTAGTCGCCGTGTGGTGCCGGCGGTATAGAATTTACTCCACTCCTACTCTTCCCGCAGGTGTCGTAAGGGCGACTTAGGGATATTTACCGAGGCCGGGTAGCAGCGCCTCCTGATGAATAATTCTGTCACTAAACTGCGATCTCCAAATCGCATGCCCAGCGTGGGGATTATGGGCACTACCCCCATGAGAAAACAGCCAATAAAGGCGTTTATCAGGGGGAGGCCTGTGGACCAATAGTTGAAGTTGAGGTTGAGGTAAGATTAATTTTCATTAAAATATATTTGTTGGTATACTTGTATTTGCGAAAATGCAAGACAATAAGCATATCGTTACCTTGTTGGTTCTTTTCAGGAAAAGTTTGCGCGAAATTGTTGAATTTATCAATCTTTTTTGTATCAAAATACTTTTGTTATGTTGAGTATGTGTTTTACCCTACAAAAGGACCGGATCATTTTTAACTCCCTGCAAACCCTATCCACACGCCCTCATTTGACCTCTGTAGGTTACAAGGTTGACCTTTACACAGAACCTTGGCGTTGGAACATTGACCTCTTTGGTTATTCAAGGACTTCGTTATCCAAGGATATTGGAGCTCTGGCTTTGTTATGACGCATCGCTTATAAAGTGATTGCAGTCCTTTTCCCTTTGTTTCCCTACTATCAAAAATTGTTATTGTTCACTGGATTGTTTATTAATTAATTTTACTTTAATTGACTCGGTAATAAACGACATATTTTATATGACGTTAGTTATAAACAATATTGAAGAGGTACCTAATTGATTTATATTAAATATTTCCAAAATAGTTAAACATATTATAAACAGCAAAGACTTAAATCGTTAGCCACAAAACTGTGACATAGTGTTTGAATGCGTGCGTTAACAAAATGCCAATGCACGCACACTATAGATAAAATAAGTGTTATTGTTAATTAACCTAACTGTTTTTATTGCCATCTATTGTATATACACATTGCACAAAATTTTGTGAACAAGCACACCTCAAAAATACACAATTCACTGATTACAAATGAGAGAGCTCACATACTTCGTTTGGCAACAAACACCGCGCGGTCACTACGAAAAGGGCCTATCTAATGATTTAAATCTTTGCTATACAGACACACATTCATGCATCGTTAATTGATCATATGGGTTGACTCTTCTTTAATACATACTAGCTACGCCCCGCGGCTACGCACGTGTTGTTACTATGGATACGTTTATAGGTGAGTTGTTTCCATGGAAACTGATTTGTGGTGTAAAAGAAAAATAAATGAAAAGAAAGCCTAAGGTTTCATTCAAGGATTAAAACTACCTATCTTTATGCAAAATTTCAGACAGCAGATTAACAAACATCTATTCATACATCCAAAATTTCACATAAAAATGTTAGTGTGATTATTTGGTGTATAATAAACTGAAATTTAAGTTATCGGCTTTGTTTCTTTAGGAAGAATTTGATCCTGTTTTTTCCTGCACCTTGGTAAACAAAAGTGTTGCTTGTCAAAATGGAATAAAAAAATATCAAAGTACAAATACATATACTCGTACGTATATTGTCTCGTACGTCAATTGTTTAGTATGGAATAATAATAATTATTTACACTGCATCCCCAAGCTAAGAAGAGCTTGTTTATTGGGTAGGTACTATATTATACCTAATATATTATATTTTTATTTATGTGTATTCCGGTTGTTTTCGTAAATATAATATATAATATAATATACCTATACACTACACTATACCTAAACAAATACATATCTGCAGATCCTACAAACAAGCTCTGCTTAGCTTGGGGCTAGGAGGATTTTTCAGCATTATTTATTTATTTGTACCGATTCAGGATTCAAACCCGCAATGTCAAAACATACCTCAACTGCACCATAGGCTCTGAAGGGCACCATATTTATGAACATCTGTCACAACGATATAACAACTTATTGTGGATATAGTTTATTTATATCTAACCTAATAAGGTATTTAATATTTAGCTTTTTATAAGGCACGATTTACACTCTATTTTTGTTCACTTTTCAAAGTTATGAATAATACAAAAATATATGTATTTGTATGTTTTTGCATGATACATGTCACCGGAAACGCATGTTTTGCAAAACTGGTTGACTAATCCGATAAATAGTAGAGTCCTAGGTACAAATACGCAACAGATAGGTTATCTGTTATCTGGGTAGGTATATTGGTTATCGCTATCTATATATCATCGATAATTAATGATTGAGCATGAATTTCGGAAGTGAGTATACCTCTTTATGACTGTGAACGATGAGGTCCTACATTTCTGCCTTTATGACGCAAATAAGTACTTACATCCGCTCTCAAAGGCGTTAATGCTTACTTGAACTGTCACTTGGTAAAGGTTTCAATACAAAAAACTTTACTTAGTGACAGTTCAAGTACGCATTAACGTCTCTGAGTGCGGCGCTTAGTGATTGATTTGTTGAAGTTCAAGGATGGTTTTTACGGCGAGAAAAATTCTAATAATTGCCGGGAAAACACTTATAAACGTTTCCATAGGAACAACGCGTGCAAAGCCGCGGGGCACAGCTAGTTTACCATAAAAAAACTTTACTTAGTGACAGTTTAAGTAAGCATTAACATCTATGAGTGCGGCGTTTAATGATTGATTTATATATCTTTAAGCTCTACGCACAGTACGCACATAAATCCTACACCGCTACCGAACACGACAAAAATGTACATACATATTATTTATGGGTTCAGGCCTCCCCCTGATAAGCTTTTTATTGACGTTTATTTAATGGGGGGTTATGCCTATAATCCCCACGCTAGGCGGGTTGGGGATCGCAGTTCAGAGGTAGAATTGTTCTGCAGGGGGCGCTGCTATATCCCTTAGTTGCCTTTTACGACACCCACGGGGAGAGATGGGGTGGTGCAAATTCTAAGCCAGAACCACACAAATAACCATGTATGTTGTTGGGTAATTTTGGGTATGTTGGCTACCATTTCAATATGGGGATAGAAGAATAGAAATAATAAAAACTTTGGTCATACCACATTTATTAATAAGTATATCCTCCTTATTATTTTAATTAATTAAACTATTTGACTTAAAGTCGAATAATTGAGCATCGATTCAGCTAACTTATTTGGTCACATCCATTGTTTTTATTTTGCATGATATCTTCTGGAAAGTCATCTCTTGGGCGGTAGGTGGAGAAGTTATTGAATACGAAGAGAACCTGCAACAAAGAAATATGTATTTAAAGGAGAGCGTGGAACCCAAATCGTTCCGTTCGTAGATCTGTCAACCCAGTCAAAGCAGTCGACCTGGGACTCAATTTTGCTTAGCTCAACTGATCGAGCAGCGCCGCGTGGCATCACCGCCGACCAAAATCGACTTAAACTCAACCCATGGATTTCGTAAGAGTTAAAAGGAAACTATCAGAAGAACAACCTTTACTGAGGTCACCTGGATATAGTTCTGTGCTGAAAACGTTTTGGGTAGGTACGTTCAGCAAAATATCGCCATTCAAGAGCTCCAATATTTAAGGGTAAGTGGACCAATTTCATAGTCATATTAAGTCTCGGACACAAAATATTTACTGAAAAAACAATAGCACTAATAAATAAACGAAGTGAACTAACTACAATAAAGAATAGAGCTACAAACACTAAGAAGGAGCTAAGCAAAATATACAAAGAAACTAGCAAGGCGATCAAAAACGATTACAACAAGCACAGACAAAATATAATAACAGAAAATCTGAATAAATTTAGAAGCACTAAAAGAGCATTTAAAGAACTGAACCTACATAAAACATGGATACAAAAACTAGAAAAACAACACAAGGAAACCAAAACAAGACAAGAAATAATACAACATGCAACATCTTTCTATACAGAACTATACAAAAAACAAATAGAAAACCTAGACAAAGTAACTGAAAACGATCACGCTGATAAAACACAAACAATCGAACCTATAGATGGAAAAGAAATATATATACAATTGAAAAAGCTAAAATCAGACAAAAGCCCAGGCCCTGATGGGATAACCAGCGAAGTCTTAAAACTTGGAGCACCAGTTCTACTTTACCCTCTGACAAAATTATTCAATCTAGTACTAGAAGCTGAAACCGTGCCGACCCAATGGTGTACATCGGACATTATACTGCTGCATAAAAAAGGAAACCCACACGATATCAACAATTACATACCAATCAGTTTACTAGCAAATGTATATAAAGTCTTCGCGTCACTCATTCTACAGCGCATCACTCAGGAAATTGAAAACTCACAACCAATAGAACAAGCAGGATTTCGCTCTGGCTTTAGTACACTAGACCATATGCAAGCACTGGAACAAGTAATCGAAAAATATGTAGAATTCAACAAACCTCTATATGTAGGGTTCATCGATTATAGCAAAGCATTTGACAGCATAAGCCACAACTCTATATGGAAATCACTAAGCACTTTGAATATACACCCAAAATATATAAACATCATTAAATATATTTACAATAACAGTACAGGCAAAGTTAAACTAGAACACAGAGGTCATGCAATAAACATCGAAAGAGGAGTCAGACAAGGAGACCCGCTCTCACCTAAACTGTTTATCGCTGTTTTAGAAAACATATTCCAAAAGATGGACTGGAGCAGAAGTGGCATAAAAATAAACAACAAGAATTTAAGCCATCTCAGATTTGCTGATGACATAGTCGTCCTATCAGATACATCAAAGGATCTACAAGGAATGCTTTGCTCACTCGATCAAGCAAGCTCAAAGATAGGATTAGAAATGAATGCTTCTAAAACGAAAATAATGACTAACAGTGCCAAACCACCGATCAACGTAAAAGGAAATACAATCGAATATGTTAATAGCTATACATACCTCGGTAAGCAAATATCATTCAACAAAACAAGCAACGAGGAGGAGATTGAAAGAAGAGCAAATATAGCCTGGAAAAAATTTTGGTCATTCAAAGAAATCTTAAAAGGAGACTACTCAATAAACTTGAAGAAAACTGTAATAGAAACCTGCATACTGCCTTGCCTGCTGTACGGTTGCCAAACATGGATATACACATCAAGAGCTAAACAAAAAATCTTAACAACACAGAGAGCAATGGAGAGAAGCATACTGAATATAAGAAAAATACACAAAGTTAGAAGTTATGTTATAAGACAAAAAAACAAGATAACAGATGCACTCACGCAAGCCCTAAAACTTAAATGGAAATGGGCTGGCCATGAATCTAGATACACAGACAATAGATGGACACTCAAAACAACAAAATGGAAAGGTCCAATAGGAAAAAGGAAAGTAGGCAGGCCAAAAAGAAGGTGGGCTGACGACATTCAGGAAACAGCAGGAAAGGACTGGGAGTCTGTGGGCCAGGATAGAGAAGCGTGGAAGAAACTGGAGGAGGCCTTCACCCGAGGAGGGGCCCTTAACCAACAAAACTAACAATAGGAAATAAGTTATAACACTAGAAACTAACACAAACAATTGTTATTAAAAATGTTATAGAAATAGGTTATGGGAAAATAAAGGCTTTTTTATTTTATTTTATTTATTAATAAGTCTCAGAAATTTTAACTGATGAACTTGACTGGTACTTATACATTAACCCGCAAAGGTTGACACTCGGCCCGCTTAAACTCAGACACTTGCAAAAACATGCTCAATTGTTTCAATTGTAAATCTATCTCATCATCATCATCATTATCATCAGCCTATATTAGTCCACTGCTGGACATAGGCCTCCCCTAATGAGCGCCATAGCGCCCTGAATTCTATCTAATTTTGTCTAATTTCTTTCTATTCTTTGACTGTAATTATCTTTATAATTAAAAATGCTATATTAATGTCAATGATACTCACAGCATAAACAACAGAGCACAGCGCAATAACAGAGCCGGCGAGGACGTCCCACCAATGGTGACGGTGGTCGGTGATCCTGGTCAAGGCGGAGATGGCAGCAAAGCTGATGATGCAGAGCTGGGCGAGAGGAACCAAGAGAACACTGCGGTTCCGCCAACTGAAGGCGCGGAGATGGAGGTACCACTGTGGATGAAACAGAATGAGTTAGTGACGTGTTTGAACGAAAGAATTACCTAATGCAAGATGGATTCTTGCTTTTTTTACATAAAGCTGAGGAAAAGAGCCCTTGCATCTATGAAGCGAAAACTTAGTAAGGAGTCAATCAAAGTGTTTTGATGCAGTGAAACTTTGTTAGAATTATAACACTACTTAGATTGATGGATTGTAAAGACACAAATCTATAAAAATACGCGATTAATTGTAAAAATACAGGACGATAACGTGATTATTCAGGCCACATTCAAGAAAGGAGATTAAACCATCTTGTGCACTAACAAATTAAGCTTTAAGAAACAGGAAAAATAACCAACGCAATAACTTGATAAGATAAAAGATTAGAGACCAGTTTTTTAAAGGTTCAGATGAAAATAAAATCCAGACACCAAGCATAGATTTTCAGAATACTAAGTGAGCTTTGGGTGCCTGCCAAGGTCATAGTTGTACTATTGTTATACTAAGCGCGCATTTATATTCGGGCAGAAATATCAAGAGAGAAGTAATACTTAGGCATTCTAAGAAACTGCGGGATTTGGGGGACTGCCATGTTGTACCTATTACAATATTTATTTGATGTATGATGACGTTTGCAAAGATGAGGGATGATTCTATTTGACCTTAGTAAAGAAACATCGTCGTGACGTCTTCTATTAGTATGAGATTTGCGTTCCGAAACCACACGATAGAGTCAGTTTATTGTACTATGGAAAAAGTCGTCACGATTACGTCTCGTTACTAATGTCAAATAGACACGCCCTTCTGATGTGAGCATCAGGTAAAACTAGCTAAAAATACAGAAAAACCCATAGAAACTCGATCATTTCTGATACAGATTACATGATTGATGGTTTGCACTGATTTTCTATGATACATACCTACTTTCTAAAATTTCCTTTAGCTCCTTCGACTCAAATAAGTGTTCTGCTAAAAAAGTTGTGATAAATAATATTCTTACCGCCAAATAAAGGGCACAATAAACTGAGAAAGCCGAATGTCCTGAAGGAAAACTTCTATAGGAGTCTATCTGGGTCATTTTTGAGTAGTCGGATGTGCATTCGAATTGTCTCACGAACTCGTTTCTGTAAACGAAAACAAAATTATCAATAAAGTGTGAAAGTATATAAATTAGATTGTTGATTTCTTGCGAATATAGATTTGATTGTACCTACGCGCTACGTAGACAAAACAAGTGTGGATTTGTCATGCCATCGGCATTATGCCCACCATTTGTGTACTTTTTTTTTATAATTGTGTGCAATAAAGTATTAAAATAAAATAAATAAATACGCATGGCTGAATTAGAATTACACTTTTACGGGTAAGTACACTAGTCGCCTGGCCCAACTCATCAGTAGGCGCGGCCTAAATATATGCTATCTCATCTGTCATATTAGACATACCCGCGCGGTAGAATGAAATGCACAATGATTTATTCGTAAAATGGCTGCTACCCTTCCACGATTGTATGGAAAAAATAGGCGACTAGTTCAACCTTAAGATGCTATGATATGGCTATATTGTCATGAGATACGATTACTTTGTCTGATTTACATAACCTTGCTTGTCTAGTCTAGACCTAGACCAATTTCTTATTAAAGCTAAGTAGGTACATGATTTTGCTATTACAATAATAAAGATTTAACTCAACAGCTTTTAATGGACTTTAATGGACTCGGGCCTTACCCTGAGATGATTGCCTGATTGGCTTTTATCTAATGGGTAATACCCATAATTGGTATTGTACTGCCCGCCTACGGTGGAAACCCTTAGTCGCCTCTCACAACACCCGAGGGAACAGTTGGGGTGGTGCGATTTCTAAGCCGGCACCACAAGGCAATAATAAAACCTTATTCTATATCATCAACATCATAGGCCTCCCCTAATGAGCGCCATAGTCTTCAGCTCGACGCATCCAGCATCTGCCTGCAGTCTTTCGCAAATCGTCATTCCACCTGGCATGGCCGGAGGGATGACGATTTATTCTGTGTAATATCTATCATCTAATATCAATCTCCACTCACCCTTTGCAAGTAAGCGCTGCATCAGGCTTGCACAGAGCAAAGAACACAGGTCGAGGCTCCCCCACCAGTCCTTTCATCAGTTGTATGACACACGACATGACGAGAAGACCAAACATGTAGTTCCGAAGAATACGTAAACTGTTGGTGAAGCTGGTCCAAAGTCTACTGTCCGTCCTTGAGGTGGTGGCCAGTTCGGTGAAGAAGAACTGTAAAAAGAAGGATTTAGACTATGTTAGAGTTTTTTAAACCCTGCACAAATGATAAACCAACCCGGAGTACTTAACCTCAAATTAACTTTCTTGTTGACGATTTTTAAACATAATGACCATTTACTATGGGATTTATGTAGTTCCATGTCCGCACGATAGAGGTGCTGTACCAAATTGTGTGGAAAAAAATACAGTCGAATTGATAACCTCCTCCTCTTTTTGAAGTCGGTTAAAATGAGATGCCACGATAACGTCTTGTAACTAACGTTAATGAGACTTATCCCTCAGAGCCTAATTAAACTTGTTTTAAAAAACTATAAACCGACTTCAATTTTTCATGAGTTTTAATGGATCCCATTGTCAGAACTAAACCAAATGGGATTACACGGGAAGCACCAGCTTTCAGAAAAAATTAAATCATGAAAATCGGACCACTCAGTTAAAAGTTCTGAGGTAACTACATAAAAAAAAACAGTTGAATTGAGAACTTCCTCCTTTTTTTGAACTCGGTTAAAAAAAGAGTTAGTAGTTCATTATGCTGACTCTGACAATGAATTGGATGGAGTTTTCTTGTTCATTATTAACAAAAAAACTGTCATCTGATGTTTGGCGATTTAAATAATCTTGACAATGGCGATTTATATCCTATCTATACTAATATTATAAAGAGGAAATATTTGATTGTTTCTTTGTTTGTATTTAAAGCCTCCGAAACTACTAAACCGATTTTAAAAATCTTTTATTATCCTCTCAGCTTGCGTGACCTGTAACATGATATGCGTCTAAACTGGCTGTACCCCTCCCGCGTCCCGCGCGGGAGGGGTGTTATGTTATGACGCATTCTTTCGCGGTTTTCTCGATTAATTTGTACTTAGACCTAGGAAGATCTATATATAATAATAATAATATAATGTTGGACACTTCACACAGCCCCAAGCTAAGCAGAGCTTGTGTTATGGGTACTAGATACGCCTGCGACGCAGGAGGTTGCGGGTTCGATTCCCGCCTCGGGACAAATGTGTGTACGATCTGCAGATATTTGTTCAGGGCGTTCTGGATGTTTTCTATGTATAATAAAATATCTATCTATGTAATGTATAGTATTATGTATAATTAAATTATTATTTATCGGGTCACGGGGCGACAGTGCAATGCACAGTTTGTGTTTTATTTTGAAAATTATTTAATTATTTTAACAAATCGCGAAAGTTTCAAAAGTTTTATTGTATTATGTATATCAATTATCTAGTACCCATAACACAAGCTCTGCTTAGCTTGGGGCTAGATAATGCTGTGTGAACTGTCCAGCATTATTTATTTATTTATTTATTTAAGATAACTGATTATACATAATACAATACACTACATAGATATTTTTTTATTGTACATAGAAAACATCTAGAACGCCCTGAACAAATGTCTGCAGATCGTACACACATTTGTCCCGAGGCGAGAATCGAACCCGCATCCTCCTGCGTCGCAGGCGGACCTTCGCCCACCGCGCCACGGAGGTCGTATATATTTGGATTCTCTGTAAAATTTCCAACAAACTAGCTAGTAAATACTCTGAAGTTTTCTTAAAATATCGAAATGAGGTTCATGGAAAGTAAAGATATATAATGTATAAGAAAATTTTAAGGAAATTGAGGTCAATTTCAAAAGTAAACAAATATCTTTTATTTTATAGTTAAATAGTCTACTAATACAATTAAAATAAAAGAAAACACGTTACCATAGAATTACGGGACCCCACAGAAAGCACCAGCTTTCAAATAAAAAATCATCAAAATCGGACCACCCAGTCAAAAGTTGTGAGGTAACCAACCAAAAAAACAGTAAAACAGATCCTCTACTTTTTTTTGATGTCGGTTAAAAACCGTACTTACTTACAGTAACAATGGGCAGCAGTAGAACCCCAGCTATCAACATAGTCGTGGTGACAGTGTCTCCGGTGAATGGGTGAGACAGGGCTGGATCGTTGCAGTAGAACCCGTACTTATTGCTAGGGATCAGCCCGATCTCGAAGATGACTAGCACTGATAATACTGTGAAAGAATTACATGGTTATTAACAGTTATTAAATTATGAATTTCACTTTAGGTGTTAACAAAGAAATGGGTTTTTTTCGATACCCTATTTGTCTTAGAGTCCGGTTTTTCAGACAGAGTACAACTTCTGATTCTTCAAATCCGGAGTGAATAAGTTCCCTGCCGACTGCCACGTTAATTTGACAGTCATAGCACCCTCTTTTCAAAATATTGGCCGAAGCGATGTCTTGTGGCTAAACTGTATGCAGTTCTTTTTTCAGAAAATAGCTTACCAATAAGTAGCAAAGGCAGATCTACAAGTAAACGCCAGCAGCATCGTTGGCAGCTGGTGGTTTTTAAACTAGATTGGGACTCTGCATCTCTTGTCTGTGAAAGAGAAAACATATTTTTAAAAAAAGGTAAATGCCAGAATAAACCCTAGCATAATAAACTAATAAATAAGTAATATCGAATCCTAGCCAACACATAATTGTGCTAATGTCTCTACGCAGCGAATCAAAAAGTTTCATCTCAGCATAAGGCTCATACCCGAGCCAATATGACAGCGATACCTATTTTATCATATTTTTATGTTTATCATAGGAATTTTTAAAAATCCTACGTTCAGTTTGTGGTATCTATTTTAAGCTATTTTTTAATACCTCTGTAATAGTTTTATCTCATATAGTTTAGGAGGAGATGCGAAAATGGAGTTTGGTGGTCAAAAAGCGCAACTTCGTATCTCTGCCTAAGCTTTACAACATGAAACCAATGAAACTATTACAGAGGCATTAATAAATAACTTATAATAGATACCACAAACTGAACGTAGGATTTTTAAAATTTGCTGCGTTTAACGTAATAATAAGATAAAATAGTTGGGGGCGCCACTTTCACTGGTGTATGGGCAATAATGTTGCTCCACAAAAAGTAGAGTAACGCTGGTTTTCTGACAGAACCTTTGGCGTGTGATATTGTAGCGGGCACAGGGAGTCGATGGATAAAGGTGGCTTGACCGCTATTTGGGATGCTATGGGGCAGGCCTTTGTCCAGCTGTGGACTTGGGTGGACTGATTATGTGGACATTGATTTATAAATGATAATGTGGACTTGTGTGGTAGACCGAAAAAACGCTGGCTTGACGAACCAGGCACCTTTGACAAAGCGTGGGACCGTGGATCCGATTTGCTCACGTGATGCTGGAGGGGAGAAGGCTTTTGCTCAACAGTGGGGTGTCATACATTTAAATTTAACAACAAATTAGGTATGTTAAATTCGTGTTTATTTTGTCATTGAACCAGACTATCTTCTGTTAACCCGTCAACAGTATAGCAATATTGATTTTCCTTGAGTTATGGGGAAAATATAATTACAAGCACTTTCTAAATGTTTAAATTCAGTTTGTGCTAATAATTACATAATTGAGTGTGTTTATAAGTGTTATCAATTCAACAAAGCGTATGGAACTGTGGGAAAACATACCTTCACCAACGAATAATTAAATATTATGAAGGACGTACCTTCTCTATGTAAATAAATGTAACTAGGTGCCTACATTGTAGGTAATGAATAGTTAAAAACATTGACTTGAGGGACGTATTGTATATTTTTTTTTTTTATTTTTTTTTTTTTAATAGACCTTTGTTTGACCGCAATCTCACCTGATGGAAAGCGAAGATGCGGCCGACGGTGTATCACGAAGGTCTAGAAGATACCTATTCACCCTTGTCTTGAAGAGACCCAGGTTGTAATTGGCCGGAAAAATAGAGGCAGGGAGCGAGTTCCATTCCTTTGCGGTGCGAATAATAAAGGTGGAGGAAAACCGCTTAGTGCGAGTGGAGGGTACATCCACCAAGTATGGATGGTAGTGCGCTGTGCGTCTGCTTGTCCTGGAGTGGAAGGGGGATGGTGGGATCAGGTCATGTAGTTCGAGTGAGCATTCACCAAAATGTATCCTATAAAAGATCGAGAGACAAGCAACCTTGCGGCGGTGTTCGAGACTTTGAACTTTAGTCTCTGCAAGGTACTGCTCGTCAATGAGTCTAAAGGCTCTTCGTTCGATCAAGTCTAAGGCTGCAAGGTGGTACTTGGCCGAGCCGTCCCAAACATGGCAGCAATACTCCAAACCAGACCGGACCTGTGCTTGATAAAGGGATAGAAGCTGTTCCGGTGTGAAGTATCGCTTAACCTTATTTAGGACCCCTAGCTTCATGGCTGCTGTTTTGGCCTTCGACTCGATGAATGTGCCAAAGTTCAAAGTTGGTGTGAGAGTGACACCGAGGAGCTCCAGTTAATCATTTATAGGTACCGGTACATTCCGGAAAACGGGAAGCTGGACAAGCGGACTCTTTTTTGCAGAGAAGAGACATGCTTGCGTTTTAGAGGCATTGAAGTTAACCCGATTGGCTTTGCCCCAGTCCGAGACTGCCTTAAGAGTTAAGTTCAAGCGCTGCAGCATGTCTTCTCTCTGCACCTGTACGTCGTTCCGACTGGCTTTCCCGTTGGATAGGTACCTCTCAACCACGGTGCTGTCGTCTGCGTACCCAATGATACCGGGTACCAGCAGGTCATTAATGTGCAGCAGGAACAACGTGGCAGAGAGAACAGACCCCTGAGGTACCCCGGCGTTGATCGCCAATTGATCAGACGAGCAGCCATCAACGACTACACGAATGGATCTTTCCCTCAGAAAGTCGCGAAGCCAGTTGCAGAAGAGGTCTGGAAGTCCGTATGCTGGAAGCTTGTTAATAAGGCTGTCGTGCCAAACCCTATCGAAGGCTTTAGAGACGTCAAGTGAAACCGCGATGGCTTCACCGTGCTTCTCAATGGCCTCGCTCCATATGTGGGTGGCATACACAAGAAGATCTCCTGTAGAACGTTTTCGGCGAAAGCCGTATTGACGGTCACTAAGGCGGTCATTGTCTTCGAGGTATGCCAGGAGTTTGCCATTCAGGACACGCTCCATGCACTTACAGAGCAGGGAGGTGACTGAAATGGGGCGATAGTTAGTGGGATCAGCTCGACTACCTTTCTTGGGCACAGGCTGCACATTAGCAAGCTTCCATGACTTGGGGACTTTACCAGATTTCAAGGACAGGCGAAAGAGTCGGGTAAGGATGGGAGACAACTCAGGAGCGCAGGACTTCAGCACCACAGCCGAGATTCCGTCCGGACCACTAGCCTTATTCACGTCGAGACCACGCAAAGTTTTGAGCACTTCCTTTTGATGTATGCGGATCTCAGGCATGTTTGTACTACATCGAGGAAGGCTGGGTGGTGAAACATTTGAGGTCTCAAGACGTGAGGCCTCTGCTTAATAATCATGCAATGACGCGTGCCCACATTACTTATAGACATAATATTATTTATTATGCACATACGGAATAAAAAATCCCGTTTTCAAGTTCAATCGTTTTGATTTGTCCTGTTTTTTATATTAGTGGTTTTTCAGGGGCGCCTTTTGTGCAAAACGTACCTACCAAATAATTTTTTTTATATTAAAAATCTGTGTTCTACCCATAACCCAAGCGCTGCTTAGCTTTAGAAAAATTGTCTCACATTATTTTATTATTTCATTCCGATTTTTTTTTTATCTTTAATTTTTGTTTGAAATGAGACTAATAATTTGAGCGCAAATCTTTTAGATATGGTGCGGCTAAAAATTAAAAAAAAAACGAAAATAGTCTATTGAATTTTCGTGTAGAAGGCTTGCGTTAATTTTAGAAATCAACATAATTGCATATTAGACAAAGTCATTGTTAAACAGTTGAAATATAGTTAAATAAAAAAACTTCATCATCAGCCTTTAGTAGTCCACTACTGGACAAAGGCATCCTTGTGCGCGCCATAGTGCTCAGACTTCAGTTTGTCGCATCATCAGCCTGCAGGCAACCCGATGGAATGACGACCTTAGAAAGCCTGAAGGGCGTCCTAGCCTACGTATGCCAAGTCGCGGTCTTCACTCAAGAAACGTTCACCCAATTGCTTCCCATTTGCTTCTATTCGCTTCCTATGACAAGAGATTTGCTTCCTCTATAATAAAAAAGTTATTGAACATTTAAAGGTGACCGGCCATCTTGGCGTCAGGACCAAACTACATTATTGTAGAAAACAAATAGAAGCAAATGGGAAGCAATTTTTGGACAGAATTCCAAGTAATTTCAACGTGAAAAAAGATAGGTGACCCAATCCTGACGGTAACAAGAACTTACATCGACATTATTTCGTCTTCGTATGCTACGAGTGAAAGAGGCTATTCTTTTTATGCCTTCTATGCTAGTGCGCACTGCGGAGTTTCTTCGCACCATTCTATACTTTTTTGCCACCAGTATTAAACAAATCACTAAAACACTTCCACTAGCACTCACACTTACACTACCTGTCAGTTGAACTAAGTAATACTCTATGTATAAACTAGATATTCCGGTGCTATATCACTAACTTTTAATAAGCGTCACTTTCACTTCAAATGAATTCTTCTTACAACTATGAATTCCTTCAACACTTTCCAATCCGTTGGTAACTTATCGAAGTTCACAATACGGCAGCCTGATCGATTTATTATTATTTTATTTTATTATATTCACAATAGTAAATATGATTACTGGAATATGTAAACGTGCTTACAATGGAATAGCTTACAGAAAATGATTGTTACAATACGTGATTCTGTTGTTTAGGTCGATTAATTGTTCTATGAATCATGAAAAGGAAAATCCCGGATCTACACACTAGTAACATAATAACTAAGGACTACATACCTACTATGTAGTTACGTTGACCGTGTAGGTAGACTCACAGATAATTTAATACTATACTATAAACTCCTAACTCCTTCTGAACTAAACAAAAAAAATATTACAGAGGTATTAAAAGAAAGCTTATAGTAGGTACCATAAACTGGCCTAATTTTTTTTTAAAATACCTTTCTTCAACCTAAAAATAATAAGCGGCGGCGCTAGTGTGCCTCGGGGTACCGCCCGTAAAGTTTTGACAATGATGCAGTAGTAAGACGCACACGAGATATATATCCAAAGATGGGTCGAGCGCTATCTCGTGATGTCAAGACAATCATTTTTAAAGTGGCCGAATAATTCAAGGAAAGAAGAAAGCTTTGAATATAAAAGTGATCGCGATAGTAGATTAAATATTATAATTGATCCATTAATAACAAATTAAAAAAAATTATAAATTATTAAATATATATATTAATTATAAATTTTCGCCGTGTGGTGCCGGCGGCATAGAATTTGCACCACCCCTATTCTTCCCGTGGGTGTCGTAAGAGGCGACTAAGGGATATCTTCTGGGGGGCGGGCAGCAGCGCCCCCCGCAGAACAAATCTTCCACCAAACTGCGATCCCCAACCCGCATGCCCAGCGTGGGGATTATTACAGTGGACCGATACAGGCTGTGGATGGAATAATAAATTTGCAGAACGACTCCGATTTAAGTTCCAATGGCAACGGAAGATGAAGTTGAAACAGAATTCATGTCAGAATATCTGTAGAAGGTTACATAAAATAAACATTTCGTTTACCTACGATATCCTAAGATCTATCCGACAATATCGATCGCATGTGTACTCTTCCCCCGGCCCCCACCTCGCCGCACTTTCCTAAGGAGCGGTACAGCGGTTGCGGTCAAACTATAGTTGCCAACCCCGGCTTGCTCGTTTTCTTTTGTTTTTAACGCATAGCAAAATAGTTTCCCGATACCCGATATGCCTGTTCAGTTCAAGTTAACCTACATATATCATAAATTATACGCGTGTGTGAGCTACTATACTACTTTTATATTGTATGGAACAGTCTGCAGTTAGCTCAACTGTTTCAATTGTTTATACAATGTTATCACATCACATCACACTAATATCATAAATGTGAAAGTTTGTATGGATGTATGGATGGATGGATGTTTGTTACCTTTTCACGCCAAAACTATTGAACGGATCTGGCTGAAATTTTGCATACAGGTAATTCTAATCCTGAAATCAAACATAGGTAATTTTATCCCATAAATCTCTCTTGAGAAAAAATCACCATTAAACGTTTCCATAGGAACAACGCGGGGCGCAGCTAGTATATTATATAAGAATTGTGTACTTATGTAATAACTCATCTGACGAATCCATTGTATTGTATTGTGCCGGTTTTATAAGGATAATTTTGTTGTAGCTCTTCACATTGGATATTAAATGATATTTTATCCTTTTGTTATATTCTTTGAACTTCCAATTTTCTTAGTTTTACATAGTTGGAAGGAAAACGCACGTTAGAATGAAAAGGAAATTATCAATAATTAAAAACTAATTTATTAATTGTTAATTGCATTCTTTTTCCTCTTATATAAATCAATTCTTTCAACAATATGATGACTGGTATTATGGTTCATACCGCATCTTGGTTTTTAGCAGAAATGTAATACGATTTAGCCGAAACTTAAAAGTCACGACCTATATTCTTCGGGACCTAGTTGTCCATGGTTTAGACTCGTCATGTCATGACGTACGTGACTTGCTTACGTATTTGGAAGTTTGAACGTTTATGACGACCAAGCTATAGGTAAACCCTGACCAAGGGAGAGTCCTATATGAAATTAAATTTGCAATATAATCGAAACTAGTCATAATTACCAAATTTGGTAATATTAGAAGTGTTTTTATCATCAATGGACTTTATATTCATGAAGCCATCTGCTTATGTATTCAATTCAATTGTGATACACAGGTATGGAAGAGAGAGATAGTTTATTTTACCCAAAAACAGTTCAGATAAGTTAAATCTAAATCTAAATTAAAGTTTCGTATGACAATCTTACTAACTAGTTACTTACACTAAATAGCAGGTGGTAAAGGGTAAAATAGGTCCAAGCCTCAGCCTGTTGCAGTATTAAGCATTTGCCCAACACTGCTGGTTTTGAGGCATGGCCCTTAAGAGGATAAATGATAAGTATTGTGATTTACTATTAGACAAAAAACTTTATTTTTACGCCGAAATATTTCTAAATATTTACACCCACTTTTTTATAATTCAGGGCAATCTACGTAGCATCATTAAAGGTTATATATCTCGTCATAACCAAACTACTGAAAGGATCGGGCAAAGTTTTTGCATGGTTGTAATAATAGATCTAGATTAATTTAAAAACAACTTTTTCTCACGGAAAAAAGCATGTAAAACTGAGGGTAGAGTCGTTAATCATAACATAAAGTGCATTCATGCACAGATGCACGTATACGAACGAAAAGTATGACGTAGTATTTATTGTTTTTTTTTTGTTTTTACCTTATATATAAATGGAGTAGTTCCAGACCGCTCCAAGAATTCATTCCCCCGGTGGAATGAATTCTTGGAGCGGTCTGGAACTACTGCTCCCATCGATCAAAAATTTCGTGGCCTCCCCCATAGATACATAGAACCTTACGAAAATGACACTCAAAATTGTCTACGATTTGTTTTGACGCAGACAGTTTGCGCAGAGCCTGACAAAGTTTCTGCTTATGGAACAAGATATTAGTGGAGTTGGATTTATTTTATTTTTTAAGTAGGTAGGTAACTGTTAATAATAAAACTACGTTTTTACAGGAACAATCTGTATATCATACCGTTACCTTGTACCTACTATCATATTTCATTTCATTTGGTTCCTTCTAGTTAATAATAAAATAAATAAAAATCTTTTATCACGGATATTAAATAGTTAGGTATATGATGATAAGATGGTTTAGAGAAGTTTCAGAACTGTTTCTGTGTAGTCAATACATAACAAATATAGTGCAACAAGAAAAGAAAAAAAAATAATCAAAACAATTATCTAATATTTTTTATAAATGTTTCAATCGTTATCAAATAAATCTAGTCTTTTTAGATTAACAATAATAGCAGGAACAAAAATAATTAAAATATATATATATATATATATATACATATATAAAAATTGCCTCTCTATTCATGTACTTAGAACAAAGTTATAATCGTAACTTAAGCAATCCAACAAATAATTTTCAACGCCGATTTCTTGAGGTAAGGGCAATAATTGTGTAGTGGTAATAAATGCATTCAAATTTTACTTAAAATAGTCTTTTTAGTGTCTTGGATGTGTGATTTTTGAAATTTCGCTAGGCATGCTTTCTGTCCAAGCGCTCAAATGACACTAATTAAAATGCTTTCCATACATGCCAAAAAGGAAAGCTTTTGATACAGACGGGTTCAGAGCGCGCATTTTGCATCTAAGGGGGGCTGGCGCAATTTTTGATCGATGACTGCTCCATATAAAAATAAGTAAGTAGAGTCTTCTGACTCTACTAAAAGACATTTTTATGACACATCCGCAGACGCTGATGGTACTTCAATATACTGATTGTACCTAGCTGTAACATTCTGCACAAACCCAGACGGATTCACTACGGATGTAAGCGGGTTGGTTAACTACGAATCTTATTTGTGTTGGAAGAACATGACATGTGTTCTTCAAAATAATGTTCATAATGAACCCGCTTACATCCGTAATGAATTCGTCAACCTACGACAGTTTTAATAATAAAAAAAAAACTGTGTCGTGTTTATAGAATGTTAAAATGTAAGATTAGAATAAGTTTTATATTAGTTATATATTATATTATTTATCTATATTATTCTAAGGCCTCAATCTTCTTATTGTAATTTTGTAATTCATGGTGTTCTGTCGTAGCTCAATAAATAAATAAAAAAGAAATGACCTGCATTATTTATTATATAATTTACTAAAGGTACTCGTACGTACTCGAATACAAAGCTTGCAGTAAACGCATTCCAGCTAATCAAAAAGCTTTGCCAACGCCTCGGATAATTGGCTTTATTTCACAATAACTCAGGCTCGTCTACCATTTGCATAGGATTTGCAATAAACACGAAATCCCATATTTTATCGCCAATTATTTAGCTGCAACATCGATAAATGACTGCCATTCATTATGTGCGCACTCGGTGCGTAGTAATGAATATCATATCGCTTATGCTAACGAACGTTGAATGTCGAAATACCGAGATAAAATATATATAAACTGTACTATTCAATTTTACTATAGAAACTTTCGTAGTTTGACAAATTCACTATGAATGTAAGCAACACAAACATGGTTCGTAGTTAACCGGCTTACATTCATAATGTACTATTCAAATTAAAATTAAAAATGACGTTTTTTTCAAAAATACAATAAATGGATCAAATCATATAAAAGTATATTTTTATATGATTTGACCTTTTCAACATGAATTTGACATGAAAACCTGTGGTGCGAAACAGCGCTACTGACACGGAAATAATGCTTTGGTATGTAGACTTAAGTAAAGAAACGACGAAAATAACCTTTTGCCTGTTAGTTGTTATTTTTCGAGTTTCAGCAATATCCGTACCAAGCTTTTTTATCCTCTAGCTAGATAATCTGATGTTTTATAGTAAGCCTTTTAGCACTTTAAAGTTTTAACAGTTTTTTTCTATTCATATTTTTGTAAGTATATAACAAGTTTTCATAAATATATTGACATGGTACTGTCATTATATTTATTTCTTTGAATTTATCAAATAGGGATTCTCTGGGGCCCATTTTATAGATGGCAAGAGCAGACCTCTTCTGCAGCACAAATCATGAACCTCTAGTTAGATAGTAAAAACAAATAAAATACATTAGTCTTGTAAGCCAACATCATAATGTTACTCTCCAAAACGTTATTATGACACTTGCGCGACGGATATTTGCCTGAGTGGACGTTTGTGTGAGCAGACATTTGCTTGAGTAGACGTTTGCGCGAGTAGACAATTGCGCGAGCAGACGTTTGCGTGAGTAGACATTTGCGCAAGTTTACCATTTACGCGAGTGAAAACTTGAAAAGTAACAAAACTCCTAATATCTCTCGAAATATGTCCCAGAGAGAGTTGCGGATTTCACCAATGTGTAGGGGATTTTACTTTCTTTCTTTTAATATCCCCCCCCCCCTTCCGTCTCCGTAAAGATGAACATATTTTAAAGTGAAACACCTTATCACGTGCTCAACAAATGATTTTAACGCACACTCATTTAAGTTTGAGATGCGCAAATACTGAATACTGCGAAGACTGACCGCACGAAAAAGAAGACGTCACGATAACGTATCGATACTATCATCACACAAGACACTTTTTTTTAAATAGGAGGAGGTTTTTAATTTGACTGTATTTATTTTGTTACCTCGGAACTTTTGACACCCAGTTAATTTTCATGATTATTTTTTAATAAATAATTGAAAGCTGCAATGGTGCTTCCCGTGTGGTCCCATTTTAATATGGTCCAGTTCTGACAATGAGATCCATGAAAAAACTATATAGTTGAAGTCGGTTTTTAGTTTTGTGAAACAAAATCAAGTATTATATACTTACAAATTAAAAACTGATTTCTTTGAATCAACGGTTTTTATAATTAGAACTTACGTAATTCATTGTTATATATTATTGTATAATAATTTTTATCCAAACTACAGAAATCCAAAATAAGAAACAACACAGTAGGAACTCTTGCAAGATAATACATTTCATTCAGTTATGTTCTTAATTTATAAATTTCTATTAAATGACGTTTACTGTTTACGCACTGTAAAATAATAATTTAAATTTTCTGATTTTAATTTATTTTACAATTTAAAATAAATCAAAGAAAACGTAGATAAGAAATAAATAATCTATTAATGTATTTGAGCAAATAAAGAATTCATACTTTTATTAAAATTAATTATTTTGACATAATCTAGAGGTGGGTCATTTATTTTATGATTCAAAAATGATTAATTAACTCCCTAGTAGATGAACGAATCTAATGTTTTTTATTTAAATTAGAAGAATTCAGTGGCACCTATCATATTTTTTTACTGACATCAAAAAAGGAGGAGGTTCTCAATTCGTCTGTTTTTTTATGTAGTGTGTTACCTGAAAACTGTTTACTTGAGATACTGGTGAACCAGTTTTCTAAGTTTATGAGTGGATTGCCGATTATATGCCCGAGATATTATTATGCCCAAAGATTTACCGCCATGCCAAGCGAAGTTTGTGAGCACACAAACTTGTCTTTAGCATTTGGAATCATTGTATTATCTGTTTTTGTGGTGTGCTTGTAGTTTTACACAAAAGTTCTTGCAAAGCCATTGCTCATTATATAACAATAGTAAAAGTTAAGTTTATTGACAAAACACTGCGTCTTGCTTGGGCCAGTTTTTGTGTATTTGTTGTGTGTTGGCCCACAATGGTCCCGCACTGCAAGGAATAGGAAACAGTGGAAGGCCTTAGGAGGCATAAATGTCGAATAACAATCTGAAATAAGGAAGAAATAACATAAAATAAAAAATAATTCATAAATAAAGGCTGCTAATTTTATGAGCACTTTGAACTTTTTATCGAGTTCCTCTCAGAATCTTGATAGGCTTAAATTTTTCTAACAATTATTATTTATACAATAACTATTATTTTAACATAGATATCATACATTTTTAACGGAGAGAGAGAAACGACTATACACGTAGAGTTTTTACTTCTGTTTAGTTTTGAAGCTCTTATTTTATTACTATAATCTTCTATAATATGAATGAATCGCTAAATGTGTGTGTAAGCGCATAACTCAATAACCCCTGGACCAATTTGGCCAATTCTTTTTTTTTAATGTTCGTTGAAGTTCAAGGATGGTTTTTACGGCGAATAACTGCCGTGAAAACACCTTTAAACGTTTCCATAGGAACAACGCATGTGAAGTCGCGGGGCACAGCTAGTTGTAAATAAATAATATTGGACAGTTCACACAGCTTTATCAAAACTTGTACCTTGTACTTAAACTGATATGCAAATGCCTAATACTGCATAATTACATTAAAGGGTCCCTTTTTACCCAATGTACCTATAGAGAATCGTTAGATTTATTAAGTACTTAATAATAGTTTATTTTCTTTTATTGTATATACCATTTTTTTTTTGTTAAATTAATTTATCTTTACATGTCTATCTCATATTTATATAGTGTACGTAGAAAATATTCAAGTTAGTTTGTTTTGTAAGTTTTAGTGCACTTACATACTTACTATAGTATAATAAAATAACGTTTATAAAAAACAGAGGGAGAGTACTAACATCTTTATAAAGTGTCAAAAATATGAATCAGATGTAAATATCCAGCCATTTTTCAATTTAGTTAGAAATGGTTCCATCTCATTCAGATCGTGCGCTGAATAAACTATTACAAATTTTATTCTGATGGACTAGTTACGTCACTTGGAGATTATTCAATTGTAGAATAGAATCTTTGCTACTGTATCAATTGAATAATTGCATGTTAGTTCAACTACTCGACAATAGGTGACGCTAGTGAGCGCCGTTTAAATAAAATTGGTTGTCGGTCGTTACTACTTTCGTAGGGTCGCACATTTAGATCGGTCAGTATCGGAAAGTCTGAAATTTTACGAAGATCTCTTCTTAGGAACTATGTCATCGATTTTAGTATCAAAAAAACTGCATTCTTACCTTAAAAAGAACTTATACTCAGCTCGGGAATCGAACCCGGACGTTTTGAAAAATAAAACGAACACTACATTTTATATTTGGATATTGATTGTAATTTTTACTTCTGTTTAGTTTTAAAGCTCTTATTTTATTAGTATTTTAATAAATAATTAATCTTCGACAATTCACGCAGCGTCTGGCCCCCAGCTAATCAAAACTAGTACGTAGTGTAGTGTAGGTCTTAAGTAGTAATGTTACTATGAAACATGATGTCTAAAATGAATAAAATGCATTGTTTTCGTAAGATCTATTAAATTTTCAAAATTGCCATGATATTTCCAATCTTAAGGAATTCCCATACTAACTATGATCTTTATATATGTATAATGATCTAAATGTGCCGCCCCTGTATAATAAAGTGACTGCCTCATTGGTCTAGCAGTTGCGTGTTCAAATCCCAGGTTCAAATCCCTGGTCGGGTCAAAGTGGTTATTGAATAGAAGAATAGAATAGAATAGAATATTATTTTATTTGTAACTTAAAATCAACAAAGAAAACATATATGGCTTAAAATAAAAGACAAAGCATCTGTTGATTAGAGTCACAAAACGGTCTCTGTCTCAGCATGAGCTGGTTGTAAACACGTTACAATCAACGCTGGTCTTCCGACAGAGCCATTTGGTGACGTCACGGATGACAACACATCTACTAAGACACAAAACAATCAACGAATAAAAACATACAAAAACAAAAAAACAATAACGGTTGACAAATAACTCATAAAGAAACAAAAGAAACAAAGCACAAAAATACACAGCGTGGGTTGTTTTTTTTTGTGTACAACTAAAAATAATTTGTATTGTAAATAATTAAATTGTACATGGCCTCGTTATATGATACTATTGGGAATATTGGGATTTGCCTTAAGCCGTTGGCCCAACGCCTGGCATCTCTCCGGTCGTATCAGTCTGTCGAATAGAGAGTGCACCCGCACACACTACCCCCCATGAGATAAACGTTAATAAGGTGCTAATAGGGGGAGGCCTGCGTCCAGCAGCACTAAAACAGGCTGCTGGGGTTGAGGTTGAGTTACTATTGTTAGTGTATTTTTTATGTGTATGTATCAAAAGTTATGTTTACTAGATTATTTAAAAACCGTCCATCCTATAAATATATTCAAACGTCAGGCGCGACCTGCACGACATTAATAAATAAAGTACCTAACTGATAATGAAAATGTTTGGGTGTTTATACGGTTTTTCCGATGCAGGTTTCATAAAATTTGTCAATTATGCGCTAATATAATAAAGAGGTGTTATATATTGTTTTTGAAAACCTCTGTGGCGCGGCGGGCGAAGGTCCGCCTCAAGACAAATGTTTGTACAATCTGCAAGGTGATTTTTATCCCACGGGAACTGATTTATGGGATAAAAAGTAGCTTTTGTTTGATTCCAGGGTTAGAATTACTTGTATGCAAGATTTCAGCCCTATCCGTTTAGTAGTTTTGGCGTGAAGAGGTTACAAACATCCATCCGTCCATACATCCACACAAACTTTCGCATTTATTATAATAGTAATAATAATAATAAAATAATTATTCGCAGAGATGGGTTTACAAAGCAGGTACTTACAATCTATTTCCTTTTATATAAAGTTAGGTTATTTTAGTCTTTTATTACATAGATACCTACTTGTGATAAAACTTTTAGGTTAAGATAATGTCACCTCGCTCTAACTAAGTTTGTTACTTGTATTTAGACACGAGGGCTCAATCCTCCGGCTTCTTATAGGTTCATAATAGTTTTGTATTAGTAAAATTGAAATGCAGTAATGAAAGACAGAGATAAACCTACTTGATATTATACTAAAAACTTTAAGACAAAGATATACCTACTTGATATTATACTAAAAACTTTTTCGACATCATGATTGGAACGAACCTCCACTTAATCCTAATTGAAACAACGAAATATTATAGCTTAGGCAAAATTAGAGCGATACAAAACAAGAATACACCAGAAAAATAATAGCAGTGAGTAAGTGTATAAATTAATAATACTAATAGTGTGATGTGATTGTTTGCAAATAAATGTACCTAATATAATTTAATGTAAGAATGTTTTGTACAGTTTTTTTTCATTACCTGTTATTGTCTAATCTTCCCAAGCTATCTTATCAAATGCACGTACCTATAATTTATTTAAACAGCTGATTAAAGGTAGGTATCTCTATACAAAAAAAGTACCTATCAAACTCGTGGATGTTATCTAACGAAAGGATTATGATTACCTATATGCAAAATTCAGCCCGATCTGTTCAGTAGTTTTGGCGTGAAGAGGTAACAAACATCCATCCATACATCCATACAAACTTTCGCATTTATATTATGAGTTGGTAGCCAAACGCTAATCCATCAGCAATAAAAAAAAGACATAGTGTGACTAGCGACCCCCGCACGAGTGCAATGCTGATGTATTATTCAGAGTCAGAGCCAAATCGTTTTTTTCTTTAGACTTACAAAATAAGCACTTAGACAAGTCAATTTTTTTACTATATAAACAACTTGATAAAAAGAAATACGGTGCAATTGACTCTAATTCACTTCAATTTTATGGCCACTAGCGGAAGAAGGAAGATTCATATAAATAAACCTTTTCGTTGAATCACTCTATAAAAATTGCGTACATTTAAAGTTCTAAGCATACACGGGAGCAGACAAAAAGCGGGAAGCTACTTTTTTATACTATGTAGGATGTTCAAGTAAGTCTATGTCCGTTTCCGGGATACCTTGTGTCCAAAGGAGATCAGTCAAAGTTGCCCCCGAATTTAGTTTTAACAATTTTATTGAAGTTGCACGTGTGAAAGCTTGTTCATAATTAATATATTTTTTTCAATAACCGTTCAATTACTACAATGGAACAGACACTTCTGAAAAAAAATATCAAATGTATTTTACATGATTCAAATACAAATACAAAATACAAAATGATTTATTTGCCAATTTACTTAAAATAGGTACACATTACTGGCGGCCCCCGCACGAGGCAAGCCTGTGTCGCGGGAAGCCTGTTTACAAAAGTAGCTTTGTCGGTGGCGATTAAATGTAACTTATACAGGGCAAACAAACAGAATAATAACATTATATTCATCGACACAATCTAAGGTTCCACAGATAATCAATGATATTATAATAAGTATAAACTGAGGTCAAACCTCTGAGGATAAAACCATAAGAATAGAGACTCTATATTCTTATGGTAAAACCTCATTGATTATAGGCCTGTCTCAAAGGCAGGCCATTCTATGGCAAGTTTGTTTTCTCGATGGATGTTATGCACTCATCGATCTAGTATTTCGCGGCCTCCACGGCGAAAACTTTGATCGATGTATGCAGCCCTCGATGCAACCTTACGTAACGTGACATGTAAATACATCGTCGAGCAAGCGACGAACATTTTTAAGCTGTCAGTGTTCAATGAAAATCATAACCTCGAATTCCGAAATTATTTTGCATTCTTAGTACCTTATTATTTATTTATTTATTTAACGTACAAAACACATCACAATCACTTTCAAATATAGGGTTATATAATGCTAGATTTAAGCTTGATTGCAACATAAACATATGTACGTGCTGTTATAATATATATACATTATATATCGAGTAGGTAGAGTTTTTACTATCTATTACAGGTTATTGAAATAAGACAGTAAAAGATGTATTAACTGATTACGATTAAGTTTGCCAAAATTATATTACATGCTATAGGTATAATTGTAAAACTTTAAAATAGGTATAAATGTAAAATAGAATTCACAATCGCCTACGCTATTCCAAAAACGTATGCTCTGTCCCGCTCCTATGAACACCAAATCCTACTATAACAATCCTACGACTATCCTTTTCACAAAATGGCTTGCAATGCGCCCTCTTAAACGCAATTTATATTTGAAAATTGTTGAGAAATAATGAGTGTTTGTGGAAAGTGAGTGTGAGTGGAATTCATGTTCACTGTAGAATTATTGTTTCTTATAGCCTAAGCTGCAGCTTAGTTAAAGGCAAGATACCTCTGCTAAGAGAAATGCAAACCTACATACTTAATAATAAAGATCAGGATCAATAATTCATGCTATAAGATCTTACCTTATCACTTAAGTCAGGGGCCGAATATGAGTACGAAGGTATCGTGAAGACCTCTGTACTCTCCGTTGGCGATATCTTCGCAGAAACACAGTCCAATGCCCCCCTCATTTTCAACTTTATACGCACAATTTTACTACTACTTTATTATTGCTTAACTTAAGTCTGTCATTATTCGTTTATCGCTTGATATTTTAACAATACTAAAAAAACAACTTTCAGGTTAAAACTACCTGAAATAAAGTTCACTTTTTTGCACCGAACTCTACCAAAATCCAAGTCTAAGATCACTTTATTAACTTACAGAAATTAAGTTCACTCTTTTGCACCTAACTCAAGTAAATTATGCAGTTAACTGCACTATTTCTTTAAATCAGTTTATGTTTATGGATAATGTTATGAAATTAAAATATTATTCACGTTGATGTAGAGTACACGACACACGAACGCTCGTGTGTCCGCCGATGTGTTATTGCTCTGACTGCGTGTGCGCCGCTCTCGACGTACAATGTCGTAGTAAGTTATAAAATTGCTGGAAGCGGCATGCCTCGATCAATTTATATGGCCAAGATACCAATGAAGCGAGAATTTGTGAATTTTTTAATAAGTACACGATTTTGGTAGATACTATATTTGGTATTAATCAACAGTAGCACCCATCAGTGAATAACATTTGAGTTTCAGTTCCAAAATTTTCATTTAACTCGTTTTTTTTGTACGACTTCAAAAAAGGAGGTGGTTCTCAATTCATTTGTTTATTTTATATTTTTTCATGTATCATAATTTATATTTCCAGAAGTTTTTTAAGGCTTGCCAAATTAATTGATTCGGCACTCATAAAATCACGAGTTATTTAATAGATAATTTTCCCATGATGCTCATCATTACGAAGCTGTGAATTCTTGATTAAAAATACACCTTGTATTTTTAAGTTTTTTGGAGAGGGCAGTAAGGGGAGATAACCAGGAAACTGGTCTTAGGAGACCGCTGTAGCGACGAAGTTGAGAAAGTCTTACGACAACTTCGTCCTGTCTACTGGACTGAAACTGGCGATCTCTGGTGTCGGAGGTCAAAACCACATCGGGTCATTGCGCCACGCCAGTACCTAAATCACACTATCACACTTAAAATATTATAAGGGCGAAAATTTGGATGGAAGTATGGATGTATGGATGGATGTTTGTTACCTCTTCACGCCAAAACTACTGAACGGATCTGGCTGAAATTTTGCACACAGGTAATTCTAATACTGGAATAAAACATAGGCTACTTTTTATCCCATAAATCTGTTCCCGTGGGATGAAAATCACCTTTTGATGTTTTCATAGGAACAACGCGTGCGAAGCCGCGGGGCGCAGATAGTATCTCTATAAACGAAGATTCGTCCCATCCCGTCGTGCAGTGCTAGGATAAGACGAAGTAGGAATTAGATAAAATGACAATACAGCCGTGGTGTGGTAGCGTTGTGAGATTCGACCTCTTCAACGCAGCCCTAGGTGGTTACGACTAGGGGAAGCTATCAGTGGAAGGGTAGCAGCTTGATATTGTGTATTTTTGACATCTCATAGCGATTATTAATCCGCCTGCGTGGAAATTATGGCAAAATCTCCTTTGTTCTTCCTTCGAAGATTTCAAAGTATCATGCACAACAACCGAATAGATTCACCTTACCAATATATACTCAATTACGTGCTGTAGGTACTAGGTATATAATATAAAACCTAAACAGTCACCTACCACTTAACGATCTCAATCTATCAGATAACGATATGACATGGAGCTCAATGGTTATGTCGTATGACACATCTAGAGATAGCTGATATCTATCTCTACGTATAGACGCTGCCGGCGACCATATTAACGAGTGAGTCATGCGAGGTTTCACTGGGTAGGTTGTACTTGCTACCTATTCTGTGACTAAGGCCGAATTCACGATCCTAACCGGTTGTTGAGGGTAACGGGTATTCGTAACGGATGTAAGACTTGTACTCAAACTTGTATATGTATATACTTCTTGGTAATGTTACGATCTTAAAATAAGTGCTTTTTTGTACCTTCTCAACGTCAACGGCCTTTTATACTGGGCGCAGGACTTTTCCTGCAGCCATTAATTAATTAAAAAGGGAAGATGAGGTACTAGTTTCTCGAAAATGGCAACCTCATATTGTGTAAAATTGTGTGTTCCCACCTCAGTCACCGTCGGACCGGCGGCGGCGGCACGGGCGGTCGTGATTCGCATGAAATATTGTTGTCTCGGTCTCACTTCGGTCTTAGATACGTCTTTCCGTCTTTGTTCTTCTTTGTATTGCACAGGACTGGAAATATAACTGTGAGCGTATGTGTTTGCGTGTAGTTGTAACACATGCCAATTTTTGAGTAAGCGCTGCAGCCCACCGGAGAACGTAACCTATCTTCCCTTTTTAATTAATAAATGCCTGCAGCGCCTGTTTATATCTTACGAGGGTAATGTTCATATCCCCCACGCTGGGCATGCGGGTTTGGGATAGCAGTTCGGTGGTAGAATTGTTCTGCAGGTGCACGCCCCCGGTGGATATTCCTTAGTTACCTCGTACAACACCCACGGGAAGAGTTGGGGTGGTGAAAATTCTAAGCTAACACCACACAGCAAGCTTATTTGTACAGTACATAATAATTGTGAATCTATTTTATTCAGTCAGTGCCTGGACAATGGCGACGTCACTGCTACTCGTAGGTCTGAGTAGTTTGTGTACCTACTTATAAGAAAAAGTTCCATCTAAACTAAATATGCTTTTTACAATGATGTTAACATGACCATGACAAACATCTGGTTATAATGTGACGATTTGATCATCCCCCATCGTTGGCTATATCGTCATCCATGAAGGTCCGTGAAACGTCATGTATCACGAATACCGTCATTGACGAGAAAAGAAAATAAATAGAAACAAGACAAAAAATAAACATCACACTAATATTATAAATGCGAAAGTTTGTATGGATGGATAGATGTTTGTTACCTTTTCACGCCAAAACTACTGAACGGATCTGTCTTAAATTTTGCATACAGGTAATTCTAATCCTGAAATCAAACATATGCAACTTTTTATCCCTAATCATCAATGCGTAGGGTCCTAAACTAGCATTGGTTGTATTTCACGATCCAGGGATTTTTCAATTAAAGATTATGTAAGAAATAAAATAAAAAAAAACAAAGACAGGTGAGAATAAATTAAAACGAAAATCCTACTATCAAAATATTATTATTATTATTATTATTATAAATGCAAAGGTTTGGATGGATGGATGTGTGTTACCCCTTCACGCCAAAACTAATAAACGCATCGGGCTGAAATTTTGCATACAGGCCATCTCGTATCCTAGAATCAAACAAAGACTACTTTTTATCCCATTAATCTGTTTTCATTGGATACAAATAACCTTTATTTCCTTAAAACAACGCGTGCAAAGCCACGGACAGTGACTAGTTCAAATTGAAGAAGAATCTCACAGCGTTGTGTCAAAAAGCCGCGTCGGCTTGGACCTGTTTTCTACGCCAAGTTAGTTTACTATAACTTATGTAAGCTTGTGGGTCATACTTTGTTCCGGCTCTGCATCATCAGCTCGTATTGATTTAAACGGTTCCATTGGACAGGCTATCATTCTATTTTAAGCCTTATTTACATTGTGATTAAAATGTTAGTTTATTTAGTCATAAATTTAGTCAACTTTCGTCAGCGGCACGTTTTGAATACCCACTGTTTACGAAGTTATTGTATTCTCTTTGCTACTGTTTGTTTTCCGTCCATGCGATTGGAGCGGGCGGAGACTAGGATTTTTGTTTCCAAGACGTTATTTCGTGTTTCGTGTTATTTTAGCATGTTATATTAGACCTACTCTAATATACCAACCAAATTTTGACTTTTTAAATAAATATGAACCAATTGCAAAGTGGCTGCCCTATGTCTTCGATAGCCTCACAAATTCCATCTTTGAGGTCTTGAATCGACGCTGGGCTGTTGGTTCTTCTTCTCTTTCACGTGGCCGCAAAGGAAGAAGTCACCAGATGTTAAATCACAAGATCTCGTTGGCCAATTGTGATCACCTCTTCGAGAGATAACACGGTCCGGAAACTTTTCCCGTAAAAGAACAATGGTTGCCGTTGCCTGTGTGGCACGTAGCGCCGTCTTTTTCAAAGTAAACTTTGTCCAGATCAATACCATCCAATTCCAGTCATAAAAAATCATTAATCATCCTTTGATAGCGCAGTCCATTCTCCGTAACTGATGCTCTAGCCTCATTTCCATAGTGAATTTTAATAATTTCAATGCGTTGTTGAAGCGTGTATCGCTCCTAGGAAGGAGCGATACACGCTTCAACAACTCCTTTCTTCTTTTAATGGCGTCTACGTCTGGGTTGACATAATTTCGCCAATGTCCGTAATATTAAAATATAAGCAACGTTGTTCGGTAATAAAGATAGATAAACGAAGTGAATTCTTCGATAAAATGTTTATCAAATAGATATAAGAAAATTACAAAATTATGGGCAACGTTGTACGGTAAGGTTTTCAAGAACCCGTGTATCGCTCTATTTTTATTATTAACGTAGTTTCTATTTCTACTAGTCAAATGTCAAAAAATGATAGCTTCAAAAGTGACATCTACCGAAATAGCGGGCTATACAAAATCACACCTCATATTGGAAAACACTATAAATACCCTATAATTTAATAAATAAATAATGCTGGACAATTCACACAGCATTATCTAGCCCCAAGCTAAGCAGAGCTTGTGTTATGGGTACTAGATAACTGATATACATAATACAATACACTACATATATAGATATTTTTTATTTGTGTTATGGGTACTAGTTAACTATGATATACATAATACAATACACTACATAGATAGATATTTTAAGCTATTGCATAGCTTCTATCGCGGGCCTTGAGCGCGGGGACCGAATCCAGAAATTCCGTAACGAAAAAACCTTGACTTTTGTCTCTTTAGTTCAGCAACTCGCCTCTAGATGGCATTGCAATAGCTTTACCGCGGCAGTCCCCGAGTGCCACACGTCTTTTTTTATTATACATAGAAAAACATCCAGAACGCCCTGAACAAATTTCTGCAGATCGTACACAAATTTGTCCCGAGGCGGGAATCGAACCCGCAACCTCCTGCGTCGCAGGCAAAAAAAAAACAAAAACAGTTCCTCTTAGCTTAGAATCCTTAACCTTCTAATTTTTAGATTTGTATTTATTTATTATGTTATAAGGATTTTTTTATAATATTTAATTAGACTTGCGTTGTAGTGTAGGCATGTACCGAAAAAAATGAAAATGTACCACGTATGTGCGTAGAAAATTTTTCAGAAAACCGTACTAATATGAATGTAGAAAAAAGGCACCCTGAGTTATGTGAAGCTGTGTTAAGTGAAGAAGGTCAGTCTAAAAATAAGGAAAATAAATTCAGCATTTTTTTATATCTGTGATTCTTTCTGCACCATATTATTTACGTAGTTATTATGTGGCCATTTAAAGCTCTGCGTCTAAGGCAGTGACCTCTTTTATTTACACACTAGAGGTCAGTAGTCTTCTTATTTCGCAAAACTTTTTTCAATAAACTGGCACAATGACATTGACATTCCTGTCACGTAGACAAAAAATCAAGATAAAAAATATAAGTAATCGGATGAAGAAAGTTTTGATAACATCACATAAATTAAACCCCCTTTAACCATGAATTTGCCCGAGATCAATCCTTATGAAGAAAGAGCTATTGATATAGTTATCAATGTTATAAATAAAGCGAAATTTATGGTGGGGGAGAGACTAAACTTATTTCAGTTAGCCAGTGGGTATAAAATACTACTAACTACTGCCGTGTGGTACCAGCGGCTAATTTGCACCACCCCAACTCTTCCCGCGCGTTTCGTAAAAGGCGACTTTAAGGGATATCCACTGGGAGCGGGTCCTAGCAGCGCATCCTGCAGAACAATTCTACCACCGAACTGCGATCCCCAACGCGCATGCCCAGCGTGGGGGATATGAACATTACCCTCGTAAGATAAAAACAGGCGCTGCAGATTATTGGGTTTTACCACTACAGATAATACTACAGCCAATAGGTGTTTAAGAAGCCTGAGTCCAGTGGTGGACCATTATTGGCTGTTGAGGAAGGCGCTTATCAGGGAGACGCCTGCGTCCAGCGTTGGACGAATATAGGCTTTTCAAGTTGAGGCTAAGGAGAATGATTTTGTACGACAATATTTTTCTTTTACCCACAGAGAGTCGCAACGAGCTTGCTGCCAGCTACAAACTATACCTCGCTGATCTCGGAGACCCTATATCCAAGTACGCGGAGGAGTTCATCTCCAACGCTATCGAGAGGCGTTGGAACCTGACCCCTGTCCTCATGTACGTCGTGAAATATCAAGGGATGTCGCAGGATGAGTGTGCACAGTATTATTACTATGAAGTTAGTATTCTAACCATCATTTTATGATAAAGGAAGATGCGCCCCGCGTCTTCGCACGCTTTGTTCCCATAGAAACGATTAAAAGGGATTTCTATCCCTCGGGAACTGATTTATGGGATAAACAGTAGCCTGTGTTTGATTCTAGGATTATAATTACCTATATGCAAAATTTCAGCCCGATCCGTTTATTAGTTTTAGCGTGAAGAGGTTACAAACATCCATCCATACATCCATACAAACATTCGCATTTATAATATTATAGTGTGATAATAATATTAGTGTGATGATAAATATCATTCATTTTTGCAGTTAGGGAAAACAATTTTGAGAAGGAGTCCAAGAGGAAGGTCTAGTTATGCTGGGCAGCGTTTGGGAAACTACGTCGAGTGTTCTCGTCATACATACCGCAATGGTTGAAAACGAAAGTTTTCAATCAATGCGTCCTATTTGGCATGATAACCTACGGAGCTGAAACGTGGTCACTCATGGTAGGGCCTGGTCCACTAGTTCAAAGTCGCTCAGCGACTTAAAAAGGAAAAAGCTATGCTCGGGTTCCCTTTTATGGATAGGATTCCTAACAAATGCATCCGACAGAGAACCAAAGTTATTGGCATAGCTCAAGGAATTAGCAAGCTGAAAAGGCTGACAATATCTCGCAAAGAACCGACAACCGCTGGGGTAAACGTGTACTTTAGTGGAGACCGAGGCAAACGGGGCGTAGAACACGCTTCTGCCAGGTGGGATGACGATCCGCAAAAGACTGCAGGCAGATACTGGATGCGTCAAGCTGAAGACAGAGCGCTGTGGCGCTCATTAGGGGAGGCCTATGTCTAGCTGTGGAATAATAAAGGTTGATGATGATGATGATATAACATTCCATCGTTTGTATATTATTATTATGGGCCCTTCGGTGTATAATCGGCTGCTAGATTGGATCCGGAATGCAGCTTCTCATTACAAGTTTATTATGATTATGCTTGTTCACGTCTCGTCAAATATATTTTTTGTTAAAATATGCTAGGTTTATTACGAACTTACAAGTTTCTAGGATATGCATGGATATATCTCAAAACAATCAGATTATTATGAGTTGTTATAACTCATATTACCACTACGTACGCACCTTTCCTAATCTTTTGTTTCTTTGTACAGGCCGTCTTTAGCCAGCCCACTTACAAGTACCCTATACCGCAAGCTACCGCATCTGTGTTCTTCAGAATACACGACAAGCATGTCGAACCTTCCGAGTTGAAGGGGGTTCCCCTTGTGAGTGCCTTCTACAGCCTCTAGATCATTTGTTTCATAAAGGTCAAATTCATATCATCACATATAAGCGTGAAAAACAAAAAGTATTTGATGGAATACTGCCATCATATTCTTAAGTGCCACTAAATTTATTTTATATTTAAGCGCCACCTGCACGATATGCCGTTGGTCCTGCACCTGACCTCTCCTAACTGTGCGATTACGCTAAAAACCACCCATCCTATACTGCCTCCTACATTATAAATCTTTTGTTTCATAAATGTCATATTCATATCATCATAAGCGTGAAAAATTAAAAGTATTTGATGGAATAGTGTCATTATATGCTTTAGTGCTAATAAATTTATTTTCTATTTAATTATCAGGAAAAGCACTTTAAACTGCTGGTCCTGCACCTGCCCTCTCCTAGCTGTGCGATTACGCTAAAAACCACCCATCCTATACTGATATTTGAAAGCCCTTTGAATGGGAAGGGGCCCTTCCCCTTTAAAGGTATTTCGCTGGCTTGTTCAGGGCTTGACAGATCATTAGATAACATGACGCGAGGAGGCCTTTGTAACTATTTGACTTTACCAAGAGCTTTATTATCTTTCCTTGGTTATAAAAAATCACTTGACTTGACGTCACTAGCCCTCACTTCCAAACTGTGACGCCCTATACCTGTAATTTTTTTGTAGATTGACGAATGAAAAATTATTTGTCCAAAATCATAACCTAACTCGGACAAAATAGAATATTTTTTTATTACCGTTCACTATTCCTTGTCATAAGAAATAAAATATATGAATGCCTAAATCCAATAATATTTTTCACCAGATGACCTTCCGAATCGAGGGTTCCCACGTAGACCACGACGTTCGCTACGTGCTGCTCACTGTTGACTGGATCCTGGCCGTCATTAAGATGAAGCTGGAGTTCTTCAAGAGGATTGAGAACATGAGGATATTCTGAGGGTCCATATTTAGGCCGCCTCAATGATATGGATAGTGTTTTACCTTTGTCTTGCTGCAATGCGGTCTGCAAATAAAAATAATATCTGTTTAGTAATGGTGAGATTGCCTATTATTTTTCCCTCTGCCGGATCTTCTACAGCAATTTAATCCACCATTTGGTCCACTACTTCCCCCTAATAAACGCCTTAATGGTTTTCATATGATGGGGGATAGTGCCCTTAATCTCCACGCTGGGAAATGTGGGTTGAGATTCGCAGTTCGGTGAAAAACTGTTCATAATAATGTAATGGCTAATTATGCAAATTTTCTTTCCATGCTTAGGTGCGAATTCAAAGTCTTACCTACTATTAAAAAAGTAAAATGTTACTTAAAACAAATGGAGTAGTTTCGTCTCGCCCCTTATTTCCACGTGACTAGCGTCGTTTCGCCTGTTGAGGAAAATTTTCACATTACATTGCTGGTTTTGAAAAAGGATGAAAATAAACATCTGTAGAAAATATTATGGTATCGCATAATAATGATGATGATACAAAATATCGCATATAAACGCCATAGGTCTGAGTAAGCATGGGAGTTATTGGAAATCTGATGGTGATCCACATAAATACTCAAATGATCTCATCCTGATCTTTAGTAAAGAATGCAATTAAACTTATCTTACTAAGCATCTTGCGTCCAAGTTTAACGCTTACTATGCCCAGGCTTGTGGTGAGACTCGTCGTGCCGCGGCTGTATAAAAACAGAGAGAACCTACGACACACGTACATATGTGGATCTAGCCACATATGTACGTGTGTCGTAGGCGATGAAAGTGTTAACTGGTATAATGACTGGTAGCATACTTAGATGAGTTGTATAGAGTACAGCGTGTAACAATAATTGATTTCATTATGAATGTAAGCGGGTTACCTACGTACCTTGTTTGTGTTCGAAGAACACGAATGTTTCATCCTTTAACGAGGGACATCTTCGAAGCGAGTGCGGTTCTAGACGCGAGCGTTGCGCGTTCATAATTGATTTTGTTTTAAAGACTATAAACCGACTTCAATTATACAGTTTTTTCATTGATCTTACTGTCAGAACTGGACCAAATTGAAATAAGACCACATGGAAAGCACCAGCTTTCAAATAAAATAGGAATAGTGAATATCGAATTGCACAGTCAAAAAATCTTAGGTAACAAACATAAAAAACAAGTCGATTTGAGAACCTCTTCCTTTTTTTGAAGTCTGTTAAAAAGTAGGTGAGACCACTTTTAGATGTGGTTCAGATTCGGATATGTTCTATGGGATGTTCCTGCATCGATTAAGGTATTCGCCCGCCCCACAGGCCCGCCCCAGAGATTTCACAATGGGTGCTTTGAAACCGTCTGTCTGTTCCGTACAGGGACGTGGAAGTACTTTAGGTACGGACCTACAAGGGGACCTACAAGTTCTTTGGTTTCAAAAGAGATACGATTTGACAGTTTGTGTATTCATCTAGTTTATTGAAGTATTCGAAGACACAGAAAAAGACGGATGTCCTATTTTCGATAAGGTTTTAATGAATTATTTAGCATTTTAATGTGTATGTGGAATTTTCATCACTAAATAATATTCAAATGCCTGGTAAGTGAGGTTATTATGGGGCCAGGGATATGTTTTAAACACCCTTCCTAGGTACAATATAAGCTTACATAACTACTACGAGACTTGAAATAAAAATTCTACATGATGTTTTTTTTACATCTATAAAACGATATGTTCTTATTTATGTTTAAAAACAAACTTGCTTAGAACAAACATTAATTCAATAGGTACATCGTGGGATGCCAGCCAGCTCTTTAAAATTTAGGAGCAACATTCCAATATCTGCATATTTTAAAGATTTCAATACAACGATAAGGAAAAATGTATGACACACGTTTGTGTTCTTCGAAACATTCATAAAAAGTAGTTACCTATGTAAATGCTCTCAGGATTATAGCAATATTATAGGTATTCAGGTTGGCCTTGTTGTGATGCTGGCGCCACCGACGCGTCACTATCTTTTATACCTAGAATTAGGAGCTAAATATAAAATACAAGGAGTTGTATCCCAACTCCGTAGGCCGAGACGAGACACGTTCTCAGTGACCCCGTTGACCGAATCACCGTTACTAACCGGAGGCGACGGCAACCGATTCGTTTCCACACACTTCACAACCGACCAAAACCGACCTGCCGCCGGATGGGGGTCGAAGAATTCTCCGCTTCCGGCCACAGGTACATTTGTAAACCTAGGCGAAACCCTACGAAGAAGTTGCTACGAAGAAGTTATTACTTCTTAATAGGCGAAACCTCCATGTAAAAGCCAAGGCTCGCACCTAAGTGGTGGTCCTTCTGCGTGTCGCCTAAACCTAATTTTACCGCCAAAAGTCCGGTAACGCTGTCAACAGGATTTTGTCAGTTCCAAAAAAACATAGAGTTGTATGGGTCAAATGGGGGTGGAAAGTTACGGATAAATTTTTTATTATAAAGGGGGTTCTAAAGGGCGCCCGGGCGTATGAAGTTTTACCCCGTTCTTTGGTCGGTTAAAAATGGAACTTGAAATTTTATTAGTTAAGTACGCAACGTAGTTATTTACCGTGGTTTTATATGTAAAGCCCTGTTTGCCCATATAATAACTACGTACATAATGTAGATATATTTCCTTGATTGGTATATGACTCTATACCGGTTATGGATAAACCACAGGGCTAGACTATGTGGTTAGGAATCATTGTTCTATGTGGTTTAATTAATACCAGAATCTTACAAATAAATTAAAATACAAAACTCATAAAGCATGACTGTTATAGGTAAAAGTAGAACAGTAGCTGTGATGGTGGTTTACTGATTTCTTTTGCCACAAGTTAACGCTGGACAATTAACACTTATACAGCATCATCTACCCCCAAGATATTGTGTTATGTGTACTAGATGGCTGATATGCTTAGTCATACATTCAAAACACGTAGGTAATATAAGCTTTTGTTATAGATTTTTTTTAGTCTACGTGAATACGTAATGCCTTGAAACTATTTCATCTTGTAAGTGTATGTACTTATGAACAGACCAAGAAAGAAAGCAAAAGAAGGAAATAAATCTTTATTCATAGCTTAAAAAATACACTATTACATACATAAACTGAAGTGAGTTTCTTAGTGAAGTTATCCTACACCGTCTAGTTTGTTTCCTAAGGTATTGATGTAAGGGGAGAGGAATACCAAATAATATACGTATGGATTGTGTGAAACAGGATATGAGGTACAGATTAGGTGCATAATGTTACTTCGATGGGAAAAAGGTTTGAGTCCGTGCTCTAACCTTTCTTATCCATCGATGACGACCGATAAAGAGGAGAGTGGCCCTTACTTTGTGTCGATGACGACGCCGACACCTTACAGCCTTTATTAGTCCACTGCTGGACACGCAGGCGTTCCCCTGATAACCGCCTTATTGACGTTGATCATTTCATTTTCATAGTCCCCAAGGTGGGCATGGGGGTTGGGGACCACACAACCGACACGTAGAAAGGGATAATGGGAGGTGTTCAATAATTGATCCTATCATACTCTCAGGTACTTAGGTCAGTACTTATAAGATTTGGCAGCTTCGCCGGTTATTATGAAAACTTGTGTCAAAAACGTTGTTGTTTAAAATGTATCGATGATTTGGTAATATCGGGTCTGAGTGGCTTTGTTTATTGAAATACTAGCTGCGCAACGCGGCTTCGCTCGCGTTGTTCCTATGGAAACGTTTAAGGTGATTTTTTATCCCACGGGAACTGATTTGTGGGATGAAAAGTAGCCTATGTTTAAACGAAAAATTTAAGCTAGATCCGTTCAGTAGTTTTGGCGTGAAGAGGTAACAAATATCTATCCATCCATCCATACATCTATACAAACTTTCGAATTTCTAAATTAGTGTGATTTTTATGAAATTTATTTCAGGTATCGCCTGCAATCGAGTTAAATGCAGCTGACAGCAGTTGACGACGCGGCGGCGGCGCGTGCTTTTTAACCGACTTCAAAAAAAGAGGGTTCTCAATTCACCTGTGTTTTTTTTATGTTTGTTACCTCAGTACTTTTGACTGGGTGGTCCGATTTTCATGATTCTTTTTTTATATGAAAGTTGGTGCTTCCCTTGTGGTCCCATTTTAGTGGGATCCATGAAAAATCTATATAAATCGAAGTCGGTTTATAGTTTGTTAAAACAAAATTAATTATCAGTCGGCAACTTGCCGTCGAGTACACAAATACAAATACAAATTCTTTATTTGTAAACATGGGTCACATAGATGGAAGAGACGAAGTAATAACGTAAAAATATAATAAAAATATAATACAAGTTTTGCCTAAATCCAAGGCATGCAATTATTAATATGTTTAGTCTAATTACAGACTTAAAGAAATAGTCAAGAGAAGTTAAAAATTACAAATACCAACATTAGAAGATTACTGGTCAGATATATATATAATGAGCCTAAGTGCCAGTAAAATCACTGAGTGCTACTTTCTATCCAGAAACCAAGTGCACTAAGCCGCGGGCACATGTTAGTATGTGTGTGCTAAATAAATGTCTATTCTATTCTATTCTATTCTATTCTATTCTAGTAAGTATTAAATATAAATGCGTCCAGCGCAAGTCATCGCCCTTCTTGCAAAACTTTCACTATCATTTGAAATGCTAATCTAATGTTATGCAGTTTCTAGTAGAATGGGGTTTCTTTTCTTATTTCATTTCATTTTATTAACCGACTTCAAAAAAAGTAGGAGGTTCTCAATTCGTTTGTTTTTTTTTCTGTTTGTTACCTCAGAACTTTTGACTGGGTGGTCCGATTTGTATGATTATTTTTTTATGTAAAAGCTGTCCCGTGACCCGTGTGGTCCCATTTTAATTTTGTTCAGTTCTGACAATGGGATCCAAGAAAAAACTGTACAAATTAAAGTCGGTTGATAGTTTTTTAAAACAAAATTAATTATTATTTAATTCATCTTGTTATAGTACATAACAGAAGTCACATTACGCTATCACAGTATATATTTATAACACTTTATTATATTACATTATAAATGCGAAAGATACATCCATCCATCAAACACCCGTTTGATACCTTTTGACGCCAAAACCACTGAACGGATTGGGCTGAAATTTAACATAGGTACAGAATAGAATAGAATAGAATATTATTTTATTTGTCACTTAATCAACAAAAAAACATATATGGCTTAAAATAAAAGACAAAGCATCTGTTAATTAGAGTCACAAAACGGTCTCTGTCTCAGCATGAGCTGGTTGTAAACAAGTCACAATCAACGCTGGTCTTTCAGGTAATTCTAATCCTGGAATCAAACTTAAGCTACTTTTTATCAGTTCCCGTGGGATAGAAATCACAAATAAACCTGTCGTTAAAATTAATTTCGTATTGATTTATTTAACTTTACATAATATTCAATTAATATTATAGTATTATACAAAACACAAACAAGATTTTTTGAGAGGAAGCCCTATGGAATTGAAGGCAAGAAAAGAGTAAACAAAAATTAAACGTAATAATGTTAGAATTAGAATAATAGAAAAAAATTAGGACAGTCATGCAACAAATTCCAAAAAGAGAAGGTGTTTGTGGGCTCTTATAATAGTTTAGATCATTGATTTATTAAAAATGAAGATGAGGTACTGGTTGCTCGAAAGTGGCAACCTCAAATTGTGTAAAATTGTGTTCTCCCACATCAGTCACTGTCTGACCGGCGGCAAGGGCGGTCGTGATTCGCGTGAAATATTGTTGTCTCAGTCTCACTTCGGTCCTAGATACGTCTTTCCGTCTTTGTTCTTCTTTGTATTGCACAGGACTGGAAATATAACTGTGAGCGTATGTGTTTGCGTGTAGTTGTAACACATGCCAATTTTTGAGTAAGCGCTGGGAGAACGTAACCTATCTTCCCTTTTTAAATCAATGGTTTAGATTGATGTTATGTTTCATCATCAGCCTATATTAGTCCACTGCTGGACATAGGCCTCCCCTAATGAGCGCCATAGCGCCCTGTCTTCAGCTTGACGCATCCAGCATCTGCCTGCAGTCTTTCGCAGATCGTCATCCCACCTGGCCGGAGGGCGTCCTACACTACGTTTGCCGAGTCGCGGTCTCCACTCAAGAACTCGTTTACCCCAGCGGTTATCGGTTCTTCGCGAAATATGGCCGGCCCACTGCCACTTCAGCTTGCTAATTCTTTGAGCTATATCGATAACTTTATTTCTCTGTCGGATGTATTCGTTACGAATTCTATCCTTCAGAGAGACTCCGAGCATAGCTCTTTCCATAGCTCGCTGAGCGACTTTAAACTGGTGGACCAGCCCTATGGTGAGTGTCCACGTCTCAGCTCCGTAGGTCATGACGGGTAGGACGCACTGATTGAAAACTTTCGTTTTCAAGCATTGCGGTATGGATGACGAGAAGACTCGACGTAGCTTTCCAAACGCTGCCCAGCCTAGCTGGATCCTCCTCTTGGCTTCCTTCTCAAAATTGTTTTTCCCTAGCTGCAGGATTTGCCCAAGGTATGTGTACTCGGAAACAATTTCGAGAGGGTGTCCATGTACGACGACCGGCCCCGGATCAATGAGGCCATTGATCATGATTTTGGTTTTATCCAAATTCATGCCGAGACCGATGCATCGCGAGGCTAAAGCTAGGCCGTCCAGCATCTGGTTGAGCTCCTCCAGCGACTCCGCCATTACGACTATGTCATCAGCGAATCGGAGGTGTGAGATGTAATCGCCGTTTATGTTAATGCCCTTACCTTTCCAGTCCAGCGTCTTAAACATATCTTCCAACACGCTCGTGAACAGTTTCGGGGATATAACATCCCCCTGTCTCACTCCTCTGCGCAGTTGGATGGGTTTGGACTGCTGGTCCTGTACTTGGACACTCATGGTCGCGGCTTCGTAGAGACATCTCAGCACCTCGATATAACGATAGTCTACTTGGCATCGCTGTAAGGATTCCAGAACAGCCCAGGTTTCGACAGAGTCAAAGGCCTTCTCATAGTCCACAAAGGCCAGACACAGGGGCTGATTATACTCTTCGGACTTCTGTATAATCTGCCTCACTGTGTGTATGTGGTCTATGGTGCCATATCCTCCGCGAAACCCGGCCTGTTCGGGTGGCTGGAACTCGTCGAGTCTCCTGGCGAGACGGTTCGTGATCACTCGTGAAAACAGCTTATAGACGTGGCTCAGGAGTGAGATGGGTCTGTAGTTTTTAAGGAGGGTTTTATCTCCCTTCTTAAAAAAGAGCACCACCAAACTCCCGCTCCACGCCTTTGGAGTTCTCCCACTGTGAAGGACGGCGTTGAAGAGGTTCTGCAGTTCCTGTATAACAGGAGTTCCTCCGGCTTTCAAAAGCTCTGATGTTATGCCGTCCTCACCGGGGGCTTTTCCATTTCTAAGCTGCCTCAGAGCTAGCACGATCTCGTCTTGACTGATGTCTGGCAGTTCGTCGGTATAGTGGCGTGTCAGGGTGGCTCTTGAATCGTGGTCGACTCGTTGGGGACGAGGGGCATGTGCAGCGTATAATCGGCCATAGAAATCCTCTATCTCGGCAGATATCTCCAGCTTCGACAAAACGGTCCTCCCATCGTGCGTTTTTAGCTTCGTCAGGTGGATCCTGCCAAGCTGCTGAGTGAATACTTTGGACCCTCGGTTTCGCTCTATTGCCTCTTCAATGAGGCGTGTGTTGGAGCTCCGAAGGTCGCGCCGTACCATCTTCGCAATTTGCTTGTTCAGGTCTGACCTGTCTGACGAAGTGGCTTGGGTGGTTTCCCGTCTTTTTGCCATCAGCCCGAGAGTCTCATCCGAGAGTTTGGATTTCTTGCCAGTACGCTGCTTTTGGCAGAACCTGATGCCCTCGTTCCTCAACGTTTCGACCAGATTGTGTAGGGTCTCGTCAGCGTCATCAGTGGAATCCAAGGCAGCGAATCTATTCCCGAGAAGCTGCTGGAACTTCTCGGTGCCCGCCATGATTTGGATTGGGTTAGGTCGGAGCGTGGACTTCATCAGACGGTTTCTTTCAAGCTTTAAGTTGATATTCAGAGAGCCTCGGAGCAGTCGGTGATCAGATCCGGTATTGAACCTGTTGATCACTGAGACATCTCTGAATATGTGCTTGCTATCCGTCAAGATGAAGTCGATCTCATTTTTAGTCACAGTGTCGGGGCTTCGCCATGTTATGTTTACTTATTTTTAATTGTTTGTTCTACAGGGGATTTGTAGCATAATGATGACCGTCATATATGTACCGATTTTGATTATTTTTGCTTGTTTTAGAGATTAAAATTCCGTTTTCAGTTAAACAATCAAGAATATTCAATGGGTATTTTATGTATTTTATGTTATTTCTAGGCTAGCTGTGTGGTGCTGGCTTAGAATTTGCACCACCCCAACTCTTCCCGTAGGACACCTACGGGAAGTAGTAGAGTATATAAATAAATAAATAATGTTAGATAAGAGGCGGTTAAGGAATATCCACCGAGGAGCGAGCAGCGCCCCCTGCAGGACAATTCTACCAACGAACTGCGATACTCAACCCGCATGCCCAGCATGGAGATTATGGGCATTGCCCCACATGAGATAAACGCCAATGAGGCGCTTATCAGTGGTAGGCCTGCGTCCAGCAGTGGACCAATACAGGCTGTTGAGGTTGAGGTAGAAATACCATACCATATGGTATTTCTACGTTTGTAGGAAAGTTAGTTATATATAAAAACCGCAAAGATTATTTATAACAACTTGAAGTTCACAGTCACACGAACAACCAGAAACAACCTATTATCCAATTATCTGTTCCCACGAATAGCGTAAAAAACAAACATTTTATCATTCGCATCTATGGCGATTTATTACGGTCTGCTATGGTTAAGGTCACAGATTACATAAGTTGTTCTAAAGGTGATTATGACCCAACTGGCTTTACAATAAACCGTCTACCTGAGTGACTCACGGCAAAAACGCTTGATACCCTGTCATTTGCGCGCTTTTGGCCTGCGCGAGCGCACGTTTACGCATTCCGGTGTATTTTGCCCACATCTCGGCAATATTTTGAATGAAAAGTTGTTTATTTAGTGTAAAAAAACATTGCCAGCAAAATGGTCAGGACTTTCAAGGTGGTTGGGTGTTTTAAAGTGCCTAAGCGTGTGTCAAAAGTGGTACCTACTAATGATGGGGTGTACACAATCGACATGTCCTCGACTTCAACACTGGATGTCACTGTAAGTCGAGAACTTTATAACTATTTTGAAGTTTTTCATAATATTTTGTAAACCTACATTTGTATTTCGTAAAATAAACTTTGTTATGCCACGAAGGAAACGAAACACAAAACACTGTTCGTATTACCTTTTATCAACAGCAATTTGAGCCTTATTTGCGATGGTATTATGGCTATATCAGCTGGTCGATGACGTGGTACAGTTGGTGTCACAAGTGTAGCAAACCGTCATAGGCAAGGGTAACTTTGTTGTTACAACTTGCTGCACTGTTATCTTTGTATGAAAAGCAAAATGCTTTAGTTTATTTTATAGTACGAAAGAATGGAGTGAATCATTTTAGAAAAGTGATTGTACCTACCTACTTATGTTTGAGAGGTTTCAATATGTTGTGATCCATCGAGCATGTAGAATGTTAGTAAACAAACCATGACATTATTATCAAAAATTCACTTGGCGTCGAGTTTGGCTATATTTATTGAAGGAAGGATCTCAAATCCACTTGTAATGTAAATTACGTATATCAGAACAGAACGCTTCAATAAGTGAATGGTTTGTTTACTTAGTAAATTTCATAAGCGATTGATACAAACTAGTTCTTATGAAAACGTACCTACCAGGCGATCATATTAATACAGGAGGTTCAAGTAAAAGGCATTGATGAAATCACAATGATGAAAGTTAAATTTCGATTTAAATCAACAAATCTCTTTCCCTCATGAACTCATTTTTTTTTAATTTTAGGGACCTTGTTTAACAAGAGTGCAGATCAAAGGAAGTCGCTCTCTAGGTTTTATTCCAATGATCTCTAAATCTAGCTTATTATGAAGATGAAAAGTACCAGGTCATCATAACAACTAGGAATAGTAAACCAGGAAGGCCTACTTAATTATTAAATATGATTATAAGTAGATGATCTCCAACGAAGTTGTGAAATTTCATACGTCAATTTAGGTTGGGTAAATTATAGTAAAAAGTTAGATAAACCTTGTTTTACAAGAACTTATAGGTAGGTCATCGATCAAAAATTTCGCAATTTTTGATCGATGAGGTAGGTACATAATTACATCTTTACTGTCAAAGAAAATTACAAACACAGAAGAGGGTTAAACGAACATTATTTAGGTTGAAAGAACACGAACGTTTCATCACAATCAAATCAATATCATCATACAATTGAAACAATTGTATGATATTGATGCAGAGTATTGCAAACTTCAATCTCATCATCAAAGACCTATCCCAAAAAATACTACTATCCTCAACAGCCTATAATGGTCCACAGCTGGACTAAGCCTTCCCCTGATAAGCATCTTATTGGCTTTTATCTCAACGAAGCATACCCATAATCCCCACGCTGGGCATGCGGGTTAGGGATCGCAGTCTGTTGGTAGAATGCAGGGGCGCTGCTACTCGCCCCCGATAGATATCTCTATGTTGCCTCTTACTACACCCGCAGGAAGTGTTGGGGTGGTGAAAATTCCACCATACGGCCGGCAACAACTACTACTATACCTACTTTGAATATATGAGAAAATACCTTCAGATGCAGCGACTCGTGTAATTATAGTCAAACTTCTTATCATTTAAATTTTCAAACTTCATTAACTAAGTTTGTTTAACCTTCAAATAGGTACTCTAAATAGATGATAATAATATACTTAACACTTACTTAATTTTAAATATAGTTTTCTTAGTTTTGTTTGTTTGCCTTATTATTAAGTACTAGCTGCGCCCCGCGGCTTCGCACGCGTTGTTCCTATGAAAACATTAAAAGGTGATTTTCATCCCACGGGAACAGATTTATGGGAAAAAAAGCCTATGTTTTATTCCAGTATTAGAATTACCTGTTTGCAAAATTTCAGCTAGACCCGTTCAGTAGTTTTGGCGTGAAGAGGTAACAAACATCCATCTATACATCCATCCAAACTTTCGCCTTTATAACATTATTAGTGTGATAGTGTGATGTGATGTACTATGTATGTGTGTGCTTAGGTTAAATATAGGTCTTTATCTTAATTAGGTAGGTCCAGTGCAGTCATTAATAACAGGAGTGAGAAATAAATAAATAATTTATTTTATCTGAGTGGCGAGGCGACCACTTATAATGAATTAATTATTTAATAGTTAAACGGACAACTAGTAGATAACAAATAATAATACAGCGTAGGGAAATGTATTAAATTTATTACATAGAGAAATGGAAGAGCGGAGCGAGGTATATTTATGTAGGTGGGCTTATATTTTAACCTTAGTAAAATGTAATAAATTTGTTACATAGAGTAGAGAAATGGGCGAGCGGAGCGAGGTCTTGTTTATGTAGGTGGTCTTAGTTTTTAACCTTAGTAAAATGTATTAAATTTATTACATAGAGTAGAGAAATGGGCGAGCGGAGCGAGGTCTTGTTTATGTAGGTGGGCTTAGTCTTTAACCTTAGTAAAATGTATTAAATGTATTACATAGTAGAGAAATGGGCGAGCGGAGCGAGGTCTTGTTTATGTAGGTGGGCTTAGTCTTTAACCTTAGTAAAATGTATTAAATGTATTACATAGAGTAGAGAAATGGGCGAGCGGAGCGAGGTCTTGTTTATGTAGGTGGGCTTAGTCTTTAACCTTAGTAAAATGTATTAAATGTATTACATAGTAGAGAAATGGGCGAGCGGAGCCAGGTCTTGTTATGTAGGTGGGCTTAGTTTTAAGCCTTAGTAGGTTAGGTACAAAGATACAATAAACATTTCAGAGAAAGTTTATTGTTGGTATTCAACTTCAATACAAACAATTAGGGGATCTAATGCAATTATTAATATTACTATTCACTCCTATTGATTATTAAAAATTGTTTTTTAGAGTTTCGTTTGAGAAATAGGTTGGAACGTTGGTTGCATTCACAGATATCAGAAACTCTCTGTCTGTGTATGTGATTTCGTCCCATTAGTTCCAATGCAACACTATGCGACTACGTGCCCGGTTTTTGAAATATATTATTTATTATTATTAATCTACCTTAACCTACCTAAGATGCAAATTGCATCGAATACAAAGGTGGAGCTGTGTGCGTGCACTGCACTGGGTCATTATTTAAAACTTGACGATTTTAGATCCTCCCTTTAATAAAAATTGCTTACAATTATATCTGAAACTAGACGCCAAGCAAGTGAGATTTTGTTATATGTGTCGTAGTTTGCTTACTAACATTCTTCATTCAAAATGGACACGGTATAGTCAGTATAGTCTCGTAAATACTAACAGGTAAACTGGTGATGTTAACAGACCGAGACGAACTTCACCACTTTACAAGGTAAAAAACTGTTTGTGATTCATTTTTATTGAATCGTCTATGAATGGACTGCAGGATGCTTATTGTGAGCAAACAAACGCTTTGCTAGTTTGATTTGAACTACTACTGAGGTTATTTGGTGGGTCTATACCGTGTCCATTTTGAATGAGGCATAAACGTATACAAACCGCCCATACTTAACCTAAAATTCACTTTGTTGGCGCGTCCTTTTATACGTAATTTACATTACTTGTCGATTTTAGATCCTCCCTTCAATAAAAAATTGCTTACAATTATATCTGAAACTCGACGCCAAGCAATTGAGATTTTGTTATTTGTATCGTGGTTTATTTACTAACATGCTCTATGCTGGATGGATACGGTATAGGTATCATCATCAGTAAACCTCAACCTCCTGAACCTCAACAGCCTGTATAGTTCCACTGCTGGACGCAGGCCTCCCCCGATAAACGGCGATGGCGTTGTACTCATGGGGGGTAATGCTCATAATCCCCACGCTAGGCATGCGGGTTGGGGATCGCAGTTAGGTGGATGATTTGTTCTGTAGGAGGTGCTGCTGCCTTCCCCCTTGTGGATATCCCTTAGTCGCCTCTTACGACCACGGGAAGAATTGGGGTGGTGAAAATTATAAGCCAGCACCACGCAGCAAACCATATACATAAAAATCTGCTATATTTGAGGCAATATGTGAAAATATATCCAGCATTATTAATTAATTATTTCAAAATTGAAATTATCACATCACACTAATCTATACTATAGTCTATACATATATTATAAAGAAGAAATATTTGATTGTTTGTTTCTTTGTAGGCTCCGAAACTACTCGACCGATTTACAAAATTCTTTCATCATTAACAAGCTTATTTTTCAAGGAGTGACAAAAGATATATTTTATCCAGGAATTCCCACGGGAAAGGGAACTACGCGGGTGAAACCGCAAGGCGCTGCTATTAACTCTATAAATGTTAAAGTTTGCATCAATGGATGGATGTTTGTTACCATCAAAAAACTACTGAACGGATCGGGCTGAAATTTTCATGCTAGAGCTCGAATAAAACAGGCAAATAGCATAAAATTATTACTTCTGACCGTGGCTTTGCATGCGTTGTTTCTACAGAAACTATTAAGGGTTATTTCTATATCATGAACCGATTTATGGGATATAAAGTAAAAAAGCTTAGAGCTACATTTTATGCAAATTTTCAGCCTGATCGTTTCAGTCGTTATGGCGTTAATTGGTAGGTAACCAACATCCATCCAAACATCTAAACTTTCGTATTTATAATAGACCTATTAGTGTGATGTGATAAAAAATTCCGATTTATTGGATTAATTGATAAATGATAAATTAATTTATTGTTGTTTAACTAGTTGGTAACATTACATTGGTCTTCGTATTATATTTATATATCTCTAGTCTGCCGTGGTCAGGCTTACAACATTGAGTCGAGACACACTTAATAGATCTAGTTAAAAAAATATTATTTTTACACAAGGTAAATTATCAATAAAGAGTCAGATATAATAAAAATTACAATGAATGCATGTCAACAAAATGATAATTATGGTTAAAAACGAGGACAAAAATTAAACGTAGGTAATCGAGCATATTAACATAATATTGGTAATTATTTTGATAAGTATATCCTGCTCCTCAAACATTTTACTTTAGAAAATCCAACGATTGGTTAGTATCTAATATTTACGTGCCACGAATACCATCGTAAGTATCAACTGACATTTCAGAAAGTAAGTAGCTATTCTCGGTATGAAACACCAAAGGAATTCCCAGACCAGTCATTCAAGGTATTTCCTTCGAAGCCTACTTCCCTTTGTGAGGTCTGCCAGCGAATTGTAAACTTTATGCCTGGAGTTTAAGATGGAATATAGAGAAGGTAAAAGCTATGCAAAGGGTTTGCGATGATAAAGGTCTAGAATATGCATTGGCAGTTGGCAGTGAGCCCAAAACAAAAAGGCAGAAATTCCAAACTTGCGTGTTTTCGCGCAAGATGGTTTTTTAATTAAAAATACATACATTGGCACAGCAGGTAGGTGGGTATAGGTACGCACCTATTTTATTTATTGCTTTATTATTTTACGGTTAAGCTAGGTGGAGTAAGCTAAATTTCCACAAGCTGCAGTTTTTGGTTTATTTTAGTAATTTCTTCTTTTCAGATTCTTTATTATGAACGATTACTATTTTTTCTGGAATTTCAACATACAGTAGGTATAAAACGTAAAAATAAACAATGATTTAGGACAAAAATTTAAACATGTTCGGGCCAGACTATCATCCCAACTATTCCCAACACCAAAGAATTGGTTTAAGATGTACCTAAGTGAAAAGCTAGAATTGGACATCTAATAATCATGCATGTGTCTACTTAGTATACCATCGCCTTAGAGTTAAAATAAAACTGTTATGATGTTATATTGTCTCTAAATAAATAAATAAAAAATGTTATTTTAAGCAAATACTGCTGTAAGTTTTCTTAAAATTTGTAAAATAAAATAAAATAATACGCCTATAGTAGAAAAAAGTGGTTTAAACGTTAGTCACTCCAGACTGACTAGCTATCGATCACTTTCTAATGAATCTATTCTTGTTATGGACATACAGCCTATAACAAGAAGTGAAACCACTCAGGCCATTTTACTTTTCAAATACCTACTATCTTCGCTGTTGTTTCTGAGAAAATCTAACGAAAGGAAACATTGATTTCCAGGTAGATACTTTAGTATCTACCTGATACTAAAGAAAGGAAAGGAAACATTGATTTCCAGGTAGATACTTTAGTATCTACCTGGAAATCAATGTTTCCTTTCGTTTCTTTATATATCGTTTTCTTTATATATCTTTTTTTGTATACCGACTATAGAATTGACCCGAGTGTCGTTTACAAAATGAGACTAAGGCCCGTATTATGAAAGCTTGCTCAGTCTTCAATGTCCGCTTGAGTAACGCTTTTCTATAGCATAAATGTTGCTCAAGCATTGCTCGATGACTGAGCAAGCTTTCATAATACGGGCCTTAGATACGAAGTATTATATTTTGTTCCCGAGGTCACGAACAAATTATGTGCAAAATTTACGTTTTTTTATGTTATGAAATTTGAGTCTTTACCTCAAGGATCAACCTATAGCCGCTGTTGTTTCTGGGAAAATTGAACAAAAGGAAACATTGATTTCTCGGTTTATACTACAACCCGAGGGTTGTGGTGTTCTTGAATTACAAAATGTTGTAATTACATGTTATGTTAATTTATCCATGTCACACAAATAATTTTTTCTATTTCTATTTCTATTAAAATGAGCTCAAATTAGTTAAAACAGAGCATTTTAATTTGGATCCCTCACGGAAATCAAAATCTTGGTTTCAGTAAAAATCTAATAGTTTTATTCAGACAAAATTGATTTTTTTGAGTATTTCAAAGGACTTAGGTATAATCCCATAGAATAGACTAAAATACAGGGCAACAGACTGACCGAAAGTATTATTTACTATCATGTCAATGTAGAATTTTGTTTTAATAGGGTATATACATGTGACTTCAAAAAAGCTAATATTTTTGTATTTTATGATGATTTTATTATAAAATTTAATCATTGAAAAGTAGCTAGTTTAAATCTCAACCACAAAATGTCTAAACACCAGGGCACCTGAAGCGTGACGTCATACTTGAAGATTTTTGTATGGGCATGAAGTCTTGACTTTGAGTTGACTTAAGGGACTCGATGATCCGTGACGTCACAAAATGCAAGGGCAGCGTTTTTATCACCCGAAACTGCGTGTAGTTTATTTTTTGTTTTTTACCTCGTAATTTGAATTTTATTGGCGGTTATATATTTTTTGGTAATGTATTATCCTAAATAATCGATTAAATAAAAAAAATCCATGTTTATACCCCATTGTAACAATATCTATTGAAAAAAAATATTATACTTAAAATTGTTTTTTTTTTGTGGTCGATATATCCAAGAATATAACTACGTATGTTTAGAAATTCGACAAATTAAAATACCCCCAACCGCTGACGACAGGTAAAGAAGATCATATATTATAATCATTTCGCGGCCAACTAGTTCTATAGGTACCCGTTTAATTGGAATATCGAGTAAACTGGCTATTAAAAGATTTACAATCGCCTGCGAGAATCAAAATCAAGGTTGCTAGCTGGTGCTATTAGAAACAGGAACTGTTCCGGCACTTCTTGCACGAAGTATATTTTTATAAATCCTTTATCTATACGATTAATAGGATTCCAGTAGTTTAAAAGAGTAAATAATAATGAAGGTACTCGTATTTATTTACGTATCGTATCTGTTATAATAGGGTGATATTTGTTTATAGGCGAAAATTTTTGTGGATGGTTGAATTTTGTGTGCCCATTTGTTTTGTAAGTAAAAACCGGGCGAATTTACATGGCAACTGATTTAAACAGAAACCTTACAAAAAAACAATAATAAAACATATAACAGCAAGAAAATAACTCGAAAATTCTACACGTGCCCCTTGCACGTGTAGAATTTTCTAATTGTGATGCTGTCGCGACAGCCTTCGCACGTCGACGGCAGGGCATCGCGCTGGGCAGCAGGGAAGTATCAAGCTCCGAGCCCAGAGGTATTTTAATTCGTCGGAAAGGCCGCCGGATTTGATATCGGTAACTTAGCGTTCTAAAGTTCCATCGGAAAAGAATTCAAATTCGAATTTGACGTTTACGCTTCGGAAACGAATCGAATGAATTAATCTTAGCTGGTGTCATTTTAATTCATCCGGGAATACGTAGGCTACTTGTTAAACCGAAAAAATGGCTTAGAGTTAGAGTCAGAATCAATGTCAGAGTCAAATCGTTTTTTTCTTTAGACTTACAAAATAAGCACTTAGACAAGTCAAATTTTTACTATATTGACTTTAATTCACCTAATTTAAAGCTGTAGACAGAAAGCACACTTCATATTAACTATGAAACTTTCATAGATAATAAATAAATAATAATAAATAATAAAAGATACTTGTGTCAAGTATACATTCTGCATAAATTAATAAATTATTTGGACACATTTACTTTACACGTTTCGTTTTAAAATTTTATTATTATCTGAGAAGATACCAATTCCTATCCAAAAGATTTAGGCCCGTATTATGAAAACTTGCTCAGTCATCCTACTATGCTTGAGCAACGATTTTCTATGGCATAAACGTCACTCAAGCATAGCTCTATGACTGAGTAAGCTTTCATAATACGGGCCTTAGACAGACAGACAGATGGGCGGACAGAGTCTTAGTTACAGGGTCCCGTTTTACCCTTCGGGCACAGAACCCTAAAAATGTGTTCGGTTAGTTAGGTTTAAATAAAGTTATCAGAGATTCTAAATTATTATGTGAGATAGCTTTCCCATATATCAACCATGAATGCCCATGTTTTTCGATCGTTGAATAAACTACCTGATTACCGAATTGAATTTATTTAGCAATCTTATCTACCTGGCTTACGTGACTGCTCGCTAATAATTTATTTACGTAAACCCCGTCTGACCTCTGTGTTACCTTAGAAAATATGATGAATATCTTATAAGATTCGTCGGGTAATGAAGATAAGGGTCAAAGACTTGCAGCAAGAATCATCATCTAATCTGTCTGCAGCTAAATCTGCGGTTAGTTTTTTGTGGAAGAAAAAAAAACAAGTAGAACTAAGCATTCATTTCGGTAGTATGAAAGTTAGGTGTATTCTAGGAACCTGAGTTACCCATTGATTTAAAAAGGGAAGATAGGTTACGTTCTCCCAGCGCTTACTCAAAAACTGGCATGTGTTACAACTGCACGTAAACACAATATACGCTCACAGTTATATTTCCAGTCCTGAGCAATACAAAGAAGAACAAAGACGGAAAGAAGAACAAAGACGGAAAGACGTATCTAGGACCGAAGTGAGACTGAGACAACAACGCCCGTGCCGCCGCCGGTCAGACGGTGACTGATGTGGGAGAACACAATTTTACACAATTTGAGGTTGCCACTTTCGAGCAACCAGTGCCCCATCTTCGTTTTTAATAAATCAATGGAGTTACCTAATCTTTGTGCGTGAAATATTGTTGTCTCGGTCTCACTTCAGTCTTAGATCCTACGTCTTTCCGCCTTTATTGTTCTATGTATTGCACAGGACTGGAAATATAACTATGAGTAAGCGCTGGGAGAACGTAACCTATCTTCCCTTTTTAATAAATCAATGCCTACTACCCCACATCCCCATTGACATGTCCCTCAACTTGACGACCTCTGTGGCGCGGTGGGCGAAAGTCCGCCTGCAACGCAGTAACGCAGCAAGGGGATTGTTATCTAGCGTAGAATATAAAAAATGTCATCTAATACGTAAATCGTTTGAAACTCATTCTTCAACTTAAATAATTTACGCAATGACGATGCGATGCACAGAAATCGTATAATATTATTACGATTTCTGTGATGCGATATCATTTTTCTCTATTCTACCCTAGACAACAATCCCCATGTTAGACCAGCTGGAGGTAGTGGGTTCGTTTCCCGCCTTGCGACAATGTTTGAACGATCTTCAGATATTTTTCCAGGGTGTTCTGGAAGTTTTTGATCTTCAAAAAATTGATTATTACACTAAATACATTTACAACGGGATATTTATTTACCATAATTTGACATTTGAGCTTTCCTTTAATATGATTATTTCAACTTTAGGAAAGTTAAATATCCCGTTGTGAATGTCTTTAGTGTAAAAGTATAGATACTTTACATTTTACACTACATCGATAGATCTATCGATGTAGTGTAACGTATTATGTGTCTATGTATATCAGTTATCTAGTACCTTACCACATTATATCACATCATAACACAAGCTCTGCTTAGCTTGCTAGATATGATGGGCTAGACTAGACAATGCTGTGTGAATTATCCCACATTATTTATTTATTTATATTTTAACTGTCGTACTTCATAATGGAGAGAAAACATCTAATCTTGCCAATTATATTTTAATAAAAAGACCGTCCCGCCATCTGTTGTAGAGTAGCAGTACTAATAGGTTTACAGAATACAATATAGTTATAGAACTTAACTTGTCGTCGTCCAGCCGCGCCAACGCCATCTAGTAGCAAGCGGCATAAAATATTTTCAAAGTTAGCAAAGTTGCTACGAGATTTGCAAATCACTGCTACGAAAGTGCTACGAAAAATGGAAGGCCAATTTGAACTTAATTACTATTTATAATTTTTCGTAAGTTACGCATTGTTGTTTTTAAAAGTCTTCTGTTTATTTTACATCCAGTCGGTATTTAAGTGAAGTTTGATTGAAGTTTTATTTATTATTGTATGATGGATAGCTTTGTCTTGTCCCACAGTTTGGTTCTTTAGAGCAATAAACAAACCGCATCCGCTAAAAGCCGGTGCGTGGTTCCCTCCAATTTTTTAATTCATTCCCTTGTCTTGTGGCACTTCGTTGCTGGGCTGACCGATTCCAAGCGAGAACCGTCAGTCGGCAAATGCACTACGCGGTTACCGAACGTATGTTTCCCGCGCCTTGATTTTGAACGAACGCGATCGAATTCGAAACTCAAAAGAGTGCCACAAACTTTTTGCTGAATTAAAAAAAATGAACAAAGCTGTTAAGTTTTCAGTGCTAGTGTTGTGCTGCAATTTATAAAAAGTATTTATTATAAAATGTTTTTGGAAATCGTATGCTGACTTTGCCGGCGTTGAATTATTTCGTGTGGTGAGTGTCAAGTTTCTATTGTTAATTGGCTGAATTGTTTTTATGCAGGCGCCTAATATTTTTATGACCCGTGCAATTTATGGGCTATTCAAAACTCTGTGTAGGTACTGTGTGGTAGTTGAACACGACCCATTGATTGGAAACACTGCTAAAACGATGTTTCGTTTAGTTATAATTATGAGCCCTTTCTTACCTAAGTAGGTAGGTAGTTTGGTAAGAATATTTCTTATGAGATTTTAAAGGCAATATAATATTTAATATGTTTTTAAATAATCAACTGTTAATTGTTTGCAGCCGTAGATAGATAGATAGATAGATAGATCGAAAATACTTTATTGCACACTTTAAACTAAGAAACAATTTACAAACAACATAATTAAAACTCGATCGCTGCCAGACAACCTGGTCGTATGTAGTAAGCGCAATTGTTTCAATTGTAAATACCTACTTGTTTTAATTTATAATAATATCTAATAGTATTTTTCTAATAATTATGAATTATAATCATTTGCGCCAGTAACATTAACCATATTTAAAAATGTATAAATAAGTCAATTTTATTATAAAAACAATAATTCTCAAAATTTTACACGGGTTATGTGTAAAAAAACCTGACCTGTAATAAATTTTCGGGTGTTATCTGGATCTTATCAAGGCATAAAGCATAGATGTTTACCATCTAGGTGCCTTGACCTTTGCCAGCGTGAACTCGGTCATTGATAATGCAGTTCCGAGCAAGAGGCGCTACAAAGCAAGTGCTTTAGATTTAATTCTATTTTCACTTAGAAAGTTCTACATCACTCTCAAAAGGTTCGTAGTTAACCCGCTTACATTTAGAATGTTCTATATTGATTAATATCTTGTCTGAAAAAATGATATTAAACATAATCTAGAACGAAAGACATAAGCCCAAAACATGTGTGGTAAGTTTTACCACTAACCTTTTGGGTTTCTTTATTTTATGTAACGTTACTAATAACGTTAAATGATTTTAGCTGTGATGATTAAAAATGGCGATATTAAAAATTTAAAATAAATAAAAATCATCCCACAGTATGTGTTTATTCTTTTTTTTTATACAACGCCTACCTATGAAATACATAAAATTCGGTATCATTTTCTATAAAACTATGCAACGGAAGTGGATACAAAGATTTATAGGTTTATGGTCAATAAAAAACCGTATGCATGAATGTAAAATATATTTTAAATTTACATTGAAAGAAATTGAGTTATAAAATAGGTAGCACGTGAGTTATGTTGTGAAACACGTGAATTTGTACAAACAAACTCATTAAAAATGGTACAGGGAGCCATGCAACATGTATACTAAGGTGAAAAGTGTTAATTCTGGTCACCGAGGGGATTAACTTGGGGGGGTACCCAATGCTGTGTGATTTCGATTCCCGCCTCGGGACAAATATTTGTACGATCTGCAGATATTTGTTCAGGGCGTTCTGGATGTTTTCTATGTATGATAAAAAAATATCTATCTATGTAGCGTCTTGTATTATGTATATCAGTTATCTAGTACCCACATAACACAAGCTCTGCTTAGCTTGGGGCTAGATAATGCTGTGTGAATTGTCCAGCATTATTATTTTTATTATTATTTGTACCACATTATTTTTAAGCTAAACAGTTTGAAAAAATAAGTAAATCCATTGAAATTTCAAAACAATAATGGCCATATTGCGAAGAATCGACAAACGCTGGGATAAACGAGTTTTTGGAGTGGAGACCGCGACTCGGCAAACGTAGTGTAGCCCTCCGGCTAGGTGGGATAACAATCTGCGAAAGACGGCAGGTAGATGCTGGATGCGTCAAGCTGAAGACAGGCTGCTATGACGCTGATTAGGAGAGGCCTATGTGACTTATATAGGATGATGATTATGTTGATGTTGACACGTAAAAAACTCGAATATTAAAAACAAAGAACCCAAACGTATATCATCTACCTAATGCCTATCACAGGCGAGGGAATGGAGAGTGCACATGTGTTTGCGCGCACACTTGTGCACTATAATAATTATGTCCTGTGCACCTGGCTAGTCTTCGTCGAGACTGGCCGCCATGGCTGAAATTCGGCTAGGAGGATATTATTACAACAAAGTTTGTGTTACCTTATTACAAGCTCTCCAAGTGGTAATTTTTCATAACTTTCACATTTTTCACATTTCCATAGAAAATCAAGTTAAGGCCCATACACCAGCGAAAGTGGCGCCCCCAAATATTATATCTTATTATTACGTTGAACACAGGAATTTTTAAAAATCCTACGTTCAGTTTGTGGTATCTATTATAAGCTATTTATTAATGCCTCTGTAATAGTTTCATTTTGTAAAGCTTAGGAAGAGATACGAAGTTGCGCTTTTTGGCCACCAAACTCTATTTTTGCATCTCCTCCTAAACTATATGAGATAAAATTACAAAAGAGGTATTAAAAAATAGCTAATAATAGAAACCACAAACTGAACGTAGGATTTTTAAAAATTCCTATGATAAACGTAAAAATATGATAAAATAGGAATTGCTGTCAGATTGGCTCGGGTATGCGCCTTAACGCAAACTACGTTGTAAACAATACACACATAGCATACTGAAATTGATTTCAGAAAACACGAAAATTTAATTAATGACCAACGATTCTAACTGTAGTATAATTGGGACATGATTTTATTACGTTGGTAAAAATTAACGCGCGTTATTTTTTGTGCTTAGTTTTGCGCTGATCACTTGCATGACATGCATGCAAAAAGAAGTTGTCAAAGTGTATATTAAATAATAGATTCAGGCGTTACTTTGCGGAAATCCATTGCAAATATAAGAATGAAAAATATTTAGTAACAATTCCGCGAAAAAAACCTTCTGCGATAAAATCTAACAAATTGTACATTTATACAAAATGAAAGAACATTTATCAAAGCAAGTCGTCAACTAGTTTCGTCTCTCCACGAGACATCATCAGGACACCACACCACTCGATCTTGACACTGTCGAGTGGTGTGGTGTCCTGATGATGTCTCGTGGAGAGACGAAACTAGTTGACGACTTGCTTTGATAAATGTTCTTTCATTTTGTATAAATGTACAATTTGTTAGATTTTATCGCAGAAGGTTTTTTTCGCGGAATTGTTACTAAATATTTTTCATTCTTATATTTAAAAGTGTATATTTCTAATGTGTATAATTAAATATCTGTTGAGTGAAATGTTGTTATAAGAATATGGGTTGCTGGGTGATTTTCATCGTATTTCGATTATGTCCATAGAGGTAATATTATTATAATTTGGTAGATTCTAACAACGTAACATACTTATTGCTTTTTTTTTGCTTCAACATCGTATTCGGGTCATCGGATAGGAAGGAGTCTAGATATGATTTTATGATTTACCTTTTTCTGTGAAATCTGTTGAACCCTTGAAAGTTTTTATTTTATTTTATGAATAGGTGAATATTGACGTAGTTCATCACACTAATATTATAAATGCGAAAGTTTGTATGGATGTATGGATGGGTGGATGTTTGTTACCTCTTCACACCAAAACTACTGAACGGATCGGGCTGAAATTTTGCATCCAGGTTACTCTAATCCTGGAATCAAACATAGGCTTCTTTTTATCCCATAAATCATTTCCCGTGGGATAAAAATCACCTTTAAACGGTTCCATAAAAACAACGCGTGCGACGCCGCGGGGCGCAGCTTGTTTAGAAATATAACATAACTAAGTGTTTTTTGTAGTTTCCTAGAGAAATAAGATGTGAGTTTTATACTTATTTATTGTTATTATTAGAATTCCTATCTTACTAGTTTCACTTTTGTTATACCTACTGTGAAATTTTATTTACAGTAACCTTACCTACTATTTTTTTTTAATATTCTTACATTATAACTTCTGAATCAAGAATAATATAACAGAAAAAATATGGGAGGAGGTACCGATTAGTACCTATTTACAATGTATTATAAGTGTACCAACCTAACATTTTTTTTTAAATCTAAGCCGTCACCCGAATTCATTTAAAATCACCACGCATAAAATTACTCTACAAATAGTATGAACATAAAAGATAAATAAAACGCAATTTTAACGCATTAACGTCTAATTCAAATTCGACTCTAGTACCTTCGGAATAAAGTTCAACGCATTGAATATGCTACGCTGTCGGATGCAGGTGTTTATTGCACCGAACATTCGAAATTCGAATATCAATTTACAGCAATGAACTTCCCGTGTATTCTATGATTGTGCTATCGTGCTAAGTTATGCAGCTTCCGGTTTTGAAAGAGCTTTTTAAGTTTTAAAAAGCCTTTCAAATGTTTATCTAATAAGATAAACATTTCAAAAGGCTTATTAAAACTATAAAAATACTTATATATAACTTATAAAACAAAGACCGCGTTTTCAAGGTTTTTCTCATTAAATGAAATAGTTTTTTGCCACCATTAATCTACTGGCCAAATATATTTTGGGCAAACCAAAAAAATAATAAAAAAGAAGCCAATAGCGTCTTGGAGACGCTTCCGACTGGTATTCCTTTACTCACTTTACTGTATTTTTACTCACTTTTTATTACTTTGACTCATTTTATAGGTTTATTCGCTCGACTATACTTATATAGTCTTTAATTAATATGTAATCTCAAATGTAACAAATCTCGTTTATATTTAACGCTGATTTAAGTACTTACCTACTTACTTTCATCATCAGCTTATATAAATAGTCTACTGTTAGACAAAGGCCCAAAAACCAATTACTTTCTAATTAGTTCGTGGGCTCTTGTAATATCTATACTTCCTTACAAATAATGATAATCTACAAAATTTTGTGTGCAGGATTTTTTTTACTAGCAACCTACCTTCTTGAGCAACGCCAAAAGCCACATTTTGTATAACAAAAAAACAAGCAATTCTCTATGGTCCAAACGCCATGTCAATGACCCACTTGCCGCGTGAACCGTTTAACCAATATTTCATAACCCCCATGTTCGATCGATAGATCACATCTCCCGGAGTCTATGGTTTACGTCCGTCATCTTGGATTCTCCCCTCGGGTAGTACATACAGGAGCGGATTAAGGACGAGCAGAAGTGGGACTGATTTGAATTTTAGGAATTTAAGTAACGGTAATTTAAGCACGTATTCCGAAGTCGTTTACGTTCGTCGTCGTAGATTCTCCCTGCTGTGCAATTAATCAAAAAAGACTATGGATAGGCAGAGGTGGGGCTAAAGTTAACGAGGAGTATGTGAAGTATCAATTAGTTCACATCCCTCAGACTCTATGGTTTACGCTCGTTATCTGCAATCATCCCCTCGGCTAGTGCATGACAGGAACAGACTAAGGATTGGCAGGGGTGGGGCTGATGTTTATTCTAGAAATAATTGAAGTTTAATTTTATTCTTAAAGCACATAATATGATCACTGAGTAGCACTATCAGCAAGTGCTTAAAAAGTTACTTCAATATAATTACCATATACTTACTCATATAATATTAATAGCTTACATCTATCATTTTGGTTTCTCCTGCAATTCCTCCCTCCTCCCTAATATTGTAGTATAGTATGAGTGGGTATAAAACATGTAAGAGTAAGGTATTTAACTACCGATTCATAAATAATATTTTACAGCAGTGAAAGTAAAGTCCCTTTGAATTCAAGGTATCTAGTTGTTGAAGACTTTCTGAATAATAATCATAGTAACTTTATAATAAGTGGATATCTAAACGTGGATAAAATAACTAATAAACGCGTCTAAATAATACAGCAAAGACAATTTTCTTCGTGACAACTTATTACATTGTAATAGCCAAAGATAAAGGCTTGCCTAATTCTGAAGTTTAGAGTTTTAAATTCCATTACCTACAGTCAAAAACATTAAAGTAATGTTAAGAGAACGAATACCTACCAACCTTTTATTAAAAAAATGTATATAAATGACAAAATATTCTGCAAATTCAATTCTAAAGTAAAGTTACTCTCATAGATGTACCTAAAAATGTATTAATATACCTATCAAATATTTTTAACGAATGGTTTGGCGAAAATAGATATTTTGATACATATTATACGCAGGAGGTAAAGTTGAAGTTACATTAATATTAATATCCAATATATATTTTTCATCTGCTCGTAACTCTATTTTTCAAGTGAAATCAGCGCCTCAAAGAAGTGCAAGATATCAAGTTCCAATAATAACAATACGTCAACAGTCAAGTTATTCCATTTAGTTATTTTAACTGAATTATGATTATTGAACATGCGGCGTCAAGTCCTGTCATAATAGGAAGCTCATAACTTGTGAACATTTATTTATATAAATTATTTAGCATTGGTGCAATTGTTCTATTTTGACGTATCAGATGAAAATGAATTTAAGAAGTTGTAGTCTCCGTGAAATGTATTTGTTTTCTCAATAATATTACAGAATAATTCATTTTTTTATACCTACCACCCCAGTTTTCGATAAAAGTCAGTGATTTTTTTAATAGCCTTTAGGTACAGATTCCCTTGCCATTTAATGAAGTATCTGAAGGTATAGCATATAATATGTATAACACTGTACTGTACTTAAGAAAATATAATTTGATAATTCTAGGTAATATAACTGAATAATTTTTAATATCTTCCTACATATTATTTAACTATGATGACTATCAAATACGTGCATTTTTTCGTATGATATTTTACCTATTTTGAACAATTTGGCCCCCCTTACACCGCCCCTGTTTTAACATCTCTATACACGCACCGTTTGTTCAGCTGTCTGTTTGTCTGTCAATCGAACCAACTGCACATCTAATGGGGTTTCGATTATTGATTTACAAGAGGCTGCAGCATGCTTGAGATGAGTGGGCAGTGCTATCGGAATTAATTAGCATCTGTGATCTGCCTACGGCTATGCTTAAATGTTTAAAGACGATGCCAGTAAAATGTGTGAGGGATTTGTTTTCATCATTATCGTACTGTTAAGAATTTCTCTTTTACGCCAAAAAAGGCAGTCTAAAGAATTTTCCTTTTTCGATTCCGTCAAAAAGTGTTATCTGAGAACTAATTTAAATAAATAAGTAATACACACAATATTAAGTAATATGATCAAATCATTTTCTATTTCATACGGTACTTTGTCGCCAAACTACATTTCACACAATATAGTTTGTCGAGAAAGTACCTAAGAATGAAATAGAACACGATTTGATGTGATTTGATCATATTAATCACAACTTTTTGTCTAGATACGACAAAAACTCGAATCTAAAACGATACCAAATTATTCAACAACCCACAATCACTGCAGGCCGCCAACGGCTGCTAAATTAGTACTGCATTCTCTTCAATCCTTAAAAACGTTGTTTTAAGGTAGTAAAGTTTATCCAACTAGTGCGATTCGAGTAAGCGACAATGGAATAATCGATTTCAATCGATGCAGATTGGTCACGTTGTTCTAAATCGGAAACTCCAATTAAATCGTAGCTTGCCTACTTGAATTTACAAATAGCTATTTCTAGCTTAGAAACCTAACCTGTGTTCCTTGTTCAGAGTTCTAGAGCGTGAGTGCAGTTTTGTCAATAAGAATTCTAACGGATTTACCATCGGCAAGAAGTGCGGTGTGGGCGTTGCAAGGCGATATAAGAGGGGCAATGCCCAACTTATAGCATACAATATTTTTTGGGCCAATTGCCCCAAAAATATAGAGTGATACTTTTAAAAACTTAAGCAAATTCCATTTCTTTGTGTCACAGACAATATAATAGGTACCTTAATAAGGTATAGTTTTTATTGTCTAAGAAAACATAGCCTTATGATTTAAAAAAAACCGTCCAAGCACGAATCGGACTCGCGCAAGAAGGGTTCCGTACCATTATCTATAAAATCATGTCTGTGTCAATAAAATAAATATTTAAGGGTCTCTCCCTTAAATATTTATTTTATTCTGTTTTTAGTAGGTATTTGTTGTTAATGCGGCAACGGAAATGCATCATCTGTGAATATTTCAACTATCACGCTTTATGAGTTACAGTCTGATGACAGACGGACAGCGGAGTCTTACTAATAGGGTTCCGTTTTACCCATTGGGCGCGGAATCCTAAAACTACACAATAAGTCTTTGACTTTCAAGTTCAAGAGCCACTTCGGCGCTTCTGGCCTTATCAGTTCATTTATCTTACATCCACAGTTGTCCTTTCATGGGAACCGTTTGACAGATAGGACAAAAAACACAAAGTAATTTGTTTGTGTGAGATAAGCATTGTGCATTGTAGTCTTTATTGAGGATTGTTGGTAGGAGATACGACTAATGTAAACGGAACATTAATTTAAAATTAAAAAATAACCTCATCCGTTTCCAAGACATGTCTTAACGAATCGTTAGTTAGGTTCAAGTTTCTTAATGTGACCATCCGACGTCCAGCATTCAAAAGAATTCAAATTCAAAAAATGCTTTATTTCCATAAATATAATAAATGATTTAGAAAAAGTCAAATCATATTACTGGCTAATCAAAGTGGTAGATTTTTCAGCCGCTTCGGTATGTAGACTTAAGTAAAAACGACGAAGAAACCTTTAGCCGTTAGTTAAGTTTTTATTTTTCGAGTTAGAATAAAATCCGTCCTAAGCGTTTTTATACTCTATATATTTTATAGTAAGCCTTTTTGCACAGTAAAGTTTCGAGCGGAGAAAAAAACTTCTCACTTGTTCAACGATCGAACTAGTCAATCGAAATATACCTTAGTTTATATGGTGAGAACATTGGCTCGAGTATGCGCCGAAGGCTACGAACCTCTCCCAAATCTCAGCGGCCAGCCCGTGCGGATTCGTTGTTATTTCACGTAGAATCGCATCGTCATGGCCATTCGGCGGGGCGTTCGCCTTATTTCGAAATTTTGCCACCTATGTCGCATCGCCCCCCGCCTGTAAGCGAACGGTTGCAGAAACTAAGGAATATCACAATTTTTGATATTTTTTCCTATTTTTCGATTCATTTTGAACAAACGACTGATTTCAGAATATTTTAGTTTATTTCTAATATTGAATATATTTAGAAAGTTTGCAGCGTGACAGATTTTCGAATAAAGGTGTCTATCGTGCATAAAAAATAGCTTGAAAATCACTCGATTTGGTGGTCAAAATATGGCAAATTAGTTTCGCTCTCATTTAAAGATGTTAATGTTTTAAAAAACTAAAACCCTATAAACATAGCTTTTTTTCATCCGATTATGTATGGAAAATTTCAATACGATCGGGGACATAGTTTCCAAATGCTGCTTCATTATAGCACGTTTGTATAAGGGGCTAAGGTATCCGTACCGTTCTTAAGTTGTATAATAGGTATATCATTTCTTTACTCATTCGATTTCTGATATTTATTTTTATTATCATAGTCAGGTTCCCAGGAAACATCTATCAGTAATTGGCTTGTCATTCCAGTTCATACATCAGTCATTAGCTAGTGCTTTCTCAAAGAAATCAATTAAAATTCTTCTGTCGTTCCTTTACGGAGGGACTAACTGTAACTGTTAAGTTCAGTCTAGCTGTCGTAAGTGACTGGACATCCAATGGTTACTATAATATGTTCACAGTTAAAATTCTTGTAACAAAATGTAATAGTACGTAAACGTAACTAACTAAATTATTTATTTGCCACATAAAACACACATATACGATACTTTTACAAGATGAGACGGTTACAAAGAGGCAGAATTAAAGATAACCTAAATATAAAAACATTAAGTTAAAACAAAAAGTAGAGATCCCTGTCCTAATAACCCTGCTAGCTAGGTTCCTTTTAATTACATTAAAACTAACGATATTATTCTACCTCTACACGCCAAAGCAACTGAATGGATCGGGCTGAAATTTTGCATACAGGTAATTCTACATCCATGCAAACTTTCGCATTTATAATATTAGTGTGATTAATTGGGTTTGTTTAAGAAAACTATAAACTGACTTCAATTGTATGGTTTTCTCATGGATGCTATTATTGTCAGAACTAGACCAAATTGAAATGGAACCACAAGGGAAGCACCAGCTTTCAAATAAAAAAAGAATGACCTACGGAGCTGAGACGTGGACACTCACGATAGGGCTGGTCCACCAGTTTAAAGTCGCTCAGCGAGCTATGGAAAGAGCTATGCTCGGAGTCTCTCTGAAGGATAGGATTCGTAACGAATACATCCGACAGAGAACCAAAGTTATCGACATAGCTCAAAGAATTAGCAAACTGAAGTGGCAGTGGGCCGGCCATATCTCGCGAAGAACCGATTACCGCTGGGGTAAACGAGTTCTTGAGTGGAGACCGCGACTCGGCAAACGTAGTGTAGGATGCCCTCCGGCCAGGTGGGATGATGATCTGCGAAAGACTGCAGGCAGATGCTGGATGCGTCAAGCTGAAGACAGGGCGCTATGGCGCTCATAAGGGGAGGCCTATGTCCAGCAGTGGACTAATATAGGCTGATGATGATGATGATAGAGAACCTTCTCCTTGTTTGAAGTCGGCTAATAATAGTACAAACTACAAAGCGCTCTACAAAATTTGCAAAAAGATTCAGTATACAAAACTTATGTTCGATGCGTGTGTGAACCTTTATTGTTCTGATGAACTTAAACGAGTTGTTAAGCTATTTCTGAATACAGTGACAAGGCTTAGGGCATAGATTTATTAAAAGCAATGAAATTATATTGAATAGGTACCTCATAGCTAATAGGTACTTGCCGAGGTGCTTACCTACTTTCCTGACTAATTTATGAGTGCCTCCGTCCATTACATACTTGATAGATAGGTAATTAGCTACTTAGGTTAAGTTAGGTACTACGTTACTCATTATAACTGTTTAATGCATTTATAATTTATGGTTTACTAAGCTTTAAGGCCAGTCATTAAATTGACATAAAACTAATCACATAATCCAATCACTTATTATTATTATAGTTGATTATTATTTTTCCATAGGAAAGGACATAATATTTTTTGAAGTGGAGACTTATTAAGCGGCGTTGTGCACTTTTCTGCCACGTGTAATAAATGGTAAACTCGCGTCAGGGTCACGTGATGCTGATCTAACATATTAGATCAGCATCACGTGACCGTGGTGATGGTGACGTAACATGCTTGCATTGCTGTAATTTTAAATTGGTACTTCATTGTAAGCTAGCCTAATATGAGCTTTCAGAAGTTTAAAAGTTACAGCTACCTGTGTAAACAGTTCACTAAGTTGTAAGGAGATGTCTAGTTCTGGGAGCAACACAGAACCCACAGCATCAGTTGAGATGACCTCACATAGTTGTAGAGAAGTGTCGCCGCAGGCTAATAGATGGCGCCATTCAAAGTTTTTATTATCGAAAACAAAATTGCCACTTGTGGTGCCTTAGTCCCTACATCGGAAGAGTGTGCGTGTTGTTTTCACTTCTGCCGCTGTCCCATATTTTTTTTATCAGTTTCTGGTGGCTTTTTTGTCACTGCCATGATAGGTCTATAGTCTATTGTGATCGCCACTTGATGTGGTAATCCCTGAAGTTGCGGCGTTCAGAGTTCGTCAATATTGCAGCTGCAAAAGGAACTATAGGATTATCTCCAGTTTGATTGATAACTTCGATTCGTAGGTCATCCGAGCTATACAGATGCTATGATGAATGAATCAGATGAATGCTTGTAAGTTTTTACTGTATATTATTTTGGAACATAAACTCTTCCACCACAACCATTTAATTATTCAGAAATCATGCTACTTCTTGCATTGCAAAACACATTACCTATTTTTACATACCTACTTTCACCTGTACCTAATAATGTATATCATCATCATCAATGGCCTTTACATCCACGAAGGATGGTTTATGTAGTGTTCGATTTTTGGCACTCATATAGACACTATATAAATTTATATAGACATTTATATAGTGTCTATATAAATGTCTATATAAATTTATATAGTGTCTCAAAGAGAGTTGATCTGAAGCTTTGTAAAGTACGGTAACCCTGTCATGGCCATCAGCGTCAACATTATAGTCCATTCGAAAAAAAACTGAAGCTTTGACTAGTTAAGTAAGTTAAATTGTCTGAGATCTGCAGCTTGAAGTTTTGAAGCGTAACGTGATGGTATCACCACCCACGTCAGCATAAATCATGTGGTCAGTTCTGTGTCTTAATACCCCTGCCACGCCCACTTGATTACAATCTGTGCAAGATGTTAGTGTTAGATTTAACTGGTAAGATGCTGTTTTCATCATCATCATCATCATCAGCCTATACGAGTCCACTGCTGGACATTGGCCTCCCCTAATGAGCGCCATAGCGCCCTGTCTTCAGCTTGACGCATCCAGCATCTGCCTGCAGTCTTTCGCAGATCGTCATCCCACCTGGCCGGAGGGCGTCCTACACTACGTTTTCCGAATCGCGGTCTCCACTCAAGAACTCGTTTACCCCAGCGGTTATCGGTTCTTCGCGAAATATGGCCGGCCCACTGCCACTTCCACTTCCAATGCTGTTTTAGCTTCCCCGTATTCCGAGGAAGCCAAAATGCTAGTCAAGCTTTATTTACAAGTTATATAGGTAGGTATCTACAAACCCCCTGATGAGGACATCGATTGTGATGGCGGAGACTAAGGTAGGTTATAACTTGGTTTGTAAGCCGTACAGTGTTTGCATTGTTATGGCAAACGATAATGTTTTTTTACTGTACTTATTCATATAGGTATACTAGCTGCGCCCCGCGGCTTCGCACGCGTTGTTCCTATGGAAATGTTTAAAGGTGATTTTTATCCCATGGGAACTGATTAATGAGATAAAAAGTCTATGTTTGATTTGAGGATTAGAATCACCTGCATCCAAAATTTCAGCCCGATCCGTTCAGTATTTTTGGCGTGAAGAGGTAACAAACATCCATCCATCCATACATCCATACAAACTTTCACATTTACGATATTAGTGTGATTTAGGTATAGTACTCCAGAGGGTCGTGACGTAACAAGCCTATGGCCTTCACTGAAAACCAGCGCTGGGTGGACACACTAGTGTTCATCCAGCACAACGCCGAGTGGAGGCCATATTTGCCATAGAAAGTTTATATATTTAGCATAAGTTTTTTCTTTTTGTGTGTATTTTTCTTTATTAGGTGAATAAAAATATTTTTCTTTCTTTCTTTTTCTATTTTGTTAAGTTTGTGTGTTTTGCCATGTTATACTACGAGTATAAAGAATTGATCTCTAATGGGAGTGGCATAGTCACTGTGTGACTAAACTCCGTTACAAAAAATAAAGATAAAAAAAATACAGAAGCTGTAGGTATATCCATCTTATCTGTCTTGTATATAAAAGAAAGGTCCTTCCTTTATTTCTACTCACACTATCACATCATGTCACACTAATATTATAAATGCGAAAGTTTGGATAGATGTATGTATGGCTGTTTGTTATCTCTTCACGCCAAAATTACTGAACGGATCGGGCTGTAACTATTCATACAGGTAATTCTTATCCTGGAATTGATTCCAGGATAATATCTTTTGTTTTTAACGCAAAGCAAAATAGTTTCTAACTGGATAGGCGTTACGTTTCGCGACGTATGTAGCCAATTTGTATGTTCCCATTATTAGAGAAATTACTCGTTCGATTTCAACAAATAAGGTATCGATAGATTCGTCTCAATACCCCGTAGTTATAGGGTATTATGACGTTAGACCATATTGGGGGTCTAACGAGATAGTGTGGTCTAAGTATGGGTCGAAAATTTCATCGTTAAATTAATAAGCACAATGCACGCGCTGTAGTCGGATTTTAGTTTATTTTATCTTGTTAATGTTTCCAGCTTCCGTTACTTCAATACACCTGTTCAGCAGTAACTTTACTAACCAATAAATACTTTCTACGATAAATAGTTAATAATGGCAAAACTAATTTGCGATCCCTTCGACTTCCTATAGTATAAATTATAATTTAGCTTCATAACCTTTTCGTATAAGTGTAGTCTGATTAATATAATTTTCTCGTAATCAACCTGTCAACACTCTAGCTAGAAAGTCAGACAGGGCTGGATTTAAGGCTAAAAACGTATGAAATTTAATTAGATCTAACAGAAAATAAATATTAGGTATTTATACTGTTATTTGGCTTGTTTCTTCATTCAAACGTAAAAATTACTCATTGCTTCCATAAATATTACTGCTTATTGTAACAGTCTTAGTTTATTACTTTTATCATAACGCGTTGATAGCTAGTATAATAAACTGCGAGGTAAGATTTTCAATAGATCAAGTAAATGACTTCGTTCCTAAACTGACTTTAGAGACAAATTTTTTTTGACAATAACTATCTATCCTTCATTTGACCTTTTATAGGTCGTAATCGCACTATTTTTAGATTTCATAATCATTAACTCTTAAAATAATTGTATAACTCTCATCAATTCCTCGATACTTGCCCCCAACCCCCCTACCATTCATCCTGAATCCATCCCTGTGCTGGAATTTGAAAGCGCAACCAATGCATCTAAAAGATACTTAGTTTGCACTGGCGTGAGGCGAGGTCGTAAGGTTTAATGTAGGTAACATGCGATTTATTACGAAGGAAATGAAGTTTGTAATCATCTTTATTAAAGGCACTTATTTTAATGGTGAACTGCATAGTAAAAGATACACAATATGTCTAAGATTACCAAAGATTATTGACAATCGAAGTTTGTGAGCTCACAAACTTGTTTGGATTTGGAATTAGTGAATTCTGTGTCTTTGTGGTGTGCTTGTTCACAAAAGTTCGTGCTATGTGTCTGCAAAATGTTATGATTATTGCACAATAAAAAAACAATAAAAACAGGTAAGTAAGTAGGTTTATTGACAAAAACACTTTTATCGACTCATAGTGTGCATCCATGTAAAGATTTAAGTAATACCTATGTATATGGTCATTAGGGGAGGCCTATGTCCAGCAGTGGACTAATATAGGCTGATGATGATGATGATGATGATGATATGGTTATAAAAATTATTAAACTTTTGAGGTCTATATCCCCTAAACTCAGATTTTCGGACAGTTATCTGAATAAAAAAGAGACAAAAAATTGTCATCTGATGTCTTTGAAATCATGTCTACTAAAACTTGAATCTTCTGAATCATTTTAAATAATAAACCTAAAATACATATGAATTTATAAATCAAATAATTAAATAAACCGACTTCATTTTTTATAGTTATTTCATGAATTTTCATGGATCCTATTCTCAGAACTGAACAAAATGGAACCACACGTGAAGCACCAGCTTTTATATAAAAAAATAATCATGAAAATCAAACCATCCAGTCAAAAGTTCTAAGGTAACAAACAAAAAAAATATAGTCGAATTGAGAACCACCTCCTTTTTTTGAAGTCGTTTAATAAACAAATAGAACTTAAATAGAACACTTTCGCAGTTTTGTGAAACCTTTTCATCGCACCGCCTATATCCGTTAACCGAAGATAACCTTATTCCGATGTTTTACCAAACAAAACAAACCCATAAATAATCATAAACACTTATCTACAATTGCATTGCATTGTATTTTATTGCGTGGGGACTGTGGAAGAAAAAGAAATAATATGAAGCTATTTCTCCCTAATAACGGGGAAACTGATAAACATGGGTGGAAAAGAAAACAGCAACAAAAGCAGCAAAAAAGCCAAAATAAGAAAAGTGCCACTAGAATGCTTTTTTTGTCGGAGTGTGTGTATTAAATAAATAATTTATGGCATTTTGTTTACTTACCATACCCTTTTTTTCAGAGCTCTGCCATATTCATGAGGAAGGTTTAACACGCCCACAGATTTCGATACATTTCTGTGAACATGCCTAAAACTTTATGAATTATCGGGGGTACGCGGGGGTGGCAACACAGTGCGCATTAGTTTATTTTAAGTTTGACGAATTCATTACGGTTATACTGGATAACTACGAGCCTTATTTGTGTTGGCGTCTAGAACCGCACTCACCCTGATGTCTCTCGTTGAGGGACGGAACGTTAGTGTTCTTCCAACACAAATAAGGTTTGGAATTATTTTAAGTTGTGAGAACTTCTGACATCATACAATAAGCAACAGATATAGTGTTTGAGAATGATTACATGACCGTCATGACACAGACACGGACACACGGGATGTGGTCCCACTTTAACTTGATCCAGTTCTGATAATGGGATCCATGAAAAACATGAAAAAGCTATATAATTAAAATCGGTTTGTAGTTTTTTAATACAAAATCAATTATACTAAAGTTATTTACAACGGGATATTTACCATGGTTTGATTTTTGAGCTTTCCAATATTTCAAATATTTTTATAATAACAAGACATTCAGTTATTCCGTGATCATGGCGCATGAAACTGTGCCGAAATATTGGAAAGCTCAAAACTCAAATCATGGTAAATATCCCGTTGTAAATAACTTTAGTATTAATAACCATGATGGATTTAGAAGTAAAATCATTGTTAAGTCAAGAATAAATTTATTGGTTGAAGTAGTAAGAAAACAACTGACTTTATAATAAAATCAGAGTAATAATATATGAATCAGCCGTTAACATTAATCCGCCTGACTATTTGCTTTCATCACGAATCATACCATAGACAGCCCGTTAATCGACATCGAATGCTTACTCTACTATCTCTGGCTCCCGCCGGTTACTGACAGACGGACAGACATGTTGAGGTATTAATATTTATAGTTTCGGATGCGGGCGCCTGTAACTAGTTTGTATTATGCATAAAATATAAGCTAATGCTCTCTCGAGTCTATAGGTATATGCATAAGTATAACATCGACTGAGATAAAAAAGACGGCAGAGCCGCACTGGATTTAAGTAGGCCATAATTAATTTTGTTGTAAAAAACTATAAACCGACTTCAATTTTTATAGTTTTTTCATGGATTTTTATGGATCTCATTGTCAGAACTGAACCAAATTAAAATGTGACCGGGGAAGCACAATCTATCATATAAAAAAAGAATCATGAAAATCGGACCACCCAGTCAAAAGTTCTGAAGTAGTTGGCACTCGTAGTAGATCAAAAATCATTGACGAATATTTCCCCTTGAAGAATTTTTCTAAAGGGGTAAACTGGACTTCAATAAAAACCCAGTTTTCCCTCTTACGGGTGATTTGTCAAGGAGGAAAACTGGAACAGCCCAATAATACCTGTTTTAATAGGGTCTGAAGTTATTCGGGAAAATATTTTAATATTTTCCTATGTACTGATAACACAAGTTCTGCTTAGTTTGGGGCTAGATAATGCTGTGTGAATTGTCCAGCATTATTTATTATTATTATTATTTGCAGTCATGGTTTTATTCAGTTGCTGCTAATAAACTTCCCATAAATACATTAAACCAAAACAGATCCTCAAACATTCCCTTGTATTTTTCTTCCATCACTACCCACTCACAAAAATATCAGAGATAAGTGGACAATGCACAACCCATGTTATTGTAGGTCCAAAACTGTTTGTCCAACAAGAATGGGTACCTTAAATACCACCGTTGGACCGGACTTTTGTTGATTCTGGTGTTCAGTTGACAATAGCAATTGAAGCTTCGATATCTTTTTGTGTTAATAACGGGATGACCTATTGAGGTTCCAAAGTGGGTCCAAAGGTTCAGATGCAGATAAATCGATTGTTATTAGGTTGTAATTTTATAAAACGTTTGAATATTAATACAAATTAAATTAGAACCTATAACTGTCTTATTTTGTAAAACTAGAAAATTACATCCGTATGGAAAAGCAACCGTTAGGTTGATAACTTTTTTATTAATTTCCCGTTTACTTATTTACGAACTTTCCCGTTGTCAAATTAGTCGTTCACTATAGGTTATTCAATTAGTGTGTTGTGTTGACGATCGATGTTGACTTTGATGACTCGTAGGTTCAAAGGAAACGTTAGGAAATAAAATTTATTTTATACGTTTCTCGATTTAATCTTTAGATAGATAGATAAATAGAAAATTCTTTATTGCACACTTAAAGAAACATTACAATAGAACAGCTTAAAAACTAAGTGACAAGTGGCGGTCTTATCGCTCAAGAGCGATCTCTACCAGACAAACTTAGACTTGAACTTTAGTCATAGGAAGAAAGTTTTCATTACAGTTTGTAGAGTATAAACTAGGGATGGCGAACCAATTGTTCTTCTACGGCCCCAGAGGTGACGAACGGTTGAGAATCAACGTGATTTTTTTCTGGAAAAATGTGGTAAGTATGACTAGACGTCAAACAATTTGACTTAACGAAGTTAACCAAATACAACTCTAAACTCCTATTTTACCAAAGAGATACATTACGCACAAAATTAAAATTATTTGACGGCACGTCACATCTTTATCTATTCCAATATCATTGTTTTAGAAAATATTCCACTTTAATTCAAAGAGTTTCTCCACTACTGGTAACGCATCGTAAAGAACCTATCGTTCCAGTACTTGCGAATTGTGCCGATGGCTCGCCTCATCAATTGTTGACAAGCTTATTAATAAACGTTTATGTTGCAATGAGGCAGAGTACTACTAAGATGTTTATGAACGAAAGAGCATTGCTATCATACGGGTCATAACCATGCTCACTTTCTCACAAGACTTCATTCGCAAACGGCTCAAAACCTAACAAGTTTGGTTGTCAAACAAGGCCTTAATCTCAATAAGTAAGGAGTTCACCGTGGTACTAAACTCGAATGACGTAAATTCAAGATTATTTCTTTGGTTTCTGTAAAGACTAAATGTGAAAACACAATTGAGAAAAAAAACGATATCAAAAAGTTATGAGATGAGTGCGCTGTTACACAGAGTATTTGGTCGAGATCTCAGGAACCCGCGGTTTAAATAGGTTGTTGTTAATTGTTATGCCAGAACTTAGAAAAAATACGTAAATAAGAAAAACGTACGTAAATTCAATAAGTTAAAGGAATGAATTAATTCCGAATATTGTATGGAATATTTGGGTTAGGGTACGTTTTGCCCGAATCTAAAACTTGTCTGCGAAGATATTCGGGTGATATCTCCCCTTCACTTTTAATGCGGGTACATTTCATCTACAAACTCTTCACTCGGACGAATTGTACCCATTTGATGGTGATTCCACGTATCTTTTGTCAATTCAACCCTAGACAAAGCCTTGTTTAGGGTTTACTTTGCCGTTGAAATGACGGCCGGACCACAGAAATTTGAGATCTACTGAGATCGGAATCTTAGCGATTCGAGGTCCAAATTTCCACCAAGGTATTTGTGGAATGGCCGAACAATTTCACATATATCTTGGTGTGATTATCTGAAGGCCCACCGAAAGTGGCGCCCCCAACTATTTTATCTTATTATTACGTTAAACGCGGGTATTTTTAAAAGTCCTACGTTCAGTTTGTGGTATCTATTATAAGCTATTTATTAATGCCTCTGTAATAGTTTCATTTTGTAAAGCTTAGGAAGAGATACAAAGTTGCGCTTTTTGGCCACCAAACTCTATTTTTGCATCTCCTCCTAAACTATATGAGATAAAATTATAAAAGAGGTATTAAAAAATAGCTTATAATAGATAGCACAAACTGAACGTAGGATTTTTTAAAAATAAAAATTCCTATTATAAACGTAAAAATATGATAAAATAGGAATTGCTGTCAGATTGGCTCGGGTATGCGCCTTAAGCAAAACTTAAGTTAGTAGATATCTAAAGGCAGGAAAATCAAGGCAGAATATGTATTTTAGGATTAATAGATAGCGCCTAAACATGGTTGATGAAAATACATAAAAAAACAGATGACCAAAACATATGTCACTATGTGACTGATGATCGTAGAGCCGTACTATCTATATTTATATATATATTAGGTCCTTACATATGAAATTGGCGTTTTGTATGGGAGGAACAAAAAGTCGAATATTTTTTAATATAATATATTTAATTAATCAAAGTATGAACCATTATTTTCTATGCACTTTTGCCATCTTATAGGTAGTTCATTGATCCCTTTACTAAAAAAACCAGTCGGACGGGAATCAATAAAATCTTTGAAGGCGATTTGGACTGCCCCATCGGAGTTGAATTTTTTCCCTTGCAAGAAGTTATCCAAATTTCGAAAAAAATGGTAATCTGTTGGAGCAAGGTCCGGGGAGTACGGAGGATGTCTTAGACTTTCCAATTGAAGCTCTTCTAATTTAGTAGCCGTCTGTTGCGCAGTGTGTGGTCTAGCGTTGTCGTGAAGCAGCAGTGGCGTGGAGCGATTGACCAGCCTAGGTTGTTTAGCCGCTAGCTTTTCCATCATGGTTTGCAATTGCTGACAATAGACATCAGCCGTAATAGTCTGGCCAGATTTGAGAAAACTGTAATGAACAATACCGGCACTAGTCCACCAAACGCTTACAAGTAACTTTTTTGGGGTTAATTTTAGCTTGGGGCAGGATTTGGCTGGCTGGCCAGGATCCAACCATTGCGCTGAGCGCTTCCGATTATCGTAAAAAACCCATTTTTCATCACAGGTAATGATTCGGTTTAAAATACCTTCATTATTGTGCCGGTTTAGTAATGTAACGCAGCAGTCGACGCGCGTTTGCCGGTTTGCTTCAGTCAATTCGTGAGGTACCCACCTTTCAAGCTTTTTAATCTTCCCAATTTGCTTCAAGTGAATTAAAACAGTTTTATCACTAACATCGCAGCCTGCAGCTAACTCGGACGTGGTTTGCGATGGATCCGCTTCCACAATAGCCTTCAACTCTTCATTATCAACTTGAGTCTCAGGCCGTCCACGGGGCTTGTTCTGCAGGTCGAAATTTCCAGAACGAAAACGTTGGAACCAAAAACGAACTGTGTTTTCTTTTGCAACACGACCGCCATACACATCATTCACCCTTCTAGTTGTTTCCGCAGCACTAGTGCCACGGCGGAACTCGTACTCGTAAATAATGCGATATTTTAAGTTTTCCATTTTGTAAAATGAGTGACGCAAACAGAAAAAAACAGAAGAAAAAAAACAAATGAATGACGATCATCGAAGCACAAATACATGAGTCTATAGCTGTACAAATTTGAATTTGGAATTCCTTACCAAAGAGGAGAAATTTGTGATTAAAGTGGCCAGTACGAAAAACGCCCATTTCATATGTAAGGACCTAATATATTAGCTATCAGAAATTTGTACACGCAAGATGACCTATCCGATCTGGTAGCAGAAGCATGAACCTGTAGATTTGAATTGGATCCCATCGGATCCAAAACGAGTTAATCGGCAAAAATGTATGATAAAGTTTATGAGGAATTGAATCAAGGATTTCAAATATTGATAGTTTTCTTTCTTTACTAGATTTTGTTTTGTGGTTGAGTTGAAGGCTTTCTGCCACAGCTTTCGGCAACAGGTTAGTTCGCTCAATCGAAAATTGTATGATCTGTTATCCGATAATCTTAGCAAAAACACCTAAAACCCTCAATTGTTAAACATAGCTCTACCTCATCCTTAACAGCCTATATTGGCCCACTGGTGGACGCCGGCCTCCCCCTGATAAGCTCCTTATTGCCGTTTATCTCATGAAGGGTAGTGCCCCGTTTTCTGTAAGCGGCGGTGCTGCCCGCCCCTCGGTAAATAAATATCCCATTCGCGTCTTACGACAACATACAGTTAAACACACGTTGAAGACTAAATAACTCTCATGACTCTGAGTACTAATGAGCGCCCATTAATTAAGGAATTTAAACGCCAAGTCAAATTGTTTTAACAAAATGATTCATTGCTATCGCGCTCGCCTACTTATCGACTTAACTTACCGCACAGTCATGTGGGGGAAAATAGCCCATGTGCGGCTAATTTTAGACTCTCTGCGTCAGAGTTGGGACAGCTGATCTATACATTGAAGTTTATACCAGACGTGCCTGATTAGAGTAGATTCTTGGAAAATTCTTCGTGAAATGAGGATGTCTCTGGTAGGGACAGGTGGTATGCAGTAAAGGCATTATAAAACATTTTTTTTATACCTGCGCGATTCTCAGTTGTTTTAAGTTACTAGAGGCCTGGATTTGAGACGTCAGCATGGATAACTAATAACATCAGTTTGATTAAAAAAAAGACGAAGATATATCTCCGTGAGGAGCTGATACCAGCTGTTCTAATCGTAATTTTTCTATATTTTTGTTGGAAGCGAAAATGAGAGTAGATTCCTGACGGTTTTAATTTTTTTTTAAGAAATCACGCGCTATTTTTATCGTATTAGTTCCCGCGTTAATTATTACGAGATCCTTTTTTAAGTTATTTATCAATCTCTCTAGACTTACCTAATTGACATGGAATTGACAGAAATCAACAAATATAGGGTACTTACCTAAAATAATACTCATACTCATATAAAGCCGAAAAAAATCCTGCTGCCATTCTAAAATGCACCCTGAGGACGACGTCAAGTTTGCATCCTACTAATTAAATAGATCGGGCTAAAACTTGGCACACATAAAGTTCTGGACTTAGAATAACAATACAGGCTACTTTTTTATCAAAAAGCGTGCAAGGGCAGAAACTAGTACCTATTACAAAAGTACAATTGAAACCACAAATCACGCTACACATCAGTCATGTTGTGACAATTGATCTATGTACTATCCAACCACAACACGCACGTTGCATGCCATTCATAAAGAATACCATGAGTCATCTTGAAACCGCTGTTGTGTGTAAATTCCTGGGGTTGCATTATTTACAAACTTTACCTAAATAAGACTCAAGATCCCATTTGATATTAGGGCAGTTCAAAACTTGCGAACAGCGTTCCACTTTCTGCACTAGTATACCATCTAGTTTCTGCAATTTATGTTATTACCATACCTCAACCTCAACCTCAACAATATACAATAATGTTGGACAATTCACACAGCATTATCCTAGCCTAAGCTAAGCAGAGCTTGTGTTATGGGTACTAGATAACTGATATACTTAAACCAATACACTACATAGATAGGTATATTTATTATGCAAATAAAACATCCAGAACTCCCTGACCAAAATATCTGCAGATCGTACACACATTTGTACCGTGGCGGGAATCGAACCCGCAACCTCCTGCGCCGCAGGCGGACCTTCGCCCACCGCGCCACAGAGGTCGTCAAATATCAAAAAGCATTCTAAACTGAAAATTGGTTGCAGTATATTTTATTGCATCCAACATAGTTGCAACATCCAATGTACCTCCTAGGTACCTAGTTATATTTTTAATGAACTGTGTTCTAAACGGGCGGCAGCAACAACCATAAAACTGCTTTACGACCTTTCTCCAGAACATGTATGCCTCTATATACATGCCAATGCGCCGCTTTGGCTCGCCCCAGTGGAGCATAGGTTGGCGAAGTCGGATAGGCTCACTCACGTGCTGGGACCTGCTGATTATAACCGACTACCGGAGCATTTAGTCACTGCACCTACATAGTTTATTTTCTTTCAAAAACAAACTTAAGAACAGAACGGATACCTTAGCCCCCATACAAACGTACTTCCCGCTTCATTTGGAAACTACGTTTCCGATCGTATTGAAATTTTCCATACATAATCGGATGACAAATAGCTATGTTTGTAGTGTTTTCGTTTTTTAAAAAACATTATGATATTTGAATGAGAGTGTAACTAATTTGCCATATTTTGACCACCAAATCGAGTCATTTTCAAGCTATTTTTTATGCATGTTAGACACTTTTATTCGAAAATCTGTCATACTGCAAACATCCTAAATATATTCACCATTAGAAACAAACAAAAATATTTCTGAAATCAATCGTTTATTCAAAATGAATCGCAAAGTACGAAAATATACAAAAAATTGAGAAATTCCTTTAAATTTCTGCAACCGCTCGCTCAAAAGCGGGGGGCAATGCGACACAGGGAGCACAATTCCAAAATAAGGCGAATGCCGCGGAATGGCCAACACGATGCGATTCTACGTGAAACAACAACAAATTCAATCGGGCCGGCCGCTGAGATTTGGGAGGGGTTCGTAGCCTTCTTAAGGCGAGCCTATCTGAGCACTTTAGGCATTTAGCGCTACCTCAGCCCCCTCATGTTGAGCGCGCGACGTATTTATTTACGCGCCGGGGGTACGCCGTGCGCCGCTTCATTTTGCATGACTGCAATATGTTATTACTTATCGAAAGGGCGTGTTATGAAGGTTGAGGATTTTCTCAACAAAAACTGTGATATGAATATTTTTTTTTAATTATATTTAATCCAAAATCAGTTTACGTATTGAACTAGGTTATTATTATTTTCTATATTAGGTACATTGACAATTTAGTCATTATTTGAGTAAGTATGCAAAATTTTTATTTAATTTGTTATCATGTACCAATTTTAATGCTGTGACTTGTAAATGATTGTACCAATAAAATGACTATCTGACTATATATCTGTTTATCTATCCGTTTTCCCTTATGTATGTATGTACATATGTATGTATATTGTGTTTGCACACCCTAGCAAGCTATACTGCTAAATAAATACACTGGACAATCCAAACCATTTTTTGTTTATTTCCCTCCATACAAAGGCAGTTGTGTGTGCATCCTAGCAAACTTTAGTGCTTGACAATAAAATTCTGTACAATCTACACATTTTTTTGTTTATTTCTCTTCATATTTGACGACCTCTGTGGCGCGGTGAGCGAAGGTCTGCCTGCGACGCAGGAGGTTGCGGTCGATTCCCGCCTCGGGACAAATGACGATCTGCAGGGATTTGTTCAGGGAGTTCTGGATGTTTTCTACGTATAATAAAATATCTGTCTATGTAGTGTATTGTATTATGCATATCAGTTATCTAGTAGTACCCATAAAACAAGCACTGCTTAGCTCGGTGCTAGGTAATGCTGTGTGATTTGTCTTGCATTATTTATTTATAAAAAGGTAGTTGACAATATTACAATTTTAGTTAGTAGGTAGTATTGACAAAATCAAAAAAGCCAGCAAAAATACTAAAAACACGACGTGTGGCTCTCGGGGACTGCCGCGGTAAACCTATTGCATAGCATTTTTTATCAACTTATGTGCCGGTCGGAGTGGGGGGTGTTAGGTTATTTTCGTTACGGAATTTCAGGATTCGGTCTACACGTTCAAGGCCCGCGATAGAAGCTATGCAATAGCTTAAAAACTTCGTCTATCCTGTTTCACGGGAGGCCATACTGTTATTTATTTTGGTTAAATTATAATTTTAAGGTTAAACCAAACCTAGGCGTCTGCAGGCGGAATGTGGGTCGCGAAGCGGAAGCGTCAATAACGCGAAACTTGTCCCTTTAAATTTTTTTTTTTTTAACTATAAACCGACTTCAATGTTTATAGTTTTTTCATTAATTTTCATAGATCCCACTAAATTAGTAGATGTGCAAGGCGCCATTTTGCCGCCACTTTGGTCGCGCAGTAGAAGATAGATCAAATCTTATCTTATCTTATACCTTTATACGAGCAATTCTTGTATATATCTTATATATTGTGAATCTCGGAAACGGCTCCAACGATTTTCATGAAATTTAGTATACAGGGGGCTAAATCAATCTAGCTAGGATTCATTTTTAAAAAAATTCTATTTATTCGTGTTTTCAATAAACTTTCATCAACCGTAGTCAATTTACTCTTTCTGACATCTATTTGCGAATAGTAATACTATTTTATTCGTGTTTTCAATAATGAACTTTATCGTATTCAACTTTGTTTAAGTTGTGATAAAGCTAAACTTAAAAAAATATGACTCTTCCTGACCTCCAATAGATTGGCGAATACTATAGTTTCTAAGTAACAAAGTTAACCAAAAAAACCATCGGTCATCGAGATACAAACTTACTTATTATTATTGTAAGAACATAGAGCTTTGTGCAACACTACACCTGCCATTAGAACCGTGTCACCGTACCCAGGAAGCACTAATTCAATTTACTGGCATGTCTCCGAATGCCTACAAGTGCCGCTAATCCTGGTTAACATTACAAAGGAGTGTGTCAGTTTGTTGCTAAGGGCGGTTTACACTTAGACGGCAATAGTTGCAATGCAGTGTTGCAATACCAGCAATAAAATAAATAATAAATAATGCTGGACAATTCACACAGCATTATCTAGCCCCAAGCTAAGCAGAGCCTGTGTTATGGGTACTAGATAAATAAAGCAAAACTGTACTAAACTTTTTACAACTTTTCAAACTTTTTTGACGACCTCTATGGCGCGGCGAGCGAAGGTCCGCCTGCGACGCAGAAGGTTGCGGGTTCGATTCCAAATGTTTTTGTGTTGTGCTGCAGCGCTGCTTTTCGCATGTGTGACAAGCTTTGGCACTACAAAACACAAAACTTATAATTCTTTTGAATTTTTCTAGGTTTTTTTATAGAACGCATCCAATTGAGTTATCACCAAGTATATAAGACTATACAACATAAACATCAGACTAAATCTTACGACTAAACCCTGAGTTTCTTCTCGTCTAACCAAAGCCTACGCTTCAAATGATATACGACTATCTCAGGTTGTCTTGTTGTGAATACGTGTAATAAGACCGCATTCATGTCAGATGTAAGTAGATGCTTAGGAAATTGCGAAAGGTAAAATGTAATGATGGCTTAGAAACTTATACTCGTGGTTACACGCGATTGGGTTAAATTACTGGCTCTTTAGTCAGCTGATCCCGCTCTTAGGGATGAGGGATGACGCATCCACGGGATGAGTAGACTAAATTATTAATTTTATTATTTTTTCTTTATCAATTGACGCCGCTTTTATGTAAGAGTCAGAGTCAGAGTCAAATCGTTTATTTCTTTAGACTTACAAAATAAGTACTTAGACAAGTCAAATTTTTACTATATAAACAGCTTGATTAATAGTTATTACTATCAAACAAGAAATAAGGTGCAATTGACTCTAATTCACTTAAATTTTTTGTCCACTAGCGGAAGAAGTGTATACCTGTGTGTCTTCCATGAGTTGTCACAGTTAAATCGCCTGACATTACTACGGTAGTAATTACGTTTTGCAATGCTCTCTTTTTCGTGTTCGTGATATCACTAATTTCAGGATCAAACTGAAAACCAGCGCTGATCCGCGCACACGAGTGGTTCAGCACAGAGCTTAGTTTGACCCTTTTTGGCCAACAGGGGCAGCACAGTCGCCAATTTTACATCTGTATGCACCTATACCTTAATCATAGCTATTGTACCTATGTAGTCACCTGTTTTGGCCAAATAAATGTATCTTTATCTTATCTTTAAGTATGTATATGTACGCGGGGAAATAATACCATTGTTTATTAATTTAACATAAATAAAAAATCTTATACTCAACTAAATATTAAAAAAAAAACAGAACAAAAGACGGCCTTATCGCTGAGAGTCCCCTCAATTCCTCTTATTAATTTACCGCACGATCATATAATTATGTAGGCTTTCTAGACAGCTTAGCTAGGGGCTAGATAATGCTGTGTGAATTGTCCATTATTTGCTTATTTATTACCCACGAAACCCAATATAAATAATACACCTCGCGCCAGTCGCGCCTTTGTCTAAATGTTTAAATGTCAGGTGTTTTTCCCAATTAGTAACCCATCATCATTTACTTTGTTATCTAAAGTGCATAGGAGTTGAAAACGTTAAGTTTATTTTAGGGTCATTGTTTTCTTATCAGCAGCTATAGAGGTTAAAAGCGCTTTTGCCTTCGTATAAACAAATCTTAATTCATTTAGCTTATCAACAGCTCTACCCTTTTATTGGGCGTCGGTAGGTGATTTAACCAGCAAGAAGTTAAGGTAGTTTTTTGTAAAGACATAATGGGCTAGCAAATTTTTGTGTATTAACTCGATGTAATTAAATATGTAAGTATTGTAAAAGAGTTATTAAAAAATATCATGGGGTATTTTCATTTTTACAGTTGATTATACTCATTTATTACTACTTGATTACATATTATTACTTGACCAATATGTATTTGGCAAATTAAATAATTGACGAACAGCCTATTTGTCGAACTACAGCATTGACTAATGTAAAATTTGTCGATTTTCCGACTTGACGTATATCAGACTTGACCCATGTCGTTCAACCCCTATAATGTAAAGATGTATATTGTATTGTAGCACGATACATCTCATTACATCTTTCCATAATAATCGTCAGTAGACTACAATCGGCCGCTATTATATATATTTTTAATGAATGAATATGAAGAAGTGTTTTTTACATGAATATACGTTATAGTTGACGTATGGCTGCGGTTTTGTGTCTCTTCAGCTGTGTTAGTTAAGTTAAGACGCAATCGGACCACCGGGAAATATATGGGTTTTCATTGTCTGGGACTAGTGTGAGGTAGAAAAGTCAAATTATATATTTATCAGTGTAAAAGGGGTAAGCAACTATTGTGATATTTTTTATTTCTGTCGCTTCGTTAGTAAAGAAACGACAAAACATCCTTCGTGGATGTTAAGACCATTGATGATGATGATTGTGAGTAATTATTAATATTCAGCTTTGCAAGTCCCCAAAATTATCCTCAAATTAAAGTCAATCACCAAAGCAAACCTCAAATTAAAATACAATAAACTATCCATATCAATAAACCATTAATTAATTGCGCAACAAACGCATGCGCCACAACACAAGTCAATGACAGTTTGACAGCTGTCATTTATGGTATGACAGCTACTGTCCTCTATAGCCGTTGGAACCACCTGTCGGATGACCGCATAACGCATGTGTGGAATAAATGTTATGGTTTATTTATAAGAATGGTAGGAGAGGTCATAACCTGCGCAGATTTAGGTATCAGTTTTCTTATCTAACCAGTAGGGCAAGCATGGGAATTTTTATCTACAATGAAAAATTACGTCACTTTGTCATCATCTATAGCATAAACTGGTACACTGCTAGACGCAGGCCTCCCTCTGATTAATATCTTATTGAAATAAAGAAAGGAAGAGAGAAAATGATTTATTAAACACTACACTACAAATATAATAAAATAAAAGACTAATTAGTAACACGAACCAACACAGTGAACAATATTGGGAAGCTAAAACTAACACAAGTTAGTAGGTACCTACCTATTATAAGTATTGGGTTGGTACTAAGTAGCCCCTCAGCAGGCCTTCAGCGCTTGTGTGTAGGTTTAACAGGTCCTGACTCAGCTTGTTGCTCTACACAAAAATCTAGAGTAGGTAATTTGTGAAGGAGCGCTGGTTTTCATTTAAAACCAGGGAGGATAAGTAACAGACATTATTGGCCCTTTGTAACATGGGGGTAATCCCTGTAAATTCCCCACGCTGGGCAAGTTGGAAATCGCTGTGCGGTTGTGGAATCGTTCTGCAGGTGGCGCTGATGCCCGCCACCCGTTGAATATACCTTAGTCGCCTCATACACCCGCGCGAAGAGTTACGTTGGTGCAAATTTTCGCCGCTACCACACGGCATAATAAACTCTCGTGTAGGTAGATATATTATTAGTGCAGAATACCATCTCGTTGTTTTGTCTACCGTTTGCTATTTGTAATCCTAAAATGGATAACTGCTTTATTAGGAAAGCACGTTTTGAGATATCCTAGAATTTTAGAATTCGTTTTGTTGAGAAAAGCTTGTAATAACAACAAGATTGAAAGTTAAACATTGAAAGCATTTAGTAATTTTAGCATTGTTTTACTCTTATGGTAGTGCATACAAAATATAGAGTAGGTAGCTATAATACATTCTGTGAAGTTTAAATCGTCTGAAAGTTGTTTTTTTTAGTAAAAACGATGATTTAAAATGAAAAAAAAAAAATTATAAAAAGTTATTAGCACTTAATTGGAAAATTTTGGTTAAAAATCGTAAAAGTTCTCTTAAATTTGTCATTGTGTTTCTTCGCCCAAGGCGAAGAAATTTGATTAATTGATTGATTCACATCATATCTTATCAAAGGTCGGACTCGGAGTTAGCATTTTCTGAGGGCGAATTCCACTAAATATTTAGTGGAATTAGATACCTTTTTATGGACAATACCTTCGTTTGACCGCAATCTCACCTGATGGAAAGCGAACCAAAGAGTGGAAAGTGTACCACGAAGGTCTGGAAGAAACCTATTCAGCCTTAAAGAGACACCGGTTGTAATTGGCTGGAAAAATATAAACACCAGTCCTTGTGTGGTGGCATATTATTTGTTGTTTATTTAAAAATTCGGCCTAATGTGAGTCGGACTCAAGGTTCCGTTCCAATAACAATCAAAACGCCAAAAAAATCATGTGTGGTTCTTCCTGTACCTACAAACCCCTTAAATATTTATTTTATTCTGTGTTTTTTTATTTGTTGTTATAGCGGCCACAGAAACTACATCATCTGTGAAAATTTCAACGGGTTATGGGATTCGTACAACCTAGTGACAGGCGTAGAGACAGACCGATGATGGGCGGAAAGCGGTGTCTTAAGTAATAGAGTCCCGTTTTATCCTTTGGGTACGGATCCCTAAAAATATACGCTAAGCATAACAAAGGCAAGACTTGAGTCCAGAAGTCAATCAGGCACACTCGTGCCCCGCCGACCCCCGTTATTTATAAGCGTGGAGATAGCTCGATAGCGCTTTGAAGTGCCAGCACATTTGTTCTAAATAATGACGGTTATTACGATTGTAATTGATCAATTGCCTTTTGGGCGCGGTGATTTAGTATGACCATTGACCAAGCTTGGATTCTTGTCTAGAAAGGATAAAATTAGGCTTTGACAAACTTGTTATTAATCAATAAAAAAAAGATAGAAGAGAAAAAAATGCTCATAAATGATTAATTTTGTTTTGAAAAACTATAAACCGACTTCAGTTTTAAAAGTTTTTTCATGGATGTCAGAACTGGACCAAATTAAAATGATAGCACACGGGAAACACCAGCTTTCATATAAAAAAATCTGAAAAAAAACATGAAAATCCGACCACCCAGTAAAAAGTTCTGAGGTAACAAATATATAAAAAAAATACAGTCGAATTGAGGATCTCCTTTTTTTGAAGTCGGTAAAAAGTGAAACGAACTTGACGACTTCTTTTGCGATTCTTTTAGCGACTCTCAAAATAAATAATAATTGGTATAGGTACCAAATAGTAAGATTATTTTTAATAGAAAGGCACGGGGCGGCCCGTCCAGTTTTGCATTGCAACACCCTAGATGGTACATACTGCGATCTCACCTAATCACTAAGACCTTATGCAATGAACACTGAAGACTAAATACTGAATTGCCTTTCGGGCGAGGTTGAGTAGGACCAATGCTCCAAAGTTTAGATTCTTGGGTAAAATATTAGAAAGCTCAAATTAGGATTCGACAACCTTGACCATCGCGGTTAAATGCCTATAATGCATTTAATTTGGTACCAATATCGGCATAATCTAATCCCGAAGTAAGGAGAGACTGGGTCTCTCTGCTTACTTTGGGGCTAAATTATGCTGAGTGAAAATATAAAACTCGGTGGACCAGAGTGGAACTAGAAATCGAAACGAACCACCGCTACATCAAAGTAAAAAAAATACAAATTGATACATACGGATTATAAAATTGGATCAGAGTCAAATAAGTAACTTACGTAAATTATTTATATTTTTATATTGATTTACGGCTAGTTGATGATGTATGGCAAGATTTAAATTTCACGATGACTATTCGCGAATGAATGATTCGCGTAAAAAAATTGATGGAATAAAAATCGCTACAAAATGACACACTACGTAAAGTAAAGGGAACTAGCGGGTTATTCGGGTATCTGTAGCGCATAGCCTTATGGGCCATGCGATGGTCCACCTGAGAGAGATATACAGATACAGGTTGCGGTAGTTCGATTTCCTTCAAAATTGTTAGAGAGTGTAGAATTTCCTAATCTCAACGGTAAACTAGACCCCACAAATCCTCCTACACTTTTAGTTGCATCCAATAAAAGTTAAGTTTTAATGCCTTTATCAATAAAGTATTTTTTTCGAAAAAGGTTTTACGAAACATAAAACAAATTGTTACAAGGCTGCTAAGTTGTAAACGACAGATGTTTTTTGGGTGCAATATTTTAAAAACTAAACAATCTACCCACCGGGATATCAAAAACTATCAATGTTCTAATATATTTTTTACTAAGTAAAAAACTATCGTAGTTTGACGAATTCATAACCATCAATTCATAAACGTTTCATGCCTATTATGACCTTACCCTGCAACTTGCGTTTCCAAAATGGCGCACTGCCGATCGATTTTCAATTACCCAAAAATGGATAGGTATCAGAAAATTCTTCACTTATTAAAGAAAGTCTATCTCGTATTGTTACTAGATAAAGATTTCTTATTCTTATTGTTGACACTGTTTGACAATGCCCATAAACAGCAGCATACTTTGCTATAATATTAAATTTTATTTATTTATTTGTTTTCCTCTAGAGTCTTGACTCACTATTCTTATTTAAGTTTTTAGTTTTAATTTATTTATGTTTGTCTGTCCTTTTTTTGTGCCTTAAGGCCCATACACCAGCGAAAGTGGCGCCCCCAACTATTATATCTTATTATTACGTTGAACGCAGGAATTTTTAAAAATCCTACGTTCAGTTTGTGGTATCTATTATAAGCTATTAATTAATGCCTCTGTAATAGTTTCATTTTGTAAAGCTTAGGAAGAGATACGAAGTTGCGCTATTTGGCCACCAAACTCTATTTTTGCATCTCCTCCTAAACTATATGAGATAAAATTGTAAAAGAGGTATTAAAAAATAGCTAATAATAGATACCACAAACTGAACGTAGGATTTGTTAAAATTCCTATGATAAACGTAAAAATATGATAAAATAGGAATTGCTGTCAGATTGGCTCGGGTATGCGCCTTAAGGTGTTTTGTAAAGCCAAGTTTGTGTATGGTAATATAAATCATATAAATATAGTAGGTACATTACTTAACGACATTAAGTGTAAAGTGTAACATAAGTGTACTTACGGTATAAATTTTTATAATATAATCGCACATAATTTATCTAAATTCACCAAAACAAGCATTTTTTTGGAATCTATTTATCTTCTATCTAAGAAGGTATATAAAAAATTTACAGACGTTTGTTTGTTTGTTTGTTAGCCTCAAAAAAACTCGAACACGGCTGATCCTGTTTTATTATAATATAATTTTTATTTGGCGGTACGAAGTTCGCGGGTCAACTAGTTATTGTAAAAAACCTAAAAGCCTTGCACAGACACATAAGTATCCATGTCGAGTTATAACGATCCTCAGAATTCATTTATCTCAATTCGATCCTGCTTCCTAGAAGCAATAATCTTCGGAAACGTGCGTTTACCAAACAGTTCAATCAATCTCAAGGTAGGAGTACATTTTCTTTCGTAACCCGAAAGTAATTTAAGACTGTTCCAGTTCACCCACACTGATTTACAGTTTAACTGTGGTCCAAATGTAGTTTGTTATTGTTAACGTTTAACATAACGATTCGTTACTGGGTTTACGATGGACGACTAATGGAGTTTGCTCACTGCGCTCGACCATTTACCTGCCTATTACTACCAGCAAATATAATTATATTCTATTTATCCTGGTAACGCAGAAGCACTTTTGAATTTGAGTAGGTATGGTAGTGGTTGTATTTGCCACATTTTTACAGTTTGTTCGCGAGCGCAGCGAGTCCACTAGTAACGAACTCTTTTACGATCTCACACGATTACCTACAACGTTTTTTTTATTTTCTTCAATTCTATATCAACGAGAGAGACGAGGTAGCTGTGTGGTGCTGACTAAGAATTTGCACCACCCCAAGTTGTGTGGTACTGGCAAGTTTTTCCGCGGGTGTCGTAAGAGGCGACTAAGGGATATCCACCGGGGGAACGGGCAGCAGCAACCCCTGCAGAATAATAATACCACTAAACTGCCCAACCTGTATGCCAGGGTGGGGATTATGGGCTCCATGCTCCATGAGATAAATGCGATTAAGGCGCTTATCCCACCTGGCTGGAGGGCCAGGTGGGATAAGCGGTGGGATAAGTGGATGACGATCTGCGAAGACTGCAGGCAGATGCTGGATGCGTAAAGCTGAAGACAGGGCGCTATGGCGCTCATTAGGGGAGGCCTATGTCCAGCAATGGACTAGTATAGGCTGATGATGATGATGATGATGATGAAGGCGCTTATCAGGGGGAAGCCTGCGGCCAGCAGTACCAATACAGGCTGTTGAGGTTCAGGTTGAGGTTATCGACGAGAAAATAAAATTCATTTGTTCACTTGAGAACTTAATTCTTATGCTTGTTGCAGAGAGTATCCGAGCGGCCGCCCGCCCCTGTCATGATGCAGGCGCGGCACAGCTTCTGGTGGCATCTGTTGATCGACCTGCCTATCTTATTACTGGGTGAGTACCTATTGAACTAGGATGCCAAACATTTCTTCCATTAAAGAGGTGAACACTACCAAAAAGTTATTATTCTTAAGGACTTCATACACGGCAGCTACATAATAATGTACATTACATCACATCACATCACACTAATCACACTAATATTATAAATGCGAAAGTTTGTATGGATGGATGTATGGATGGATGGATGGATGTTTGTTTTCAGCCAGATCCGTCCAAAAGTTTTGGCGAAGGTGAAGAAGTCACGCCAAAACTTTTGGACGGATCTGGCTGAAATTTTGCATTTTTTGCATTATGTAATTATAAACCAGGCTATGGTTATTCTCTTTTAAAAAATCGTGATTCGTAGGGAAAAATTCGAAACAGATCACGTGACATACGTATCTAAGACATAATAGGTCCTTACATATGAAATTGGCGTTTTTCGTACTGGCCACTTTAATCACAAATTTCTCCTCTTTGGTAAGGAATTCCAAATTCAAATTTGTACAGCTATAGACTCATGTATTTGTGCTTCGATGATCGTCATTCATTTGTTTTTTTTCTTCTGTTTTTTTCTGTTTGCGTCACTCATTTTACAAAATGGAAAACTTAAAATATCGCATTATTTACGAGTACGAGTTCCGCCGTGGCACTAGTGCTGCGGAAACAACTCGAAGGGTGAATGATGTGTATGGCGGTCGTGTTGCAAAAGAAAACACAGTTCGTTTTTGGTTCCAACGTTTTCGTTCTGGAAATTTCGACCTGCAGAACAAGCCCCGTGGACGGCCTGAGACTCAAGTTGATAATGAAGACTTGAAGGCTATTGTGGAAGCGGATCCATCGCAAACCACGTCCGAGTTAGCTGCAGGCTGCGATGTTAGTGATAAAACTGTTTTAATTCACTTGAAGCAAATTGGGAAGATTAAAAAGCTTGAAAGGTGGGTACCTCACGAATTGACTGAAGCAAACCGGCAAACGCGCGTCGACTGCTGCGTTACATTACTAAACCGGCACAATAATGAAGGTATTTTAAACCGAATCATTACCTGTGATGAAAAATGGGTTCTTTACGATAATCGGAAGCGCTCAGCGCAATGGTTGGATCCTGGCCAGCCAGCCAAATCCTGCCCCAAGCGAAAATTAACCCCAAAAAAGTTACTTGTAAGCGTTTGGTGGACTAGTGCCGGTATTGTTCATTACAGTTTTCTCAAATCTGGCCAGACTATTACGGCTGATGTCTATTGTCAGCAATTGCAAACCATGATGGAAAAGCTAGCGGCTAAACAACCTAGGCTGGTCAATAGCTCCACGCCACTGCTGCTTCACGACAACGCTAGACCACACACTGCGCAACAGACGGCTACTAAATTAGAAGAGCTTCAATTGGAAAGTCTAAGACATCCTCCGTACTCCCCGGACCTTGCTCCAACAGATTACCATTTTTTTCGAAATTTGGATAACTTCTTGCAAGGGAAAAAATTCAACTCCGATGGGGCAGTCCAAATCGCCTTCAAAGATTTTATTGATTCCCGTCCGACTGGTTTTTTTAGTAAAGGGATCAATGAACTACCTATAAGATGGCAAAAGTGCATAGAAAATAATGGTTCATACTTTGATTAATTAAATATATTATATTAAAAAATATTCGACTTTTTGTTCCTCCCATACAAAACGCCAATTTCATATGTAAGGACCTAATATTATTATGTCAAACCCACACATTTTTGGACTTTTCTACTATCGCTTTCGGCATTATCGATTGTTACATTGTCTAGGCCCTCAGGTAATGTTACTTCTTTTACCTTGTGGTCACTCCATAGGGCCCATACTGAAACCCAGCGCAGTATTGGGCAAATGTCTAATACTGCAAAATGCTGAGATAGGGTCCATTTTTACCCAATGTATAGTAAATTGTTCGATTTTAATACTTATTAGTTTTAATTATTTTATTATTGTATGAAGCATTTCTTTTTTATTTGTCTTTGGGTAAAATAAATGATTTTTATCTTTATTATCCGGCGAGAGTTTGTGCCGTTGGTGGTGCAGCTGTGAAGATGTTTTTCTGAGTCAGAGTCAGAGTCAAATCGTTTATTTCTTTAGACTTCCAAAATAAGCACTTTTACACTTTTACAAGTCAAATTTTACTATATAAACAGCTTGATAAATAGTAATTAGTATCAAACAAGAAATAAGGTGCAATTGACTCTAATTCACTTCAATTTTTTGTCCACCAGCGGACGAAGTGAAAAAGAAACCACTAGCAAGTTTACCGGTTATCAACTAATACAATCTTAGCATAACTAACTCTAACTGTTCTTACATACTATTGTCGGTGTGGAACTGGGCGATATCCGGCCAAGCATTAACATCATTAACGTAATCATCTACGGAGTAATAGGCTTTCTTGATAAGATTTCGTTTTATGTACCTACAGTTTAAATTTACGAATAGGGAGCTCAGTTGCTTCAGATGAAAGCTTATTCGTAATCTATATGAAGTTTGGCCGAAGACAACGCCGAAACTACTGATTGGATCCGGATGAAATTTAGCACACATAAAGTTTTTTTTTCCACCAATATGGCAAAAAAACATACGGTCCGCCTGATGGTAAACGGTCACTGCAGCCTATGGACGCCTGCAATATCAGGGACATTACACGTAAAGATCTGGAATAACATCCTCACCTCAGCTCAAAAGACTATATTGGTCTTCTGCTCGACGCAGGCCTTTCCCTGATACCTTGGCATTGTTGGCCGTTATCTTATATGTCGGGTAGTGCCCTTAAACCCCACGCTGGGCATGCGGGTTGGGGATCGCAGTTTGCTCGTAGCATTGTTCTACATAAGATGCTGCTGCTCGCCACTAGTAGATATCCCTTAGTCGCCTCTTACGATACCCGCGGGAAGTGTAGGGGTGGTGCAAATTCTAAGCTGGCACCATACGACAATTATAACTCAAAAGGCTTCGTATTCCAAATAACACGTGCGAAGCCGTGGATAGAAGCTAGTGTCCTAGCGATAGTGAAGCTAGTGTAATACAGCCTTCGCTTGATTATTCAAGCAGGTAATTATAAAGGACGAGACAACCACGTGTTAAATCTATACCATTTGTCTTATTTAGACTAGGTCAAGGGTTTTCTTTTAAATAGTGACCCCTAATTTGTTTGTAAAGACGTACAGAACCCTGACCTAAAGTGCTTGCGTAACGTGTGTTAAAGATACGGTACGGTACTTAAAGCCCTTTTCCTTTAAACTGTAACAATTAGAACATTGGCATGCTCGTAAGCCAAGCGACCGAAAGTAATGGGTATGAATAGTTAATGTATTTTATAAATATCGCAACAAAAAGGACTAGAGAGTTTTATAGAGTGCTTACCCATTCAACCCACAATTATTCTACCCTGTATTACTTTGACCCTTTCATCCCAAATGCTCTGTTCGACCCACTCCAAAATCTAAGTCACAGTGACACATTACTAAACAGTACCTACAGCTTTTTATAGTACCTACTGTCAAATTAGTTTAGTTTAGTTTTGACGATACTCATACTCATACGCATCCAGCATCTGCCTCCAGTCTTTCGCAGATCGCTATCCCACCTGGCCGGAGGGCGTCCAACACTACATTTGCCGAGTCGCGGTCGCCGCTCTAGAACACGAGTAACAAGAGTGCTTACAAATTTTTGTAATACATTTGTAATACTTAGGTCACATATATGTTTTTTGCGTGTGCAATATTTTATTTTTGGTTTATGACCGATTCAACCGACACTAATATTTCGCAATTCGTCATCAGCACAGATAAGTCTACTGTCGATCATGACTCCCTAAAAAGGGGGGGTTTTGCCATAATAACCCCGTTTGGTGGGTGGATTGGTGATCACAGTGGTGGTGACTGGTGGTGTTAAAAATACCTAGCAGGAAGCGTGAGAATTACTTACTAGGTACTACCTAAGTATCTAACCTATACCGTATCCATTTTGAATGGAGTAAACAAACCGCCCATACTTAACCTAAAATTCACTTTGTCGGCGCGGTCTTTTATACGTAATTTACATTACTTGTCGATTTTAGATCCTCCCTTCAATAAAAAGGACTTACAATTATCTGAAACTCGACGCCAAGCAAGTGAGATTTTGAAATTTGTGTCGTACTTTGTTTACTAACATGCTTCATTCAAAATGGATAAACCATAGGTACCTATCTCAGCACGCTTACGACAACTGTTGAACATACATTCCCAAACAAGTGTAGTTTTCCCTTAATCACCAAGCTTAGGGCCAAATTCTATGCCTAAAATAAAATAAGTTTTTATTTCTGGCTAACAATTTGAATTTATTCTTTATCCTATAACTTTTTTTTCCATTTATCCAGTTTTTCCTTCGACATAAGCCTTTTCTAAGGTCTTCCGTAGTTTGTTATCCTTTGCAGTGTGGTTTCATTCTGGGCCAGCCAGTCATTATTCCTCATTATACCTGTAAGGTATTATATCTATACTAATTATAAAGAGGAAGATTTGTTTGTTTGTACCTATTGAATAGGCTCCGAAACTACTGGACCGATTGAAAAAAATATTTCATCACAGCTACTTTTCAGGAGGTGACATAGGTTATATTTTATCCCGGAATTCCCACGGGAACGGGAACTACGCGGGTGAATCCGCGAGACGCTGCTTGTATTAAATAAAATCAACCAATTTATTTTAGCCCAGCCAACCCTTGACAGGTAATTAAAATAACTCTACATAAATTAAATAGTATTTACGTAAAGTTCTTTTAATAACCTGACATTGTTTTAAAAATACAATATTTTGCGGCAAATTAAACGAATAATTAAAATGCATGCATCATTAACTAATTTAAGGCATTTCGGTCCATTGAAGCCTCTAATTATAGTAGAATGTACTATCGTTGGCAAAAGAGATAATAAAAATTTTGTGGCGTAAAAAACGTTGCCGATAGACAGTACAAACGGTCGAAATGAAAGCCTCCTGTTTTGCAGTTGGGTTAATAAAAAAAATATGGAATGGTGGTAGTAAAAGATGAAATAGGTGTTTTCAAATAATCATAACGACAGTATTTAATTTATTAGAAAATTCTCCATTTGCAGTGTACCTGCATAAATCAATTGAACATTTTATTACTATGTTAATTTTATTTTTAATAGCACCTGTATTCTGCATATCTTAGGCCACCCATAAAATAATACATCTCATAATTATTATTGGTAAAAAACATAAAATACATAAAAAATACAAATATTTTATGACGTCAGAGTACAGTAACTTTTGTAATTGTACTTTAGAATTGCAGCTGGCATAGATAATAAATTACCTACTTACATCAATCAATAACGCATCATAATTTAATATAATCAAAGCGGAAAATGCCATTATGATCACTCTGTCTTTAGTAGTTTATTAATTAATGAATAAGTAAAATAAAATTATTATATCGAAGACAAAATATTATTTCTTCTTTTTATTGGCCCTACTAAAATTTACTTATGTAGTTTAGTATACGTACAGGATAAAAATATACAAATATGTCATGGATGCAATAAAACAAATATAGTGACATTCAGTTCAATCAAAATAGGGCGATATAGTACTATTTAAAAAAAATATTTACTCGAATCAAACAATTTATTCTACCTCCATAAGTGAACGTGTAAGTAGGTACATACCTACACATCATTCTATTTTTATTTCTTCTGTTTATAGTTTTTGAAATCATCGTAAACTAGTACCTACCTAGAACCTCTAACCTGTTCTTAAAATTGGAGCATCAAATTCATTTTATTTAAAAGAAAATGGCGAAATGGGTATTAATACAATATATAAAATTTGTTCCTGATGAAATGAGAAAATGATGAGTTGGGATCTAAGCTTCTTTTGTCTATGATTGTACAACGTAGGTGTTCCTCTATGTTTGAGCAGCGACATGTAATAATTACCGGGCGGCTGCAATTGAACATTCCAAGTTTCTTATTGTATAGGATTTGTCATGCATTTGTGCATACAATAATGACACCGACCAGTGATTACTAGTGTTAAAAGCAGTTATTTCGCTATGCCCGTTTATTTTATTTTTTTTATCTAACCGACTTTAATTTTTATAGTTTTTTTATGAATTTGTCATGGATCTGCGATTGTCAGAACTAAACAAAATGAGACACGCGGGAAAGAATCATGAAAATCGGAACACCCAGTCAAAAGTTCTGAGGTAACAAACTAAAAAAAAAAATACATTCAAATTGAGAACCTCCTCCTTTTTTGAAGTCGGTTTAAAAGGGCCGTTGTGCTCGAAATCAGTTTCCTGGACTGTCTGGAATTCCATCTCTTACTTGTTCCACTAATTAAACTAGTAAACGTGAGTGATACAGCTGGCACTGTATTCGTTTTGGAAATATCAAAACTCATATCCATCCCAAAAGTTTTGACTTCAAAAATTACTCATAACATAATGTAAATTATACTAACCTAAAACCTGAAAACTTTAAATAGAGTTATGTTTTTAAAACATTGTCTGAATGCTTGTCCGTCTCAAATTCAGCAAAATACTGCCCAAGACCAAAAACAACACAAACTGTTTTCGTAAACAAACGCTTGTATAGATGTGATATAGGTAGTCATACATATTATTATTAGTTTGCCAAATCAGGTAGATTACAAACGTAGGTAGGTATTTTGATTGTTAAAACAAAGTTTCAGCTTACAAATTCAACAAAATAATCAACCTAAGAAAACAATACAGAATGTTTTTGTAAACAATCCGTTGTTTTGCCACTTGACTCTGGGACAGTGCATATTTCCTGAAATGCATGTTGATTGTAAAGGCTTATTTATAAACGAGGAAAACAACAGTAGCTTCCGGTAACACACTGACTGAAATAGTATGAAATTAGCAACAGAGTCGAGTAAAGGAAAAAAATATAAAAGTCAAAAACATTTGTTTGTTTTTGATATTTCGTTACCTTCAGCGAACCAGTTAGAACTTGTTTGGTTATTTAGTTTAGAACATGTTTGGTTATTTAAACTGGATGCACCCTTAGGTTTAACGTCGATATTCAAATCTTTGATTAAATATGTCGCTAGTTCATGAAAAAGTTTCGACATTTCACTTACGTAGGAGTACAGAAATTATAAACTTAAACGGGGTTAGCGGGAAGATACTACCTTCATGAGACATTGCATCTGCTCATCCCAGCAAACACCTTTATATTATATAGGTGGCACCACTAAAGAGGTCATTGTATTACTTACGATTATAAATAAGGTACGTGTATGTTCTCATTATTCCAAACATTTGATATGTTTGTTTTGAAGAAAACTGATACCGAACAGTTATGATACAGAATGGGTCACTGTCCATAAAATATGCAGGTAGGTACTATAAATATACATCGGCATAATTTTAAAACTAGTGGAAGCTTTTGGATTTGTTGACTTTTACAGATAGACTGGAGGGTACAGTTTTATTTATCATCCAAAAGGTCTTTGAAGTGAAAACTTCTTTAACGGCATTGTCCACTTTTTTGGCGTGGATAATAAATGGTAAACTCTCGTCTGGGTCATGCTGATCTCACGTTTGATCAGCCTCACGTGACCGTGGTGACATAAAACGCTTGCATTACTGTAATTTTGAATTGGTACTTCACTGTAAGCTAGCAGCCTACTTAGATGAGCTTTCAAAGGTTCAAATAATACAGCTACCGGTGTAAATAGTTCACTTAGTTGAAAGAAGATGTCGCTAGTTCCGAGAGCAACACAGAACCCACAGCCAGCGTCAGCTGAGATTACTTTACATAGTAACAGAGAATTGTCGTCGCAGGCTAACAGATGGCGCCGTTCAAAGTATTTATTATCGTAAAGAACAAAGTTTCCTTTCCATTTGTGGTGCCTTAGTACATCGGAAGAGTGTGCGTGTAGTTTTCACGTCTGTCCCGGAAAGCAACTCGCTGTTTTTTTTTAGTTAATCCTGGCCCTTCTCTCATATTTTGTTACTATGAAAAGAAAAACATTCTGAACAAAATGAAACATTTGTTCAGAATCATAAAGAATATTTTAAAATCAATATTTTTGGACAATTCCCAAAGCAACATTTAGCTGTTTTACATTTGTTACTTAATTATAATCGATTGCCAAAACAAATCATAAATCACGATTACTTTTTGCATGCTGTCTTTGCCCATATAATTAAATAATTTTACTGACACTTGACATGATTTTATTAAGGCTCTAAGCTAATTTTAGTGTACACTATGTTGTTGATCAATAAATAAATACATTAGCATTTTATTAACAGTAACAAAATCATTCGGATAATATAAAAAAATACATTTTAAAATTACGACATTATTAAAAATTCAGTCGAACTGACAGAATCATATTTATTTTATATTCGGACAAACTGAGGTCAACGGTTTCGGATAAACTCTATTGCACGTTTCAAATATTAGTTTATCTTGTTGCCATTCAGTATGTATAAAATACGAATAAATTCCAATAAAATTTGCATGTAAATGTTGGAAGTGAATTGAATATCCATTGCACTCCGGAATGTAGGTATAAAAAGATTGATAACGAATATGTTTTTATACAAAGTGGCCAAACATTAAATTGGTCATGCGTTTACATAATGTGTCAAGTTCAGACCAAGTTTATCGTAATATTTACCTACTTAGGTAATTATGTGCCAAGTTGTGTAATGTTACGTTAGTAAACACAGATGATTATTCGTAATTCGATTTGTCCAAATATTTGAGTTTAATTTTGTCTTGTCGATATATGTATAATGAAAAAAAAAGAAAACAAATCAAAAACGAAGTAGGTACTTTAGTAAGTGTGCTCTGTAATAGAGAACTTCGTTTCTGTATTTCTGAGAGTTTCGATGCAGGCTAAATATGGCAAGGCAGGTACCCACCCATCATCAAGCCATCTTCTTTTGCTTAGTTATTGAAAAGGACTCCAAATAAAATAAGGGGCGTATTAGAGTATTCTTGAGGAAAATACCTGTATTAAAAGCAGATGTTTGCTTTTGTTTTATTTTGCCAGAAGAACCAGAAAAATATTTTTATCAAATCTATACAGGGTTTCTTTCAAGTTATTGACTATACCTAAATAATTTAGAATTCATTAATAATCTTATAAATTTTTATTCAAAGAAAATATACCTTTTTGTGACAGTGAAATCTTATTAGGTCCTGACTCATCATGGCCGTAATAGCTTCTTAAGTATACTATAAAATGAGTATCCATGACACATTTAACCCCCACAAGCCCCCACGTTACGGTGTCAGTTACCTACCTGGGTGGTCATCGTGACATCTGATACCTGTCAGTGAACTGTTGACATAGACGACTCTGGGTTGACAGTTGACACTTCATCACGATGTTCGGTACAGTTCAGTGCAAAAGATCATTCTATATTTATAGTCAAGTTCAAAATACCAAAACCAACTATTATAAATACTCACGGGTATTTATAGCATTTAGTTTTACTCGCCAATATTTATAGTACCTAAGTATTGTTTTCTGGTTTTGTAAACTTCGTTATACACAAAACTAGTTCTGTGATCACATGACTTTTCATACAATGTTTTGTAAGCGTATTGTAACAAGAAGGATAATTGAACTGTTACTAACTAAGGGAAAATTCTAGGAATATTCAAGGAGTTTGTCTGGTTTGGGCCTGGTTAGGCAGGAGGACAGTGCACAATACACTCTCATAGGAAACGTCAATGTAGATCTCAGTTCCCACATAGAATAAGAACTCATATTCAACGGTTTTCTTATCAGACTTTCTTCCAATAAGCTGATGCAACGCATGGTACGAGAACTTAGGTATGCAACTTGTAAACACCAGGTGGTAATCCATTGAAGGATTTATAACGTTTGACTAGAATCCAAAGCACTTTAATCATCATCAGATTATTTGTTCATCGCTCAGAATTGTATTGTTTATGCATTATCTTATTGTTGTTATAACTGATTGAGCTGAGTGCATTGTTTTATTTGTTTACATTGAAAATATTTATTCAAGTCATATCTATTATTTATTTTTCGTTGGTCTAAATGACAGCAGATTATTATAATAAAACAGATTGGATATTTGTAATGTCAAAATTTTAACAACATTTAAGTGGCTTTTTTATATAGCTTTTTAACCTACATTTAAAAAAAGATACCAACTAGGTATTAATTAAAGATACCGTTGTTAAAGACATTGAGTCTGTGTAAATGTTAAATGATTATGAAATGAAATTTTGAATGCGTTTTGTTCTCGACTGTATGTAACAAGTTATGTGTGCTTACAGCACAATGTTATCTCAAGTTTGTTTGACGTAACACCTCAATCGCAGTTACAGTTTACAATGTCAATTTTTTTTACAAAGTCACGGTTACACGGTCATGGACAAAATCTTTTAATAATATTATTATGCGGGATAGGAATGAAATTGAACGCCAATGAACTTGGATCTAAAGTGCTTTAGGAAGATTCAGAAATGTGTTTATTCATTATTAATTATTATTATTTGAATTATTTTATTTGTGGTTTTAGTTTTAGACATTAGCCCAGAACAGACAGACGGATTAAAATGTCGTCTACCTACAGTTTTATTATTTATTTATATTTATTAAGGTAAACCACAGCGTTACAATTTTCATATAAATACTTCACACTAATGTATGGATGTATGGATGGATGTTTGTTACCTCTTCACGCCAAAACTACTGAACGGATCTGGATGAAATTTTGCATACAGGTAATTCTAATACTGAAATAAAACATTGGCTACTTTTTATTCCATAAATCTGTTCCCGTGGGATAAAAATCACCATTTAATGTTTTCATAGGAACAAAGCGTGCGAAGCCGCGGCGCGCAGCTAGTAAAATATATATAAGACTAATGCCAAAAATGCCTACACAGACATTAAACAAACGACTGGAATAGCAAAGTAAGATGTGGACAAACAAGATTATCTTAAATTAAAAGTAATAACTACAAAGTAACAACTATACCTATAATATAAATGTATACACTGATTAAATATATATTAGAGCGCGCGTGCGTGTGTGTGTGTGTGTATGTATACGTGGTTAGTATGCGTACTTTTTATTTAAATACTTAGTAAAAATCTCTTGTTTTGTCATCATAAATGGACACTTAAATTTTGATAAGTACCCGTATCACAAGCTCTGCTTAGCTACTAGCTAGTTGATGCTGCGTAAATTGTCCTGCATTATTTATTTGTCAAGGTTATTTTCTACTATAATAAAAAAAAACGTTAATACTTATAAATAATTAACATTCTGTGTCACTATTTGGTTTTTCTTTATTTCGTTCTCAATCGGCAATCGTAATTGATTTTAGAAGGACAGATGGCAAACATTACGAGTATCGTAATTATTTTGTCATCAAATCGGAAACTGTGAAAAATTACAGTGAAATGAAAGTGCGACCGGAAGCCATTGGCTAGTGTTAAACGTTAGGACGGTGCTAGGTTAGGTTTTGCAGGAAATATCTGGACTAGAAAGTTAATTAAGCAAGCATTAAAAATACATTATGGATGGATACTTAATTATGAAACAAATCTAACTTAATCAGATAAAACGCATGCCTCGTCTCGATACTGTTCATTAAACCAATTATCAAGAAGTGTTAACGAGACTACTTGACATGAACACAAGCAGAAATATATAATACAAGTATTAAAAGTAGTTTTTAACAACCCTGTATAGCCTAAAAATAGAGCTGAAACAGTGACTTCCAAAGAAATTGAAGATAGGAAATAATTAGGCAAACTTAGCCATCCCAGTTTCCTTACGATTTCCTCCCATAAAACGACGATTTCATTGCCTCAGGTTATGACTATGACGTATCTTCCATATTTATATTTAACTTCTTCCTTATTTAGGGATATACAGGGTGTACGTATAAGTTTTCTGCATTCAGGGCTGTCCTTTTTTCTATTGTAGCAAAAGGATTTGTATTATGTCCTTCCTCAGGTTACCTCAAGATACGTCACAGACTACAGACTAGGTATTCGTATCAATTTTGAAGAAAAATAAACACATTTTTTTAAATATTTACTTTAGACTTGATGTAACATGACTTTTTTATTTTCAATAATATACAAATAATATATTTTGTAAATATTAATTGTAGGTATTAGGTATATAGGTATTAGTTACTTACTCATTCAATCTCTGCTTAGCTTAGAGTTAGATAATGTTGAGTGGATTGGTAGCATTACGTAATTTTGTGATGGACACACATTACCTATGTAGAATGTTTGTAAGCAAACTGCCCATACTTAACCAGAAATACACTTTGTTGTCGCTTCTTTTATAGGTAATTAATATTACTTGTCGATGTCATCGTTACATTCTATTCTATTCTATTCATAAGTCTCACGAACAGTCTTTAATAAATTTAATCATAATTTGTGAGACGTTGTGAATAGAAACCCTGTATAACTTCACTCCCGCAATGTCGGGATGTTGCTATCGATGAAATCTGTTGCATCACTGGTTGCGTAATTCGAACGTGCGTGTCACATCCCTATTGAGGAGCTAGAAGGGGACTTGTAGAGTAACTAATGTATGAATGAACTTTGGCATTGAAGAATCGCAGGTACATAATATGTACCTACGATGAACCAACGAAATGTAAAGGTATTTCTTTGGTAGATCGTAGTTTTGTTTTGTAGAGACTGGTTGATAGCCGAAATTGAATGAAATTATACTAAATTAGAACCAGTTACAATTGAGGTAACTGCAGAGTGATGCAAACAATCTACAGGTAGGTACTCATTACAGGTCTGGCTAACTTCGAACCTTACTGAAGTAAGTTGAGGTTTAGCGACATCTAAACTTCATTTCATTTATTTATTCCTCAACCTCAACCTCAACAGCCTGTATTGATCCATTGCTGGACGCAGGCCTCCCTCTGATAAGCGTCTTGCTGGCGTTTATGTCATGGAGGGTAATGCCCATAATCCCCACGCTAGGTATGCGGGTTGGGGATCGCAGTTCGGTGGTAGAATTGTTCTGCAGGGGGCGCTGCTGCCCGCCCCCTGGTGGATATCCCTTTGTCGCCTCTACTTGACTACTCTACTCGACACCCACTGGAAGAGACAGGATGGTGCAAATTCTAAGCTAGCTATTTATTCTACCGTAGGTACATTCATACATACACTTAATGTCGTTATAATCTAATTTCACATTATTTAATTAAGTATAATGAATAGAATATTATGAGACGAAACACACATAAACGATTTTTGGAAAAGAAACACCATTATGGGATTGTACTTGTACGCAGGAGAAGAGTAAATAGAGTAAAAAATTCAAACAGACAGACGGTAATTTCTAAATTACTCGTAAGTACCATATATATTTAATTATAAAAAACAAATGGTTTGAATGGTAAAAGGTTCTAAAATAATAAAAATATCAGATATACAATAAAAAAAATTAAATTTAAAAATAAGATTTACAAAATGTCAGAGGAGCAGCTATATAAGGGCTTTTTCAAAGTAAACTAAAATAAAATAGGATACGTAAATACGTGTGTATGTATTTGAAATTTACAAAAATCAGCGCTTTTGTCGTTGGCTGTACACTCACCTATTTAAATTAGAGTGACGTCAACAGTTTCAGCTAGGCATTATATTCTGGTATTCAGTCCATCTGATATTCCTTTGTAAAGCCGCAAACATACTATGTTCAATGACCCCAAGCACTAATGTTAATTACTACCATGCGCTCCACTTGCACTCTAATTTTACAAACAAATTCACGTATTTTGAACCTTAGATCTATTAGAATAAGGTTTATAGACCGTAAGGTGGCGAAATAGGTCACATGCAGTATGCTAATTCGATAAAAAGCATTCGTTCTTGTAATCTGGCATGCATGCAGCGGTGGTGCTGGTTGATTTTGAACTTTATGGCTAGGGAATACGGGTGGTGGTTATAAAGTTTAATGGCTAGTTCTCGTGTTGCGTTTCATTCTAAATGAATTGTGATTTTTAACGATATTGAAGTAACCGCTAAAGCTTAGTGCACTTTTAATGCATTTTGTTTCAAAAAATTATAAACCGACTTAAATTTTTATAGTGTTTTCATGAATTTTCATGGAACCCACTGTCAGAACTGAATAAAATGGATCCCATTATCAGAACTAAACAAAATTAAAATGGGACCACACAGGAAGCACCAGCTTTCATATAAAAAAAGAATCATGGAAATCGGACCACCCAGTCAAAAGTTCTGAGGTTCAAAACTTTAAAAATAAACAGTCGAATTGAGAACCTCCTCCTTTTTTGAAGTCGGTTAAAAAAACCGGCCAAGTGCGAGTCAACTTGCGCACGAAGGGTTCCGTACCATTATCTATAAAAACTGCAGAAAAATCATGTTTGTATCGGAGCCACCTCAAATATTTATTTTAGTATATTTTGTTGTTATAGCGGCAACAGAAATACATCATCTGTGATCAACTGTCTAACTATCACGGTTCATGAGATACAGCCTGGTGACAGACGGACAGACAGACGGACGGACAGCGGTATCTCAGTAATAGGGTCCCGTTTTACCCTTTGGGTACGGAAGCCTAAAAAGATGAAAACGTATATAAAATTAAGTAGGTAGGTACGTAAACATATCATGTTTAAATAGTACTAGCTGTGCCTGTAGGTTTGCATGCGTTTTTCCTGTAGGTAGCTTATTCCAAGGATTTCAAAACTCCCAGTCCATACTCTATAGAGTTAACTAGCTGCGCCCCGCGGCTTCGCACGCGTTGTTCCTGTGGAACGTTTAATGGTGATTTTCATTTCATGGGAACAGATTTACGGGATAAAAAGTAAGTAAGTTTTATTCCAGTAGTAGAATTACCTGTATGCAGAATTTCAGCCAGATCCGTTCAGTATTTTTGGCGTGAAGAGGTAACAAACATCCATCCATCCATCCATACATGCATACATCCATACAAACTTTCGCATTTATAATATTAGAGTGATATAGTACTCCACACAAACATGAGGTACTCGTAAGAGGTTTTATATACCTGTCACACATACAACCTCTTCATTAGGCAAGTTACCTGCAAATGATACTTTTGTCATCAAAGGCGGCGTGCGCTATAGCACGATAACTGCCAATTTCCTATATCGTAAACACACGGTTAAGGAATTTCGCATTCATTAAAACGATTGGAATGCAAATAAAACTTTATAAATACCTACAAACGTATGCATAATGTACATGTACCTAAGTTTTATAACGTATAATTAAGATAAGATATTATAAACGGCTTTCATAATGCCTCATAATTACCTCATAATTACCGACATCGGAAAAGGTGCTTCGATGTTCGGTTGCATGTCTTCTGGAACACTCATGCTTCAAGTAGCTGTCCACTGTACTTCCTTCTTCGCCCATTCCTTTACTGCTCGGGCTGTATATCTATGGAACGCGTTGCCAGTCTCGGTGAGGCGAGCAAAGTCTTTACCAACTTTCAAAACCATGGTAAAGGAGCATTATTTGTCCTGCTGTCAATGAACGAACACCTTCTATGTCCCTATGAATATATAAGTAGTTTAAATAATAAAAAAAAAATATAAGTAATGTTATGTATGTAGTATATAGCGTAATATATTGGCATTTTTGTTTTTTGAAAAAAAGTACAGTCGTCCTAAAAATTACATATGTCAAAAAAAACAAGTTGGTCTTAATCGACTCTATTTCCAACCAGGAACACTTTTCCCAAAGTAACATACCAAATCAAATCGTATGTTTCGGCAATAATAGGGTATATGCATCGATTTTTTTTATTGTTTTATTCGATTCTTTAGGTCATTACTTAACCGAAAAATGATAAGATGCTCACTGAATTTCGCAAAAACAAGGTAAAAAAAAACAAATCAAAACTACAATCATTATCGGGTGATAAAAACGCTGCCATATTAGCGCCATGTTTATTTGGCGTACACGTTCACACTCGATTAAAACCTTTTGTGACGACCTCAGTAGTGATCATCTCAGAAAAGAGGTTTTCCGAAAAATCTGAAAATAACCGACAATACGAAATGTGAAGTGGGCAGAATAGTGTCAAATCATGGTGCAGCAAGCAGAATAAAAAAAGAAGAAATGTGAACAACGATGTCACGTCCGCTCTAGTCAATGGCGTAGCGTTTTGAAATTTTGCAATTGAGATTAATAATATCAATTTTTCAATGGTTAAATTCTACAATAAAAACATCTCGAAATTCTAAAATATATGTAGATATGTTTCTATATCAATAGAGAATACGTATATATTTTTTTAGCCAGAAAAAACGAGTATGTGAAAACAACAATGCTACTCATTCAATTCTCAATTTAGATTCGTATGTAACTACTTTTTTAAGTTGGTAGGCTAATTTTGAAGGTATTTTTTTTTTCAAAAAAAAAATTTAGGATAATGTTGTGTTATATTTTTCAGCGTAAAAAAACAAAACATCTTCATGTATGTTTTCTAAGACGAACCATAACGCACGAGAATGCCATTTTAACTGCATTCGTACCGCAGTACCTTTGGCCCAGTTTGAAACAAATTGCAGATGTAAACAGACTATTTATACCGACCTCTATAACAATCAAAATAATATATTATGCGATAGTTTGAATGGTTGGATGATTGTAAGGTACTTCAGGTCAAAACTACAGAACGGATCGGGTGAAATTTTACAGATAAATTTCTAGATAGAAGCGTCATCATCATCATCATCAGCCTATATTAGTCCACTGCTGGACATAGGCCTCCCCTAATGAGCGCCATAGCGCCCTGTCTTCAGCTTGACGCATCCAGCATCTGCCTGCAGTCTTTCGCAGATCGTCATCCCACCTGGCCGGAGGGCGTCCTAAACTACGTTTGCCGAGTCGCGGTCTCCACTCAAGAACTCGTTTACCCCAGCGGTTATCGGTTCTTCGCGAAATATGGCCGGCCCACTGCCACTTCAGCTTGCTAATTCTTTGAGCTATATCGATAACTTTGGTTCTCTGTCGGATGTATTCGTTACGAATTCTATCCTTCAGAGAGACTCCGAGCATAGCTCTTTCCATAGCTCGCTGAGCGACTTTAAACTGGTGGACCAGCCCTATGGTGAGTGTCCACGTCTCAGCTCCGTAGGGCATGACGGGTAGGACGCACTGATTGAAAACTTTCGTTTTCAAGCATTGCGGTATGGATGACGAGAAGACTCGACGTAGCTTTCCAAACGCTGCCCAGCCTAGCTGGATCCTCCTCTTGGCCTCCTTCTCAAAATTGTTTTTCCCTAGCTGCAGGATTTGCCCAAGGTATGTGTACTCGGAAACAATTTCGAGAGGGTGTCCATGTACGACGACCGGCCCCGGATCAATGAGGCCATTGATCATGATTTTGGTTTTATCAGGTTTTATCCAAATTCATGCCGAGACCGATGCATCGCGAGGCTAAAGCTAGGCCTAAGATAAAAGCGTCACCTGTATATTTTTGAAACAGACAATAATTTCTCGGTTGTCCAATAGATGGTGTGCTGATCAATTACCGTTAGAATAGAAGAAAAATCTAATAGGTGTGGGTAGCCTTGTGTTAACTTTTTATCCCTTTTTTTGTCTCGGAAATACGTAAAAATACCCAGGACCCCGGAAGAAATATTTTATGATCGGGCAAACATTTGTACCAATGCGCAATCGAACCCACTACCGCTAACTGGGTCGCGGTGGATTTTCACCCGCTGCACTAAACCAGTAGATTTTGACGACCAACGGTGGCGCCACCATAGTTCGTCTAAAATCTATGGGTTTGTTAAACACATAAATGTAGACAAGGTCGATGTTAAAAAAATTATTAGTCTTTTTTCTTATTAGGTAATACTATTTTTTTAATGATAATTTATTTTACTATAGAAACTTTCGTAGTTTGACGAATTCATTATGAATGTAAGCGGGTTAACCGCACTCGCCCTGAAGATGTCCCCGTTAAGGGATGAAACGTTGGTGTTCTTCCAACACAAACAAGGTTCGTAGTTAACCCGCTTACATTCATAATGAATAATCAATTACCCACACAATTAGCTAATGATCTCTACAATGCGATGTAAACGTTGTAATATAAAAAATATAAATAAAAATGTACTTTCGCGATACATACCTACTATCGCGAAAGTACCTACATTTTTAATTATATACAATTTTTATCTATCAAGTTATGTCCAAGCTAAGGTTCCTATGATCAAGGTACTGGTTTAGAATTTGCACCACCCCAACTCTTCCCGTGGGTGTCGTAAGAGGCGACTGAGAGATACCACTGGGGGTGGGCAGCAGTGTCCCCTGCACAACAATTCTACCACCAAACAGCGATCCCCAACCCACATACCCAGTGTGGGTGTTATGGGCACTATCCCCATGAGATAAACGCCAATAAGGCGCTTATCAGGAGGAGGCCTGCGTCCAGCAGTGGACCAATACAGGCTGTTGAGATTGAGGTTAAGGTAGCTATCAGATTAATATTATACTAGCTTTTGCCCGCGGCTTCGCACGCTCTATTCAAGTAGCCTATGTCCGTTCCCGGGATACCGTTTACCTCCCTGCCAAATTTCATCAAGATTCGTTCAGCCGGGAACGAAATGAAAACTATCCTTTGTCCGTCTCCTGGTTCTAAGCTACCTCCCCGCTAATTTTCAGCCAAATCGGTTCAGCCGTTCTTGAGTTATAAAAAGTGTAACTAACAGGACTTTCTTTTATAAATATAGAAAGATATATTACGTTGTCTGGGATATAAAATGTAAGTAATTTGTCGTGTCGATTCTGAAATCTGCAACGAATAAAAACATTTCCCACGATATTGCACAAAATATTTTTATATCTCAGAACTTAGGTAGTATTTTCCCACGGTTTCTCGTAAATGAATTTGCTAAAAAATTTTGCAACGCCTTAACTTATTATACTTTTTCAAATACCTAAGTTTATAAGAGTGCTGGTTAAATTCCTCTCTTTCTTCCGTCTTCTCTCTCCTCCTTCCATTAAGGCCCATACACCAGCGAAAGTGGCGCCCCCAACTATTTTATCTTATTATTACGTTAAACGCAGCAAGTTTTAAAAATCCTACGTTCAGTTTGTGGTATCTATTATAAGTTATTTATTAATGTCTCTGTAATAGTTTCATTTTGCAAAGCTTAGGAAGAGATACGAAGTTGCGCTTTTTGGCCACCAAACTCTATTTTTGTATCTCCTCCTAAACTATGAGATAAAATTATAAAAGAGGTATTAAAAAATAGGTACGTAGGATTTTTGAAAATTCCTATGATAAACGTAAAAATATGATAAAATAGGTATCGCTGTCATATTGGCTCGGGTATGCGCCTTAAGTGTTTACGTTACTGTCAGAATCCTCCAAATTTACGGTGAAATTGGACGAGATATTCACTGGGAGCGGGGGCCAGCAGCGCCTCCTGCAGAACAATTCTACCACTGAACTGCGTTTGCTAACTCACCCAGCGTGGGGATTATGGGCATGGGCATGACCTCCATGACATACAATATATTAAACAGGAGACCTCACGATCACGTTTCGTCACTAACGTTAAATGGACTCACACTTCAGGTTGTTTTCTATAACTTAACGTTAATTATCAGTTATGTGTTAGTGATGTTAATTAAGTTCTTAGCTTCAAAACAACATTGGTTGACCAAACAAGGGTACTAAACATTCTTAGAATAAAAAATTTACATTTTTATATAATAGACAAAAAGACTTAATCATGCTATAGTGAAAGAAACACTTTACAATCAATAAACATTATACATAATGTATAATTATAAATGTAATAATTCATAATGTCTACACAAGGGTTTGGGTTTCTAGTCAAGGTTTTGTATAACTAAGTACATAATGTAATTCAAAATTTCTAACGTATCCATGACTCCTGTAAGGTCTTAAATAAATAAAGCACTATTGAGTTTTATGGGTAAAATTAAGCCTTGGTTTGTCCTTTCCCAATATGAATTCTTATAAAAAAAATAAGATTCACTGAGTTATGAAAAATTACCTACACCTACACCATAAGTTTGTGGCTAGATGTTTATGATAGAGACCCTTGAAAAGTACCGAAGGGATTAAGGCGAAACGTTCTTTTCACTTTTGCATTGGGTACAACTCGTTCGAATCTAAACCCAAGATATGTTAGATTCGGACGAAATGTACCCTTCTCAAAAGTGAAGGCCCGAATGTCTTCGCGGACGAGTTTTAGGCCCGTATTATGAAAGCTTGCTCAGTCATCAATCTATGCTTGAGCAACGCTTTTCTTTGGCATAAACGTCACTCAAGGCTCAAGGCAAACGGCACTTATCTAAGGTTGCCTGGAAGAAATGGCTTTAAGCAATAAGGTCGCCTTTTGTACGTTGTTTTTAATTTCATTTATTTTATTTATATATAAGTTATTTTGTTTTTTATGTACAATAAAAGTGTTCATTCATTCATTCATTCAAGCATGGCTCTATGACTGAGTTAGCTTTCATAATACGGGCCTTAGATTCGGTAGAAACCCCAAGTTACTTTGGCGTTTGTAACTACATACCTATCCATGAATCGATAAATAACATAAATGGTATTTATCGAACGTAATTTACGCTGAACACGACTCGTCGCTCACAATATCTTCACAAATCTCACCATAAATGTACATTCTTATCTAAATTTCATCTTAATACATCACTTATACATTTAAATTGCAAATGCATATTCTATGCAGTTTCTACTCGAGAAAGTTTCTGTATTTTCCGACGCCTCTCTGTCGATAAATATGGAGGGAACTATATTTAAGGCATTTGGAGCACATAGTAATAACAAGTCATGGGTGGTTCTCACGGCATCGTAATAAAATATAGAGCACGAATGTATGAACATTTACCATGCGCGTGAAACTAGATGGGTCGCTCACCCCCTCCCCCAATTTTTTTAAAAATACGGTTATAAGTATCATCTAGTTTTATTATAGTAAATCAAAGATTACACAATAATAACGTTTAGAGGTAGACAGAAAGGTTGCAGGTTGTTTTTGACTGACATAAAAATAGTAGGTTATGTATCGCGCGTTTGCACGACAGTTTATTGTACGGCCAAATAATGTACACCACGATAATCGGAAGCCATGTACTTACAGGAATTATTAGACTGTACAAATTTGGTCACCAATTACGAGTAATATACCGTACAAAATTTTGTTGTACCTTATTGCCTCCCAAATAGATAACTCGGTGACATCATCATCATCAGGCCTCCCCTGATGACCGCCATAGCGCCCTGTCTTCAGCTTGGGTTTAATATTTGCGCCCAGCAGTGGACCGATATATAAAGTTGTTTAGGTTGATTATACGATAGGCAGTGAGCTAAAATCCGTCTCGGTGCTCTTTACGTAAAGAGCAACGAGACGGATTTTAGCTCGAATACAACCCTCCCACGTTGCATTCTAGAACAAAATAACATGAATCTAAAGTGTAAGCGCTCGTAAAGAGCATGAAATCACAAATACAGCATATTTTTGTGACGCACATTATCATAGCCTCCTAAGAGCCGCCCCATATTCACGCCTCCAAGAAACATGCTCCGACACGGCTATTATTTATTAGCCATTATGGTAATTTTTACTCTGGTCTGAACCCAAAATTTTCAAACTAATTTCCTTGAATCACCTATGCACGGTTGTTCGTTTCATCTCGACAGGTTTATTCTTCGTTTATCACCGTAAATGGTTTTTATGATTAAGTGAGTCTTTTTAGTTTATTAGTTTTACATTAAGCGTCAAAACTTATTTATGTTCCATTTGATCGTTTATCTAGGCCTGTGGAAGGTATAGGTCAGTGTGTCAAATTCAAAATCATAAAATCACCAAACGTTAGATTCCTTTCTCAGTGTATAATTAGGAACACCGAAAAAAAATTGTATTCAGGGTTTCTAAATATGCACTATTATATCTAGTTGATAAGTAGGTACCTAGTAGGTACCTACTAGATATAATCGTCTAAAGTAGGTACAACCTACTTTAGACGATAATGACGTAAAAAGAAACCTCTGCTAAGTCCAGCAGTGGACCAATATAGACTGTTGAGGCGAGATGAGGTAAAGTCAGGTGAAATATCCGGTTTTTGTGTCAGGACGTGTGTCTGTGTGCATAAATATTATTCCAGATGTATTCGAGTAAAGCGATCGAATCCAGTGCTGGAATGCCATTGGAATAATGTGAGCCGGCGGAATATTGATACCTAGTTAAGTAGAGGAAGATAATACTTTATTGCACAATTAACTTAGAAATAATTCGAAATGTCCTTATATTTTGAAGAAGATAGGTTTATTTGGTCTTACTGATAGGTCCGCTGAACAGAGAATCAGGAGTTCTGTGGATAGGTCAGTGTGTCAAACTCTACAAAAACACCGAACGTCAGGTTCCTTTTTTCGTGTAAAATTAGGAACCCTGCATAAACGTTTTATTCAGGGTTCCTAATTATACATTATTAATAGTACCTTACCTACCTACTTAAGATTAATACGACGTAGTCAAAACGCAACGTAGAAATTACCTCTGCTAAAAGTCCCTATTCCTCACGGACACCAAACAAATGGTAATAAGGCCTTTGTAAAGTCTACCCATCTCTGCTAAAAATAGCCCGAGCGCCTACTCCGTAAAACGATAACGATGTATTGTCCTTGAATCTTGAACTAAGAAGCGTATTAACATTCCCAGCAAAACATAGAGCAAGTAAATTTAACTACAGGCAAAAAAAAAATTGTCTTACCAGTTTTTAAAACTTGTGGCAAGGAGTTTCTTCTGTCAGAAAAGTGAATGTTGGTACTATCTTTTTTATGTATCTGTGTTATATTTTTTTTTAATATATTTATGTATGTTTTGTTACTTATAATGTAGGTATTATATTGTTATCTATAGTCTGATATTTATTCTATATATGTATTTACTTGCTCCTGTTTTTATGTATTTATAATTTTGACAATATTTATCTAAGATATATTTGGTACACCCCTGCCTTTCTTAAATTCTTAAAATACTATCCATCCCAAGGTTGCCTGGAAGAGATCGCTTCTAAGCGATAAGGCCGTCCATTGTACTTTTGTTTTATGTAATTTTCTTTTGTACTGTATTTTCGTTGGTGTGCAATAAAGTATTTTGTATTGTATTGTATTTTTGTCTCTAAAGTCGGTTTAGGAACGATAATTTTACGTGATATCGTCATTTACTTGTTCTATCGAAAATGTAACTTGGTAGTTTATATACTGTTTGTGCCATTCTGGTATTAGAAAGCTATCAACGCTATCTATTAGACGAAATTAGAAATTAATCTTCTGTGCTTCAGTCGTCATGACAACATCATCAACAACGTGACACTTTTTTGAACATGCTACCCATGTTCATCGATTTAACGTGTAAAGGATATTCAAAATAGACGTAGTAATTCTTGAGATAAAAGCATTTTAGTGCTCTAGGTCCTAAATATCGTCTGTCGCTTCATGCCCCTGATCCTTGAAGGATGTTCTAGGTTCTGAAAAGGATCCTTGACCGTTAAGAAATTACTTTGACTGGATTTGAACCCACATCCTTCCCTCACTACGGGAATGCGAATAATTAATAAATTTGATTATTTTGAAAAAATCCAACTGACTTCAATCGAATTCCTTAATTTATCAGTGTTTTAATATTTCGCGGGTTAAATGCTAATCCTTTGATAATACAATTTTCATATGACCACCTCGGGATCATTTTCTATAATAAAGTAGCAAAACAACTTTCTAAATCGGTCCATAATTGACGAATTTTATTCCCAACGACGGACGATCTGCGAAAGACTGCAGGCAGATGCTGGATGCGTCAAACCGAAGACAAGGCGCTATGGCGCTCATTAGGGGAGGCCTATGTCCAGCAGTGGACTAATACAGGCTGATGATGATGGGAAGAGTTGGAGTGATGCAAATTCTAAACTCATCACACGGCCGAAACCATGTCGCTATCGTTCTACAGAGTAGACGCCAAACACAGGATGCGATCAACATAATCTGCAAAAGTGATTACTTGGAGATAACAAGACTCTCTGCTACAAATCACTGTAGGTAGGCTGATAAGAACCAGACGTTCATACATTTCCATACACAGACCAAATTAATAAGTACTCGGTGTGTAGGTGAACCGCCTAACGATGTAAGAATAAGTATTTGGTAGAGTCGACGCATTTGGTACAGTAGAAAAAAACTAAAGTAACTGAACAAGCTTATTATAAAACACTAGTTTATAAGCTTGTTCAGATCACGAGAACGTGATTTATTGCTATTTTTCCACTTACTGGCACCGTCGACGGCACGGCGGCGACGACGGCCCGGTGTTGACCCCCACCGCACTGCCGGCGCCATCGCCAGTCCGGCAAAACTACATGTATATTGTAGAGGTATATGAATTGTACACGTGTGCATGTGTAAGTTTGTGGGGTGGTTAGGAGGACGTAGAGTGGAGAGACAAACCGGCATCGACACCGGCTCAGTGGAAAAACGAAGCCCCGGGCCGATCCGTCGCCGGGCGGTGTTGCGAAAAAAGAAGAGATTACATGCACGAGAAGTGTGCGGAAGACATTACTTAATTAAATTGTGATGCTACGACGTACGTGCTATGAACATTACTGAGACTCTTCAGAAATTGTACAGTAATAATTATGGTTTTTTCTCTGACTCTACCTTTCCAAGATTTTAGTTCACTAAGGCTCTTTTATAAATTTGTGGGTTGAAACGAAAATCTTAAAAACAGCCGGTTAGAAACGAAACAATTATTATTATTTTTGTCTTGTGCTGCGAAAAATTTGGTTCGAAATAGCGCTACGCCATCCTTGATAAATTTTGTGACGTGTCCAAAAGTCCAAAAAAAATAAAGCACTTTGATATTTGCTTTTCTATGGTCATTTGTCATGATGATGAAGCGTTACTCAAGCACAGATCGATGACTGAACGCTTCGGACATCTCGACACATCTCCGCTGCTTCAGGCATCTTCGCACATCTCCGCTTTGGTGGTACCTAGGCTGGCAAGATGAACAGAATAGCGTGATAAGCTTTAAATAATAGTTTACATTACAAACAGTGGGTGTAGAATGGATAGCTTCTGCAGTTTTGAAAACTATCTTAAATTCTTAATTGTAAATTATTCTGGTGGCCTTGTTTTCAGAATACAATAATGCCACCCACACAAGATTTTTAACCCATTCAATGCTTTCTCTTCGAATTAGGTTTCGCGACCGAAGCCGGTGTTGCCGCAAATCATAACCGTTGTTTTAACGTTTGTCATAATCTCATACTACAACTGTCATAATTAATATACTATTATTGAAAACTAGCTGCGCCCTGCGGCTTCGCACGCGCTGATTTATGGGATTAAAAGTATATGTTCGATTCCAGGATTAGAATTAGCTGTATGCAAAAATTGAGCCAGATCCGTTTAGTAGTTTTGGCGCGAAGAGGTAACAAAAATCGATTCATCCATCCATACATATGTACATCCATACAAACTTTCGCATTTATAATATAATACATGTATTAGTGTAAATTAGTGTGATAGTGTGACTAGTTTTCTGTCCGCGGCTTTGCAGTCTCTATTTCTATGGAAACGTTTAAAAGTTATTATATCTAACTGGTTGATTTATCACGTGACACCCTGTATTTATAATTATGAAACAGTTCATAAACGCAGACACAAAATCACTTCACACTAATATTACAAATGCGAAAGTTTGGATGGATATTTGCGGAGGGCATATGATTTATAGGTAAACAATGCCTATGTTTTATTCCAGAGAGAGAAGTACCTGTACTATCGCAAAAGTTTAGCCCGATACGCTCAGCATTTTTGCGTGTAAAGGTAAAAAACATTGCAATCATCCATCCAAACTTTCTCATTTGTAATATAAGTGTGAAGTGATTTTGTGTCGCCGTTTATAAAGGCGCATACCCGAGCTAATATGACAGCGCACCCTATTTTATCATAATTATTACGTTTAACATAGGAAATTTTAAAAATCCATCGTACATTTTGTGGTATGTATTATAAGCTAATGTCTGTAATAGTTTTATCTTATATAGTTTAAGAAGAGATGCGAAAACGACAGATGCGGCCGCAGTATTGGGCACCCCGGAATTAAGGTAATAATAAGATAAAATAGGTGGGGGCGCCATTTTCACTGCTGTATGCGCCTTAACTGTCTCATGATTATAAATACAGGGTGCCACGTGTGAGTGGTACCTAGCGTGATAAATCAATCAGTTTGTTTTCTTTAGAATGTCGTAAAGATCTTAGATTATGATGATTGACTCGTGTCAAATGAATTTATGACTCTACCTAAGTGACTAGCTCTCTTGCAACTAACCCGTCTAGGGTTATGTGCAAGAGACTTAGGTAATTCATCAATATTGTCCATCGTAAAAATGACAATGAATTATTATTTTATTCAGAAACAAATTCTAATATGATTTTAAATTGGAAATACTAGAAAAGTAGAGTTTGGTTCCTACCTATTCTTAATGGTTATTTACGTATGATCGTAGGTAGTTATTTAATCTAGTTGTAGTTAGTTTTGTCCTGTTTCATTTAATAAGTAAACATCGATCACAGGATTCGCTGCGGAAAATTCCTTGAACGATGGTTAAAAGTAGGTGCCTAGTTTTGTAAATGAATTTATGAATTTTTATGTGTACTCATATATTGTCGTTATGAAATGTATTATTAATTTATCTTTCATGATGCGATGTATAATAAACTTATGATAGGGTTCAAAAGGCCCACTATAGAGTTTGTTTATGATAAAAAGGCATGGCCGTATGCCTAATAGTTTAGCTGCAATTACGAAGTTGAGACAGAAATCGGATTTTGACCAAAATTTTAACTAAGTCCAAATAATTTTTGAACCCCTGAATATCCTCTAACATGAGGTTAAATCGATAGGTACTAAGCTACTACGCACCCCCAGCTACCGATTTCTACGGATCGTGTTACACCCTGTTTAATACCAGTGATGTAGAAATAAAGGATATTTATTTTTATCAATTTATTATTATAAAAACAAAATGGGTGAGTTAGTCCAACTTGATTGATTCATCCTGTATCGTAACAAGTGCGGGGGACCAATCAATAGGTCAGTGGAACAAATATTTTATAGCTTCGGCTATTTACTATTGAGATAACTAAATTAATCGTCTGATCTTTAGAACCCATTAATCTACGGCCTGGTCTACGAAATAATCTAAATTGCACAGAAATATTTCTACAGGAAAACAATCTAAAGGATCCTTATTATTTTACCTACTTTTACAGAATAAAGCCATTAGTATCCAGGTATTGGTATGGATCAGCTGAGCTACCTACCAGATTGTCTGCAACAGACAGCAGTTACCTCACCAGTTTCTTCTTCTTTTTTATTCTCAATTAAGGGCCTTGACATGCGATTATGACGCCCTCTAACCAGTTTCAATAAATGCAAATAAAGTTATTATCGTATTTTATATTTTCGGAATCTTATAGTTGCTACTTTTTCTTAGCCAAAAATTCTTAGCAAAAACTCGTATTTACGTACAGTACAGTTATGGTACTTAGTTTTTAATTACACTACTGGGTACGAAAAGGTCAAATTTAAATAGGTGGAACTGTCAGTAATCAAATCTACCTACCACATTATTTCCATACCTAGAGATATTTTGGTTTTCTGTTGCTTCGATATGACTAGTAAATAGACTTAACTAAACAAGCGACGAAGAAACCTTTAGCCATAACTAAAATGCTGTTTAAATGGATGTTATAAACTTGTGGTTTCACACATCTTCCGAATTTCCGATTTCCCCGGTCCAAAGTTCACTGCCCTTCCGGGGACAAAATTAATGTGACTTTTTATAACCTAGCAGCCTATAAATCTTCATGATTACGCTTTGTAGAGTCCTCAGGTTATTCGAATAGGTGGACAAAAATGGAACTAAAACTGTCATTTCATAAACTACCTACTTTCTACAAAATAAGTGTCTGCTTATTATCTCATCACGTCAAAATAACGGATTTTTATTAAATGCATGCAAAATACAGTCATATAAAGGTTTTCCGAAACTCCGAACTTGGAAAATTAAGCATTTGTAAAAACTAGAATACTAAACAGAAATAAAATTGGGAAAAGTTCGATTGGAAAACCGTGTGACGTACAAACACCAAATTAAATAAATAAAAAAGACGTGTGGCACTCGGGGACTGCCGCGGTAAAGCTATTGCAATGCCATCTAGAGGCGAGTTGCTGAACTAAAGAGACAAACGTCAAGGTTTTTTCGTTACGGAATTTCTGGATTCGGTCCCCGCGCTCAAGGCCCGCGATAGAAGCTATGCAATAGCTTAAAAACTGTCTATTTGTCTGTTTGTTTTTTTTTAAAAGGCTTGACCGGTAATTGACCGGACTTTTTACTGGAAAACAGATGTTATTCCTGGCAGGTATCATAGGCTACTTTTGTTTTAGAAAAGGGTTTCGCAAAAGAAATTAGAACTGAGGTACGAAATAGTGAATTTCAGTTATTTTAATAAAACACTGACTGATTCGCTAACTCGCTCCATGATCTTTGTCCCATCAAGTACAGTAGAAGTAAAAAAGCAAACTTTGTCCACTAGCGCCGCCACTCTGAACTGAATTAAAAAGTTGGTAGTACTTACCTACTGGTACATATTCTGTGAAGCTTCCTCGGGCATAGACTATAAATAATATGACAAATTATGAAGGAAGCCATCGACACTTAAACCAACTTTCGGCGGCGTTATTTGCTACTGTGTGCCACAGTGTGGGCTGAACCAGTAAATCCACTTTTACTATGCGTTAATAGCATGAAGACAGTAAACATTGCCAGCTCGTCGACAATTATGTTAACAAATTAGAACAACAAAACTAAAATTCCCATTCTTCCAAGCATGGTAATTTTAGTTTTTTTCGAGATAACAATAAAATTGGTAATAATGTTCATTGTAGAGAAGATCACAAATCGACCATTACTATATTGGATTTTAAAATAGGTACAATAACCAAGTACAAGAAAGTTGATTTTAGGTAAAGTATAAGTAATATATTTAGGTAAGTACCTAAAATCAACTTTCTTGTACTGACGGATTGTTCTTCGAGCATCTTTACAGAGAGTAAAAAAAAAACATTTTTGCAGATAGATAGATAAATTAATTGTAATTTTTACGGATTTGGTTAAAAAAAACTAGCTCTCTTCACGAAGAAGAAAAAATAAGACGCCATACATAGGCAGTTGCACAGTATGTGCCCAGACACGACTTTTGTATGGAGAAATGGTCGAGAGTCCGGGGTGTGGTACGTAGTTAAAGGTAGGTGGTAGTACACGCAAGTTAATGGTTGTACAAATTGACGTACTGGTAGATTACATTTCCAGTTAAGTATTATGTTACTGGTTAACCAAGTTTCATAACAATGCGGTAAGTGGCAGATATCTTTCTACACTTTCGCCTATAAAATTTATGCGTTTTAATATAATATGATTATGAATGCCTGATTATGTGTATATTTATGTGTGAATTATAAATAATTGACATCGTAAAGTCAATTATTAATATTACACACATAAATTCTTGAAACTGCAGCTCAGAAGTCTGAGGGGCTAGTCTATTTGACGTTAGTAACGAAACGTGATCGAGACGTTTAATTTTTCCATACAATTTGGTACAGTGCCTCTATCGTGCGAAGAGGGAAGTATACAAATCCCATACAAAAAGGAAATGTCACGAGCACATCTCGTTACCAACATCATAATACTCTAGATTACCTAGAATCTTAACATATGATTTATTCTCCATTCCACACGAACAAACTCGGGTTAAAATGCTGTCATGTCAAGACTCTGAAAATCCTATAATGTATTATCCAAAAAACAATCACTTAGTAAGTACAAAAATGTAGTTTCATCTCTTTGCTCTTCAGAAGATCTTTAAATTCTACAGCAGACATCACACACGATGAGATCTACCATCGTCTCAGATATTTTATAGCAATTATAAGTTTCTTCTCTCATCTTTTTCTTCAAATAATTGTCAATTATTATTATTTAAATCTGTCTTGCTTTGTACCTACCTAAATGTAGTTTAAATAAGTGTCAATCCATCAGTTTTTTTTTAAACTTTATCCTAAGTATTAACTAGTATCAGATTAACTGTGTCATCGTTAGTTGTAACTTCCTTGTCAACTCTATTTAAATAATGTGTTTATAATAAATAAATAAGTAAATAAATAATCTGATGATGATGACATAGATAGACTGCCTAGGTTAGCCCACTGCTGGACATTGGCTTCCTCTATGAGTGCCACAGCACCCTGCTAGCTTACAGCATCCAGTATCTTTCTTTATGTGGATATCTACTTATGATACTGTTTATATCCACGAAGCATCGAAAGAAATATATAAAATACGGTTTAAAATACTCCTCTGAGCTTCTGTAGGCTGAGTAGTGCGCTGCGCATTATCTCCCTGCCTAAGCTGACCAGCGCAGCTTTTTTCTTTTTTATTCCGCTACATTTGGTATAAATATTTACACAACACAAAAAAAAACGAGGTCGAAGTCTGTATTTTTATAGTTAAGTATATATTAATTACTTACTTATTACTTCAGTTAGACGCATTCTTTATGAAAGAGAATCTCTGACCAAAGTAGAACAAACCAGAGCCTGAATCTGGATGAAGATAGTATCAAGACGTGATTATTACTTCATCATGTTCATATGTTCATAAATATTATAGTGTCTGTACAGTGTTTTGTGATTAACGGGTAAACATAATATTGGGTAGAAAAAATCTGGGTTGAACGGGTAAGCATTAGTTGTGACGTCTCTTTTTTAAGACAGGACATAACCCCTATCGTGCAGACAGGGTATTACGCAAATCCCATATAAAAAGAGACGTCACGTCACGATCACGTATCGGTCAACCGGAAAGCTACTGTTTTCACTTCACTGTCTAATTAATTTAAATAGGCGCCACTGTCATCTATGTTATCTCGGATGATTTCCGTATGTCAATTAGCATGGAAATCTGTTGAATCGCATTTCACAACGTCATCAAAGTTAAGAGGACAAACTCTAATAGGGCTATTGCGTCACAGTTGAGCTACTGCAAGTGATACTGTGGCGAGATTGAACGTTGACAAGAATAGAGTAGGGAGAGCTAATGTAAAGCCCTACTCACATCAACGCTAATTTTTAAGCGCGTCCTGGTTTCACGCGATTCTGCGATATTTGCTTGCGGAACATTTTGTACTAAAACGCATACGTTGACGCACACTGTCGCGATTCGGCTTGTCCGAGGCGTTTCCGCGTCCTGCGATTTTGCGGGGCGGCGCGGGGTGGCGGGGGGTGGCGGGACGGCCTTCGTCGTTTGCGCTGCCGGTAAGGGGCGGGGAGGGGGCGGCAAAATCGCGATTAAAATAATAAGTCGCTCTGTGTGTAAGGAATCACGCTGGAAAATCGCTGAAATTGCGCTTTACAAGACGCGCTAACTAATTAGCGGCTGTCTGCGGAGGGCTTAATGTGTAACCAGTCTGAACGCACTAGCCAGAACATATCATAGTGCACAAGTGTGTGCTAAAACACAGGTGCACTCTCTCTTCTCTAACGCCTAAATTCTATGAAATAATCTATATTAAACATTATAAGAATAGTTAATAACGAAATAGTTTTCGTACAGACAAATAAATTAATTGAAATAATAAATAATATCCTAATCTTGAAATGATTAATATAAATTAAAATTATAATACCAAAACAATATTATGAACCCAACCTTATTATCGGTTGAACACCAGAGATGGTAGGTATAGAATTCTAACAATTAAGTATAACGCGTAAGTTTATAAACATGTCTGTATGTATGTTTGTTGCTCTTTCACGCAAAAACTACTGAACGGATCGGGCTGAAATTTTGCTACAGGTAGTTCTAGGCCCCTTACTTTTGGTCCCATAAATCAGTTCTCATGGGATAGGCGTGCGAAGCCGTGGATCGCAGCTAGTAAGTTATGATTTTAATAATATTTCCAAGATTATTTTGAGACAATCTTCATTGCTATGCTATGTGTACTGCCATAATGTTTACTCTCGACCTCTGTGGCGCGATGGGCGAAGGTCTGCCTGGGAATCGAACCCACAACCCTCTGCGTCGCACGCAGAGGGTTGTGGGTTCGATTCCCGCCTCGGGACCTCTGTCTTGGGTTCCCCTTGTGAAAGGTCTGCCCTGATTCCTTTTCCCTTCTCGGGGCAACCATGTTGTTGTTTCTTTGCTCCATTATTTTGAAAAGCATATTTATTACGTAAGTGTCTTAAATATGTAGTAGGTAATGCAGGTATCTATTTCATAATGTAATATAATTGAATAAACAGCGTAGGAGTCAGTTTCTCCAGTTGCAACAAGGAGTGGCCCAACTTAGGTGTAAGGTCTTGGTAGTAAATATTCATTCATAAGTACCCATCTGTTAGTTATTTCACGAAATTAGTAAAATTAATATAAATCTTGGTTTAATAGTAACTAGCTGCACTCCACGACTTTGCCCGCGTGGAAATTATAAATAACAAGCTGCGCCCTGCGGCTTCGCACGTGTTGATGCTATGGAAACGTTTAGAGATGATATATATCCCACGTAAGCCAAAGTAGGCTTTGTTTGATTTCAGGATTAGGATTACCTGTTTGCAAAATTTCAGCCCGATTCGTTCAATAGTTTTAGCGTGAAGAGGTAACATCCATCCATCCATAGAGTCATACAAACATTAGCATTTATAATGTTAGTGTGGTACTAGCTGCGCCCTGTGGCATCACACGCGTTGTTCTTGGAAACGTTTAAAGGTAATAAATCATTATTACCACGGGAACTGATTTATGAGATAAAAGTTTTGGCGTGAATAGGTAACTCCATCCATCTATCCATCCATCTACCCATTTATAATATTAGTGAAATAGTGTGATTAATACTTAGTAGGTATTGAGTGAATCGAATATTTTCCTTGGAAACTGAACATACTCTCAGAGGTTAATCTTTCTCTCTTCTACAACCTAAACTATTGATTTTTCTTTCACAAATTTCTTAACAGTCACTTAAATTTTCAAGGCTCGCTCCAACCTCAATTTTTTTATTTATTTTGGCAACGAACTTATTTAGGGCTCTGTCCAATACTAATCGCCTCGCCAGATGCTTACTTATATAATAAGTAAGTATGGATTTCTCAATTCAGAAGTGTAACCTTTCTACTTGTCTGTTTACGCAAAGGCGTGTGATTCTACAAAGATTTGTCATTTCCCAGTCCATTATCATCCCACTTGCGATGTTATCACCGCCTACGTTCGAGAATGTACTGGATCACGGTATCTTCTACGGAAGTTGTATCTTATTTGGGATTATCTTCTATTTGTTACGGAATTTTACTTTGTGACTTGAGGTTATCGCTGGATCGCACCGAAATTTTGATCATGAAATGAATTTTATTGAATACGTATTCAATCAAATTATAAATCAAAATCAAAATTTCAGTATAAAATTCTCTATGTGACTTAAATAATGTTAAATAAATAATTTAAATCCAAAACAGGAAGAAGTTTTTTTATGTTTTAGAACTTCCTACTGGGTTTTGATGACTTCTTTTGATTCCGATTTTGATGATTCGTTTTTGAAATTAAAGCTGGTGCTTTCCGTGTGGTCCTATTTCAATTTGGTCCAGTTCTGACAGTGGTATCCACGAGAAAGCCATAATGTAAACAAACAAACTAGAAATAAAACTTAAATGTAGATGATTTCTTAGAAAACTTAACTTACGTTCTTTTCTAATAAATAATTTCAATTTGATTTCAATAATTTAAAGTCATTTACAACGGGATATTTACCAAGATTTCAGTTTTTAGCTTTCCACTATTTCGATACAATTTCGAGTCGCTCGTCAATTCACACCATGAATTTGGTCCCAACCCAACTAGTGTGAGTTGACGAATCGTGAAAAAGCTATACTCTTCGTTCTGCAACTGACACCACTTTTACTTTAATTGAGATTTTGTACAGTCAATCACAAAAGTGTTAATAAAATAATAGACAAAAGGTATACTTAGATTAAACTACACATGTCAGCAAAAATAAACAAAATAACTGCATAACAAAATGAAATAATCAACAATGGTACATATTTACATAATTAATCATTTTCATGGGCCATTATCACGTTCGTGTTCAATTGTCCCGTTTTAAATGCCTTTTTCATAACCATGATGGATTCAAAAGTTTTATCGATCAAGTACAGTTGTGCACAATATGCACACTAACATAGATAGTTTTCAAACTGACCCGGACTGTACTCGTACTCCATTACACTTTCGAATGCAATTTTAGTCGTCATTTATATTCCAGGATCTAGAAATAGACGTAAACGTCAAGTAGGTACATAAATATGATGGGACTTTCTCAACAAGAGGTGTAGGTGGAATTGTAGCTACAGATTGTTTTATTAAACGGTGGTTTGTTGGGAATTGTTTAAAAGACTATAAACCGACTTAAATTTTTATAGTTTTTTCATGAATTTTCACGGATCCCAGTGTCAGAACTAAACAAAATTAAAATGGGACCGAAAATAAGCACTAGTTTTCATATAAAAATGAATCATGAAAATCGGACCACCCAGTCAAAAGTTATAACAAAAGTGGTAACAAATATAAAAATATATATATAATATTTTTTTTTAATCCAGTCGTTTGAGAACTTATTCCTTTTTGAAGTCGGTTAAAAAGATTATTCATTATAGGTATCATATTTTTCTGTTTTGTTTATACACTCAATTATCCATATTCATTGCACCACAGAAGAAGTGCAATGAATATGGATAATTGAGTACCGAAATCCCTCTCCATAGGTACCGAAAAGGTTTGTTGTAAAAAAACTCTTTTAGGGTTAAGCTCGCCTTTGTACATGTCCTTTATGTTGTCAACTTTTGTGTATTGTTTGTATTAAGAAAGAGAAAATAACAGTGAAATAATAGAAATAAATTAAAACTTGTATTTATAATTGAAATAATTGAGCAAATTGCTTTTAAACAAAATGTACAGGTAACCCAACTGATCTATATCAATAACAGTTGGAAGAGTCTCCAAGACGCTGGCTGCATTGCCCCGCTTTAAGGCAATGCTGATGCGCTGCGCCAGATACTCACCAGCTCACAAGAACTAACTTATCTGTTAACTTAGATATTGTTTACTCGTAAGCAGATCAAAATTTCCATCGAAGTTTGTTTTTTCTTCAACATCATCAGCCTATACTTAGTCCACTGCTGGACATTGGCCTCCCCTAATGACCGCCATAGCCCTCTCTGTGGGCTGTCTATCATGGGGGGGGGTTTGGACCATGACCCACCACGCTGATCCAGTGCGTGTTGGTGGGTTGTTTAGCCTTTGCCTCGTTTGTTGGTCGGCAGGGAGCACCGCGGGCTGGTGAGGTTGGCGGAGTTAGGTTGGCTGGTTGGTAAATTTAAAATGGCCACAGATTTTGAAAAACGAATTTTACCGATGTGCTGTGTGCTGTCGTTGAACTTAAAATCAGGTGAATGCTCTGACGAATGTAAAAAAAAGAGTTAGGAACAGGTAGCATATAATTTGCTTCTTATTTCAAATAGCGTTCCTAATTAATTCAAATATCGAATCTTCGCGTCAACTGTGCAAATTAGTGATGTGACGCACAAGCGTAACAAATTTTCGGCAAACACAGTTTCATTCACCATGCCGAATTTCTCATCTAAAATGCTTGGTTTTTACGCAAAAATCCTTTGTTAATATTCACATAGGATTTAATTCTTAAAATTACGTGAATAGAGTTAAATGTATTTTATGCAAATCAGGCGAGGTGTCACAATAATTCTACCGTTTGGCAAAGACAATAGAGGATGGTGTAGAATTTTAATATTTGCCAATAATTGCATGTAGGCACGGAACAGATTTGAGACAACGATCAGCATACCAAAACAACTTAATGTATTAAACATTAACTGGTGATTTATTTAGGCCTAAGTGATACAGGTATTTAAGGCTATGCAAATGGGTACAAAGTAACTGAATATTACATGCGCAAATTGTATGCTAAGTAATTATGCAAAAAGGTTCTATTTTATTTATTATTATTAGGTATAAAATACAGTATCCTTTAAGGAAAAAAACATTATCCATTGTGGTATTTTAAGAACAATGATTATATTTTATTCTTTATCACGGTCCTGATTTACATTGTTTTGTATTACAATATTGTATATCCATTTATAGATTTTAATCTTTTATTATATGTATATAAGTACAAGTAGGAAAACTAGCATTAAAACTTATTTTTAGGTACAAATCATTGGTTACTTATAATGTATAGTTATGAATGTTGGTAAGGTAAATGTTCTATGTAAACTTTAAGCCATTATGTAGGTACTAAATAGTTCCATAGCTTATTTTTGTGTTAAATGAAGGTATAAGTAATATGTCTCAACCAGGACACTCATTAGATTACAAATGAAAACAATGTTCATTTGTGGCAACATTATGCCTATTGCAGGTGCGAAACTGCGGTGAAACATTAGACTGAAATTAATGTATTCGATTACTTCTGTAATTAGGTTGCCGGTTTCAACATAGACAAGGTATTTCATAGATGTTTATACAATGGGCAAATAAGTTAGATCCTGCTTCTCATAACCACAGCCTACCTATATGCATACAGTCATTCGTCAAAGGCATTTTGACAGGGCAATCGTGCGGGGACGCAAGCACTGTCTTATAGTACCTACACATACGTCCACTACTAAAAATACCTTTCCAAGGGTGTTTTGCCACTTGGCAGGCGGAATGTTGATAGCAGTAGCCCTTCCCTCGCATCCATCATCCATCATCATACATCTGATAAAGAGTTCGATTTTGTGTCAGAAGAAATCACCTTTTTACTATTTCGCGCAAACAGTTGCAATCTTACATTAACGTGTTGCATTAAATTATTTTTATTTTTTGATTTCTTTACAACCTTGTGTGTGTGGGGTTACGCACTACATAATGTAGTAACAAAACCCTTAGATGAAACTAGGTATGAATATGACCTATATATAACCTATGCTGTTTTAGAATCTATTAGAATCTTAGTTTTCGATTAATATACTCGTAGTTTTACACTATTTCTAAGATTTTGGTATATTATCTGATTTCAATAAGAATCTATTTTTACTCTGTAAAAACAAAAATGATACTATCTTTCCGCATGTGATTAAAAAGTCATTATACGATCAATGCTTGTGGCATTAGAAAATTAGGATTTTTTATTATTTTTCAAATTAAATCGAACATTTATCAGTTTCTTCTAAAAACTCGATTCCCAAATAAAACAGAAAACATAATAACACTGGTCAATTGCCGCATAACGATCGAAGTCCGGAAAGGCGCCTCTTATCACAGTTTATCACCACTTAACAGCCATCAAACGGTGCTCATGATTCATTCATGGTGCTCATAGGGACCTGTGCCTACTTACCTACTCTTAACTTATGATTGCGGTTGGCTCAAACGAGTTCTCCGCTGACAACCACTTTTTAAATGGTACGTTAGAAAATTAAGGCTGTATTAGCTCTTATGTCAGACTTTTAACGTGTTTCTTTATCAAAATCCTTACTCTAATTAATGAAAACAAAACATAAAATTTACCGTATTTAGAACAGTTAACAAATAAAAACAACGCTCCATTCGAACGTGTACCAAATCTTACGTCGTAACGAAGAAAATGTTGTAAATAGTGTCGATGTCTTTGTCGAGTGGTTGGATCTTATAATCACGTCCAATCGCTCGTTTACGGTTACTTCTAAAGAGGAGCTTATCAAAGCATTTGGCATTAAGGACTAACGGTCCGAAGCCCTAAGCAAAGGCCCTGTCCATTCTAAGGCTGGATGGCATGAAAGGAATGGTAAGTGGTGAAAGTCAGGGCCTCGATCAGGGGTGATGAACTTCACAATGCTGATGCCGTGCTGCAGATAAGCTAAGATTTAAATGTCTAGACCAGGGTTCGGAACCTTTTGACTTGGATAGGCTCACTTTCAAGCTATCTAATTATACTCTTGTGAAAGCTATAAGATAATTATTATTTGGTGTTGTTTTTTTTTCGTTTTGCCTACGGTAGTAATAAAATTTTACTTGCCTACGCGCACTTATTTCGGCGAATATAAAACTGTAACGCTATTTTTATATATGTTCTTAGTAAATACAAATCCAATTTATTTTTAAAAAAAATATATTTTAAAAATATTTTCTTTAGTAACATATTTTTTTAATTAAGATCCTTATACCTACTTAAATAATAATATTGACATTTTTATATTCACATTCATAAATAATGAGTTTATGCTATATCCCTGTTATATTTTAATGATTTAGTAATTTATCGACCGAAAAGTTCAAATTAAAAGGACTTTAATGGTGTACCTTCACATAAAATATGTTTTTATTGCTCGAGTTATGGGGTTAGGTTATGAAAGAAGGAATAAATTAGAAATGAATGCCTTCTTTGCAGGCAACAGTATTTATCCCCGATTCAAATTAGGTTATTTTTTCAACAAAAGACCGATTCAGTATTATGTAAAAAAAATACTGCAATATATTGGAAATCCCACAATCCAAATTAAAAAGCGGCTGTAAATTCAACAAACATAGGGACATCAAACCGAAGAGAATATTTACATTATGTTCTAAAAAAAAGGTTTGTCATACTTTATTTTGCTGTTGCTAGCTATACCCAAGTACCTGCATACTAATAACACATTCTTTAAATTTCACGTAAATCAAGTTTAAAAATACTCTAACACTTAAAACAACATTAAACTTATCAGTTAATACCACAATCGCTTACTGTTAGTTACTCTATAATATTAGTAAATTGTCTGATAACGTCAAACATTTGGGTCATTAGTCTTTGTCTACTACTTTAAATCACTATTCCGGCTTATTTTATATGGTTTAAGCCTGATAAGTGATAACACTGTTGTAAAACAAATTAATAAGGTAGGTGTACGCTGTACACCAATTTTTAAAAGGTTTGAAGGTAGGTTTATTGCGTGTTGTGTAAGCTATGTAAGCAGGTCTCTAGTAATACCTACCCAAAAAATACATAATAGTAATACCTAAAAATAGTAATTCGTATTGGGTATTTATGTGTGCTTCTGTGTCTGCAAGTTCATGCTATTCGGCTAAATCAGTATGTGGCCGAATCACTATTTTTCGAGCACATCACTTACCGTGATCGGAACATCAGCAAAAATACTCGATGGACATTGGACATAGAAACGGTTGTGTGGTGCCGGCCGAGAATTTGCACCACCCCAACTGTCCTCGCTGTCGTAATAGGCGGTTAAGAGATATCCACTGGGGGGCGGGCAGCAGCGCCTTCTGCAGAACAATTCTACAACCAAACTGCGATTTCTAACTCTTTATCACATGGGAGGCATTACCCCCCATGAGATAAAAGCCTGCGTCCAGCAGTCGAGCAATATAAGCTGTTGAGGTTGAGGTTAATTAATTATCATAATAATATTATAGCCTTTTTTTCAGAATTTCAATAACATGTTTGATTTTAAGAAAAAAAAAATGCTGGACAAATGACACATTATCTAGCCTTGTCCCAAGCTAAGCAGAGCTTATGTTATGGGCACTAGATAACTGATATACATAATACAATACACTACATAGATAGATATTTTCATTATACATAGGAAAACATCCAGAACACCCTGAATAGATATCTGTAGATCGTACAAACATTAGTCCCGAGGCGGGAATCGAACCCGCAACCTCCTGCGTCGCGCCACAGAGGTCGTCAAAGACAATTAAAGTACCTATAACTAAGTAAGAATTAAATTTAGCTTATTCGTGTATTTGTATTTTTTTTTGTAGATCTGTTTGCCAATCGGCATACACCCCCAACCTTTTCCACTCTACTATTTCTTAAGCCACCCTGTTCCACATCACTCCTGCAACTAGCCTTATGTCCTCGTCCCACCTTTTCAAAGGTTGAGGTTACGTATATGATGCTGATGATTATACATCACTATGGTTTATCCATTTTGAATGAAGCATGTTAGTAAACAAAGTACGACACAAATAACAAAATCTCACTTGCTTGGCGTCGAGTTTCAGATATAATTATAAGCAATTTTTATTGAAGGGAGGATCTAAAATCGACAATTATTATAAATATTCACGGGTATTTATCGCGTTTATTTACCGTGATAAATACCCGTGAATATTTATAATAATGTGTTCTGATCGCGTAAGTTTAAAAAACCTTAAAATCGACAAGTAATGTAAATTACGTATAAAAGGACGCGCCAACAAAGTGAATTTTAGGTTAAGTATGAGCGGTTTGTTTACTAACATGCTTCATTCAAAATGGACACGTTATAGTTATTGCATACTGTAGGTAAATATGCTAAATTTCATCCTAGATATTATTGGTGAAAAAAAAAATAGGTTTGCGTTCAACGTCCCTTGCCTAACGCACGAAGCTTTGTGCGTCTCGCTCACTCGTAGCGGTATTACGTGCGAAGAAGCAGGATGAGGTGTGAGGATGATACAACTACGCTCCATTGCACACAGAAAATAAGAGAGAGGATATTATATTGATTATGTGCGCAACCAGTTTACGTTTATGCTTCATTCAAAATGGATACGATATAAGTTTTCTTCTCTTGGCTGAAAAACAGCGCTGAGCGGCAATCGTTCAGCACATGCTGAGCCAACACCTATTTCGGCACAGGGTCATGGGGGCAAATCGATTTGACGCCCAGCATACTATGTTTAATTTAGTACCGACCTCCTTGTTCTTTGTTTTAGTTTTGCATGTTTTTATCTGTATGTTTTCATTTTTCTTTGTACCTGTGTGTGTGTGTCGAAATAAACGAAATTCTATTCTATTCTATTCTCTTGTCCACAGTTGCAGCAGTATGCATACTTCTAGAAGTGGGGGCGCTACCGAGCCGGCAAAGTGGCTTCACCTGCAACGATCCAGCTCTCTCCTTCCCACACACGGGAGACACGTTCTCCATCTCAATCGTCGCTGCTATTACTGTCATCGTGCCTTTTATTATTGTAAGTACAAACCTGTACTCTTTCCTAGAATACAAGATATTTTTTGTAAACAAAGACGTTATAAAACTGTAGGAATATTAGTATAAAATATTTTACGGCTTTGATATTTATTTATTTATTACAAGAAAAACCAGAGTTCTCGGACGACCTCTGTGGCGCGGTGGGCGAAGGTCTGCCTGCGACGCAGGAGGTTGCGGGTTCGATTCCCGCCTCGGGACAAATGTGTGTACGATCTGCAGACATTTGTTCAGGGCGTTCTGGATGTTTTTCTATGTATAATAAAAAATATCTATCTATGTAATGTATTGTATTATGTATATCAGTTATTTTGTACCCATAACACAAGCTCTGCTTAACTTGGGGCTAGATAATGCTGTGTGAATTGTCCAGCATTATTTATTTATTTATTAGTTACAAATTGATAAAGTCAAAGTCAAAGTCAAAGTCAAATCGTTTATTTCTTTAGACTTACAAAATAAGTACTTAGACAAGTCAAATTTTAACTATATAAACAGCTTGATAAATAGTTATTACTATCAACAAGAATAATAAATACCAGTAAGCTTATCAAAGGTTTTCACGGGTAGTTATCAGTGATATCGAAGCAAATTGTAGAAGCTTCTGCCTAAAAAGCTTTCAGTCATCAATTATTTGCTGCTGCCCGCCCTCGGTAGATATCCCTTAATCGCGTCTTACGACACCCGCGGGAAGAGTTGGGGTGGTGCAAATTTTATGCCGGCGGCACCACAAGGCGCTTATATTCTTCACTGCGCGTGTGCAACATCGGTGTTGAACCTACATTAAGTACCTCGTTTACGTTTATAGCAGTTTTGGTTACAATTTTCATTCATATAATTCTTTGTTTACAAAAAATATCTTGGATTCCAGAACCGAATAAGTATAGTTACATTACACCATTAATCTCTATAAATCCTATTGCTACCTTAAGTGCTCTAGTCGTAACCTAGTAATCATTGTCTGAAGCCCTAAGGGAAAACAACATAGTAGTGTACAGTGGTAGGTAACCACTAACCGTCATAGTAGAGCCTTCAGTAGAGTTGATGTCAAATACTTGGTTATGGATACTAGCATACGGCCATGGCTTCGCACGTGCTATTCCGGCAAGAAAAGTAGGCTATGGTGTCTATTCAAATGTCATCAAAAATAAAAAATAAAACTTTTACTGCAGTACCTACCTTTTTTAACAAACATGAATGGATTTGGGAGCCTACATTCAAGCAAATATTTGCTTGTGTTTAGGGACTCCGCTCTTGCCAGTGACATACATTAACTAAAAAGAAACGGTAGCTACTCGGGGCCAAAAATTTGCCCCACCCTGTATATATAATATTATATATATTTATTAATAGTAAATTATATATTATGTATATATATATATATATAATTATATTCGTCATAATTTTTATTCATTAGCTAATTTTCACTCAATAATGAACTCTTTACAATGCAAATAAGTCACCTTATCCCTGATTCATTATTTAGTTTTTTGTAAATATGAGCTGATTGATTATGGTACCGTCTCTTAGAAAATGTTGTTTTTGACAGGACTAAAATTAATTTTTTTATTTATTTTATTTTATTAATTAGTTTAGTTCAGTTATGGCGACTTCTGAATTGTGACCTATGTCTCGGAATACCAGCTACCCCCCGGTCAAATTTCCTTGAGATTGTTGAGACGTAAAAAGGTTACTATATGGACAATACTGCGATGAAACTATTGTCATAGTAAAATGAATCTGAAGCAGTATTTGGCCCCAGAACCTTTAAATTGAAGTACCGGTAAAACCAGAGTTGTTTAGCTAATATTTGTCTCTGTTTATTTAGTTATTTAACTCTGCAAACTATGTCGTCAGTCGGAAAAATATTTAAGTAAATCAATATGTTTTACATAATCCAACTGCCGCGCTTACGTTCTAATTTTGCGTGTTAAACTGATCGGTTCTAAGATAAAGTCATTGTACAGTCAACCACACAACAAGGATCGCTTAACCTTGTTGTCCTACCTGGTTTAGGTAGGTATGCCTAAAATTTTGCAAACAGGTAATTCTAATCCTGGGATCAAACTTAGGCTACTTTTAATAATAAAACATTTAGTACTTCATCAAAAGTATCCTCTAGAAAAGCTATTGGAACATTGAAACACCACTCAAACATCCAAGCTACAAGACCGGCTAAACATTTTACATGCGCAATCTTTTTGTCGAAACACACTTCGGTTCGAAGGCGTTGTTCAAGCCATATACCGGCCGCCACCCGAATGTCTATGTGGGGAAACGATTTTTGTCGTTGATTGTACTTGAATTTAATGAACGTCTTAAATCAACTTTATCGCCCTGACGATAAAGGCGAAAGTCACGACAAGATGTTTTTATGTTGTCACGACACTGCCTCTCATGGGACATAGGATCTCGTTAAATTCCTTTGTTCTTTTTTCGGCTCTATTTCAAGTTCTTACAACATAAACTAATCACCTCCTGCAGAACAATTCTAACATCGAACTGCAATCCTCAACTCGCATGGATAATGGGCATTGCCCTAAAGAGATAACAGCTACTAAAGCTTATCAGGTGGAGGCATGCGTCAGTCAGCAGTGGATCAATTTAGGCTGTTGATGATGATGATGAACATAAGAAAAATGGGTCGTCAAGAAAAACGTGGTCGAGCATTTCTGTTTTGAAGTAAGATTGTTAAAATCTGGATCTGGTACATATTGATTAAACTGAAATTATACTCTCACTTTAATTTCAGGCATTAAAGGCTTGTGGAAGCTTATGTGTAGGTAAAGTTTGTTCATAGTTTTAATATTGAATCGAGGGCGCTCGTGTGCCAATTGACAACATTAACACTGCTCTGTCATTGCAGTAAGTACGAAAACGTGTTAGTTCACCGCTACCCCACGACTCCTCTTTTTGAACAGAGTCTATAATCTGAATATACTTACAATTATTGTAAGCCACTCGCAACACAAACTCGTAAAGTCTCTTGTTGGCGTGGTGTTCGAAAAAATATTGTAAATACATTGTAAACAGTTCAAATCAACAGTAATAACAGTTATGTCCCAATATCGCCAAGTAAGTGATTTGTAGGGAAAGTATGGAATGTTAAGAGAATAGAAACATGCGTATGTTCAATGTACAGTTTAACCAGAGAATAGATAGATACGCCTTAAATAAATCGGTTTCCCATTTAAAGTACCAGGCAATTATAACCACCAAGAAGTAAACCCCACTTTTCTTTCAGATTTGGGCAGTTGAAGCGACGCTCTACCGCGACGATGAATACAGCATAAAGCAGAACAGATTAGTATCTAGTGCTAAGACAACCAGCTTGATGTACCGGGACTATATCTACGGGGCTGTCTTCAACTTGACCGTGCTTGAAGTGCTGAAGTGTGTGGTGGGCTCGCCTAGGCCAAGCTTCTTTGATTTGTGCAGACCGGAGGAGGCCAAGACTTGTGTTGAGTGAGTAGAAACCTTTTTACTAAGACCTCTATGTTCGAAGTTTGAAGCTATTGTAACCTCCTTGTTGTATTCCATTCAGTATTCCTCTTTTTTGGGGAACCTTCTTCTACGTTCAAACGCTTGATCGATCTCCATCCATTTTTATTTGGATTAAGTCGTCATTTATTTTTCGTGGATATAGTATATACTCGTAGTTTAAAGCCTTTTAAATTGTTTCCCCTTGATCCAAGCATAACAAAGGTTTATAATTATTAGGCTTGATCACACAAACTTAATTTTTTTACGGAATATGAAAACAAATTAACTATTTTCGTCCTATAGTACCAGAGGGCGTAGCCAACAGATCGAAAAAGATCACGTGGCATATCTTAGGCATATGTCAAACCCATACATTTTTGGACATTTCTAGTATCATTTTCGACATCGATTGTTACATTGTCTACCCCCTCAGGACCAAAAATATGAGCTCTCTGTGTTCAATATTATTAAGTAAGTACCTGCCAACCTATCGGCTCATAAATGAATGTGGCAAGTACCTACCATTAGTAAATCAATCATCATTTACGATTGACGTCTCGTTAGACCATGAAGAATCCAAGGACGGAACGAACATGGAAAACTGCCAATCCGATTATTCTAAGGACATCAATAAAACTGACAGCCACTCACCTGGCAATCTCGTTTAGTTTTGCGACGCAATAGTTTTTGCTAGTTTGTAAATTTAAATGCAAAACACGGTTTTTCGAAATCTATAATGGCTCGACAACTACGATACAATACGAAGTACAAAAGATACATTATTAGTAAAGTAACATTTTTCGTACAAAAGATCTCGACGCGCTTGCATCTACACTTTACTTTTGAGAGAACTTGATGATATGACGAAGCTTAGTGAAAGCTGTGTGGCTTAGAATTTGTACCATCCCAATTCTCGGTGTCGTAAGAGGCGACTAAGGGATATCCACCGGGGGACGGAACTATTTTACCACTGAATTGCGATCTCCAACCCGCATGCCCAGCTTGAGGATTATGGGCGTTAGATTATGGCCATGAGATAAACGCCAATAAGGCGCTTAAAGTGGGAAGGCCTGCGTTCAGCAGTGGACCAATACAGGCTGTTGAGGTTGAGGTGACAGACAAAGCAAACTTTTATAATAATTATTCTAGAAGTTATTCGAAACATAGAACTAACATAGCTTAAATATCCCTTAGGTCTGAATACATCAGCTCCTACACCTGCACATCTACGAGGTACTCGCGGTACCTTCAGATCGACTCTGGACGGAGTTTCCCTTCTGCACACTCTTCGCTGTCGGTCTACTGTGGATTGTTTCTAGCTGTAAGTATGCATAACTTTATTAATTACAAGCGGCGCCTCGCAGTTTCACCCGCGTAGTTCCCGTTTCCGGGGGAATTTCGGGATGAAATATAGCCTTTGTCACTCCCTGAAAAGTAAGCTTTTTGGTGGTAAAAGATTTTTTTAAATCGGTCCAGTAGTTTCGGAGCTTATTCAAAACAAAAGCTCAAATCTTTCCTCCTTATTATAAATTTAAGCAACTATAGATGGGCATAGCAAACAACTACAGACCTTGCAGACCCTAGGTCCATGGGTTACAAAGGATCTTCATGGGGTTAAAAAATTATCTGAGCATCTGGTCAAAGCGACGCGTGACCTGAGAGTTGGTGAGTATTTGGCACAGCGCATGAGCACTGCCATACAACGGGGCACTGCAGCAACCGTCTTGGGTACGCTTCCAACTGGTATTGATGTGGATCAGTTCAGCTACCTGTAGATTGTATATAACAGTCTGCAACTACCTCAATTTCTTCAAATGTAAAGACTAGTTTTGAAATGTTTAAAAAAAAATCCTTTTACTACTTATCGCTCGGGTTGCTGACTCTTCAATACTACAACTAATTTATAATAAACTTAACTTAATTTTACTAGACATAACAAATTTTACAACAATGTAACAAAAGTTAAAACAAAACAGTAAAAGCAAATATAATTAGGGACATAACTTTTTAAGGACCTAAGACATAAACTCTATTGTTCTATTCGCGACTAAGTCAATGTCTACAAAATTTACATTGTAGGACTCTATCATACGTCATATAGGCATACGAAGACCGGCGTTGGAATAGTTTACTTTCCTGAAATTCTCGCTTGTCCACGATACGAGGCACATGAGTATACCAGGCTAGAATTGGGTAAATGCAGTCAGTCTATTTTGTGTTCTGACGCGCTGCTGTCGTGGTCTAAGTCCAAAAAATCAACCTTTAAAGTGTACGTTCTTCTATGAGCAAATCCCTAGAAGGCTAATCCACACATATTACTGAATCTGGAACCCAAAAATGTGTGTGAACTCGCATTACTACATTCGCCATCGCCGAATAAAACCGGATACGATAAAACGACCCTGTAAAACGGAAGAATGTGTAAACTTACCCTAATTAGGGTACGTTTACACATTCAACGTTCAGTTAAAGCTCAATTTTTGCGTTAACACGTTGTCTGTGTAAACGTACCCAAATAAGGATACGTCTTAACAAAAATGTTCATACATTCCGTCTAATAAGTCTAAACCGACCCTTAGATCAAAATTTTCGTGACGTTGACTTCTCAAAACTTTGTCAAAAATGACGCGTTACCAGAAAAAAAAAGTAAACTGGGTACCCAGGTATTATTAGAAGTGAAACAAATTAAATTGAAGTTTTATTCTGATAATGTTATTGTTAATGCTAAATAAAGATAATGTTGTATTGTTTTATTAATTTTATGGCTATTTAATAAAAGTTAACAAAAGACAAAAGTTAGGTGGGTTCGGTTTGGCTCGTAGATTTCATCACTATTTTTATGATTGACGATCATATTACCCAGATACCAATGTCCACACTATCAGACCAAAACATTAAGATAAAATGACGTTTTAACTGCAAATATAATTATCTCTGCATGATACTAATTAGGTCTAAACTGGTCTAGCCTACAAACCTAAATGTTGGGCGTCTATCTTAGAATACCAGATGTCAAATTAGGAACATGTGTGCGAAATTAAGACAGCTACTCACATTTTAGTATGATTGATAATAATGAGAACGGATCTATAAATAAATGACTGACATAATAGGAATTTTGGAATATGCTATCGCTTTCGGAATATTTATAGCAGTGATAAAGCTAATTAACTCATCAAAGAAGAAGAAAAGCTTAGTTAACAGTAATAAGGGGAAGCTTAGGCTTCCCCTTATTACTGTTAACTGAGCTTTTCTGCCCAGCAGAGGACTAATATAGGCTGATGATGATGATGATTCATTGCATGAGAGTAACATATTATTTACAAAGTTTTAAATTTTATTTACACTGTTATTATGAACCTACATACCTCTTCTGTGATATTGTCTTTATATTTTTATTTAGAGTCGAGAAGACCTTTTTTTTGCGGGTAGAATTCCAGATCTTTATAGGACTCCACGCCTTAAGAAGGACGTAATACGTAATAACTAAATTTAAGCAAACCTATTGTGAAGAGGAAATAAATAAATTATTATGATTATTATTATAATTATATTAATACCTGCTAATATCATTATTATTACTAAAACCTCTCCGATGACCCTCTCTCGCCATTTTCACCGAACCACGGGAACATTGGTGTCGACACACATTTGCGTGTTTAACCTACCACGCAAATGTGTGTCGACACCAATGTTCCCGTGGTTCGGTGAAAATGGCGAGAGAGGTCATCGAGGCCTGCATATTTGTTAATAAATAAATAAATTTTGATTCTTTTCTTCCTTTTTATTCCAGTGGTACCTCCAAAGACGAGCGTTCAGCTGGCACAACCGCTCCGTGCTCCTGGTACCGATGGTCCAGGTCCTCTGCATCATCTACTCCTGCGTCTGCTCTGTCACGAGGATCACCGATCACCGACACCATTGGTGGGACGTCGTGATTGGCGGGAGCATGGGTGCGCTCACTACTGTGTATACGGTAAGACTACATTTTTGTGAAATGCTGAAATCTCGGACAGAATATGTAATGTAGTTGTACTACGGAATATCGGAAGTCGAAATGCCGGAGAACGGTATACATAAAGCCGAACTGCCTTCCACGTTTAGAGTTAAGCGAAACCGGTGTGAATTGGATTATGAATATCTTAAAAAAGAAGAATAACCAGGAACGTTAAAAACTGGAGAAATGGCCGTGGCCGTGGTCGTTCGGGGAAATGGCCCTCCAAGGAAGTTGCAAGATCTGACCTTGAGGATCCCTTTTCTTTTCTGACATGGAGCTGTCCAATGTATCTGAGTCGTACCTTTTTTACATACATACGGTTACAGCGCGAACATGACTGTACGAAAAAGGCCTAACTCTACCATTCTCTTCACAAATCGATTATTTTATTGGAGCTTACAGGATTTTAAACTCTATTAACCGTTTTACAGGTGCTAGTTCTCTGCAAGAACTTCTCCCAACCAGCAGTGGTCAGCAGCAGTGACATCTCCAGCAGCGATGGCAACAACCACCAATCTGTACGGCGGTTGCTGTCTAGCGAAACACACGTGGTAGTGCCGTAGCCATCAGCTGTGTAAGCAACGCTTACTTGGACTTTCGTTGTGAAGTGACCTGATGGAGACACTATGAGAGCTGCTTCCTCGGACTAGTGAAGTGATGTGGCTGAAAGATGGCGTTCATATTAATCGTGAAAAGATGTCGCGGTGGTTAGGAATGAGGTGTTTTCGTTAGTTTGATTTAACTAAAGAGAGCGCTTTAGCGTGGGTTCGTCAAATTAAAATGGCAAAAACCCAACATGAATTGTGAATAGTTTGATTTTATTATAAGGTAATAATTGGGTTTGTTTTAAAAAACTATAAACCGACTTCAATTGTATGGTTTTCTTATGGATGCCATTGTCAGAACTGGACCAAATTGAAATGGGACCACACGAGAAGCATCAACTTTCAATTAAAGAAAAATCATCCATATCGGATCACCCAGTCTAAAGTTCTGAGGTAACAAACATAAAAAAAGCATAGAGTTTTTCTCATTTTCAAAACGCCACATTCTGTCTCCCAATGATACTGATTATGTTATGGATATCGTTTTTCACAGTGGACGCTGATCAAAACTTTTCCAATTATGTTTTATGAGACAAGAACTTTGTAATTTCTAACTAGATGAAGCCACTAGTTTTAATAAAGTTTTAATTGTAGATACGCCAACGATCTGGCTAGATACTTTAAGGAATATGTAAATAAATGCATTATCGAAATATACCTGAAAAGTGGAGGAAAAAAAGGACCTATGGCTCTTTATTTTACTCATAGAGATAGCGTGCTTGTGACATTAAATTATGTAAATGATGACGGGAGAGATGGTGACGGGGCCTAATCCTGCTAGCAATCGCTTCGCCATGATAATTGTGTTGTCGCAGAATCGTCGCGTAGAATCTTTTTAAATACAACGTGCTATTTGCACGGATAGATTTCAAAGTTGAGACTTTAAACGTGTGTCCCTCCATATGTAGTTTCTTCTTTTGTCTTTGGCTCTGCAATGTAGTGTCTTTCATCTAAGGTAGATTTACAACACGTCTCATACCATTATCATAGTGGAACGATTTGTTTAGTAGCATAGACCCCTTAATTTAAAGCTTTTGCAAGCACCATAGCAAGTTATTACCATGTAACATATTTTGAGCTACTGTCTTAAATTAAGTAGATTATTATGGCAGCTATATTAATTGAAATTAATTAACGCAGTCAATTATAAAAAAAGCAAATGTCGAGTCTGAGACTTTAAGATAATAATAATAATAATAATATAAGAGCTGATACCAGTGAGTTATAATGAATAATGAATCTTAATGTTTCAGAAATAGGTTGCAATTTTGAATTTATTTGAAATAATTTATTTTAACTTTGAACATTGTTATGTATGGCTGATTGTCTTAATAATTATCGAAAAGATAAATAAAATGTAATTATAGATGTCAGTGTGGTTTGTGACTCAAAAATGTGGGAATGAGTAATGTCAGGAAAGTTTTTTATAACATAATGATGAAAAACTAAAAACCGACTCCGAATACATACCTTAATAATAGTTAGCATTATTTTTGAAGATTTGCGATACAAATAAAGCCTCAAGATTTCGACTCCACCATTATTGAATACAACAGCAAAAGAATCATCAAAATCAGAGTTTACCAAGTAATCGACGAAGATACAATAAAAACATACAGCTGAACATATACTCACTTCCTTTTTTGAAGTCGGTTAAAAATAGAAGGTTGCACTATTTACTTCGTGGCTAATCTCTACTTATTTATTTTTAACCGTAAAATATAATTAATGTAGAAACAGTATTCGATGTACATACAGTACCTGTCTAGTCGTAAGTTAAAAGAAAATATATTTTTAATTCGTAATATCTCCCACCTTTGTAATAAGTATGCCGGAAGGAATTAAACGCCGATTTTCTTCATCTGAGTCCTGAGTTTGGTTTGACAATTTAATCGAGCCGTGATCGTAACGTTTAATTTTTCTATGGAATTTGTCTCATTCAAAAATGAGACGGCACGTTTACATCTTAACTTTACACATACTGAATCAACGATTTGTTTTAAATTATTTTCATTTAAAACTTACGAATTGAAGTTTTAAATGAAAATAATTTAAAACAAATTTAAATGCAATAATAAATGCATTTCAATTAAATTAAAACATTTAATTTAAATGCAATAATTTGATATTTTCTTTTTATAAATGGACATTCCTATGCATTTAGAAATTAGTTTTATTTTCTTACGTTGAAATCTGTAAATAAGTATTTGTTTGTGTTTTAGACGTCTAAGTATGGATGTATGTACATGTGATTTAGTAAATGAATAAATGCCTAGCTACGTAGCTTTAACACCAATAGGGAAGACTTTTTTTCCAACTACACCTTCTCCAAAAATAGTAGGCAGGTGCTTACAAAATTAAGCTAGCAATCATATTTTTTTTAATGAACATAAGACCTTCGTTTGACTACAATCTCACCTGATGGAAAGCGAAGATGTGGCCCACGGTGTATCACGAAGGTCATGAAGATACATTCACTCTTGTCCTGAAGAGACCCAGGTTACAACCTGGGTCTCCAGCTTCTGTTTTTCCCGCTAATAGGGTATATGCATCGATTTTTTTTATTGTTTTAATCGATTCTTTAGGTCATTATTTAACCGAGAAAGGATAAGACGCTCACTGAATTTCGCATTAACAAGGTAAAAAAAACAAATCAAAACAACAATCATTTTCGGGTGATAAAAACGCTGCCATATTGGCGCCATGTTTATTTGACGTCGACGTTCACACTTGATGTCGATGAACCTTTTGTGACGACCTCGGTAGTGGTCATCTCAGGAAAGAGGTTTTCCAAAAAATCTGAAAATAATCGACAAAACGAAATGTCAAGTGGGCAGAATAGTGTCAAATCATGGTGCAGCAAGCAGAATAAAAAAAGAAGAAATGTGTGCAGTGATGTCACGTCCGCTCTAGTCAATGGCGTAGCGTTTTGAAATTTTGCGATTGAGATTTAAAATATCAATTTTTCAATGGTTAAATTCTACAATAAAAACATCTCAAAATGCAAAAATAAATATGTAGATATGTTTCTATATCAATAGAGAATACGTATATATACTTTTTTAGCCATTTTGAAATCACATGCATATACCCTATTAAAATTAGCGTGAAAAACAGAAGCAGGAATCGAGTTCCATTCCTGAACGGTGCGAATAACGAAGGTGGAGGAAAACCGCTTAGTACAAGTGGAGGGTAAATCCACTACGTTTGTATAAAATGGTATTACGCTGTAATTCCTAATTCTTTATTGCACAATAAAAAAACAATATGTACAAATATGGAAGACCAGCTAACCCTAAAACAAGTACTTCTTCAGTAAACCTTTTTGGGCAAAGATACTAAAATAAAAGTGAGTGGTTCTTTACCTGGTACTTTTAATTTTAAAAAAATAATTCCGCAAGTATTCTTAGGTACTAATAATAACAGTGAGAATGGTAAGTAATGGTACCTATGGTTTATCCATTTTGAATAAAGCATGTTAGTAAACAAAATACCTACGACACAAATAACAAAATCTCACTTGCTTGGCTTCGAGTTTCTGACATAATTGTAAGCAATTTTTATTGAAGGGAGGATCTAAAATCGACAAGTAATGTAAATTACGTATAAAAGGACGCGCCAACAAAGTGAATTTTAGGTTAAGTATGGGCGGTATGTTCACGTTTATGCTCCATTCAAAATGGACACGGTATAGGTAATTTTCCAGGGTAATAAACAACTTTACAAGCAATCACCATAAAATCTTCAAAGGATATATTTTCTCTAAATCACAAAGACATTCCGTAGTCGTCGTGGTCATTATTAGAACAAACAATAGTACCATCAGAGAGTTTAAGGCCCATACACCAGTGAAAGTGGCGCCCCCAACTATTTTATCTTATTAATACGTTAAACGCAGCAAGTTTTAAAAATCCAACGTTCAGTTTGTGGTATCTATTATAAGTTATTTATCAGAGTTGACCAGTAATCAACGAAAATACAATAAAAACATACAACTGACTATAAAAAACACAAATTAAATATTCTAAAACTAAGTTGCTGAAAGTTTAAATTACCCATATTTTCTTCAAGATATGATATTTGGATTACAAATAATGGGGTAAGAAAAATTGGTACGTAATCCGTTTTGTCTGAATGTGTTTCTCATTAAAAAAAAATCAGAATCCCTTCCATTATTGCCTGAGGAAAATTAAGAGGGACTAGACAACCGGCATTCGCTATGAAGCGAATCGAAAACAATTGAAAGATTCGTAGGGGAAAATTCGAAACTGATCACGTGACATATATATGGCATATGTCAAACCCATATATTTTTGGACTTATCTACTATCGCTTTCGACATCGATTGTAACATTGTCTAGGCCCTCAGGTGAACTAGATGACGTAGTAAAGTTCGTGTCAATAACGTCAGAGTCGCTGTCAGATGAGTCGCTAGGTGCGATTTTTATTAGTTTTTTCTTCATTATCACTTCTTCTACCCATACGGTCTTATTCATAATGATTTAGCAGACCTTTAGCTGCTCACTAGAAGACTGATTGCAAAAACCGTTATTCATAATAGTTTGCTAACGCCGCTAACTTTACCAAACCTAGACCTCTACTTTACGTGTACTACGCGAGAAAAAATGGCCGAAATCAATCAGCTGTTTGGTTGTCAATGATTATGTTGTTTGTTTACTATTTGGAGTGTTATCAATAATATTGTTTATAAGAAATAATACATCGCATTATTTTCTTATAAACAATGCAAAGCTTAGAAGATTTGCATAGCATTGCTGCAGTTAATGCAATGAATGAAAATTATGGATATGTAAAATAAAGCCCTACTCACATCGCCGCATTTTTTAAGCGGGTCCTGTGTCGCGCGATTTTGCGATATTTGCTTGCCGTACATTTTGTATTAAAAGGCATACGTTGACGCACACTGCCGTGATTCGGTTTGTCCGAGGCGTTTTCGCGCTTTTTTTGAAGCTGCGTCTTGAGGGCGGCGTCGCCGAAATAAGCCGCTGTGTGTAAGGAATCGCGCTAGAAAATAGCTGAAATCGCGCTTCACCTTACAGTGTGAGCCGTCATCAAATTCGTAATAATCACCCCGAAGTTGCAGTGCTGCTCGCTTCGCTCGCCACAATGCTCCCCTTGCGGGGTTCAGAAGGGCTTGTGAGCCCGTCCTGTCTAGATCTTGACCGTATCAACAAATGAAAAAATGTTAACAGTCTAACTCATGGTATACGCCATGGTTCATTCATGATATACGCCTGGTGATGGTAACAGACGAACAGACGGACGGACAGCGGAGTCTTAGTAATAGCTTTTACCCTTTGGGTACAAAACCCTAAAAAAAATAAAAAGGAATAGAGTCAACGAACAAAAAAACACGGGACCCTTGCGTGCCTGACCGCAACCACGACGACAATAAATTAGGGGCACCAATGAAAAGTTGTACAATTTGTTGTGTAAGGTAGAGTTCATATTGGTAGAGTGCTGGGCTTGTCCAGCTAAAACAACAATATATTTATTTTCTTTTTTTCCCTGCATGAATGACGCTGTCAATTATGCAGCGATTAGAAGGTTTGCTTGGATACAATTTATTTATAATAAATACCTCAACCTCAACAGCCTGTATTGGTCCACTTCTGGACGCAGGTCTCCCTTGCGCCTTGTCAGCGTTGATCTAATAGGGTGTAGTGCCCTAAATCCCCACGCTGGGCATGCGGGTTAGGGATCGCAGTTCTGTTGTAGAATTGTTCTGCAGGGGCGCTGCTATTCGCTCCTGACTGATATCCCTTAATAAATACAAATATTAGGTCCTTACATATGAAATTGGCGTTTTGTATGGGAGGAACAAAAAGTCGAATATTTTTTAATATAATATATTTAATTAATCAAAGTATGAACCATTATTTTCTATGCACTTTTGCCATCTTATAGGTAGTTCATTGATCCCTTTACTAAAAAAACCAGTCGGACGGGAATCAATAAAATCTTTGAAGGCGATTTGGACTGCCCCATCGGAGTTGAATTTTTTCCCTTGCAAGAAGTTATCCAAATTTCGAAAAAAATGGTAATCTGTTGGAGCAAGGTCCGGGGAGTACGGAGGATGTCTTAGACTTTCCAATTGAAGCTCTTCTAATTTAGTAGCCGTCTGTTGCGCAGTGTGTGGTCTAGCGTTGTCGTGAAGCAGCAGTGGCGTGGAGCGATTGACCAGCCTAGGTTGTTTAGCCGCTAGCTTTTCCATCATGGTTTGCAATTGCTGACAATAGACATCAGCCGTAATAGTCTGGCCAGATTTGAGAAAACTGTAATGAACAATACCGGCACTAGTCCACCAAACGCTTACAAGTAACTTTTTTGGGGTTAATTTTCGCTTGGGGCAGGATTTGGCTGGCTGGCCAGGATCCAACCATTGCGCTGAGCGCTTCCGATTATCGTAAAGAACCCATTTTTCATCACAGGTAATGATTCGGTTTAAAATACCTTCATTATTGTGCCGGTTTAGTAATGTAACGCAGCAGTCGACGCGCGTTTGCCGGTTTGCTTCAGTCAATTCGTGAGGTACCCACCTTTCAAGCTTTTTAATCTTCCCAATTTGCTTCAAGTGAATTAAAACAGTTTTATCACTAACATCGCAGCCTGCAGCTAACTCGGACGTGGTTTGCGATGGATCCGCTTCCACAATAGCCTTCAACTCTTCATTATCAACTTGAGTCTCAGGCCGTCCACGGGGCTTGTTCTGCAGGTCGAAATTTCCAGAACGAAAACGTTGGAACCAAAAACGAACTGTGTTTTCTTTTGCAACACGACCGCCATACACATCATTCACCCTTCGAGTTGTTTCCGCAGCACTAGTGCCACGGCGGAACTCGTACTCGTAAATAATGCGATATTTTAAGTTTTCCATTTTGTAAAATGAGTGAAAGAAAAAAAACAGAAGAAAAAAAACAAATGAATGACGATCATCGAAGCACAAATACATGAGTCTATAGCTGTACAAATTTGAATTTGGAATTCCTTACCAAAGAGGAGAAATTTGTGATTATTTGGCCAGTACGAAAAACGCCAATTTCATATGTAAGGACCTAATATTAACATTTTTTTTTTCGTTTTTCGATACAAGGAGACGTCATTGTGATTTTTTAATGGAATTAGGTACAGCGCCTCAAGTGTGAGCATGACGCTAATCCCATTAAGTAGATAATAGTGTCAATTCAGTTGCTGCCAAAACTAAACTAAACTAATTTGAAAGGATTAAAAATGTCGCTGTCCCTGTCATAACGGTAGAAATAATAAGGATGGCATCAGTTTTAGTCCTGTCAAATTAGTTTAGTCTAGTTTTGGCAACATCTGAATAGACACCAATATTAGATAAAAAAAATACCAAACTAAAACAAACTCTCTTATAATAACCTACCTACATTCTTAAAGCAAATACCTATGTACTTACATAAAAACAGTTACACGATCACATCACACCCTTATCGTTAATTTGAGATATAAGAGCTAGAGACACAAAGTAAAAATAAAATGCCATAATTCACAATGCACACGAAGTCCAGTCACATAAAGGATACCATAAATTCTGTATATTTTATAAAATGTATTTATATTATGCTTTTAAGGCAGCTACATAATCTTATTTAGAAATATTTGTAGCATTTGAAATTTAATGTTCATGATCACGATGCAAACATTCGTTTGTGATAAAATATTGATGATTCGAATAACTTAAACTGAAAGTAAGGTAGAGATAGTTTAATAAAAGTGTACTAGAAAAATAACAAAATAGGTAAAGCTGGACATTTCTTTAAGCATCATCAATGAAACCTCGAGGGCATCGAGGGTACAGCGGATATAATCTGCGCGAATTTGTTTTTCGCGAATTATAATCCGCGTAAGTGAATCGGTTGCGCGTAACTGAATCGGTTTCGCGTAACTGAATCGCTGCGAATAAAAATGAATAAAAAAAATATTCAAATTAAGTACTTATAACATTTATAAATTAAATTATTTGTGCGAGTGTCAAATGCGTGCAGTTGCATTATATACAATATCCATATGTTTCAGAATTCTGCGGAAAAAACCGCGTGGTGAGAAATTTCGCAGACCACTACGGTCCCAAAATGTATGCCAAAAAACAACAATCAATACCAATGCCCATTACCTACTTAAATCCTAATAGATTTAAGTAATGGGCATTGGTATTGATTAGTTTATTTTTATTACGGGCTTAGGAGTTAGGACCAATGAGAAACTTATCTTCGATGTGGATGGTCCACTATTATTTAAAAAACTACTAAACGGATCGGGCTAAAATTTTGCATACAGTTAGTTCTAGGCCTGGAATGACACAAAGGCTACTTTTTATCCCAGAAATTGGTTCCCGTGGGATAGGCGTGTGAAGCCGCGGGGCACAGCTAGTTTTTTCATAAATATTTCTTCCATTTCAAGGATTTATTATCGAACGATCGATAACCTGTTCATAATCAACTTTTAATTGTATTTTCATACATTTGCGTACTTTATAGGCCAATAAATCATGGGATTTTAATTTAATTAGCACTTTTCGGTGCTTTTAGTGTGAAAGTTCGAATCGGGCCCTTTTAGAAACACGTCATAGGTTAGAAATTTTTTAAGAAAGCACTTTCTTAGTCATAGAGACGCTGGATCGCGTTAAGCTAAAAACAGGCTACTATGACGCTCATTAGTCTCTTCTTATGAGCGCCACAGCTAATACTAGACCTATGTCCAATAGTGGACTAGTAGGTATAGGCTGATGATGATGACAATGATCATGCCCTCCTAGAAACCGAAATACAGCACAGTATTGGGCAAATGCCTAATACTGCAAAATGCTGAGATAGCTGTCCTTTTTAAAATTGAAGTGAATTAAAGTCAATTGCTCCTAATTTCTTATTTGATAGTAATTAGAATTATCAAGCTGTATAAATAATAACAAAATTTACTTGTCTAAGGCCCGTATTATAAAAGCCTGCTCAGTCATAGAGTTATGATTGAGTAACGCTTTTCTATGGCATAAGCGTCACTCAAGCATAGGCCGATGACTGAGCAAGGTTCCTTAATACGGGTCTGAGTGTTTATTTTGTAAGTCTTATCCACTTACCTACCGATAGTCTGAGGTATATAAACAAACCGCGCGTGAGTCGGTACAATAACAATTACTCAACCGTATCTGATCAGCATCGTACAGACCCTTATCGAATGCATTTTATTTTAATAAATTATGGGACTCTAATCAAACAATAAAGATGTTGACAATAGATAAAAATGAGAAAGTTCGTGGCGCAGTAGATGTGGATGTAGATGCGGGTTCGATGGCAGCCTCGCGACAAATTGACAAAAAGTAATATGGCATCAGATCCCTGAGTATAGTTATTCGATAGTATCGTCTCGATAAAGAGAAACCCTGCGTTTAGGTTGACGATAGAATGATTTTTTGTCACCTTTCTCCACAATGCTCTAACCTCATTACTATCTTTTAACCGACTTCAAAAAAATGAGGAGGAATGGGATACATAAATATTCATGAAAAAACTATAAAAGTTGAAGTCGGTTTATAGTTTTTTTTTCATATAATTTATTTATCCGTATGGTACGAATATTGTCAGAACTGAACCAAATTAAAATGGGACCACACGGGAAGCAGCAGCTTTCATACAAAAGAAGAATCATACAAATCGGACAACCCAGTCAAAAGTTTTATTTTAGTTTTTAGTTTTTTTAGTTTAGTTTTAAGGTAACAAACATACTTTTTTTTAAACAGTCGATTTGAGAACCTCCTCCTTCTTTTGAAGTCGGTAAAAAAGAGGTCATATTCTTCTTGATGTGCGAGGTGTCCACCATTGTACGACCTAGATCCGTAACTATACCTACCTAAGTAACTGCTTGTATAATCTAAATTCTAAACGAAAAGCTGATCTGTTTAGTCTATTCAGGTTGTATTCGTGAGTGCATCACTCATACTATTTGTGTAATTTTCGCGGAACGTTATTTATCACCTACCTACCCATTGGGACTTGTCTCGGTATTTAAAAAATAAATCATTACTCAACCACAACCTCCTGTATTGGTCCACTGCTGGACGCAGGTCTCCCCCTGATAAGCGCCTTATTGGCGTTTATCTCATAGAGGGTAATGCCCATAATCCCCACGCTGAGCATGCGGGTTGGGGATTGCAGTTCGGTGGTAGAATTTTTCTGCAGGGGGCGCTGCTGCCCGCCTCTCGGTGGATATTCCTTGTCGCCTCTTACGAAACCCACGGGAAGAGTTGGGGTGGTGCAAATTCTAAGCCAGGACCATTGATTTATTAAAAACGAAGATGAGGCACTGGTTGCTCGAAAGTGGCAACCTCAAATTGTGTAAAATTGTGTTCTCCCACATCAGTCACCGTCTGACCAGCGGCACGGGCGGTCGTGATTAGCGTGAAATATTGTTGTCTCAGTCTCACTTCGGTCCTAGATACGTCTTTCCGTCTTTGTTCTTCTTTGTATTACACAGGACTGGAAATATAACTGTGAGCGTATGTGTTTGCGTGTAGTTGTAACACATGCCAATTTTTGAGTAAGCGCTGGGAGAACGTAACCTATCTTCCCTTTTTAAATCAATGGCCAGCACCCAATCATTACCCATTAAGTCAGTCTTTTTACACATGTCAACTCTGGACACACTACACCAAAAAGGCGCTTGGAGGCATCAGGGTCGCTTACAATAACATCTTTAGGCAGCTCTTCGGACTAGCATGGTGCTGTAGCGCCTCCGGAATGTTCTTTGAGGCAAGAGTAAGCTCTTCTGAGGCCATCCAAAGAACCCGCATCGCAAAATTCTTATCCAGGGTTGACAGGTGTAAAAATAGTATAAGATTTAATACTGCCTGGCAGATCGATTGATACAGACAGACGCATACAAACGGTGGATGGAATTATCATCCTAAATTCTTAGGTACCATAATTATTTTTTACTGTTAATTTTAAATTGTTTCTGTTTTATGTACCTATCCAACCTGACTATTTTTATTCCTTAAATGTTATTATTGTATATGGATCATGTGTCTGAATTAAAAACATATTATTATTATTATTAACCATCGTAGTAATTGACAGCAAGCTGTGCTAACTGTTTAGTAAATAAAGTTCACTAAACTTAATGCTCAATTATCGTTACTTAAAAATAAAGTTTGAGGGTACTGCATTCTATGCTAGGTACGCTATAATAATACCTAAGTGTCTCGGTAGCTAGCTGCATAATCAAAGGGCATTCTGCTGTGACTCAATTCGACTGTTATTTTTAATGTTTTGTTTTTACGAGTAGCTCAGAACTTTCGACTGGGTGAACTGATTTTCATTTTTTGGGCATTCTGCTGTGACTCAATTCGACTGTTATTTTTAATGTTTTGTTTTTACGAGTAGCTCAGAACTTTCGACTGGGTGAACTGATTTTGATTTTTTTATGAAAGCTGGTGCTTCCTGTGTGGTCCAGTTTTAATTTTGTCCAGTTCTGATAATGGAATCCATGAGAAAACCATATAATTGGAGTCGGTTTTTTTTGTTAGAATTATTAGAAGTTTCGTCAGTCATGCCATTGACTTTGCTCCTCCAATGGTACCTTACCTACCATTATCTATTTAGCACTAAAGACAACGTAGGTGCAAACAAACGTTGGTAAATAGAAAATCTTCCTAACGGAAACCTTTATTTCATAATTTCCATAGAAACAGCTATCTCCTATCTTTTCCCGGAACACAATCCTAACACAAAGATTAGCTATGCACATCATCTTCACCCATAAATGTCAAAAGCTATCGAGCTCCAGCTAAGTTAACTGTGCAAACACTTTACATGTTAAGTTAAGCAATCGAGAGGTTTATTTAAGTGAAAAGGTATAAAAATGACTATGGGAATAGCAGGTTGGATTAATAAAGGACTGTTGTGTAGAAAAGGGTTAAGTTTTGTTGTATTGTAATGCTATTGGTAGAGTCCACAGAAATATCGTCTTCAAGTGTGCCTTGTACTCCTACGGCGAATTAATGAGTACCTATGAGTAATATTGCAGACCTAGATACGTTGATACGATTTTGTTATCTTTTATATGAAAGCTGTGCTTCCCGTGTGGTCCCATTTTAATTTAGTTCAGTTCTGACACTGGTATCCATGAAAAATCATGAAAAAACTATAGAAATTGAAATCGGTTTATAGTTTTTTTTAAGCTATTGCATAGCTTCTATCGCGGGCCTTGAGCGCGGGGACCGAATCCAGAAATTCCGTAACGAAAAAACCTTGACGTTTGTCTCTTTAGTTCAGCAACTCGCCTCTAGATGGCATTGCAATAGCTTTACCGCGGCAGTCCCCGAGTGCCACACGTCTTTTTTTAATTACACTCAAGGTGATTGGTTAGCGCAATCCCGTACTGAGGGAAGGTTGTGGGTTTAAATCCCGACTAAGTCTCTTTTTTTTTTATGTTGACTTCTATACTTATTTACCCTATAAAAAGATTGAAGTAAACACCAATTCAAAGACACTTCATTTCCTTTTTCAAATTACATAGGTATTAATTTAATATCTAGGTATTATGTAATTTGAAATAGGTACCTATCTGCCACGTATTACATAGGTACAAATTTAATACCTATGTATATATAATTGGAAATAATCTACCAACAGCAAGTAAAGTAGTAGCCTAGTAATAATATCTCAAGCTGGTTTAGGTGCCTAACTAAATATTAGGTCCTTACATATGAAATTGGCGTTTTGTATGGGAGGAACAAAAAGTCGAATATTTTTTAATATAATATATTTAATTAATCAAAGTATGAACCATTATTTTCTATGCACTTTTGCCATCTTATAGGTAGTTCATTGATCCCTTTACTAAAAAAACCAGTCGGACGGGAATCAATAAAATCTTTGAAGGCGATTTGGACTGCCCCATCGGAGTTGAATTTTTTCCCTTGCAAGAAGTTATCCAAATTTCGAAAAAAATGGTAATCTGTTGGAGCAAGGTCCGGGGAGTACGGAGGATGTCTTAGACTTTCCAATTGAAGCTCTTCTAATTTAGTAGCCGTCTGTTGCGCAGTGTGTGGTCTAGCGTTGTCGTGAAGCAGCAGTGGCGTGGAGCGATTGACCAGCCTAGGTTGTTTAGCCGCTAGCTTTTCCATCATGGTTTGCAATTGCTGACAATAGACATTAGCCGTAATAGTCTGGCCAGATTTGAGAAAACTGTAATGAACAATACCGGCACTAGTCCACCAAACGCTTACAAGTAACTTTTTTGGGGTTAATTTTCGCTTGGGGCAGGATTTGGCTGGCTGGCCAGGATCCAACCATTGCGCTGAGCGCTTCCGATTATCGTAAAGAACCCATTTTTCATCACAGGTAATGATTCGGTTTAAAATACCTTCATTATTGTGCCGGTTTAGTAATGTAACGCAGCAGTCGACGCGCGTTTGCGGGTTTGCTTCAGTCAATTCGTGAGGTACCCACCTTTCAAGCTTTTTAATCTTCCCAATTTGCTTCAAGTGAATTAAAACAGTTTTATCACTAACATCGCAGCCTGCAGCTAACTCGGACGTGGTTTGCGATGGATCCGCTTCCACAATAGCCTTCAACTCTTCATTATCAACTTGAGTCTCAGGCCGTCCACGGGGCTTGTTCTGCAGGTCGAAATTTCCAGAACGAAAACGTTGGAACCAAAAACGAACTGTGTTTTCTTTTGCAACACGACCGCCATACACGTCATTCACCCTTCGAGTTGTTTCCGCAGCACTAGTGCCACGGCGGAACTCGTACTCGTAAATAATGCGATATTTTAAGTTTTCCATTTTGTAAAATGAGTGACGCAAACAGAAAAAAACAGAAGAAAAAAAACAAATGAATGACGATCATCGAAGCACAAATACATGAGTCTATAGCTGTACAAATTTGAATTTGGAATTCCTTACCAAAGAGGAGAAATTTGTGATTAAAGTGGCCAGTACGAAAAACGCCAATTTCATATGTAAGGACCTAATATTATTTAAGTATGTTTTTACCTACCTACATTTTAGATTACTTACTTATATGAAATAGAGAACCAATATGAAAGTGGTTTATGGATAACCTACTATCGTAACCTAGTGAAGTACCTACATAACCTAGGTTCCTATTCATATTTATGTCAAACCCAAAGATATAAATCGTTAGATATGCCCTTACCTCAGTGAGACCGCGCCGTTTTGTGTCAAAGTCGAACCTTACGCCTGCTTAAACCTGCACTCAGTGTACATCTAAGCACAGTATTAGCCGGACGTGTTGTGCAGGACGTTTGCGGGCAGTTTATAGCGTCACAAAATGACGTGTGCCTTTCGCAAGCGCAACAACAATTCTAGAAACACAAACAAAGCCAGAGGTGTAACATTTCACTCGTAGGTATTGCGAGTTAATGAAATAACTTTTATTTTATCGTCCGCATTGTCAAAAATGACTACAATAACAAATTTAAATGGCGAGTGCACGAAAGAGAAAGTTGTGTTTGCACCTAACGTGTGAGAAAAAGAGATGACACTATTTTCTCAGTACGCTTGTTTTGTTTGTGTACATTGCTACAGTTTTTGGTGGTCGGGGCGTATCTAACGATTTATATCTATGGTCAAACCCCATAAAATCGTCTTTTGAAAAGATCTAGTGGGGTAATCTGTGGATCTAGGACATTGCTTGCTACACGTCCATAAACGTTCGGCAACGATAAAACTAACAACAGTAAGTGTATGATGCCAGCTTACTACGTGTATGGTGAACGTACGCACCAGAGTCAAATCGTACATTTCTTTAGACTTACAAAATAAGCACTTAGACAAGTCACATTTTTACTACCTATACTATAAACAGCTATCTATCATTGTCTCTTTATTTTACTTTCAAAAATATCTATTTTTAAAGATAAAAAGCCCTTACAAAACAATGTTTTGGCTGTATCTAAAGACATTATAATATTGTATAACAGAAAAGCTGTTTTTTCAGCACTGAGGAACATTTTTATCCAAACATAACCTCACTTCGATCAAAAGCAGTGCTTCTTCGGTTTTTAACAAAACAATGACGCCTAGGCCTACGCCTGCCGTCTGCAGCCGGTGCAACAAATATATAAAGACGAGAGAATTAATCAAGTGCAGCCTGTGTTCCTGCATCTACGACCTCCAGTGTGCGAACATCTCTGCAGCGCGATTCTACAACACTGATATGGAGCGCAAAAACACTTGGAAATGCCCGAGCGGATGCCCAGATAAGAAGCAGAAAGTCAGCAAGCCTAAAACACCTACACAAGCTACTGAAATTGAAGCTTCCATGCAAAATGTCATCTCCCCAGTTTTAGCTTACACAAAGGTACCAAAACCTGTTACTTTCTCGACCAAACCTATTGCTCTGCCTGCAACTGAGAGCGCCAATTACACCTACGAGATTACAACAACTGATGATAAAAGTGGCACAAATCTAACTGAAGGAAGGTTTCTGCAAATACTGAAGCAAGAACTCTCACCTCTAAAGGCGCAAAATACTTCTATGTCTGCTCATCTTCAACAAATTGATGACAAGTTCAATGCTTTCCAAGATGCCTTGTCATTTATTAACACCCAGTTCGAGGAACTAAAGGCAACAGTGAATGAAAAGAACAACATCATCGCTAACCTTGAAAAAAAGAATGCCTTATTGGAATCATCGGTCCATGACTTATCAACCAGACTAAGTCTTATGGAACAGCACATGAGGGAAAGCAATGTGGAAGTTAATGGACTACCAGAGCGCCGCACAGAAGACCTCTGCAAGACTGTACTGCAAATTGCTAAAACAGTAAAATGTGACTTAACAGACCAAGATGTTCTCCATGTGACTCGAGTGGCAAAAATTAACAAAGATAGCAAAGTCCCAAGGTCAGTAATTGTAAAACTGAAAAGCTCAAGGATCCGCGACACTTTTCTAGCAGCAGTCTCCCAATTTAATAAGTCCAACGCTAAAGACAAACTGAACTCAGAGCATCTGCACATCAGTGGACCTCGTGTGCCTGTCTTTGTAGCTGAGCATCTTACTCCGTCCAACAAGTCGTTGCACGCAGCAGCCCGTGGGAAGGCAAAAGAGTTAAGCTACAAATTTGTGTGGGTGCGCAGTGGGAAAGTCTTCATGAGGAAAGATGAAACCAGCCAACCTTTCTATGTGCGCAACTTTGAATGTCTAAACCAGCTAAAATAATTTTATCTCTCTCAAATACTCAACATAATTTCAAGTAACCATTAATATGGATAAAATTGAAATCTTCTACCAAAACACTCGAGGTCTAAGAACAAAAACAAACTCTTTTTATTCTAATATTATTAATAATAATTATGATGTTGTTGTTATCACAGAAACATGGCTGAACTCAAATATTCTTTCTAGTGAGTTGTTTGACTCCCGCTACACGGTTTATAGAAAAGATAGAATAATATCTAAAGGTTCCAAAAGGGATGGAGGGGGTGTACTCATAGCAGTATCTAACAATATCCATTCATGCCGTGTTGTCAACTGGGAAACTTGCTTGGAAGATGTGTGGGTTAGTCTTGAATTTACAAAAAATAATTATACTAAAAGGTTAGCATTATGTGCCGCCTATCTTCCTCCACCAGTTAAATTAGAGACGCAATCTAAGCTTTTAGAAAATATTTCTGATATCATGAATCATGTAGATAGTATCATTGTTGCTGGAGATTTTAACCTAAGCTTTATAGAGTGGTCCAAAGCAGATACTAATAACTTCCTATCACCCAGTAATTATAACTGTCAGCTAGGTTACTCACTTATTGATTTCTTGTCGATCAATAGTATAGGACAATTTAATTATCTTAAAAATTTTGAAGGTAAAACACTCGATTTAGTACTGTCAAATATTGACTTGGATATAAGTTCTGCATGTCCCCTCAGCAAGCTTGATCCGCTACATCCTCCCTTAATTATAAAAGTTCCTTTAAACATAAAACAAAATCTTAAACCAAAAACACGAGAGGATTACATTTACTTTAAAGCTAATAATGATGAAATACTTTTAGAACTCAAAGAGACTGATTGGATATCTAATTTAACACATAGTAACATTTCTAACGTAAATGATATGGTATCCTCTTTCTATCAAACATTGTTTAAAATTATTGACAAGCATATTCCTAAACGTAAGCCTAAAATTTCTAACTATCCTGCTTGGTTTAACCATAAACTCATTAAACTCTTTGGTGAAAAAGACAAGATAAGAGCCAAATTCAAAAAATATAAAAATCCTCGTGACCAACTTGAGTATGAAATTCTAAGACAGCGTTGTAATACCTACCATAACCAATGTTACAAAGATTACTTATCTAAAGCTGAAGCAAATATAGCCAAACACCCAAAACATTTATGGTCTTTTATAAAGTCAAAGAGAAATAATCAATTGTCTTTTCCTTCGGTCATGCACTCTCACACTTCTACTGCAACAACCGGGACTGATATCTCTAACCTATTTGCTACTTATTTTTCATCTGTTTATTCTTCTAAAGACAGCAATAGTAGCAACTTATCTTATTCTTTAAATGCATCATTGAACTCAAATTGTCTTGGTAAATTAAGGTTCTCAGAAACAGAAGTCTGTAAACAGTTAAAATCATTAGACATTTCTAAGGGAGCTGGTCCGGATAAAATACACCCACTTTTTATTAAACGATACGCCAAGGAGCTTACCCTTCCTATCACGCTCATTATCAATAAATCTCTTGAAGAAGCAACTTTCCCAGATGTGTGGAAAAAAGCTAGAGTAGTACCGGTATTCAAGAAGGGTGATCAAGATGTAGTTCAAAATTACCGTCCTATTTCTATTTTATCATGTTTTTCTAAAGTATTCGAGGCATTAGTAACACCTATCATCACCCGCCACACAAAATTATCCATCACCGACTCTCAACACGGCTTTAAAAATGGTCGCTCTATTGATACTAATTTAGTAACTTTTATCTCTGATATTACTCTTAACCTTGATAAAGGTATTATAACGGATGCCATATACACAGATTTTAGCAGCGCGTTTGACAAAGTTGACCATTCTATACTACTGGAGAAACTATATGGACAGGGAATCTTTGGCGCTCTTCTTGATTGGTTCCGATCCTATTTGTCTAATAGACCTCAGATTGTTTCTGTCAAAGGATACGAGTCTCAGGTCTACCATGCAAGCTCAGGGGTACCACAAGGCTCTCACCTAGGTCCTATTCTGTTTCTTATTTTTATAAATGACATAACACAATCCATCAAACACTGTAATTACTCATTATATGCCGACGATTTGAAAATTTACCATACTATTAAGTCAACAAACGATATTCAATTAATTCAGGACGACTTAGATTCAATAGCTACATGGTGTAGTGATAACAAAATGCTACTCAATCCAACTAAATGTTTCCATATTAAATTCAGTAGAAAAAAGATTCCCCTTAACTCTAGCTATCTTCTTAATAATATTGAAATTGCACAGGTTAAAGAAATAAGAGACCTGGGGATTACATTGGACAATCAATTAAGTTTTTGTACACATTATGACAAAACTGTCAAAAAAGCAGCACAAGTATTAGGCTTTCTCAAACGAAACTCAAAAGAATTTAAAAAGTTTACCACTAAAATTACACTGTTGAATGCCCTTGTCAGGAGTATCCTTGAGTTTGCATGTATTTCCTGGAATCCCTTCTATTCCATCCATTCGCAGAGACTTGAAACTATCCAAAGATCGTTTACTCGCCACCTTGCCTTCAATTTATCCGGTATATCCCACAGGACTCCCTATGCCCTAAGATTAAAATTCTTTAGTATGATCTCCCTTTATAACCGTCGTAGGGTTCAACAACTAACATTTTTACACAAGGTAATTAACGGTCTAGTCGATTGTAAAGATATCCTGCTAAACATTCGTCTTACAGTACCTACTAGGAACCCCAGACATCCCATCACTAGCATTTTCAACACTCCTTTTTGCAACTCTAATAAAGGCCTACAGGCTCCAGTAGTTCAGCTCTGTAAACTATATAATTATACCGTCAAACAAGTTCCTGATATAGACATTTTCAGTGATAACCTCAATAAATTCAAATTTAAAGTGCTGGAACATTTCCGGAATGAACAATATGAACATAATGCTTCTTAGATCTCAATTTTACTTAATTAATAAATATGTTATATATATATATATAATAATGTTTCTTAAGTTTAACCATATCTTCTATTACCTATATTTATAATGTTTAACTTCGATCTCATTTAATAATTTAAATATTTTTAAGAAAGTATTGTGTAACAATGTTGTGTCCGCCTATTATAAGCGTATATATTAGAACCTGCCTAGATATTAAGTTAAAACAAAATGCTTTATGTATACGCTGTTGGCGTTCCTTTTTAATAAATAAATAAATAAACAGCTTGATAAAAAGTTACTGCTATCAAATAAGAAATAAGGTGCAATTGACTCTTCTCACTTCAATTTATTGTCCAGCGGAAGAAGTGAAAAAGAATCCAACATGATTACAGGCCCATACACCAGCGAAAGTGGCGCCCCCAAATATTATATCTTATTATTACGTTGAACACAGGAATTTTTAAAAATCCTACGTTCAGTTTGTGGTATCTATTATAAGCTATTTATTAATGCCTCTGTAATAGTTTCATTTTGTAAAGCTTAGGAAGAGATACGAAGTTGCGCTTTTTGGCCACCAAACTCTATTTTTGCATCTCCTCCTAAACTATATGAGATAAAATTACAAAAGAGGTATTAAAAAAAAGATAATAATAGATACCACAAACTGAACGTAGGATTTTTAAAAATTCCTATGATAAACGTAAAAATATGATAAAATAGGATTGCTGTCAGATTGGCTCGGGTATGCGCCTTAAGACTAGAGGGCGTTACTAGCATTTACACTAGCATTTAGTAAGTAAAATGAATCATTTGATTTGGGAATTTAATAAGCCTATTTTATACCTATTTATCTTTATTTGTAAGGCACAGATACCGTCACATCAGTTGTACCTACAGAAAATAATGATGTAGGTAAGTATATTATTATTAGTGACGTTGAAGTTTTCTTAGCGACTGTACGTGGTCATCTTATATCGCATCGCAACATTTCGTGAATGGGCCAGCGTCCACGATAAAAGCTTGGTATTCTATAAAGTGGATAACGAAATTATCGAAGTTCGTTGGGTGAGAAACCACGCATATTTCATTAGTTATTTGTATAGCTCCTTAGATTATAATCTAAGTTTCAAACGCGTAGTAGAGCTACTTAATAATCATCCAAGCGTATTTTGTAAAAGAAACCTAAACTTCAACAGCCTGTATTGGTCCACTGCTGGACGCAGGCCTCCCCCTGATAAACGCCGGGATCGCAGTTTGGTGGAAGATTTGTTCTGCAGGGGGCGCTGCTGCCCGCCCCCCAGAAGATATCCCTTAGTCGCCTCTTACGACACCCACGGGAAGAATTGGGGTGGTGCAAATTCTATGCCGCCGGCACCACACGGCAAAAGAAAAGATAGGCTAAATTAATAATATACTGACTTGTGTGCGGCATACGGACATACAAATTTTATGGTGATACCTTAGTCTCACATTAACTTTCCATGCTAAGCTATAAGCATTCTAGGTAACAAATTAACGCATGTAGGGTAAGCATAAGCACTTACCCCATAAAGCCGCTCACTTTTCCGTAAATCGAGGCAAATGTGGGCATTCTGACCGACCTTTCGTCATAAAACGCTAAAGTGGCAGTGGGCCGGTTATATTATTATCTCGCGTAGAACTGACAACCGCTGGGGAAAACGAGTTCTTGAGTGGAGACTGCGACTCGGCAAAGTAGTGTCGGACGCCCTCCGGCCAGGTGGGATGACGGACGATCTGAGAAAGACCGCAGGCAGATGCCGGACAGTTCGATTCACGAGATTTTTTCGTAGTGGAATAGATTAGAATAAAACTTGTCGTACAGCTGAAATGCACCGATGCAGCACAGCCATAGCACAGCACAAAAATGTGCATTCAATTAAGGGCTTTGGGTAACTCTTGTCATTAGAATAATATGAATTTTACATGACCATGATTTTGTAAATATTATATTTAACGAAAAAATACCGCGAAAAATATGTTAACCCATCAACGTCCCATAAAAATCTATTCGTTGTTATTACCGAGGTATCTTAAGCCTTAAATTTTTAATTAATTTTTATTTGTTCATAAACTGCTTTTTAAGAAACCTCTAACTTCTATTTTATGTATAAAATTGATCTCAATAATTTATTATTGTATTGTATCTTTAAGTTAATTTCATAAGAATGTTGTGTCCACCTATTATAGGTATACGAGTATGTACACATAAGAACAATATGTACTGCCATTACATTAAGTTGTATTAAGCTATTATAATGTATACTGCCGGTGAACTTTTATTAAATAAATAAATAAACGTCCTTTGCCTATCGCACCTACGTTACCTACGCAGGAGCGTTAGGCAAAGGACGTTGAACGCAAACCTATTTTTTTTTCATTAATAATATCTAGGATTGAATTTACCATATTTACCTACAGTATGCCATAACTAGGTACCTACCTTGGTACTGTAGGATTGCCCTTAAGGTCATTGCCCACTACCTCCTCGTTACGCTGCTGTTGATCTGTCAACGCGGCCTGCACGACTCTTCACAGTTATACAAACACGCGTTTCTCCCTTTTTTGTATGTATGTATATACCTACTATATAAATGTTTGCTTTACTTGAATAAAGCTTTTCTGTTAGTAGTGAAGTAGAAAAAGCTTAGAAGGCAGTTGTTATCTAAACTAATAGGTAGATACTAATCTATAATATAAAAATGAATCGCTAAATGTGTTGGTAAGCGCATAACTCAATAACGCCTGGACCAATTTGGCCAATTTTTTTTTTTTATGTTTGCTGAAGTTCAGAAACAAACAAACAATCAAACCTTTCCTCTTTATACATACCTAGGTAATATTAGAACCATCGAGTCATAAAATCCTAACTCGATGATTAGAACCTATAGATTATAATTATACTAGAGACACTAATCTTATGACTAGTCCGAGCATAAAATGGAGGTTGATTATTATTATGAATGAGCTAAGTACCTACCTACACTACAGTACCTACTCGTCGTGACCTATACCTACCTACTATTTGCACTACTACAGCCTTACCTATCTACACCATAAATAAGCTATTAAGCTTTATCTACACAACATTAGGTATTATTTTGTATCCAAAAAAAGTTATCGCCACTGTCGCAAAAATAACAGTGAATCGTAACAATAACGCATTTAATTTTCCAAAGACAGCTACAATCCAGATACCAGATACAAAATTCACTTTCAAATGTTAAAAATCAAAAAGCCACATAACTACCTACTTAATTTAGAAAATTGGGAGACTAAATGAGACCAAGCTTAGTGGATTATGGAAATAAATTCCGTAGGCAAGAAGTTCACTAATCCGGGGATTAATAGCGCCTACACTAAGCCCCTCATATTTTCATAATAGCAACCAGCAACATATTCTGCTAAGATAAGCAAATTCCTTGATGAAGCCACCATAAAATGTTAATGGGTAGTATCTTCCCTTTCAACGCCCACAGTTTTCTTTCATTACTAATCCAAAATTAAACTAATTTATCTCTTCTTGGTTGTAAATTAACAATGAATATCAAGTAGTGGCCCGATTCGACTGATATGTTTAGGTTGAGCATAGAAAAGATGTTCGTGGCCACACACGAAGATTTTAAAAAGTAGTACCACATTTTGTTACTCAGGTATTCGTTTTTGAACAAAGTTTAGTCTATGGCTATGCCGGTTTCGTAAACATAAAGAGTGTTGCCGTGTAAAAAAATCGAATTACCCTAACATGAATGAATGAATGAACACTTTATTGTACTAAGAGTAATAAATATACATGAAGGTCTCGGCTTTTAACTAAATAATAAATAAATGTAATACAAAAGGCGGCCTTATCGCTGAGAGCCATTTCTCCCAAACATCCTTGCAGACTGATATTTTATTGTATTATCAGAATGAATGGATAAATAAATAAGACAGCATTTTTTGTAAATTGTATAGTAACCTCACTTGGGTCACGAGGTAGTATATACCTAAGTAAATTAAATTAAATTAAATTAAGTTAAGTTTTACCATTTGGGAACGGAACCCCAAAAAGGTTAGACTTTATCGACTCCCTGATCGAAGGGTGACAGTTCCTAATAAAGTCAATGTCATTTAGAAGTGATACCAACTCACGCATGGGCAGCTAAATCTGCCACTTTATTGTAATATTTAAAGAAACTAACTTAATACAGTATTATGTTAATGGTACTACGCGTATTACAGGCAGTATTATTAATACTGCCTGTAATACATCCCACACTCACACCTTTTGTACTACTCACGGAACAGAGAAGTGAATACTACTTGTTCAACAGTTATGTGACCAGACCATCCAAAGGTTGCCTGGAAGAAATTGCTTTGAAAATAAATGGATAAAGCCACTCATTTGGACGACCTAGAGGTAATACATTGGAAAACTCTGAAATATTAGGTCTTCCGGTAATAATATACGAACTGAAATTGAATTGAATATATTCAATCCAATAAAACTTTGTTGGCAACACTATTGTTTTAATTTGTTTTGGCCATGGTATGTTTTGGCTTCATTTCTCCTTCTACGTTTGGCTTGCTGATTTTCTTTTCTTTTCTTTGGCTGTGTGTGTGATGTGACTGTTGGTTGGTCTGACGTGCGTGTTGTGCTTACGAAGTTATTGTATTCTCTTTGGTCTAAAGAAAAGAAAAGTTTTCTGTGTGAAATACGAGTGCTAAAAAAAATTCACTAAAACGAACTGTGAAGGAAAATAAACAATTAAGTTATAACTTAGAATTATGAAAATGCGCCTCTGTTTTCACAGATAAATGATGAAACCGCAAGTAATGTACTTTACCGTGTTCATAACATTATTTTATTAGCAACTGACTGTGAGTCACGGTTTTGCTACTCGAGCCGCTAATTTAAAGCCATTTGAGGTCCAATTCATGCGAAATTCGGCCGCTATGGACAAGGTAAAACTTGCATGGAGTAAAACAAACCGCTGGCATAGAGGTGCGTAACTTGATTAATTTGTAGCTATATTTTAAACCCACTTATGCTTAGCTTCGTAGCTTCAGAACCTAAATAACAGTTACTACCTGTAAGCAGCCTCTAACAAAAAACAAATGCAACACAAAAACAATGACTTATTCTTAGGTTTACTTACCTGGGGGGTTATGCTCTATGACCAATAGGGTATATGCATGTGACTTCAAAATGGCTAAAAAAATATATACGTATTCTCTATTGTTATAGAAACATATCTGCATATTTATTTTTGCATTTTGAGAAGTTTTTATTGTAGATTTTAACCATTGAAAAACTGATATTTTCAATCTCAATCGCAAAATTTCAAAACGCTACGCCATTTGCTAGAGCGGACGTGACATCACCGTACACACTTCCTTCTTTTTTTTTTTGACGGTGCATCATGGTTTGACACTATTCTACCTACTTCACTTTTCGTTATGTCATGAAGTTTCGGCGGGATATCTTTTTGTACCTAGGTATTATTTCGCGGTTGTTTGGTGTTTTCCGGAGAGCGTAAGCAAAGTTGATTCCTTGAGAAATATTGTGAAGTTTTTCAACCTTCTTACTAAAAACAATGACTGAAAGCGGTTTTGTAAGAGCGCAGTCAGATAATCTTCCGAAAATAGATGTTTTCATGATGTCTACCTTCTTCGCATCAAATTCGGAATTCACATCTGCTGAACTCAGAGGAGTAAAAGCCGCAAGGTAAATAAGTTACCTACTTACCTATTTCAAAATATTTATATGAGGTAGGTACTCTAGGTACTACCTACCTATAACTTATTCACGGTTTTGTGAGTGATAGACGAGAAATATTTCAAGCAGGCAATCATTTTTATCTTTGTTATGTTATGTGATATGACAGATCCGAACGAGAATCCTACGGCGATGCCGCCGTTGGATATGTACAAGTAAAACGGGTAATGATAGATACTTACACTAGTGGTCTGATTCTGCACATTGGTACCTATTTACACCTTCATGGCTCACGACACGACGACTGGCGATGTGGAGGACATTGCGATCGCACTTCAGCCCCGCCACCCCGCGCCGCCGCGCCGTCCGCAAGACGCGGAAACGCCTCGGACAAGCCGAATCGCGACAGTGTGCGACAACGTATATGTTTTAGTACAAAAAGTTCTGCAAGCAAATATACCAAAATCGCGCGACACAGGACGCGCTTAAAAATTAGCGTTGATGTGAGTAGGGCTTTAAGGGGTCTCCGAACAATTTGATGACCGTTAAATAAGCTGCCTGATTTTTACGGTACGGAACCATTCGTATGTGAGTCGACACTTACTTGGCGGTTTACAATTCGAAGATAATATTAAATTATTTGAAATTGATAGGTAAGTACAGGAAAACCACTCACTCATGTTAAGCCCTACTCACATCAACGCTAATTTTCAAGCGCGTCCTGTGTCACGCGATTTTGCGATATTTGCTTGCGGAACATTTTGTACCAAAACGCATACGTTGACGCACACTGCCGCGATTCAGCTTGTCAGAGGCGTTTCCGCGTCCTGCGATATTGCGGCCTTCGTCGTTCGCGCTGCCAGTAAGGGGCGGGGAAGGGGCGGCGAAATCGCGCTTAATAATCAGCCGCTTTGTATAAGGAATCACGCTGGAAAATCGCCGAAATCGCGCTTTACAAGACGCGCTAACTTATTAGCGGCTGTTTGCGGAGGGCTTTAATAGGTACTTATTATAGCATTATTTCGGATCGAAGCACCTGGGCAACTAACTAAATAAGGTAGGGTAATAATAATAATAACTTAGAGAATTTGATACAGTCATTTATGTTCATGGAGTTTAATCGTCAAAATTCAATGAATGGAAGCTGTTTTCGAAAACCTCTTTCCTGAGATGATCACTACCGAGGTCGTCACGAAAGGTTTTAATCGAGTGTGTACGTCGACGTCACATAAACATGGCGCCAATATGACAGCGTTTTTATCACTCGAAAATGATTGTAGTTTTGATTTGTTTTTTTTACCTTGTTATTGCGAAATTCAGTGAGTGTCATATCATTTTTCGGTTAAATAATTACCTAAATAATCGATTAAAACGATAAAAAAAATCGATGCATATACCCTATTCCACGTCTTACACAGATACGACAAGATATCGGCGGGGAATGGGACAAAACCGTATTCTGTATGCCTTCGTTGGTTTTCTCAGCTGCGTCACAGCGCGATTCGGGCAAGAATTGAACTGTCAAGTAAACACGCGCTCTGCCAGCGTGTTAGGGCACAGATTAGCGTGTTTTTGCGATAGTTACTACGGCTCACTTCTTCAGATTGTGAAAGACATGTCAAAGTGAAATCAATAACAACGCAGTGTTTATTTAATTCGGAAAAGGCAAGTATTATTCAATAATTCATCACAAAAGACGTATACATATACATAGCAGCGACAATAGCCGTATGGCGCCGGTTCAGAATTTGCACCACCCCAACTCTTCCCGCGGGGGTCGTAAGAAGCGAAGAAGGAATAACCACCGGGGGCAGGCAGCAGTCCCTCCTGCAGAACCATTCTACCATCGACCTGCGATCCCCAACCCGCGTTCCAAGCGTGGGGATTATAGGCATCACCCCACATGAGATAAAAGCTAAATGGCACTTATATCTGGGGAGGTCTGCCTACAGCCAGTGGACCACAATAGGCTGTTGAGGTTGAGGAGACTCGCCTATCCAAGCATTGATTATTCAATGCCTAGTTTGGTTGAGTGTTTTTTTTTCAATGTGCCGAAAGAAACACATGGCTTATTGATCAGTTTCATTTGCAGAATGCAAGCAAGTACCTACCCGCACGAAGACCAGCTCAGCCTAGCTTTGACTGAGCACATGTAGGCCCGCACGGCAGTGGCTGCAGATCAGCAGTAGCACCATAAAAGGCCGTGCAAATATATGAAGAATTCTTGGAAAGTGTCTATAGTCTTGAATTGTATTTATCAAAGAGAATTCAACTACGTGGTGTATATCCATCATCGCCAAGCTGGACTTGGCCTCGCTGCCTCCATAGGCGCGATGGAATTTGTCTATAAATTCTATCGGTGCTCTTTATATAGGATATTTCAAATAAACTGGATAAATAAAATAAATTTGCTACTTATAAATCTTTTATTTTGTTTTTTATTCGCAATAAATACACCTACAAGGGAGGCCTATAGAAAATTAGACATAGGTAGGTACTATTATTATCGTTTACAAACACAAGAGTAAAACAAGAGTTAAATTAAACACAAATACATCATTAATGTATGATGCCACATAGGCGTCATCGACCATCGTTTTTGGGATAGCCAGCAGACAAATCCACCCACTTTGAGGAGTCACTATCCTGCTTACAAGGATCCCTCATAAAAAATAATAAAGATGCCTAGTAGGTAATTATTTGTTTTGTTCTTTGCAGCAATTTAGGGTCCATTGATAGAGGGTCCGCAGTAACCTCCTGTTAATTTATACTTGTGCTTTGTTGGCGCCAACATCTTACCCGTCGTCTTTGTATAAATTATATAAATTTTTATTTTGCTGCTTTGAATAAAATTATGCTTAGGGCTCGTTTAGACACGCGGGAACCTTGCCGCCTATCGCGCGTTAGGGATCCGCAAAATTGTTTTATGAATGCAGACAGTTGCGGCAGGGCTCGTGATTCAAATGTATAAGTTATTATACCTATATAGTTATATAATGTTAAATATCTATCTAGGTACTACGATTTTCATAAATTTATATTTTTTCCAGACGGCGGCGCGGCGGTGGTGGCGACCGCTCGTCACCCTAAACTGTTATACGTGTATGCATGTGGTTCGTAATGGTTAGCCTTACGCATCATAGGTAAATTACGTTGAATAACCTAGTAAAGCCTAGTAAAGTGACTGCTACCTAAACTGCATTTGTCTTAATCGCTGATAATTTTAGGTAGGTACTTAGACTAAGTATGTTTATTTTATGTATATTTTCTTTAAAGTATCTTTATTTTTATCTCTATCTTCCTACAACTTCATGGCAAATTTGTGGCAATACGCCGTAACTGTCGACACTAGATGGTTTATAATGTCGTATAAATAAGATTAGAATTACCTAGTTTTGATTAATAAAGAACTACAATACTACTAGGCCTAATTAAATTGATCGGGGAAGATATTTCGACCTCTTAAGTAATAATAATAATAATAAATCAAGAAAGATATAATATGAGGGCAAGCATTTTCTAGCTGTTGGCTGTCGGTGTCTGAACTAACTACGGGGTATCTACGTGTAAACGATTACGATAGTAATAATATACATATAAATAAGACCGCGCGATTCCCACACCATTCTAAAATCATGGTATCGCCGCGTCTGAATGTAGCATTAGATAGGAACTTTTACTGTCTATTTGACACTAAACAACAATGAAAACTGCTTTTTCGTTCCGAAACTAGCCATAAATGACTTGAATGATAATATAAATCGTTAATTTTGGGCTGCAAATTTTTAAAACACACTAATATATTGTAAGCTCAACAATTGATGGTTAAGCCAACATATAATTTTTATTTAGATACAAAACATTAAGTATAATAAAACCGTTAATTTTCCGAGTGAACCGGATGTAAGATTTTGAACGAATCATGTGAAACTCAAAACGAGGTATAGACAACTAGTCTTGTGGCATGCAGAATACAATTTTTGAAAATCACACCACGGCACGGCCAAAAATCGCGTTTGTGTTTAGAGCACGCTGTGACGTCACACGATTTGGGCAAGAAATCTCTTAGGTCATAGAGCATAACCCCCCTGGTTTGAGGATTCTTTGACAGAACCTTAGGTACAACATTGCTTATAATTTTGTTCTTTTCTTTTATCATTTTGATTAGCATTTTATCGAAGAATTCACTTCCTTTATCTATCTAATTACCGATTAATGTTGCCTTTGTTTTCATTTTACTCTAATATTAAGGACAAGAAGAAAAGAATGAAGAAATTTCATTGAACTCAGAACAGTGTCAAGCCAGACACAATTGTCATGTCTAAGAAGTCTCATCTACATAGTTTGTTTTCGCACTTTTGTGCCAACCGAATGAATGATAATGTTGAAATTACATTTAAGAATATGTTGTACCATAAAAAAAAATAAGTCCATGTCACTAAGGAACTGACTACACAATAATTTATATTTATTATTAACTTCTATGACATGATTTGTCTTGTATCTTGTCATACCTTTGGGTACAAAACAAAGGAGCTGAAGTGTCTCGTTGAGGCGTCAACCCTGTCCACCCATAGAAAAGCTGAAACGAAGCTGTCTATCACCAAAACAACTGCTCTGATACTTCAAGCAGCTGGGCTGGTTTGGCTTCTAAGCTAACCTTCCTTAAAATTTCAACCTGTTCCATTCTGTAGTTAAAAAAAATGTGTTTATAATATTAGTAGGATATTAATTACTTACAGGGACTTACATTGAATATACTTATTCATTGACACTGATTTATAAATATAAGTATATTAAAATTTGTTATTTGACTATTAGTAATTATTGTGTAATTAAATATAAGTAGACAAAGGTATTATAGTTTTAAGACATTTTTTTGTTAATCTTATTTATACTGATTGTTTTTACTGTATTTTGCAGGTGTATTATTATTAGTGGCTATAGAAACACACTGGATCCCTGGTGGCAAAGTCGGCTTCACCTGCAATGATCCAGCACTATCCCATGAGTTTACCGGAGACACTATTACAGCAAAACATCTATTTGCAACTATTTTCCTGTTACCGCTGGCCGTGGTATGTATATCTTTTAAGTTTTATATATATTCACAAGCTTGCTTCTGTGTTTTGATACATAAACCATCAAACAGAACACAATACAAAAATACTTTAATGTACACCAACAAAAATACAATACAACTATAAATACGAAAAGAAATAAGACAATAGATGAACAGCCTTATTTATTATTTAGAAGTGATCTCTTCCAGGAAACCTTTAAATGGAAAGAATTATGTGAATTTAAGAAAGGCAGCAAGCAATCATAAATAAATATTGACTACATTAATAGACAAACAGAATTTGGTTAATACAAATCTGGCCTATTAGTCCATAAGTACCATGTGTCTATAAAATAAACACTTAACCTCTGCAGATAGTATTCTAGTTTTTTTTTATACTTTTGTATAGCATCGAGACATAAAAACGAATCAGAAACTTCGATTTCTACTTCTTTTTTACGAGTAGGTCCCGTACCTACTCTCGTAATAGTCTATACGGTCCTATAGTCGGATACGGGTACGTTGACGAAAGCTAAATTACCGAACAACCTGTCTTTCAATAACTCAATCTTTATCATTTAAGATAAGCCATAGGTATAGGTAGGTACATAATTAACGTCCTATAAGTTGTAGGTCACTCGCTCGTAATCATAATATTTGCCAGTCATACCAACTTGTGAGAATTCGAGTCCTAAGTTCAACACAGCGAGCAAATCTATGATCTGATTTTACGAGACTTGTGTTTAACTGTGTATCTACCTACTATTCAAATTTGTCTAAGGTTTGGCAGGCAAATGCCTAACATTTGAAAACATGCTCGGAACAATCTGATAACCAACAGCCTTATTAAGGCATTGTTCGAAATGTAAAGATTTTTCCTTTTTATTTTTATGTACCTACCTAGTATGAATAAGATGTGTGTAGTGTATGTAGATCATAGATTATGTAGGTATCGCATTTTAAAGCAAAAGAGAACACATCAATATTATAAATAGTGAATAATATGTTTGAATAGATTTTTTTCACTGTTCACACAAACTCAACTTTACTGAACTGGTTTAAGTTTAGCAAAGGTACCTGCAGTTGTAGTTCCTAGCGTAATGGCATAGTTCCCACATAAACATGGCATTGCCTCTATAGGCCTCCTTCAGGAGGCCTCTTTCAGGAGGCCTATATCTGGCATCCAGCTGTGGACCAACAGAAGCACTAAATAAAATCTTATCTAGAAAACTCTAATATAAATAATGTAAGTAAGTATTATATTTTCAGTTACTAGAACCTGTTCAAAAAGTGGAGAGTCATGGCGTTACGGTGATCTAACACTTTTAGTCGTACTTACTGCAATGACGGAGCAACGCAATAAAAGTTGTCAATTGGCACATGGCACACTTCCCACGACGCTTCTCTTATTGAATAGACTCTACTGCTAGTTGAAAGTACTAAAATATGTTTATTTCTTTTCAGCTACTGTTAGTAGAACGCGCCTATCACTCCGACACGCCTGCCCAGGCAAGGCAAGCCTTGAAATGGTACAAGGAGTACGTCTTCGGAGTTCTAGTTAACGTGGTCACCGTGCAGGCCGTGAAGTTAACTGTGGGCTCTCCGAGACCGCACTTCTTTGATACTTGCGGACCTCATGAGGCTACTACTTGTCAAGAGTAAGTTATACATTCACAATTCAATTCTTGTACAAGAATTAGGTATACTATTCCATAGGTACTATAATCTTATCTTATATCTTATCTTAGTACCTTTAAGGCCCATACACCAGCGAAAGTGGCGCCCCCAACTATTATATCTTATTATTACGTTGAACGCAGGAATTTTTAAAAATCCTACGTACAGTTTGTGGTATCTATATAAGCTATTTATTAATGCCTCTGTAATAGTTTCATTTTGTAAAGCTTAGGAAGAGATACGAAGTTGCGCTTTTTGGCCACCAAACTCTATTTTTGCATCTCCTCCTAAACTATATGAGATAAAATTATAAAAGAGGTATTAAAAAATAGCTTATAATAGATCATTGATTTAAAAAGGGAAGATATGTTACGTTCTCCCAGCGCTTACTCAAAAATTGGCAGCAAAATAAGCACTTAGACAAGTTAAATTTTTACTATATTTTTACTATAGCTTTATAAATATGTAGTAATTACTATCAAACAAGAAATAAGGTGCAAATTGACTCTAACTCACTTCAATTTTTTGTCCACTAGCGGAAGAAGTGAAAAGAAACCACTAGCAAGTTTATCGCTTATAAAACTAATACAATCTTAGCATAACTAAGTCTAACTGTTATTGTCGGTGTGGAACTGGGCGACATCCGGCAAGTGTACCATATCTACAGATTTTATCTACGGGAAAACATACCCACACGCTTCGCTGGTAAAAATTTAAAATGGAGTAAATTCGAATGAATCCTAGCTGAGGACGAGAGACCGCCGCCAGAACCGAAAGATTTGTGTAGAGTATGGTCGACTTTGAGAGCCTTGCGATTATTGTATAATTATTGTAAATATACCAACTGAAACCTCGATGTTGTTTGCCAAAGATTTCTTTGTAGATAATATAATTTTTCTATGCAGATCCGAATATGTGGCGAAATATTCGTGTACGAAAGTGCAACAGCTAATCGCACAGTCGAGTACAAGCTTTCCATCTGGACACACGTCTTTGGCGATATACGCTGGATTGTTCCTAATTGTAAGTATCTTTATACTATCCTTAGTTCTGTTAGTATCAAAGCGACTAACTTCCGTAAGTGGGAGAAAAGAACCTGGAACAAATACCTTCATGACGGGCCGGTCCCATAATATTTCATAAATTAGTTTTCTCATCTACCATCCCAAGCTACGCTACCTTGCAGTGCGGCGGTAGCGTAGCAATGAAGTGAAAAAAAACTTATTTAACCGACTTCAAAAAAGAAGGAGTCCAGCTTAATTCGACTGTATTTTTTCACGGATCCCCATGTTCAATCCAACGATCCTATCCATCCACGGTTGTCTGGTAGAGATCGCTCTTGAGCGATAAGACCGCCAATTGTCACTTTTTTGTAATGTTTATTTTGTCTGTTAATTATGTTTAAGTGTGCAATAAAGAATTTTCTATCTATCTATCTATCTTTTATGTTTGTTACCTCAGAACTTTTGACTAGGTGGTCCGATTTTCATTCATGATTGATTCATGATTATTTTTTTCGTGTGGTCCAATTTTAATTTGGTTTAGTTCTGACCATGAAAGTCCATGAAAATACTATAAAAATTGAAGTCGATTTATAGTTTTTTAAAACAATTAATTATTTACACCTACTCTTGTTTCTTTCCAGTACTACCTCCACCAACGAGCGAAACCCTCGAATACAGTTCTCGCCGCACAAATAACATTCTCAATAATAGCTGTCTACTGCGGGGTTTCCCGCATGTTGGACCACAGACACCACTGGTGGGACGTGCTGGCAGGCGGCGTACTGGCCTTGCCGCTGTTTGTTTACATTGTGAGTTGATACTGAATGTAGATAGTTGTAGTTACTACTCGCACAGAGTACATTCTCATAAATAGCTTACTGCGGGGTTCCCGCATGTTGGACCACAGACACCACTGGTGGGACGTGCTGGCAGGCGGCGTACTGGCCTTGCCGCTGTTTGTTTACATTGTGAGTTGATACTGACTGTGAATAGTTGTAGTTACTACTTGTACAGAGTACATTCTTATAAATAGCTATCTACTGCGGGGTTTCCCGCATGTTGGACCACAGACACCACTGGTGGGACGTGCTGGCAGGCGGCGTACTGGCCTTGCGCCTGTTTGTTTACATTGTGAGTTGATACTGACTGTGAATAGTTGTAGTTACTACTTGTACAGAGTACATTCTTATAAATAGCTATCTACTGCGGGGTTTCTCGCATGTTGGACCACAGACACCACTGGTGGGACGTGCTGGCAGGCGGCGTACTGGCCTTGCCGCTGTTTGTTTACATTGTGAGTTGATACTAACCGTAGATAGTTGTAGTTACTACTCGCACAGAGTACATTCTCAATAGTAGCGGTCTAGGTACTGTAGGTTATTTCGCATGTTGGACCACAGACACCACAAACGGAAGAACCGTTCCTGAGTTTTATTTAAATTGTATCTTTTAAATGTCCGTAACAATTTTATGTTGGTCCATCCTGCAGTATGTGTGGTTCTGTGGGAGTGAATATGTTAATCCAAGCACTATTTATTTATATTTACTTTAACAACTACCTCTCCTTGCTTCAGATCGTCCTGTGCAATAACTTCGCCACGCCTAGCGAAGACAAAGTACTTACCAGTATTGAAGCTGACAGCAACGGCACCACTGTACCGTTAGTCGACGCCAAAGAAACGTAGCTAAGTGATATTACTATACTACATGTTTATAAGACTTCGTGCTTTAGATATTGTTAAAGTCATTTATCGCGTCATATCCTAAACCATTTGTTAAATGGAAATGTTAAATGAAATATCGATTTATTGAGAAAAAACGTCTAATTGACAGTTCTAGAAAGGTAGAAAAAGGCCCGACTCAGACCATAAATCACTTATACTATACAGTTCGGCACAGCGCCCCTAGTGGCGTCTGTGCGAACCACGTAAGAAGCAATGATATAATTTAGGTAATGATTGTAATCGAACCTGATGGGTATGCAGTGCAGCCCTTGAGACACAGATGGCGCTGTGTTCTATACCTTCGTCAACACGCGCTATAATTTTTATATAAATAGATATTTTTTACTATTACTGTAAAATAGTAAAGATTGAGTAGTTGTTGATAAAGAATGATTATAATTCGTACACTTCGTACACAAGAAAACAGTTGTCGAGCGAACAATTTACAAGCGTTGTGCAATTGAAGTAAGTACAAGATGGGGGCTATCGCGTATGAATTTGCCACTAGAGGCGCTTGTGTCACGTGAGGTCCAAAAACATTCAATTTTTACTGGTTTTGGCGGGCTTCGTGACATAAATTATAACCGCGAAAGATGATGTAGCTGATGATGTCATATTGAGAATCAGCCGCATACTTTAAGTACTACTAATCTATTACTAATTTCGTAGGAAAACATAAGTAGTGTGTCGTTTTAAAATTGACTTACTCGACTCGAACTCGAATCAGATGAGTACAATATGGATTCAAGTATTTTTTTGGGTGAATGTAGCTGGTATACAGCGTAAAGACGAGTGGCCCAAAGGCAGAGCCCTGAGGGACTTTCGCTCAGACTAGCCGGTTATCAAACAAAATCTCCTTCACATTACTCCGTATCGTGTAGTTAGTTCTACTATTTGACAGGTTTTCTCGTAAGAAAAGCACGTTTCTATCTGAGTACACCTTAAAAGACAAGGTTATAAATGAAGCCCATGTGCTAGACTTAGTCATAAGTCTTCGCTGCGTCGAAGTAGGTATCACGAGTATAATATTGTCTGACCAGTCTATTCATATGACTGGCTTTAAAAACAACTAATTATAGAAAAATACTCCTAGTAAATGTATTCTCATATTGTTTACATATTGACTAGCTCGACAACTGTTTTCTTGCATGTATACTAATAAAGTCCTTAGTGTGACAAGGTCCTACACCTAGTGCAGCCACTTTCCAGATTTTGTAGAGATGTTGATTTTGGTTTTCTTACTTAGTTCTGATATTTTTTGTACTAGTACTAACTTCAGAAGGTAGATATTTTGGTAACCATAGCCAGGTACTATTTTATTTTCTTTTAAGGTAAAAGGGACACACACTTTGTTTTGCGGGTAAATATAAGTTTAATTTATTTGACAGATCCTCTTTAGTTGCTATGCTATGACTATGAGTCACTTTGAAAAATATGATTTTTAAGTTAATCTGATAACTCAAAGAAGCACGACAATATACCCAATATACCCTACCCCGTGGAGGTGAGATGCTTTGAGGCCAAGGCACATGGAAAGCGAATCTAAGGAAATTTTGAAAATTTTGATTGGACATTCAGCCAATAAAACTATCACCACAATGTAATTCCAAGATGTTTTCTACAATTAAAAAAGTCGCGCGGATTCGTCGGAAAAAGTCGCAATGCTCGCGATTATTTTAATCTTGATAGAAGTGTGCCTTACGTTGTGGTAAGTTAGCTTCAATATCTTATCAAATATGTACTTGAAATCCTTCCGATACCGACCTTCGATAACGGATTCTGTGTGCCTGTACCAGGGATGCTAAAATTATAGGGAAATAAATCATTATATGGGAGTTGAGTGTCGATCGTTCCTCTATTTATCGAATACATATGTCTATATGTAAGTCGAAATTGTCTATTAAAAGGATATTAAAAGGTATTTTTTGTAAATAATAATTATGTAATTATAAATTAAGTGATATAATTTCAGGTGTAATATATAATTCAATAATAACTTATACCACAGAATAGATACTAAGTAGTGCACAAAGTTCGTTTACGCAAAGATTTTGGCTAAGTGTTAAATAATTCAGGCCTCGGAAGAAAATTAAACGGAACCGGCTTACAAATTTTGCACCGAACACCCCTATCCGATTTTTTTGCGGGAGGGGAAGTAAACACGTACCTCAGAAATGGTATAACACTCAAATTCGCAAAAATAATTTGTATTCCTACGTACCCACACTAAGCCAATGTTGTTGGTGTTCAACAAAAAACACGCACACAACCAAGATTCAATCGATGCGAGATCAACAATATACCCAATATACCCTACCCCGTGGAGGTGAGATGCTTTGAGGCCAAGGCACATGGAAAGCGAATCTAAGGAAATTTTGAAAATTTTGATTGGACATTCAGCCAATAAAACTATCACCACAATGTAATTCCAAGATGTTTTCTACAATTAAAAAAGTCGCGCGGATTCGTCGGAAAAAGTCGCAATGCTCGCGATTATTTTAATCTTGATAGAAGTGTGCCTTACGTTGTGGTAAGTTAGCTTCAATATCTTATCAAATATGTACTTGAAATCCTTCCGATACCGACCTTCGATAACGGATTCTGTGTGCCTGTACCAGGGATGCTAAAATTATAGGGAAATAAATCATTATATGGGAGTTGAGTGTCGATCGTTCCTCTATTTATCGAATACATATGTCTATATGTAAGTCGAAATTGTCTATTAAAAGGATATTAAAAGGTATTTTTTGTAAATAATAATTATGTAATTATAAATTAAGTGATATAATTTCAGGTGTAATATATAATTCAATAATAACTTATACCACAGAATAGATACTAAGTAGTGCACAAAGTTCGTTTACGCAAAGATTTTGGCTAAGTGTTAAATAATTCAGGCCTCGGAAGAAAATTAAACGGAACCGGCTTACAAATTTTGCACCGAACACCCCTATCCGATTTTTTTGCGGGAGGGGAAGTAAACACGTACCTCAGAAATGGTATAACACTCAAATTCGCAAAAATAATTTGTATTCCTACGTACCCACACTAAGCCAATGTTGTTGGTGTTCAACAAAAAACACGCACACAACCAAGATTCAATCGATGCGAGATCGGGTAACTTTGTATGTGCGTGTGAAGGTATAATTTTCGGGGAAGGTAGTTTGTAAACCAATTCCGTTTATTTTTCTTCCAAGATTCAGGCTGAAGTAATAGCTATAAATATTAAACATAGGTACTTACTGCTATATATTTAGTTTATTTTTGTAATATGCACATAAAAAGAGATGCTGTTGAAAAAATCCTACTATGAACTGAATGAATTTTTAAGCGATACTTTTAGTGACTTGTAATCTTTAACAAATTGACGGAAATACCTTTATACTATTACTATTACTAAACTATAAATAAATAAATTTAGCTGACCGACTCCCATTGCAACACCCTAAATGGGTACATATTGTGTTTGATTGTATATACTTACCATAATATAAAGCAATGAATAAATGAAATGAAAATGAAATAAACACAATCTGATAAGAAGTATATATTTTTATACAAACATACACCCTATAAGATTATGCGCTTGTGCTTTCAGGAGTTATGTGGTTATTACGAAGTGGGTTTTATTGTTCATAGTTTTCGATTAGTTTATCTATGTAAATTACTATATTTATTACAATTTAATGAACATTTATCTTCGTGGATTTTTTTGTCTTCACTAGTCATTTTTGTACCTACCTATTTATTTATTTGTCATAAAATGATTATACAATACATACATTCCTGTCATAGTAGCCTAGCTATTGAACACGTCAGTATTTATTTTATTAAATTAGTTATTCATCACAGCCACAAATCGTTTTATTTATTTTAAATAAATAACCTAATATTTACTTACCTATTCATGCGAGTCTGTATGTAATTAAATTAAAATAAGCAAAAAACCGTACTTAATTATAAATATATTTATTTGTTTTTATCACATTTATTTATTGAACACATACATAAATACGTTATAAGCAGGCGCCATTAATGCCAAAGGACAAAGGAAAGACATAAAACAGGGATTTCTTTAAGTTATTAATAGGGTTTGTGCAACACGTCCAAGTTTGACACACTTAATGTAGAACAGTGGTTAAGACTACAGTGGTTTACGGTCACAGATTAACCCATCTCGAATCAAACGCATCTTAGATCATTCACGTTTCAAGTCGTGATTATTTGACAGATTCTAATGAAATCTGTCAAAAATTCGTCGAATTGTGCTTTTAACCGAGTTACATTTTTCGTACTCAGCGGTGAGTCAAAGAGAATATAACGACGCGCTGAGTCTATTCGATGATGATTCCATAACCATACCAACTTTCGATGAGTATAGACACTATTTTTTAGTGCAAGCAAGTTATGCAAGTAATAATATAAATAATCTGTAAGGGTAAGGTAATAATGATTACAAAATATCAGACAAAAATATCCAGCTGAACTAGCCGAAAATTATAAAGATTTTCAGATAAGTTCCTGATCAAGCTCTTAAGATTACAATGATAATAGACATATAAAACGTATTTAAATAAATACAGTAATACCCCGCTTTACGCGAGGGATACGTTCTGCAAAAAATCGCGTTAACTGAAATTCGCGTAGGTATATCGAGGTTTATGTATGATTATAGGTAAGTATAAGTACATAGTCAAAATTTTATACAAAAAAATACGAATCATTTTAATTGATCACTTTAATTATAAGAACACTGTATGCAATAGGTACATACTATTAACTATTTTTTACAGAAAAATAAATCTATTGTTTTTTGGGTAGCGTTTTTTTACGTTTTTGTAAAATACGTTCATAACACCCAACACTGTTTTTAATTGATTGACACACGGTCATCATTATTATCTATACTCTGCAATATGTCCAAGCCTGGACACTTTTTTGGCATTAGATTGAGGGCGAAATTTGAAAGTCGCGTAAAGCGGTATTACTGTATAAGCACCACCGTGCATTGGTACTATAGGATGGCGATACTACTTCTCGTAGATATGATCCCAGAAGGCCGCCCTGTTCTCTAGAATGAGCTTCTCACTCATGTTGACTCATGAAGTTTTGCGCATTGCCATGTGTGGTGTTCCGATTCCACTAACGGGTGGCCATGTGGCAGGGAAGAGTCCTCAGGAACTGGTCTCTTAAAAGATGAATCAGTAATTTATTTAGGAAATCTGTCTAATCATCAGTAACTGCCACCTGGTCTTTCAACCCTGCGTCGCCACGCCAGGGACATTCTCCGTCACGAGGCATAAAAACCCTTAAACCCCAAGACTATAATTGAACGTTACGACTTTACCAAACTGATGTATTGGTCGCACGAACCGTAACCTGCAAGTAATAAAGTTATAGAATTTAATTTGAATATTTTTTTTATGTTATTTGATAATCTACTTAGAGCAATTCCTAATTCCAGTATTTTTTCAACAAAATGCCATAATGGCGCCATACGATTGAGATAGAGATTTAGTCGTTTTTAGTACTTATTTATCGTATTTATTTAGTACCTATTCTCTTACCATAAGATTACCATCTCTATGAATTATAATAGCGTGTCAATAATGTGGTGCGGCATATAATCATAATCGTAATACTCGTAATGGTCATAGATATGGCATATAAACAAAAAAAGATCGTGTGTACCAAAAGCTGTTCTTGGCGGTGATTTTTACGCGATAATGAAGCAATAATAGTGTCATAGTGAGGCGATTGTGTTAGTGGAATCAGGCCCCAGGTAGGATGCGATAAAAAAATAGTCGCGAAATATCACATCACACTAATATTATAAATGCGAAAGTTTGTATGGATGTATGTTTGTTACCTCTTCACGCCAAAACTACTGAACGGATCTGGCTGAAACTTTCTTTTTTCTTTTTTGCACAAAGGTAATTCGAATCCCGGAATCAAACATAGCTTACTTTTTATCCCATAAATCAGTTGTCGTGGGATAAAATTCACCTTTAAACGTTTCCATAGGAACAACGTATGCGAAGCCGCGGGGCGCAGCTAGTTTAGTAACTATAGGTATAATAACTAATATTATAAATGCGAAAGTTTGTATGGATGTATGGATGGATGGATGGATGTTTGTTTCCTCTTCACGCCAAAACTACTGAACGGAACTGGCTGAAAATTTTTCACACAGGTAATTCTAATCGCGGAATCAAACATAGGCTACCTTTTTATCCCATAAATCAGTTCACACAAAATCACCTTTAAACGTTTCCATAGGAACAACGCGTGCGAAACCGCGGGGCGCAGCTAGTTATGTACAAATAATGAGTCACTAAGTTGTATGTATTTCAAATATGCTGTGAAGAAAGAACGGTCTTTATTGGAATTTACACACAGGAAACATCAATCATTGGCTGATATCAACGCTTTAATATATTCAGTTCGATAAATAAAACTGCTATCACCATCTTTACACATAACCATCTTGAAGACGACGGTGACCTTCGCCCACACCACAAAGGTCACGGTTGCGGGCTCGATTCCCGCCTCGGGACAAATGTGTTTACGACCTGCAGATATGCATAGGTAGAGACAGTGTATAATAAAAAAAATGATGTATGTGGTTTATTATATTAAGTATAGCTTTGCTAGATAAGTGTGAATTGTCCAACATTATTTATTTGTTTATTAATTTACCTTGAATTTGTTGGTCCCATTGGATGCTGTCGCGTAAGGTACATTAAGAAAACTGTAGAACTCCCCACTAACATCTCTGTGCCCCCTTACAGTGCCCTGGTCGACTAGTTCCACCTCCCAGGTCTACTGACCCCAAAGATCCGCCATCTCAGAGCCCGCTATACAAAATAGAAAAACACCCGCACCGATCAAATGAAGTAGAGTACCTATGCATCAAATTGTTACAATAATAAATAATTAATTTTGTTTTAAAAAACTATAAACTGACTTAAATTTTTACAGTTTTTTCATGATTTTTCATGGATCCCATTGTCAGAACTGAACAAAATTAAAATGGGACCACACGGGAAGCACCAGCTTTCATATAAAAAAAGAATCATGCAAATCGGACCGGGTGGTCTGATTTGCATGATTCTTTTTTCAAAAGTTTTTAGTCAAAAGTTCTGAGTAACAAACATAAAAAAACAGACGAATTGAGAACCTCCTACTTTTTTGATGTCGGTTAAAAATTTACTTGTATATCGGTCAATAATAAAATTATTACATGATTGCTTTTCTCGGCTACTTCATTGGTCCACCGTACTTGTGCATATTGCAACCGATTGGGACGTACATATACGTACCTACATGAAGTGAGATTGTCGGTTGTTAGCCTATCTAAGGCCCTGCTTCCTAAGGAAGTATCAACATCTTTTACGTTTTAGTGGAAGTTCATTCAATACGAAGTGATGTTAAAAACAACCAACAGGCTTTCAAAATGAGTTCCATACTAATCTATGGAACTCATTTTGAAAGCCTGTTGGTAATCCATCACGGCTAGTAATGTAAAATCTATTGGTGGTTTTTTCTCATCTCTTATTCGGTAGAAACCAGACGTACCTGGTTCAAGTGTAGGCTTAATACGTCTAAGTAGATGCAGCTGTTGTAATATAACCTGGATTAAGTACTGCATTTTAAAATATTACCTACTACCTAGGTCGTGAAAGCACTCAAGATAAATAAGTAATGAAAATATAATTCAACAAGCACCACCGCGCTTTGGGGGTTGCGGATGGCGGTAGTACTTCTTGTAGATAGGTTCCCAGAAGGCCGCTCTCTCCTCTACAATGAGCGTCTCACTCATAGAGAAGTTGTTCCGAATTGCCATGTGTGGTGTTCTGATCCCGCTAACGGGTGGCCATTGTGGAAGGCTGGAGTCTTCAGGAACTGGTCTCCTAAAATATTAATTTGTGGTCAGTTAAGTGTAGGACGCAATAGTGTTATTGAGAACATAAAAATCCACTGCTGCTTACCCAGAGACTACAAAGTTAATCCACATTTCACGGAACGTCTTCTGCATAAGCAGATATTCTGTAGTGTAGTTTGACGATGTTGCATCTGCTAGAACAAAGATTTGTGAACCGTGCGTTACCCCTCTAACAGTTGTGTTAGGAATAAAAGGTGTGTTCTCATCTACAAATCCGTACTCGTATAAGTAAACCGTATCATGGTTAGCACATCTGCGTAGATCCAGCCCATCTAGCATAAGGAACGCAAACAATATGTCTGTATAATATTTGATGTATTCCAAAATAGATCCTGAGTCCATCGTATCCCCAAAATAAAATTCTCTGGTAGCATTTGCAATCTCTTCTCTCTTCTCTTCAGTTATGAACTTAAGATCGAATGGTAAATAATGTGAGAAATTCTGAGACATTTCTATTATATAATTTGGAAAATTTATTTGTTTAAAACCAAGGTGAAATAAACCTTCATGCTCTACGTATCCATATAACAAAGGAATTTTGGTATACTGTCCCTTGCTTAGTAAACTCCAGGGACTCTCTGGTAGGAATATTTCTTCTCCCGTACCTGTATCTCGCTCCACACACGGCGCAAAATAAGCAACCGTAGTATCTGTAAACATGGTTGAAAAATTGAAGTTCAAAACTTCATTCGGGGTAGTCTTATAAAATTCCTCTAAAGCCTCAATATCATCAGCATCTGTGAAATTCAATAATTTGGCGTATGTTTTCGCACTTTCTATTGGATCTAGGACGGCTCCTAAGAAGCCAATGACTGAGCCACTTTCGATTATAGCTTTGTTAAAAAGTCCTGTTGCCATTGGCGAAATCGTTAGAAAGTCGACGGAACTTCCCCCAGCACTGCAGCCTTGAATCGTCACATTATCTGGGTCTCCACCGAATTTAGCAATATTCTTCTTCACCCAGCGCAGTAGTGCCACTTGATCTTTCATCCCTGCATTGCCAGGGGCATCGATCGTCCCGAGACATAGAAACCCAGGAACTCCAAGTCGATAGTTGAATGTCACAGCTATAAGCCTCTGCGACTCTACCAACTTGGTGTATTGGAACCAGGATCCCGAACCTATACAGTATGCTCCGCCATGTATCGAAACCATGACCGGTAGACCCTCTGGTGGTTTAGTGTTTGTATCGGGAACTATAATATTTGCTACTAGGCAGTCATCCTGTATTACGATGCCTAGCAGTATGGTTTGTGTGCAGGTAATACCTCGATATGTGGCATTAAATGTATCGTTCCATACTGGAGGCGGGAGCGGGCCCTGTAATAAGATAGGTTTTAATTTCGGAACAAGAGAACATCATAGCATTTATTACGGCACAATCGATCAGTCACAATCGACAGACGATCAGTCCTTCGTCTATTGCACCTTGATATCTTTTACCTTAAATTTCCAACTCATTTATTTACACAGAATAAATAGGAAAGTCCGTTTTACTTAACGGTGCGGTAGTTGTTTTTTTTTTAGGTTTTTTCATCAATAACTGCTCGAATCATCACAGTTTTGTGTGGGGACAGGGAGGCACTGTCCAAAAAGTATTATTTAAATAGTTGAATTAAATTTTCTAGTCTTTTAATCAAAGAACTTACCTATAGTTATTGTATTTAAAGAATAATTATTGTGCAGTATTATTCATAAATAGGTTTTTTTTTCAGATAATGTTCCAAAAGTGGACCTGACTTTGAGGAGTGGTTCAGATCAGAATCTCACTCTTTTTACAAAAAATACCGACGTTTTAGAAAGAGTAAAAAATAATTACAAAACGACCACTAGACAAACCAATGGCGCATGTAATCGTCGGAATTTTTTAAAATATTGTTTCCATTTCTGTGATCGAAGCGTAACCCCTTTTTTAACGTTTGGTCCATGCTTTTTTACACACCGTTAGTACTATACATAATAGTAATTCTGTGACCCTGTATAAAATTATCTTTAATTCATTTTGTTTTAAAAAACTATATATCCTTTATACCGACTTAATTTTTTTTATAGTTTTTTGACGAATTTTCATGGATCTCACTGTCAGAACTGAAAATTAAAATGGGACTACACGGGAAGCACCAGCTTTCATATAAAAAAAGAATCATGAAAATCGGACCACCCAGTCAAAAGTTAACTGAGGTAACAAACGTAAAAAAATTACAGTCGAATTGAGAACCTCTTCCTTTTTTTGAAGTCGGTTTATAAGTATTTCAAAATAGTCACAATGCTTAGCAGTAGAAATGTCCAGCCACCCAGCTGCAGGCTCCTAATGTAAGTTAGATATACCGCCTTATTTTTGTACTTATACCTACGAGTACTACCTAGATTCTTAACAATCGAATTATTGAGAGAGCCAACACAATAGCATTAAAAGAGTCTACGCGAGTTTATTTTTAGTATACTCAACTGTTGTTAGCATGACCTGTTTATTTATACAGGTGTAGGTACCTGTCATAAAATAAATAAATAGTAGGTATATATACACATTTATTTATGGTATGCTTTTAACGTTCATTTAAAAGCATACAATTAGGTGGGTACATGTTTACAATTGCGATGGCGTAGGTGGGTGTATGTTACATCTTCACGGCAAAACTACCGAATGGATCAAGCTTAAATTTGCAAAAAATGTTGTTGTAGGCCTGGGGCCTGATTCCACTAACACAATCGCCTCACTATGACACCATTATCGCTTCATTATCGCGTAACAATCACCGCCATTGACACCTTTTGGTATTCTACTAACACGATCTTTTTTGTTTATGCCATATCTATGACTATTACGATTATGATTATATGCCCCACCACATTATTGACACGCTATTATAAGTCATAGAGATTGTAATCTTATGGTAAGCGAATACCAAATAAATTTACGACTTAATCTCTATCTCAATCGTATGGCGCCATTATGGCATTTTGTTTAAAAAATAGTGGAATTAGGCCCCTGAAATAACAAAGACATAGGCTAGTAGTTAAGGTGGTTTTAAGGCATACACTAGCGAGGCCGCCTATGAAGCTATTGCATAGCTTCTATCGCGGGCCTTGAGCGCGGGGACCGAATCCAGAAATTCCGTAACGAAAAAACCTCACGCTCCCCACTCCGACCGGCACAGCGCGCGGTGATCTATCGATGAATACCAGAACTTTTAACTTATGCTATGCAATAGCTTTACCGCCGCAGTCCCCGAGTGCCACACGTCTTTTTATTATTTATAATTAAGTTAATCGCAAGAATTTTCATATATCCAATGGATATTTGAACATATCAATATAATTATATAAATGTCCAATCCAAATGATTTTGGATTCGACATTTATACACTTACATAATAATAATAACTTCATAAGTCATTTATAACATAACCATTTATATGTCCTTGCATGTAGAAGCTAATAGACTGCTTGGGGCGGAGATATGAAAAAAAAGTTTTGCCCTATCTAAACTTAACTAAGAATTAAGTACATTTAGTAAACTTAACTAAGAATAAAGTACATTTAATAGCATCTTACCTTGAATTTATTGGTTCCGTTAGGTACTGTCGCGTAAGGTACATCGCGGAAACTATAGAACTTCCCACTAACATCTCTGTAGCCCCTTACAGTGCCCTGGTCGACTAGTTCCACCTCCCAGGTTGTCTCACCCCAAACGACCGCTATATATAACAGAAACACACCTGCTCCAAGCATGGTAAAATGCAGAATAAGTAATTTACTCGTAATTGCTTTCATAATATACAATTTATGTCCCTATATTTAGACTGGTGATACTATTATCAATGATAACTGTACGTATTAAATACTTATAACCTAACTTCGTTATTTGTTTTTATTATACCTCTATAATCTTTTACCGACCTAAGCCTACATTAAGACCTAAGCTGTAAGTATACCATGTACGTTCATGTAAACAAAATAAACAAATCTTTGGGGGTAAAGGTGGAATTTCCCCAAATAGGGCAGAGGGAGATCTCCTCTGACCGGGCTCGACCATCTGGTTAACAGAGCCCGGTGGTCTTTCGACCTACTGCTGATGTCGTGTATTCGTATAAAGATCAGTTGTTAGCGAAACAAGCGTTGCGCGATCTAGGAATATTGGTCTCTTTTTGCTTTCCGAAAATGTTTTTGTTATTTGTGGATATTCGTTCACCTCTTCTGGGACGGTTTTAAACCATAATTTATAAAGTCTAGGGCCGCCGCCGAAAAGTTTGGTCAGCTGCTTCGATCAATTGTTTTTTTAACGATTTCCGAGAGCCAAATCCTCTTTCTTTCCCCTACTTCTTTCCCCGCGAAACCGCGGCCTAGCCTAGTGTCAGGGGATCAGTAAATTTAAAACATCTACCCATTTTTAATTTATAATATGTTTTTATAAGTTTTTGGAAATAACTTTTTGTATACCTATTTGTATACTTCTTTCTTTAGCGATAATTTATTGTGAAGTATCAAACAAACCGTATGGATGGATATGCGCCGTGCGCCACTTATGCTGAAGGAATCATATCAATTATTAAGTATAATAAGGGGCTATTACCTATGTTAAAGCTTATTCTACTGTTGAGTTGTCAAATATTAATGAGTTTGTGCAAACACTGCCAAGTTTGACACAGTCAACGTAAAACAGTAGTCTAATACTACTTATGTTCTGTCTATAAAATAAAGATGAGTATTTTATTCTTTATTATTTTATTCTTTATTCTAATATTATATAAAACCTGGTTCGAGATCGCATATCATATAGGTACACCATGTATAATTGAAGCTTAGTTCATCGCACATCGATTTCATGTTAGCATAATCACATAAGAGCCGCTACGCTAAGCTACTACCTACCTACCAAAGCCGAGATAAAAAGTATTTTTATATGTTTTTGCTCAGATATCAGTAGATACCTTCATAGGATGGCATTATAAGTAATAAGACTGATTATAAGATATTTTTCAGTTACTCATTTATTGTTTGTGATCAGGTACCTACATAACACAGTCAGTTATATAATTCTACTTAGTATTTAAAACTTTAATACACACGATAAATAAAAGTATACACAATATGGACAGAATTCCGATTCAAAACAAAATTAATCTGCTCAAGATAATAAGAAACAGATAATAACGCTTACGATTGAAACAGTTGAATATACCAGTGACGATGCACCGCCATGCACTGGTGCTATCGGATGGCGGTAGTACTTCTCGTAGATAGGATCCCAGAAGGCCGCCCTCTCCTCTAGAATGAGCGTCTCACTCATAGAGAAGTTGTTCCGGATTGCCATGTGTGGTGTTCTGATCCCGCTAACGGGTGGCCATTGTGGCAGGGAAGAGTCCTCGGGAACAGGTCTCCTAAAAGATTAATCAGAGGGTTAGAACATAAAGCTTGCTACGATCAAGTGTTTCTTTACAGTGTTTCGAACAGAAATGAGGTTCAGTGGCGCGAAAAAACTACGTACCCAGAGACTACAAAGTTGATCCACATTTCACGTAATGTCTCCTGCATTTGCAGATATTCTGTCGTGAAGTTTAACGGTGCTGTTGCATCTCCTAGTACAAAGGTTTCCGCACAGTGTGTTACGCCTCTAACATTTGTATTAGGAATAAAAGGCGTATTTTCATCCGCAAATCCGTACTCGAATAAGTAAACCGTATCATTCTTTGCACCTCTGCGTAGGCCTAATCCAGCTAGCATAGGGTACGCGAAAATTGTATCTGTGTAAAAATTTATGTAGTCCATAGTAGATCCTCTGTCCATAGTATCTCCGAAATAAAACTCTCGGACAGCATTGGCAATCTCTTCTCTCTGCTCTTCAGTTTCGAACTGAAGATCAAATGGTAAATGATGCGAGAAGTTCTTAGACATTTCGATTAAGAAGCTTTCAATATCGTGCTCGTGAAAATCAAGATGGAATAAGCCCTCATGCTCTGTGTATCCATATAACAAAGGAATTTCAGTATACTGTCCCTTGCTTAGTAAATTCCAGGGACTCTCTGGTAGGAATATTTCTTCTCCCGTGCCTGTATCTCGCTCCACACACGGCGCAAAATAAGCTGCCGTAGTATCCGTAAATAGGTCTTTATAATCAAAGTTCAAAACTTCGTTAGACGTAGTTTTATAAAAATTCTCTAAAGCTTCAATATCGTTAACGTCTGTAAAATTCAATAATTTGGCGTATGTTTTCGCACTCTCTATGGGATCTATGAGTGCTCCTAAATAACTTATAACGGAGCCACTTTCGGTTATAGCTTTGTGAAAAAGTCCTGTTGCCATTGGCGAAATCGTTAGAAAGTCGACGGAGCCTCCTCCAGCACTGCAGCCATGAATAGTCACATCGTTGGGGTTTCCACCGAATTTAGCAATGTTTTTCTTCACCCAGCGCAGAAGTGCCACCTGATCTTTCATTCCTGCGTTACCAGGGACATCCTCCGTCCCGAGGCATAGAAACCCTTGAATTCCAAGTCGATAGTTAAACGTCACAACTATAAGCCTCTTCGACTTTACCAAACTGGTGTATTGGAACCAGGAACCCGAACCCATACAGTATGCTCCGCCATGTATGGAAACCATGACCGGTAGACCCTCTGGTGGATTGGTGTCCGTATCGGGAACTATAACATTTGCTATGAGGCAGTCATCTTGTGTTTCTATGCCTGGGATGCCTTGTGTGCAGGCAATACCTCGGTATGTAGCATCAAAAGTTTCGCTCCACACTGGAGGTGGAAGCGGGCCCTGTAAAGGATTTTTAATTATTTTAAGTAGGTAATAACAAACCTACTACGTATTTATTTCTTCGAATAGTTTTAGTAGGACATTTTCATCCAACTACATAATTATATTTCGGGTTTTTGGGAGCAGCGTTATTAACATTTCAACCCAATAATGTATGACGCGTTGTTTTGTAAATAATCCAGTTTACTATCAAATCAACACTAACAATAATAAAAATTGATCATAATAATAGGTACTAAAAATGTACTTCTTTAGTTGGTACCTATTCTAAGTGCAAAAACAAAGGCCGTTTCATTTTAATTTATTCATAACTTTTTACCTTAAATTTATTACTTCCGCTGGGTGCTGTCGCGTAAGGTACATCGAGGAAACTGTAGAACTCCCCACTAACATCCCTGTGCCCTCTTACAGTGCCCTGGTCGGCTAGTTCGACATCTCTGGTCGTCTGACCCCATACTCCCGCTAAACAAAACAGAAACACTCCCGCACCGAACATGACTAGATTGTTGATAATGCAGATTCACTTTTATATCAAATGAACAACTCCAATGATAAGATTATTCCATGATAAAATCTTTGCCACCCATACCCATTTATGTAGGTAAGAGGAGATAGTCGAAAATGCATTTTAAGAAAACGTCTTAAACTTAGCATATTATGCTAGAGTTTGGATAATACCTACGATATAATATTCACACTCTAGATATAAATTTATTTGGCTTTACGTAGTCTACTCAGTATATACATATTTCATCTGTGGCTTTACATACTTACATAAAACTATATCCTCGCGTTCTTGATAATTAGTTTTCGAGATTATTATATAAGAGCCGTGAATTGTTTGATGCGCGGTAATAACCAACTCTCCCCAACTATTCAAAGTCAAAGTCAAAGTCAAAGTCAAAGTCAAATCGTTTATTTCTTTAGACTTACAAAATAAGTACTTAGACAAGTCAAATTTTTACTATCTAAACAGCTTGATAAATAGTTATTACTATCAACAAGAAATAAGGTGCAATTGACTTTAATTCACTTCAATTTTTTGTCCACTAGCGGAAGAAGTGAAAAAGAAACCACTAGCAAGTCCATCGCTTATCAACTAATACAATCTTAGGATAACTAAGTCTAACTGGTCTTACATACTATTGTCTGTATGGAACTGGGCGACATCCGGCCAAGCGTTAACATCATTTACGTAGTCATCTACGGAGTAATAGGCTTTCTTGATAAGATTTCGTTTTATGTACAGTTTAAATTTACGAATAGGGAGCTCAGTTGCTTCAGATGGAAGCTTATTATAGAATCTTACGCAATTGCCCACAAATGATTTCCCTACCTTTCGTAATCTATATGATGGGATGTGTAATTTGTTCTTGTTTCTTGTATTTTTATTGTGAACATCACACCTTTTCATAAAGTTATCTCTGTTTTTGTGTGTATACATTAGATTTTCATAGATGTATTGCGATATTACTGTTAAAATATTTATTTCTTTAAATAATTCCCTTAACGAGTCTCGTGGATTTAATTTATAAATAGCGCGTACCGCCCTTTTCTGAATAACAAAGATAGTCTGGATGTCAGCTGCCTGTCCCCAAAGCAAAATACCATAAGACATAACACTATGGAAGTAACTGAAGTAAACTAACCTAGCTGTATCTTCATCGGTAATGTATCTAATTGTTCGAACCGCATACGCTGCTGAACTAAGTCTGTTTGCCAGAGCATCAATTTGCGGTCTCCATTGAAGAGAGGAATCAATATGTAACCCTAGGAAAACAGTTTAGTCTACAAGGTGAACAATCTCATCCTTTAGCATTATCTTAGTTGGGAGCTCTCTTACATTTGGTAACATGAATTTTATGCATTTGGTTTTTGAAGCATTGAGTAAGAGGTTATTGGCGGTGAACCAATCTAGTATTTGTGAAAGAGAATTATTTACATCGTCATAATTATGTTTATTTCTGTCAACTTTAAAAATCAATGAAGTATCATCAGCAAATAAGACTATATCACAGAGATCTTTTGCTAGAAATGGGAGATCATTTACATATACTAAAAATAGAAAAGGACCCAATATTGATCCTTGCGGGACTCCTAAATCGATTTTTGATCCCCTAGATCTTTCTTTACCAATATCTACTTTTTGGACTCTATCAGATAAATATGATTGCATAAGGTCCAGTGCCTTGTTTTGAATTCCATAATGTCTTAGTTTATTTATTAATGTACCATGATCAACGCAATCAAAAGCTTTAGAAAGGTCACAAAATACACCAATAGCGTTTTTCGCTTTATCCCATGCATCCAATATGTGCTTTAATAAAACTGTACCAGCATCAGTTGTCGATCTACCCTTGGTGAAGCCAAATTGATTTTTATGTAACAACCTATTGAGGTTGAAGTGAGAGGACAACTGTGTGAGAATAATTTTTTCAAAAACTTTACTCATTGCAGGAAGTATTGAAATTGGCCTATAATTGGCCGGATCAGTTTTCAACTCAACTTGTTTTTGATGATAAAGTTTATTGAAGATATTTGATTTTTATTGATAATTTTTAAGTAGCTATACTTATAATTTTAATATTAGTATAGTTTTAGTTATATAGTATATTATTAGTTATATTTATATATAGACCTCAGAAATTTATCTTAAAGAAAAATACTGAGATAGATAATTGTTAATGTCGTCGTTAGTAATCTGAACTGTAACTCTACTGTGGCGCCATAATAGAACCTATAATTAAATGAAGCATACCACAATGCTGCTTTAACGAAATTTAGTTAATATTTACTGAGCATTTCGGAAATAATTACCTACTATTCGATAATTCCACAAACCACCACACACTGATTTAGAAGACTGGCCAGAACACTTGACCAAAATGAAATTTCAAACATTTGCAATCGTTTTATCACAGATTTTTAATTGGTGTTCTGCAAGGGACGATGTTGGGACTCAGTTTGTTTCTAATTACATCCTAAACGAACAAAAGCCTACAAGTGTAGTTCTAAGCAATTTGTGCTGGAGTAAAAGTAAGTACCTAACTACCAACCTACCTACTAATCAGTTTTCACATAAGAAAACTTCATTTTTATAGAAAATGTTATTTGTGGAGAACGTTGTGGAGAACAGTTTCTGACAGTTTTGTCTCATAGAACGCGGAAAATATTAAAAATCGCTAAAATATTTAAATTTCTCACAAATCTGTCTCATGTGTCGATGACTTCGGTAGCTTTACTCAGAGTCTGAATAGGTAGCTCTGTCTGCCTTCTTGGTGGCTATGTACTTTAGGGCGAGATTAAATATACATGGGTATTTAATCTGGCCCGAAAGTAGGTTCATAGATATGAGTAAAATCCGTATCTTCGTATTTTACTTAGCCTATACCTAAGCTAGGTGAAATATCCAGCAGTATCTATTTGATCATTATTATTTTGAACTTCTGGCAAGGGACTTCCAGCGAACTATGGGAAAAGCTATGCTCGGAATCTCTGGACAATATTCATAACGATTACATCCGACAGAGAACCAAACGTAGAAGGAGAAACCTATAGAACGCTGACGAATGCCATCTCACTCGCACTAAAGCGAGAACGACTTATGATTTAAGCTTATGAAGAAATGAGATAGAACGATTGGTTTTGTGTCTCAACCGCATAGCCGGATTTTTGCAATATTTAGCTACTAGATGAGCTAAACAAATTTGCGTAGTGATCGACCATAGTTGTTTTTTTTCATTCTATGCCAACGGACTTCGCAAAATATTGTGGTTGTGAACTTTTTAAGGCTTTAAAAAGGAACTAAACCTTTAAGTGAAACACAATGATGGCTCGGTGTAGTGTTTTTGGATGTAAAAGTACGGTGAGGCAAAAGTGCCGAACATTATCATTCCACTCGTAAGTACAAGTTCTTTTGACTATCTAAAGGTGAAACAAAACAATTTCTTCGCTTTTACATACAGACATGGCTCAAAAACGATGTTTTAGGTGAATTTTCATTATTATAACCTAAAATTACGAAAATTTAGGGTTGCCTGCACTCGAAAATAAAATTCCTCAATAGTGCATTGAAATATTTTAGTCATGTAGCTGCAAATTATGTCAACAGATCCCAACAACAAATCAAAATTCACATGCTTGGAGTCAAGCTCAATACATTTAGAAAAATCTCAAAGCAAATACTTTTCATTGTTTAAAAATCGTCAACGTCAACCGTCGTCAAGAAAGTTAATTTGAGATGTTAGTGCTGCGGGTTTGTTTATCTTTTGTGCAGGAATTAAATAAAATCGAATTTACACAATGAGCTGATGCGTATTGTAAAATGTTTTTATTTGTTACAGATTTCCCGAAAACAACATTGTCCGGTTGCTTTGGATAGAAGCCACCGGTCGCAAAGGATGCGAACCGAAGGCGTCATCCAAATTTGTAGCAGGCAAAATCAAAGGATTTTGCCTTCATAGGAACGGGACAAAGCATACATATTTGAAAAGGCGTAAGCACCAATTTAAAAAATCGTCAATCGATTGATCGCACTTTTTTACTATTATAATGCTACTAATATAATAAAATGTTTGAATAAGTATTTCGGGATGTAGGTAATATTATTGTTTAGTGTAAAGTGACATTACATTTTGTTGTCTGCTCATTTCACCTGAAGTATAATTTCAAAAGTACCAATAAATTTCGTTTTACCTATAAGTTATCTTAGAAATATCCAAAGTTCAAGATTTAATTGAGTGAACGTTAGTGAACAAATGTCTTTGTTTCAATTAGGCATTTTTTATCTTTGTCGGTTTGTCCGCACTCCTCTTCAGGTCGTATTTTACAACCGATCGTTACGAAATCTCGTGTACAGATTCCAAGATTCTATAGATTTTTTTATCGTCGGGGTTTTTTAATTAAAGGCGTACTTCCCCCAAATAAAGCAAAAATGGGGTCTTTAGAATAATATGTTGATAAAATAAAATAAAATAGATAAAAACATCTATAAAATCGTGGAACTGTACACGAGATTTTAAACGTCTGCATTTTTATTATAATCGAAAAGTAAAAAAAAATCATTATTCTCGTAAAAAAATCTGATCAGAATGTTTGGCATAAACTTTGTGTTAAATACAATAATTGTCTGATTTCGTAATTGTTAAATAATAGATTTTGTTTGTACAAAAAACTATAAACAGACTTCAAATATGGATCCCACTGTCACAATTGGACCAGATTAAAATGGAACCACACAAGAAGCACCAACTTTAATATAAAAAAATAATCATGAAAATCGGAGCACCCAGACAAAAGTTCTGAGGTAACTAAGATAAAAAAAATACATTTGAATTCAGAACCTCCTCCTTTATTTAAAGTCGGTTAAAAAGTTAATGTTCGCGAGTTCTATTGTTCGGAGAACTAGTTAATTTGCAAAAATGTGATTTTGAAGTCTGCTGTTAAAATTTAATTACTTACATAAATATTATTGTTATAACTACATTGTTTTTCTGTATTCTAAAACTTATTTCTACTCGTATTTTGTAATTATTGCCTACACTATAATAAAAAAATATAGCCACCTCACTAAAAGTTGTTTTAATTTTATGCTTACATAAATTAAATGTTTTACCGACCTCTGTGGCGCAGCGGGCGAAAGTTCGTCTGCGATGCAGGAGGTTGTAGGTGTTGAGGCAGTTTACTGAACAGTAAGTACCTAATGTAAGCTGAGATGAGCTAGAGGTAGCTATGAGCTAAGTAGAAGCTAAGGGTTGCTTCCCTATAGCTTCGAGCTGACAAGGGTTGATCTCCAGGATGAATATAAAATCAAACTTGTTGACTTCTAGAAAAAACAAAATCATTAGGTCTAATTTGTACATAAAGGCTGTGACAAAAACTATGGACCTATTATTATACCTGTGACCAGTGTAGAAAGGTACCTACAAAGGTTTGGTGGAATAGCCTGTTCTGAAGATGTATCTCCAAATTGATGAACAGGAAAATCGCAAATCTAATCCAATCAGACGTGAAATAATGAACCTAAAATCAGGGAAAGAAAATAGCATGGCAACACCTTCAACCCCGCCCACTCGTATACTCGGTCTTGCTCACCGGTTACACATACAATCTATCCATATACTTCTATATCAATGGAACCAAATTTATCGGCATAGCTCAAAGAATTAGCAAGCTGTGGCAATGGGCCGGTCATATCTCGCGAAGAACCGACAACCGCTGGGGTAAACGTGTTCTTGAGTGGAAACTGCGTCAGCAAACGTTATTTCACGCACTCTCCGGCTAGGTGATCTGACGATCTGCGAATGACTGCTGGCAAATAGGTACTGGATGTGGCCAGCTGAAGACAGGGCGCTATGGCGTTCTGTCGCGTCTTCGCTCGGCCTTTCTCCAGCAGCGGACTAACACAGGCTAATGAAGATGATTTTCAGGTGAACAAATAATTCTAATGAATGGAATCATGAATGCTGGAATTCGAGTGTCAGCAGTTTCCTTCGAAAACAAATATCAAGATCACAATGTTCTATTTATTATAGATCTTGATTGCCTGGAAGCTGATGAAATAATACGAAAAGTAAGTTATTTTGCGTGGATTTTAAAAATACTGTTTTGGTTTGGATGCTACCTTATAGTTACAGGTAGGTAGGTATTCTGGTAAGTAACTACCTAGGTACCTACGTTAGTAGTTTTATAGGTAGGTTACCTTCGAGATAAAATATCAAAAAATGTATCGTTTATCAATGTTGTAAGCAAGCATTACTATTAGTTTTTTATTATCAACTAATTAAAGTAATAATCATGCTTGTTTGTACCCAAGAAGTTCTTTAGGTATATATATATAATATATATATATAAATTTTTTATGACATGTCTAATTTTATCACCGACATCAACATTTTGATGCCGGCTTGCAGTACACACACAGCACAAAAATGAGCATTCAAGTAGGGTCTCAATCTCAAGTAGGTCTCCTATGGGTTTATTAAACTTGTTATAATTAGATACCTACCTACATTGATTTATTAAAAACGAAGATGAGGTACTGGTTGCTCGAAAGTGGCAACCTTAAATTGTGTAAAATTGTGTTCTCCCACATCAGTCACCGTCTGACCGGCGGCACGGGCGGCCGTGATTCGCGTGAAATATTGTTGTCTCAGTCTCCCTTCGGTCCTAGATACGTCTTTCCGTCTTTGTTCTTCTTTCTATTGCACAGGACTGGAAATATAACTTTGAGCGTATGTGTTTGCGTGTAGTTGTAACACATGCCATTGTTTGAGTAAGCGCTGGGAGAACGTAACCTATCTTCCCTTTTTAAATCAATGCCTAGGTACCTACCATAGAAACCACCAATAGAAAGAAGAACAAAGACGGAAAGACGTATCTACGAAGTGAGACTGAGACAACAATATTTCACGCGAATCACGACCGCCCGTGCCGCCGCCGGTCAGACGGTGACTGATGTGGGAGAACACAATTTTACACAATTTGAGGTTGCCACTTTCGAGCAACCAGTACCTCATCTTCGTTTTTAATAAATCAATGCTACCTACCAACATTTTACAGTGTAAAGAAAACAGGCTTACCGCGAGCTGTATGTTAACTGAAACTGTTCAAAGATTAACATCTTTGCTGCTGCTAATATAATATTTATGCAAAACCCATAACGGAACGCACATGTTTGTGCAATGCAAACCAGACAACACGTTTCGTTTTCTAAATGTAGGTATTTGACTTGAATTCTAGGCATCATCAAGCAACCTCTTTGGCGCCCCGTACCGTTGGCTAGCAATCACCAATTCTTCTGAAAACCCTGGTAAAGAATTGATGAACAGTACCTTGTTGGCTGACAGCGATCTGGTGCTTGCTCAGCGGAAGGAAGATCAGTTTTATTTCGTTGAAGGTAAGGTTGAAGTTGCTTAGGGCTCTTATACACGGACTGGACGTATCAAATACACGACGGCAGGTTGCCGACTGCAAGGCAACTACACCCTTCTCGCCGCCTGCAGTCGACGACGCGACGGCGGGCTAATTGCCGTCCGTGTAGTATAGCTGTCTGGAAGTTTAAGCTGCTTTTTAACCGACTTCAAAAAAAGGAGCAGTCGTATGACTGTTTTTTTTTTGTTACTTACCTCAGAACTTTTCACTGTGTGGTCAGATTTTCATCATTCTTTTTTTTATTTGAAAGATGGTGCTTCGAAATTTGGTCCAGTTCCGTCAGTGGGTCCATGACAAAACTATACCTTTAATTGAGGTCTGTTTATAGTTTTTTAAAACAAAATCAATTATTGCGTGCGCAGCGAGCTCGATGCGTGCTCGTGGCGTCCTAGCGGCGTGCTCGCTGCGCTTTGAACTCTCTCGGAAATCGGCAGTGGGATAAGTCTCTAGATGATTTTTGTAAGAGTCTGCGATGGACAAGTTTCATAATCAAATCTCTCTCTTGCTCTCTTCCCAGATCCATCCATCCCATAAAAAGTTTTATAATCTAATGATTCGATAAAAAAAAACCCGACGACTTTCATAATCTAATTATTCGAAAAAAAAAATCCCGACGACGATTAAACGACTGCACAGATGTTTACAAAAAACGGTACCTAGTATAAAGTCAGCAAAAGCACTAAAAGACATACCTATATTATGCATATATACACTCTATAATGTCCTATGGTATTATTTTATTTGGAAACTCAACTGACTACGAAAGAGTGCTGAAATTGAGCGAGAAAGTGATTAGGCGTGAGGCTCTCTTCATCGCTGGGGTCGGCGCTGAGATGGGTCAGCGGCCGAGAGTTGATGGTGTGCTCTGCTTCCGCGAGGTAGGTGTGCAGAACTTCTTCCTTCGGACTTCTTTCTCCAAGGACGGCGATGAGCGCGGTCTTCACTGACCTTACCAGGCGCTCCCATGCTCCCCCCATGTGCGGCGCACCTGGGGGTATAAACTTCCACAGAAATCCTTCCTTTTCTGCCGCTGCGATGTACTCGCTTGGGTTGATCCTCTTCAATTCGTGGCGTAGCTCTCGATTGGCTCCGACGAAATTAGTCCCATTGTCGCTGAAGAGGACCCTTGGCCAGGTGCGCTGCCACGTCGCGCAGCCATTCTTCTTAACGCCATGATCATTGAGCTGGTGCTCAGCGAGCTCGCTAGCTCCAGGTGCACTGCCCGCGTTGTCAGGCAGGTGAAAAGCGCTCCCCAGCGCTTCTCTCGACGGCGACCGATGGTTACCTGCATGGGGCCAAAGTAGTCGACTTCGGTGCAGGTGAATGGTGGCTGGTGGTGCGCCAGTCGTTCCGTTGGTAGGTCTCCGGGCGGCGGGATCCCCGGCTTGGCTCGCTTCATGATGCACCACTGGCATTGGCGCACGACTTTCCTCACTGCGTTTCTGAGAGACACGATCCAGAACCTCTGCCGTAGCTCGTTGATTACCGTAGCGCCGTTCCCATGGTGGAGCTTCCGATGGTAGTGATCTATCAAAAGAGTGGACAATCTGTTCTTACCATCGAGGATCGGCGGCTTGGGTTCTTCCGAAATGAGTTTCGATGTCCTCACGTTCAGTCGCAGGATGTCGTCCTTGTCCAGTTCTACGTCGATCTTCTTCAAGCGGCTGGACGTTTCCATGGGTTTTCCTTTCTTCAAATTTTCTATTTCGCTCTTGAAGGCTTCCTGCTGGCTTTGGTGGACGAGAGCTCGCTGCGCTCTTCGTAGGTGGCCCTCGTCGATAGGTAGTACTGCTGCTACTTCTCCCTTCGTGCGTTCTCGTGAGATCCTGCGGCGGCACAAATCTACGAACATAAATATTCTTGCAGTGGCACGAAGCAATCTCGTCCAGCTGCTAAACTTACAGGGGTTCGGCAAGCTCGGCGGCGGGACTATTTTAGCAGTACAGCATGTTTCCTTTTTCATTTCTTCGCAGGAGTCTTCGTTTTTCTTTAGTTTCTTCATCGGCCATTCCTCCTCAGGCTGGTAGAGGAACGGTGGCACGATGAACCATCTTGATGTGCTTGTGAAGTCCGTGGGTCCATCTCTGGTGGCGTCGTCCGCTGGGTTCTCCTTGGTAGGTACCCACCTCCATTCGCTCGGCTTGGACAGCTCTTCTATCCCAGCCAGTCTGTGCGCGACGAACGTCTTGAAGCGTCGTGGATCCACCTTCAGCCATTGCAGTACTGTCGTGGAGTCCGACCAATAAGTTTTAGATTTTACCTCAATGTTCGCTTCCCTGCAGACGCAGTCTGCTAGTCGGGCTCCCAGTAGTGCAGCTTGGACCTCCATCCGTGGGATTGAAGTGATCTTCACTGGCGCCACTCTTGCTTTTCCTGCCAAGAGGGCGATGCGGGTGCCCTCGGCCGTCGTTGACCTCCAGTACACGGCGGCAGCATACGCCGACTCGCTGGCGTCCACGAACGTGTGGAGCTCGCCGGTCCTCGTTCCGTCCGGCGTCAGGCATCGTCCAGCTCTCGCAGTACTTCTATCTTCTCCAGATAGCCGCGCCAGGTGGTGTTGTGCTGGTCGTTGACTTCCTCGTCCCATTGTACGCCGGCCCGCCACAGTTCCTGCACCAATCTCTTACCTTGCAGTAGTATCGGCGCGATGAGTCCCATAGGGTCAAACGTGGACATCACCGCGGCGGTCACTTCTCCGAGCGGGAAAGCGGCTTCCTTTTGTTACTTCTGGGGGCGTGGTTCTCAACCCGATGTTGTAGGCGAGGACGTCCTTTTCTACCAGCCACCGCATGCCCAGCGTTTTCTCCTCGCCGAGCGTTTTCTCTCCCAGAGCGGTGTGTCCGAGCTCGGCCAGTACTTCGTTCCGGTTGCTGGCCCACTGTCGTAGCTCGAACCCTGCTGCCTTATGGATCCTGGAGACTTGTGCTGCGACCTCTGCTGCCTCCTCGACACTGTTGAAACTCTGTAAATAATCATCCATATAATGGTGTCGCAGGATCGCTTCGGTCGCTTTGGGAAAGGTCTCTGCATGTTATTTCGCGTTCCTGTTCTTTACGAAGATCGCTGTAGAAGGCGACGATGCAGCTCCGAATATCACAGACTTCATCCTCAATTGTTTCGGTTGTGCTACCGTCTCGTCGCGCCACAGGAACCGTAGACTGTCTCGATCTTCTTCACGTATTCTGATCTGCAGGAACATTTCTTTAATATCTGCGACGACCGCCACCGGGCCCTCTCAAAACCTCAGCAGTACTCCAAAGAGGGATTGGAGTAGGTCGGGTCCCGGCAGCAGCGCGTCGTTGAGACTCTTCCCCTCGAACTTAGCTGCGGCGTCAAACACAAGTCGTACCTTCTTTTTCACGGGGTGCACAACTGCAAAGTGCGGCAAGTAGAAGGTTCTGTTCGGGGTGGAGGTGGCTGGAGCTTCTTCTGCGTACCCGCTGTCCAGCAGGTTCTTTATCTGTCTCTGGTACTCCATCTTGAGCGTTGCGTCCTTTTGTAACTTCTTCTCGATACCCATCAATCGGTTGTAGGCATGTCTATAATTATGAGGCAACGACTCACCATCAGTTTTCCATAGGAGTCCAGACTCGAAACGTCCCTCGGGTAGCCGCTTCGTCGTTCTCTCCAGCACCTCCAGGGCTCTTCTGTCGGCATCGTTGCTCGGTCGTTCGGGCAGGATACCGATTGCTTCTAGGTCGAAGTGCTGCTTCATCATCTCGTCCATCTTCTCCTCTTCTGTGAGCCGGCAATGGTACATGAAGTTCACCGCCTCGGCTGCCATTGTGGCCCTTCCGTGGAGCACCCATCCTAGACTGGTGAGGGAAGCAACAGGTTCGTTAGTCTTACCCTTCAGTATTTTCCTTGAGATGATGAGGTCCCAATTGTCCTGTCCGATGAGAAGAGCTGGACGTTCGCTGCTATAGAGCAGCTCCTTCCTGATTTCTTTGAGGTGAATGCAGCTTTCAAGTGTGTCCTCGTCGATGTGCTGCGCCGCCAATTTCAAGTTTTCCACCGTGCGTGCGCCGCGTAGAGAGTGCGTGTTTCTTCGGTGAGCCCCTTTCAGCTGTAAGTCCATTCTCTGCGAATTATACGTAGTGGCCTTACCTCCAACCGTCTGCAGGACCAGCTTCTCTTCCTTCCCGGTAGCGCCGATCTTCGCTGCTACGCGGGCTTCCAGGAGAGTCACCGTGGAGCCTTCATCCAGGAGGGCGAGGACTCGGGTCGATCCTTCCGGTCCGTACACGTCGACCGGCACCATCTTTAAGTAGGCTCTCGTTCCGATGGTCGCTGCGTAGACGTTGGTGACTACGTCTTTGGTTCTTGCGGGCTCTGACTTCTCTGCAACCTCCTTCGGTTGCTGCGGCGCGGCTTGCCTCTCTCTATGAAGCAGCACGTGGTGCGGTCGCCTGCACTTCGGACACGGTCGCGCTCTGCAAGTAAACCCAGTGTGCTTACCTCTTAAGCATTTGAAGCATAGCTTCTTGTCCTTCGCCACCTCCCAGCGCGCGTCGAGTGTCGTCTTCTTGAATTTCTCACAATCTTGAATGTAGTGCGTTCCATTGCACATGCGGCAGCTCGGCGTGGTGGTGTTGGCGGCGTCTTCACATTTTTCCTCTTGGCTGGCGTTCACCATCTGTTTTCCCCTCCTTTGGGGCTTCTCGGGTAGCGCTGCGGACCCGCAGATGTCGGCCTCTCTGTTCATGAAGCGCTCCAATCTTGTAAGGATCGGCTCGTCTTCGGAGGTGGACGCGCTGAAGTCGTACCACCTGTACTGTACCTTTGCAGTGGGGAAAGTTTTTCAATTATAATCTTACCCACTTCCGGAGAGTGCAACAGGAACGGCTTCTTGAGCGCCTGGATCGTGGCAACCGCATTGCTGAGACGACTCGCCAAGATGATTACGTCCCTCGGGTTGTCGTCCAGCCTCGGAAGCACCTTCAGCTTCTGCAGCTCCACGTCCACTATGTCGTCCGGGCGGCCGAATCTTCTCTCGAACGTCTTCATGATAAGACCTGGATCGTCTGCTGCGTAGAGAAGGCTCCGGACCGCCTCCCTGGTGACTCCTTTCAACGCCTTCCTCAGGCGCACCGTGTTCTGTACGTCGGTGTGGGCCGCTGCACTCTCCTCATACGTTCTCATGAACGGTAGCCACTCCTCCGCAGTCCCGTCGAAATCTGTAAGAGGCCAAACGTTACGTGATGTGTCAATTTGCGTGCGTAGCGTGATGGCGTCAGCTAGCGCCCTAATTTGGCTTAGGGCATCCTCTTCTTTCTTCACTGGTGGGGGCTGCGGCGGGCATCTCAGGGGCTCCGGCGGTGGCCGGACCTCTTCATCAACAGGTGGGCAAGGGGCTTCGATCATCGTTGCTTCATTCAACCAATGCTCCACCTGGGCGGACCCGTCAAAGTCCTCTTCTGAGTGCGATGCGCACTCTAGTGCCATTTCGTACTCGGACTGCGCCAGTGCAGTCGCGAGTCGGGCTTCTTCCAATTTCCTCCGCTGTAGTTCAACGAGCGCCATCCTTTCCATCCTCCTTGAATGCGACCTCGTTTCCACAGGGCGTAGCGCGGCGGGTGCGGCCGGCGTCGCGGTCGTGTTGCGCACAGCGGGCGCGCGAACAGTCGCGGCGGCGGGCACGGGTACCGCGGGGTACGCGGCGGGCGCGGGGCGCGCGGGGTACGCGGGGTACGCGAGGGGCGCGGGCTCGGGCGCGGGCGGCGCGCGGTGCGCGGCGGGCGCGAGCGTCGCGGGGTACGCGGGGTACGCGAGGGGCGCGGGCTCGGGCGCGGGCGGCGCGGGGTGCGCGGCGGGCGCGAGCGTCGCGGGCCCGGTCGCGTGCGGGGCGCGTACTGTGCTCGTTGATGGCGTCGATCTTGTCCCAGAAGCGGTGGTGACCATGGCGGCAGTGGCCGCTGCGGCGGCGGCGGCAGCGGTGGCAGCTCTGGTCGTCTTCCTTGGCGCGGTTGCGCTCCTTGCGGCTGGCGTCGATGCGGCGCGAGGCGTCTGTCCCGATGTTGAACCGGGCGCAGAGTTCGCGACCGCCAACCCGCGAGTCGCCTGACCCAGTGGTGTACCGGGCGCAGGGTTCGCGGGAGCCGCTGGTGACACGGGGGGCTCCATCCCCTCACTCGTAGCCGTACTTGTAGCTGGAGTCTCCAGAGACCAATCCGTTGTCTCCTCTTCTGAACTCCCGTCTTCATCCCGTTCGGAGCGTGATGATCTTGACTTCGTGTCCTCCGGCATCTTCTTCTATCCGCGCTGCGAAGGACCAAAAAGACTGTAGGATTAACCTCCGGTTAGGGAAGCTGGCCTACGGGAACTGGGCTGGGTAGCCCCGCTGATTTCGAGACGGTGCCGGTGGGACGGGGAGAGGTCCTATGGTGGTCCTACTTCTTCCTAGGGGATGTTGATGGGAGTTGAAAGACTTCTTGAGGTTCCAGCTGTTTTATTCTTCCTTGTTTCGACTTGTTCCGAGTGATTTCCAGTGTGTCAGTACCACACACTGAACTTCAGTCCGGCCCTGGTGAGGGCACAGAGAGGGGCCTCGAGGCTCGGCCTCATTACCCCGGCGGCATCTCAAGGGGCGACAGCCCCTCGGTCAATGGGCTAGGCGCAAAGCTCTTTTTGCGCAGGCAATTTGTTTTTTTTTTTGGGCTGCGTATGTAGTTTTAATTTTTTTTGTTATTTTTATATATTTATTTTTTTTTTGTCTTTTTTTTTTAGTCCATGACTTCAGGGCGGACGTGGTCGGCTGGTGAGGCCGGGGCTGGGGCGGTGATAGGAGCGGCGGTGTCAGACATTGCAGGCGCGATGCGTTGGTGCTGGCCCATGATGGCGAGACCCCGCAGCGCAGCACTTTGAAGGTCGACGCCTGCCGCAATGGCCATCAAAAACTCGGTCAGGGCCCCAAACAGCATGGCTGCGGGGTCCGGTCGAGCCGCGTTGGTTTCGACGGGCGCGGTGGACGCGCCGGCGTCTGTGACGGTATCGATGGGGTAGAGGGTGAGGCGCGGGCGGGGCGCCCTGCGCTGGCCATATGTTGGCATAGGCGGTTGAGGTTGCGGTGCGGCGACCGGCATCCTGTAGGCGGGTGCCGGGGCCAGGCGTCGAGCGGCGACGGGTGGCCTTTCCGCGCGGGGAGCGGGAGGCGGGGCTGCTGTGGGCTGAAGTGGGGTGGAGGAGGCAACGGGTTTCCTCCTTCTTCCTCCCCTGGGCCTCCTCCTTCTGATGTAAACCGGCTCGCCCCGTATCGTGGCCGGGTTGGCGACGACTTCTGGGGCTGCCGGGGCTTCGGGTGGTATTGGCCTCGCGCCGGAGCACAGGGCAAGTCCTACTGTTTGCCGTGTGCTCACGGCCGCAGTTGGCGCAGGTGGGCTTGTCAGTGAGGGGGCGGGGGCAGTCGGCTGCGGCATGTTGGCCGCCGCAGCGGACGCAGCGCGTCGGGCGGTGGCAGTGGGCCGAGGAATGGCCGAATGCCTGGCACCGATGGCACTGCGCCACTCGGTTCGCCGCGCCGCGCCAGTATTCCACGCACACGCCCTGCATGTTGAGGAGCTCAGTGAGGCCATACAGGCGCACGAGCTCCCCCTCGGGCAGGCGGTCCAGCTGGGCGTGGAACAGGCAGCCGGCGCGGCCCTGCTTCGGATGGATGTGCTTAACAAACCGAACTGGGAACCCCAGGTCGGTCAGGGCGAGGGTGACTTCATCGGCCTCCGTGTTGGCCGGTAGACCGCGTATGGCCACCTTGGTGGGCAGGTCGGCGGAGACGGCGTAACTGAACCAGCTAATCGCCGGGGCATCCGCCATGGCCTCCACCAGGTGGCGCTGCACGGTACGGTACTCTTCGGGGCTGCGGGGCGTGAAGCGCACCCCTTGTGCTAGGGGGCGTGCGTTGGGGGCGTATCCCAGCTTCACCCTCAGCGCGGCGAAGTGCGATACCCAGTTGGGTAGGCACTCCACTACGATGGGAGGGTAAGCCCGGGATTCTGCCCTCGAAGCTGGGGCTGCCGGTGAAGCAGGGCGGTCGGTGTGTGGGGATGGAGGCGGCGAGGCAGCACTTGTTGAGGGCTGCGGGGTTGGGCGCGCGGCAGGCCCCGGATGGGGCGCCGCTTGCTGCGTGGCTGGGCGTGCGGCTGGCCCCGGTTGGGGCGCCGCCGACGGGTGGCGCTGCGTAGTTGGTGGTCCATGGGGTTGCTGGGCCGGTCTTACCCTGAACGAGACAGCGGGCGGGGGACGGGCGGCAAAAGCCGCACCGTAGCTCGCCGCGTCATCGTCCGGCGACTCAGGCTGGCCCAGGCGGCGGGTTGGCGCGCGATTGGCGTAGGGGTTGGCGCTCTCCTCGATGAAGGATTGCCTCATCTGAGGCGACGGCATCGCCATCATCGGCGGCAGCTCCAGGAAGGAGGTCCCCTCCTCCTCCGAAGATGAAGAGCTGGCGGATGGCTGGGCGGCAATGGGGTAGCGCGCTGATGCGCGTGGAGGCATATGCCCCGCGGCGGTCGGCTTCCGCGACGTCAGCGGCGTGCCTTGCAGCGGCGGGGATTCGTGGGAGGGAGAGGACAGTAGACACTGTCTCTTTTCCTCCTGGGTGTCTTCGGGACTCAGCAGGGCCCTGGATCCCGTTACTCCTGGCTGAGGACGGGGCGAAATCGCAGTTCCGCTCGCGGCCACATCTTCCGAGCCTGCGGGGGGTAGGGGGGTGTCGTTTGTGGACGACATCCGATCGCGTTTCCGGCGGCTCTCCATCGGAAATCCGGGGGAGGGGGCACGGGAGGGGGAATGGAAGGCAGGTAAGGTACACTAGGAGGTTGCAGTGACTAGCAGGGCGAAAACACCTAGCCGGGTGGAATCCCTAGGGAAAGCCCAGCTAAGGAGATTCTGCGACACTAGCACTAGTCATTGCGAAATGGATGGGTAGGGAAGTGGGAATGCGGCTGTTACTGCGCTGGACGTTTTATAAACAAAACGCCAGGCAGTAACTTCCACCGTACGGGATTGCGTGAGTGTACGCAGGGATCGCGTCCCGCGGGTGGAGAGACACACAGGTACTCACCGCGAGCGAGGGAATAGTCCAGCACTGCGGTCCGAGCTTCCTGCGTGTCTACACGGGGCACACTGGCACACTGCACTCGAGTCACTATCTCACTAAACACGTATGTAACGCACCTACGCGAGCCACGACCCGGGGTCTCGACAACGCCAGCGGGGCGACCCGGCCGGCGTCGGAGCTCCGCCGGGGGAGGGGGCTCGAGCGTGAGGTGGGGGGGGCACAATACGGAGCGGCTGTGACGCGCGCGCACTAGGCGAGTGAGAGCTGCAAACTGTTGTGTTGTCACGGGCAGGGCAGAGTGTGGTGGTGATTCAGTACCCACATTCTGGATACCTTACCTACCTCCGAGCTACACCGTGTAGAGGACGGCATATAATCGTTACAATTTACGCTTTGACTTTCACTATCATTTCTGAGGTTTCTCGGATACTATTTTAACATCTTAAGGCCTATCTGTTAACATTTGGTATCAAAATGTAGGTTATGAAGTAGGCTACCTAACTACCTACTTCCTATAGTTCTAAGTCTCGTACTTTTCCTAATATAATGAAGTTAGTATCAACATTCTTATAATCTCACATAATCTTATAGTTACGCGGCTTTATGCCCATCTTATCTTACTTTATACATGCATAGAAATATTTTACATAAAATGTGCCTTATTCTACGTCTTAGTGTCATCTAGGTCTTCTGCGTTGTCAACAATCTCCGTAACATCACCTAGCCTAGAGTGATAGATAACTGATAAGTTATGAATAATATAATAATAATTGTATATCTTTTTTAATCGTATAATTGTATATCTTTTTTAACTGTAAATCTTTTTTGTAAATCTTTAATTGTGTTTTGATGAGTCATAGACTCAGCATTTAATTAAGGTACCTTTTTATTGTACACTTTTTAATATTAGGTCCTTACATATGAAATTGGCGTTTTGTATGGGAGGAACAAAAAGTCGAATATTTTTTAATATAATATATTTAATTAATCAAAGTATGAACCATTATTTTCTATGCACTTTTGCCATCTTATAGGTAGTTAATTGATCCCTTTACTAAAAAAACCAGTCGGACAGGAATCAATAAAATCTTTGAAGGCGATTTGGACTGCCCCATCGGAGTTGAATTTTTTCCCTTGCAAGAAGTTATCCAAATTTCGAAAAAAATGGTAATCTGTTGGAGCAAGGTCCGGGGAGTACGGAGGATGTCTTAGACTTTCCAATTGAAGATATTCTAATTTAGTAGCCGTCTGTTGCGCAGTGTGTGGTCTAGCGTTGTCGTGAAGCAGCAGTGGCGTGGAGCGATTGACCAGCCTAGGTTGTTTAGCCGCTAGCTTTTCCATCATGGTTTGCAATTGCTGACAATAGACATCAGCCGTAATAGTCTGGCCAGATTTGAGAAAACTGTAATGAACAATACTGGCACTAGTCCACCAAACGCTTACAAGTAACTTTTTTGGGGTTAATTTTCGCTTGGGGCAGGATTTGGCTGGCTGGCCAGGATCCAACCATTGCGCTGAGCGCTTCCGATTATCGTAAAGAACCCATTTTTCATCACAGGTAATGATTCGGTTTAAAATACCTTCATTATTGTGCCGGTTTAGTAATGTAACGCAGCAGTCGACGCGCGTTTGCCGGTTTGCTTCAGTCAATTCGTGAGGTACCCACCTTTCAAGCTTTTTAATCTTCCCAATTTGCTTCAAGTGAATTAAAACAGTTTTATCACTAACATCGCAGCCTGCAGCTAACTCGGACGTGGTTTGCGATGGATCCGCTTCCACAATAGCCTTCAACTCTTCATTATCAACTTGAGTCTCAGGCCGTCCACGGGGCTTGTTCTGCAGGTCGAAATTTCCAGAACGAAAACGTTGGAACCAAAAACGAACTGTGTTTTCTTTTGCAACACGACCGCCATACACATCATTCACCCTTCGAGTTGTTTCCGCAGCACTAGTGCCACGGCGGAACTCGTACTCGTAAATAATGCGATATTTTAAGTTTTCCATTTTGTAAAATGAGTGACGCAAACAGAAAAAAACAGAAGAAAAAAAACAAATGAATGACGATCATCGAAGCACAAATACATGAGTCTATAGCTGTACAAATTTTAATTTGGAATTCCTTACCAAAGAGGAGAAATTTGTGATTAAAGTGGCCAGTACGAAAAACGAAAATTTCATATGGAAGGACCTAATATGTTTGATTTATGACAATAAAGAAATCTGAATCTGAATCTGAATCTAAAGAAAATCTCACCCGTTTGGTACTCGATGACATAACCTACACACGTCGAACTTATATGCATAGAAAACTCATTTATTTCGGAGAAAAAAATCTACCCTAAGGTTCATTGATGCGCCTGGTACCAGCCAGGTGAACTAAGGTGGACCATGGATGAATGGCTTACTGACACGACCGGGGAGAGGTTAGGCGCATGACCAACAGCTTAATGTGCTTTCCGAGGCACGGGAGTGTAACACCCCATCAACTTCCTGACTCCGGTCTGCTACTGTGATTTTTTCTTGCTAAAAAAACCCCAATAATAACTATTGGCTCGACCGGGGATTTGAACCCAGGACCTCACAATCAGCGGTTGAACATGCTGTCCGCTAGACCAACGAGGCAGTCAGAATATATAGGTGGACCACGGGCAGGGACCGATTATTTCGATATCTACCGGTAGATTATTTTCCACCAAAGCCTATCCAACCCCGGTATTCTCTAGTCCACAGGCCATCTCTCAACCACACAGCAGTTTTAACCCCTAGAGGGGTCTTCAACGGGTCCTATCACGATATCAGACCACGCAGAGAGCTCTACCGCCGCCGATTGGACCTCCTTGGCCATCCGCTCATCATGGCCAATGTTATACAGGACAGCAATAATAGTCAGTACCATCTGCCGAGAGAAGACGGATTGTAAGTAGCGGTTTAACCCCACAAACCTCAACCTCATCCTCAATAGCCTGTATTGGTCCACTCACTCTGCTGGACTTAGGCCTCTTCCTGATAAGTGCCTTATTGGCGTTTATCTATATTCGATAACCCCTCAAAGGGTCTACTAAATTACTTACCCGACTGGAAGATTTGAAAAAAAAAACAACTTATCTGCCATCAAGCTAAATTGCTGTGTCGGTTTGGTTGCCAGGGAAAAATCATCCGCACGCTTGTATGCCTAAGATAAGGGTAAAACGTGACGCAATACTCAATTTTGATGACCGAGCAAGCGAAGGATTCTAAAATTGAATCACGAGCGCAGCGAGTGATTCAAAATTAGAATCCTGAGCGTTAGCGAGGGAATCAAAAGAGCACGAGGTGTAAAATCTTTGCACTCGAGTGTAACACGTAACTTTTCATTCCACCTCAGCGAGGAAATGACTAAATGCAAAAATAAACTTCCTCGTCGCTAGAATCACTCATTTTAGTTTTTTCACTTGTTTTCAAGTTTCTTGTTTTTAATAAGGTTTAACAATGACGTGAAAAAATGCCGCGTAAAGAACCGCAAAAATGGCTTTTCCACTCAGATATTGAAGATTAAAAATACTCTTTCCGAGATGGTGGGATGAAAAATAGCTTTTTTGTGGTTTCTGCTTTTCGACCGACTTCAAAAGAGGGGGAGATTCGATACTTATAATGTTTGTTACCTCACAACTGATTTTTTTTTATTTGAAAGCTGGTGCTTCCCGTGTGGTCTCATTACAAAGTGGTCCCGTTCTGACAGGCATGCTTATTTTAATTGAAGTTGGTTTTTAGTTTTTTTAAAACAAACCCTATTATTAGTTTCTACCAAGGTATTTCAGTAGCGGATAAGTACCCTGTTTTTCAACTATTTTAAGAATTTTTCTACGAACTTAAAATATAATATTTTCAGGGAATTACAAAACGACGGTAACGCAAAAATTTCCTGGATCTTAGGAAAAGAAGCGTTTCTGATGTTAAACGCGACGCCGCAGTACATTTTCAGTTACCGGTATGGCTTCAAGGTGAACGGACAGTGGTCGGGATTGATTAATGATTTGAATACCGGGAGAGCAGATTTAGGTAGGTAGCCTACACTTAGGTATCTATTGATTAGGACCTACCTAATCAATAGATACCTAACTTATTCATTTTACACTTGACTATGTGTGACTATTTTAATTTCTATTGTAATTAGTTATGCTGATGGCAATAGGTACCTACCTATTGGCAATCCGAATTAAATAAATAAATTTATTAAGAGGCACCCTACGTGGAAATAACTCATTAGCCTGTTGTATTGTAATCGTTTTATTTTGTATAGCTTAGGCAGAGATGCGAAAGCAGAATTTGATGGTAGCACAGAGCAAGGAAAAAAACTATTAAATAAAAAAATAAAACTACACTGGGATCAAAAACAGCTTATGATAGGTACAAATAACTGCCCAATGGATTTTTGAAGATTCCTATGTTTAAACGTAATCTATACCTATTATATAAAAATGAATCCCCATTTGCCTTGGTTACGGCATCACGCGTGAACGACTGGACCAGTTCCGATAAATAATTTTCTGTTTTGTTTGTTATGGTCAGGAGAAGGCTCTTATGAAAGAAAAAACTAAGAAATTTTAAGAAAACCTTCATGCTTTAAATAATTATACTTTTTCAGGAACAAACGTGGTTGTATCAATCCCGGAACGCCTCGACGTAGTTACGTACACAGACACACTAGCCCCGCTCAAAGTGCGCTTCATATTCCGCCAGCCCCCTCTCTCCTACGCCGCTAATATCTACTCTCTCCCTTTCTCTTCTCGAGTTTGGGTGGCAGTAGGAGTTTGTTCTGTGGTTTCGGCTGCAGTACTGTTTGTGGCTTCTAGGTGGGAAGCTTCGGCTGGCAAGGTAATATATAGTATAGGTATGCTGGTCTTAAAACTAATACGGCCCGCGCTTTGTGTCCACCACAAAATAGGCGCGTTCCCGTAGCATTTTCTACTAACTCCTGCTCTATGGCTAATCCGCTACTGTAGCCATTGATTTATTCTTTGTATTGCACAGGACTGGAAATATAACTGTGAGCGTATGTGTTTGCATGTAGTTGTAACACATGCCAATTTTTTAGTAAGAGCTGGGAGAACGTAACCTATCTTCCCTTTTTGAATCAATGACTGTAGCTATGTTTTAAGTAACGTAAATCTATATATATATAAAAACAAGTCGTGTTTGTTACAACACTTATAACTCGAGAACGGCTGAACCGATTTGGCTGAAAATTGGTGGGGAGGTAAACGGTATCCCGGGGACGGACATAGCTACTTGAATAGAGCGTGCGAAGCCGCGGGGCGCAGCTAGTTACGTATAAAAGGACGCGCCAACAAAGTGGTATGGGCGGTTTGTTTACGTTTATGCTCCATTCAAAATGGATGTGGATACGATATAGGTGGGTGTCCGCACAACATGTATTTCTCATCCACTCTCAGCTTCTTTATTTACTTACTACAATTTAGTTATATTTATATCGCATTCACTGCCGTCAACCCAGTCTGTTTAGTAGTGGTGGCGTTTACCTCCAAACATCCAAACGTCCATCTAAACTTCTTGCATTCTAGTTTAACTTAACCAGTAACTCTATATAATATAAGTGAGCTCGTTTATTTTCAGAGTGCAACGCAGTTGGACGGTGGAATCGGCGATGCTTTGTTTTTGACGATGAGCGCTCTGAGCCAACAAGGATGCGTTATGGAACCAAGCCGGAATCCAGGTAAGAAGGCATCCTTTCTAATTTCCGTAAGGTTTACATATACGCCTCAGCTAACCGCCTATATTGGTCCACTGCTGGACTCATGGCTCCACTGATAAGACGCCTATGATAGGCGGCCTATCTCATGAAGAGGTAATGCCCATAATACCCACGCTGAGCATGCGGGTAAGGGATCGCAGTTCGGTGGTAGAACTATTCTGCAGGCGCTGCTAGCCTGCCCCCGGTGGATATCCCTTAGTCGCCTCTTACTACATCCGTGGGAAGAGTTAGGGTAGAGCAAATTCTACCACCGGTACCACAAAGCTACCAGCGCCACACAGCTAGAGATGGGTTTATGCCGGGTATTTACAGGGCGGATTGAGTAAATGCCTAATAACATTGATTTATTAAAAACGAAGATGAGGCACTGGTTGCTCGAAAGTGGCAACCTCAAATTGTGTAAAATTGTGTTCTCCCACATCAGTCACCGTCTGACCGGCGGCGGCACGGGCGGTCGTGATTCGCGTGAAATATTGTTGTCTTAGTCTCACTTCGGTCCTAGATACGTCTTTCCGTCTTTGTTCTTTGTATTGCACAGGACTGGAAATATAACTGTGAGCGTATGTGTTTGCGTGTAGTTGTAACACATGCCAATTTTTGAGTACCTAAGCGTTGGGAGAACGTAACCTATCTTCCCTTTTTAAATCAATGTCTAATAAACGTCTTTTTATGCCTTATAAATGCTCGATGACAGGGCAGAAACTACACTTCTAGGCCCATATTAATAAGAAAACGCCATTCCTTTTATAATCACAACTTACTATAAGAGTAGTTAATCTCAGAGTAAGCTTGTGGTAACGTAGTTTTAAAAACAGTATTATTAAACCTGGAATAATGATGGAGTAGGTATACCTAACTTATTCCTCCGGTTAGGGCTGAAAACAGCATAATTGATCAAATGTACCAACATAAAAATGCTAATAAGTGACTTTTTAAGTAATTTTCAAAAATTGAGGATAGTCTCTGGGAATAATTGGAAAAAAGATGACAATGATCGACAAGATGACAAGAGAGAATGACATAAATGAAACAGTTTTTGAAATTTTTTATTTACATAATCCATGTAATAAACATTTTGGAATTCGGAGTATTGTTTATTGTGAGCCAAAAGCGTGTGCGATCAGCTAATGTGACGAGAATTGTATCGGATGGGAAAAGTGCTACCTAAAGCATAGCACGTCCTCACCGCACCTCAAGAGCCTACAATTGGTCCACTGCTGGACGCAGGCCTTCCCCTGACAAGCGCCGTTGGCTTTTATCTCTTGGGGGGTAATGCTCATAATTCCCACGCTGGCCATACGGGTTGGGGATCGCTGGGCGGTGGTTGTTCTTCAGGAGGCACTGCTGCCTGCCGCCAGCGGATATCCTTTAGTCGCCTCTGACGACACCCGCAGGAAGAGATGTTGCAAATTCTGAGCCGATTCATCACACGGCAAAGATTTGGCGTCTTCACACACGTATTCGTAATGATGAGCAGAACCTGCACTTCACGCATTTTCATTGAATTACCTACGCTATGTATGCCTTTATGAATAAGCGCATACAAATAAATACATAATACAAATGAAAGACCTTGGTTTTATTTATTTAAAAGATTATTTAGTAGTCAAGTTGAAGTAAATAATTTAAATTTTCTCTCCTCGAGCCCATGTTCTGATGGCACAGTACAAACTCAGGATTTGCGAGATGATCAACTATTGATAAGGTTTTCACTGTTTCACGCGTCTTGTGGTTTGTGGATTCTTAAGTTTAATTTTCTCCTGTATTAATGTTAGATCTTGAATGTAGCAGTCTTCCAAATCACAAAAAAGAAGAATACACTATGTACTATCACAATAGATATTTGTTTCCTTTCTCACATCTGACGTAACAGACAAGGACAATAACGACTAAACTTAGAGGCTGGAACTTTTTGGAGGTTTTATGTCACCTTACTCCATAACTAAACTAGCCTGAACGACGGAATAAAATTTACTTCGAGACTACCTCTCTTACGAAGTTATTGTATTCTCTTTGCTCGGAACAGCCTACTCCTTCATAATTCTCTGTTTATTAGTACAAATTTTACCTAAACTGAGGAATAGCGGTGGAGTAAAGTTACGCACTCGATAATCGGATTTTATAAATAAGGCCACTAGTCTTTAAACATTTTGAATTTATTTCAAGAATTTTCTTCAATTTAAAGTATTAGGTATAAGGTTTACTTCGTGATGTCTGAGAGTCAATATTATATTATTATTAAGTAAGTATGAATAAGTGGTACCTTGAAGCAATAAAAACCATGTACCTACTTAACATCTTAAGAATAAAACATTAATACGTAAGTACGTACGTAGCGTAGCTTGTAATACTTTAAATTGAAAAAAATTCAAAATGTTTAAAAACTACAAGCGTAGTTTCGCCCTGTCATTTATTCAATCCGCCCTAAATGCCCGGCATAAACCCATCTCTACACACAGCATGTTTTTGCAGTAGGCTTTTTTTATTAGATTTTATAATCGGTTCGCCTGATTTCCTTTTGTTATATTCCGCGCCTGTGTTGAGGTTGAGGTCACAGGCGGCTAAGTAGGCGGTAGTAGGATTCGGGCATCGTTTGACATCCAGAACGAGTCCTTGAGTGGTGGGAAAAACAAAACGTAGTGTAGGAAACACCGGCCGTGTGGCTATAGGTAGGGATAACTTAATACTGCAAGATGGGGAGGCCTAGGTATGTCCGGAAGTGGCTAATGATTCTGAGACCCTATGAGCACGAAGGTAACATCTTAGAATGCCAGTGGTTTACGGTTGTTTTCATATCTACCTGCAGCGTGGTTGGTGTTCACAGGTCGCATACTTAACAGTTTAGTGGGTGTTCGTATGTCGTATAACAGTGTGGGTTACTTGTTTCTGAATTGGTAACACTTTTTCTCTCTTTTTCACAGATTAACACTTTTTGTGTGTCGGTCGGGTGGGTATATGTATGTATTTATCTATATATATATAAAAATGAAACCCGTTTTCCGTTGTCACGACATAACATGAAAACGATATGGCTGATTTTTTTTTAAATGTTCGTTGAAGTTCAAGGATGGTTTTTACGGCGAGGAAAAATCTAATAATTGCCGGGAAAACACCTATAAACGTTTCCATAGGAACAACGCGTGCGAAGCCGCGGACAACAGCTAGTATAAGTATAAATGTATAAGTAGGTATATATGGTGATTGTACAATTATAATCAGTAGGTATTTAAATTTTATTTTATTTTGTATGTAAGATTTGTATTATCTAACTACATGCACACGGATCCCCATGTTCAATCCAACGATCCTATCCATCCACGGTTGTCTGGTAGAGATCGCTCTTGAGCGATAAGACCGCCAATTGTCACATATTTTGTAATGTTTATTTTGTTTGTTAATTATGTTTAAGTGTGCAATAAAGAATTTTCTATCTATCTATCTCGCTGATGACGGCGCATGCCTCCCTAGGCATCTTCGGTGTCCCAAGGTAGAGTAGTCGCTGAGAAGCTATGCTATCGCACTCTACAAGCACATGCGCGGCCGTCTCCTCTGCGTTCATGCACCCTCTGCATAGGGGCTGTGCGCGATATCCAGATTAAATATAGGTGTATCTTAAGCAAGCAATGTGTTGGTGGGTGTTCGCAGGTCGTATAACAGTGTTGTGGCTGTTCGTAGGTCGTATAACAGCGTGGTAAGTGTTCTCAGTCGTATAACAATGTTGGATGATCGCAGTTCGTATACGTGTGTGGAGAGTGTTCACACGTCGTATAACAGTGTGGTAGGTGTTCGCAGGTAGTATAACAGTGTGGAGGTGTTCGCAGTTAGTATAACAGTGTGGTAGGTGTTCGCAGGTCGTATAACAGTGTGGTAGGTGTTCGCAGGTCGTATAACAGTGTGATGGGTGTCTGTAAGTCGTATAACAGTGTGGTGGGTGTATGCAGGTCGTATAACAGTGTGATGGGTGTCTGCAAGTCGTATAACAGTGTGGTGGATGTTCGCAGGTCGTATAACAGTTTGGTAGATATTCGCAGGTCGTATAACAGTGTGATGGGTATTGGAAAGTCGTTTATCGGTGTGGAAGGTGTTCGCAGGTCGTAGGTATAACAGTGTGGTGGGTGTTCGCAGGTCGTATAACAGTATGGTGGGTGTTCGCGGGTCTAATGGCGCTGCACGCGGCCTACTCTGCTAACATCGTCACGTTGCTGCAAGCCCCCTCCCACTCCGTCACTACGCTGCAACAGCTCGTCTCTTCTAAGATCACTCTGGCGGCTTACGATGTTGATTATAACCATTTTATATTTAAGGTGAGTAAACAAAAATCAAGTCAAGCACTCAAGCTGAAGACAGGGCGCTATGGCGCTCATTAGGGGAGTCCTGTGTCCAGCTGTGGACTAGTATAGACTGATGATGATGATGATGAAACAAAAATACCTTGCACGGAGACAAGTCGACAGGTGGAGCAAGACGCTACAGTTAGCGTTAGGTATTACTGGACAGATTGAAAAAAATATTTCATCATTAAAAAGTACTTACTTTTCAGGGTGTGTCATAGACTTTATTTTATCGCGGAATTCCCTTTTCCCCAGGAAGGTCCAAGAGCTTCCTTTCTATACTTTACTAGCGGCGTCTCGCGGTTTCACCCGTGTAGTTCCCGTTCCCGTGGGACTGCCGCGATAAAATATAGTCTGACACTCCCTGAAAATCTCTCCCTATTTTATCCCAGAATTCTCACGAGAACGGCCCGAGAACTATGCGGGTGAAACCGCGAGGCGCTGCTTAAGTAATATAATAACACAGATAATATAATATTATACTAGTAGTAATAAGTAAAAATAGATACCTAGCGGCGTCACACTAAGTGCAGACCTTCAGTGCCTTAATTCGTAACATACCTACCCACATTTGCTAATCTTGCAATTATTTCAGCTTTACAAAGATCCAGTCCGTGTGGCAGTGTACAAGAAAATCGAGCCGGAGAAAGGGAAACCGCCATTCTACAACTTGAGTGAAGGCGTCGAAAGGATTCGTCGGGTAAAGTTAAATGAATCCTTATTTTCAGTCTCATAGATACGAATTTTAGTAGGGAAGGGGGGGGGGGGGGGGGGGGGGGGGGTCATAACGGGGCCGCGAGGCACGACGGGGCCACCCACACCTACAAGTAACTACACACATTGGCTGTGTTTTGTTTTCGCCATTAAGAGGGTATTTTGCAACGAACTTAAGTGCGGTAGTGATCGGCGACCAGAGTGCACGCGTTTATTTTTGACGACCAATTCTTTTTTCTGGCAATATTTCATCTAATTTTGAATGGTTACCAAAACGCGTCTAAAAAGGTAAGTGGTTAGATTACTATAGTTTCTTTAATGTGTATTACTACCAACATCAACTATTGATATGTTTTGAGCAAAATCACTCTGACCTTGAATTCAATTTTTTGTTTGTTATTTTAAATTCTGTTAGACATGGGGGCATAACGGGGACATGGCTATGAGGCATAATGGGGTACCCTGTTGTGCCCCGTCCCCATTTTAACGCCCCCGTTTTAAGCAAATCAGCAGGTTTCAGAAAAGCAGCTCAATTGCACGGTGTTCCACTGACCACATTGGCGCGTTACGTTGCAAAAATAAAGAAGGGCGAGGTATCTCTTAATTCAGCTCCAGGTAACTTTAAACCCGTATTTTCCAAACAAGAAGAAGAGGAGCTTGTTAGGTATGTAAAAGATATGGAGAAACGATTATTTGAATTGACAACTGTCATCCTACGAAAACTAGCCTATCAGCTCGCAGAAAAAAATGCTAAGACTCACAATTTTAACCATGTTAAAAAGAAAATATGGAGAAAATATTAACTGGGTACCCCATACTACGATGGAGTTTTCATGAGTTTTGTGAAATTAAAATTAAAAATATTTTTTGATTTCTTACTTCACCAAATTCGGTGCCAAATGATTAATTAATAAGTAACCAAAGAGTTGTCATTAGTTTTGATTAAAAAATATTTTATCTTCATTGTTTATTTCCCTTAACGTCCCCGTTATGCCCCCCCTCCCCTACATAGTAGCGCCGCGACGACGCTTCTCTTTTTGAAAAAACTACCTTACCGCTATAATTTCAGGGTCTATTTGCCTTTCACTGTATGGCCGAACAAGTCTACCGTCAAATTGAACTAACCTTCATGGAAAATGAAAAGTGTGATCTCATGGAGATCGACTTTATGAATACTTTCAATCCTTACGCGCCTATGAAGAAAGGATCGCCTTATTTGGAGCTGATGCGTGTAGCGTGAGTTACAGACCGTCCGGTCCGTTCCACCTAGTTACATTGATGTAACTAGCTGGACATTTTTATTCCAAGTAGTTACATTATTTAAAAATGTAACTTTAACGTAACTAATGAGACTCTTTTGTTCCACCTAGTTACACCGTAGATAGGTACCATCGTACAGTTAGGTAGGTTGGTCTCATACAGTACAGCCGAAATTAGGAGTTTTATTTTCAATTGTGTGTGTGAGCTATTCTATTCTAATGTATGGTAAAATGTGCGTCAAAATCTTAAATATTTAAATTATTGTAATGTGCGCTCTCTAATCCAGAATCATAAATATTCTCAGATCCAAGACAAATTTAAACCCTGAAAAGATCAGAATTTGTCTAATTCATTTCCAGCCGTTCTGAATTTTATAACTACTGATTTCTGACATTCCGGCTGTATGAACCCAGTTTAGCTTAGTCACTTTAGCCAACTTCACTCAGTTTAGCAAACACATCTTAGCAACGTAAACGGACTGAGGCCCAAGGATGAGTTTTGCATGAAAAGTTAAGTTCTATTGCGACAAGTCGAAGACGCTGTGGCGCTAGAATAGGCGTATGTCCAGCAGTGGACAAACATAGTCTAAGAATGATGATGGCGCCTTGTAGCGCCCCTACCGAATTCCGAAAGAAACTACTTTGCAATAAGTAGTTTCTACGAACTCTTCAGACTTGCTACAATATTTCGTCCATTTACAAACTATCAGTAGTCGTCCTGTAACTTTATTTAAATTATTATTATTTCAGTCGCTTTTTGTGGAAATTTTTAATTACCCTTCAGTATTTAGTCACTATACCTATTCATTAAGTTAGCTGTTAATTTCCTGAATATTGTTAAAATAAAATAAAATTTTAATTCACATTGGAATCTCTTTTTACCCCGTTTTTTGCAACTTTATCAATTTAGCTAACTAAGCTCAGAATCTAAGCTCAGTTTAGTCAGCCAAAAAAAAGCTAGATTCTCCTAACATTTTCTAGGTTTAAACGCATCAGAGAGACCGGTGTCTGGTCCGCTGTAAACCGGCGTTATCAAACGCCCCAGCCGCGGTGCGTCGGCCATGTTGCGTCGTTCTCAAGCGTCGGCGCCAACGAACTGAAGCCTGTGCTTACACTGATGGCTATAGGGATAGCTATATCTGTGTTGATGTTGGGTCTGGAGATCTTGACGCATTCTTTGTAAGTATTCGAATTAACTAAAATCTGGGTCCCTAAACATCAAACTCCCCAGTCGCGATGTGTCGGCCATGTTGCTTCTCGACTTAGTTTCTAATATCTGAGGTTCTCGACCTGGGCTAACACTGATGGCTACAGGGATAGCTATATCAGTGGTGATGTTGGGTGTGGAGATTTTGACACATTCTTTGTAAGTATTCGAAAGAAGTAAAATTTGGGTCCCTAAATATCAAACCTGCGCTATCAAACTGCCCAGTCGAACATTTTTGGGATTTTATTTCATTTCTTAATTTTACCAAAGTCTAAAATATATCTAACTTTTGAACTTATGAATATCGTAGAACAATACATGGGGGTTAAATCGATAGGTGCCGAGGTCCCCCACCCCCCCAGCCACCGATGATCTACGCCTCGTGTTACACACTGTATGTTAAAGGTGTGGATATTTGTACTGAGATCAATTGAGATGATTCTTGGTTATTGTTTGTGAAACTTAGCATAAAGAAGTGTGTACTAGTAAAAGATATAGTAATTTTACAATAGATTTTAATGAAAAATTCCTTACGCTAGCAATAAATAAATGCCGAAGTTAACATTAAAATTTTACATCCTCAGGAAGGCGAAGATAGAAAAGCGTCGCAAAATAACATTTCACCAATGAAGCTGTAGCGTAGTAATAAAACTAACCTATCAAATAAAAATTTAAGCTTACACTGCAGTTTTCTTTTACAGAATCCTAGAAATCGGCGCAATGATAAAGATATAGAAGATAATTAATATCATCCAGGTACAACGCAAACATATTCGCAAGGAATATCTTAATCAAGGAAACAAAGAAAACTGATTTAGATAATATCCAATTCATCTTAGGCTCTGCCCAAAATCTATATGAATAACTCACATAAAGAAACTCTTACTAATTTTAATACAGGTTGAAGTTAAAGGAGATTTCGTAATAATAGAAAAGAATGGAGAAGGAAAGTGGAATTGTCCTTCTTTAGGACAACACAGGCTGAATTTACAGTTACGTTGACGTTTACTCTTTACGTTTACGTTTACGCTAACGCTTAGCCATAAGCGGGAAGCGGTCAGAGCTTTCAGTATAGCGTAGACTGAAACTCTTCTGGAGCCGAATTCTGCTAACCAATTACTATACTGAGCGTTCACCGTATCATGTTCTGCTAACCAATTGCTATATTCACCGTATGATGTGCTGTGAACCGTGACGTATATTATTTAAAGTATGAAAGTAAAACATTAATCTGTGGTGGGGTACATACAAGTTTAAATAATGTTAACGACCAATCACCAAGTGCGGCAAATGCTACATTTTATATGGCAGCACCGTAGGTAATGCTGCCAATTCCCATCACACAGAGTTTATTTTGTCCATAGTTGAAAGAAAGTCTGTGCTTGCGTTCTCAGATGATCATTGTTATGGTAAAGCGAATTATTTAATGGAATTAGATCCTTGATCGTTAGCGTAACTTGTAGATTCAGCCTTACTCCCGATTTCCAAAGCGGAGATTTGTAAAAATAACCGATAGAAAACTAATAATTACCTTACGGTTGTGCTTTAATAAAAAAGTTATCTATGTAGTGTGTATTTTAGAAATTCGCTTATTCCTTTTCCAAACAAAAGTTAGAAAGTACGTCATTACAGGTCATTTCTCACGCGTCTAGCGATCTATCAATCGGGAGAAAGTGCGATTCCTACCTCGTACCCTCGAAGGCCTCAAATGACACTCGCAATAGGAATTGGGCACTTTCTCGCCTAGTGTACAATTTACTATAGTACAACCGTTGTCTTGTACCCATAACACATGCTTTGCTTAACTTGAGGGTAGATTACGCTGTGTGAATTATCCAGCATTATTAATTCTCTCCGCTTTGGAGTAATCCGGCCTTAACAATAATATCAAATCATATCTTCCAGTGAACTAACTACACTTGCAACTATACTAGGTGCCAGATAACATGGCAATACAGGTTGTTGACATATCCTTCAGGAAAACATAAAAAGGCCCTTAAAATTTTGCATTTTTTAGATATCTACAGTTCTTTGAAAACTTATAATGATTATGTGAACATACAATTATAGATCTATATAATTTTGAATTTATAAACGTTTTCGACACTTAAATTCTTTATGTTACACACAATTTATAATATTTTGTTGCCAGTTCATTAAAAAAGTAAAAGTCAATAATTATTTCAAATAAAAAAATTTTGGTTTGTGTTTGTTGTCTGTTGCTTCCTATTACGCTGTACCACGATACTCTAAGGGACACCGGTATCGCCGTAGGTTTGTATGGAAAACGACAGAACAGCGATAGTTTTACTCCTACTGCGGAGGTGAAAAACCTGGACCCCAAGTCTGCTATTACAATAGTGTCAGAATGGTCAGTTTGGAAGGAACTCATTCCCCTTATGTCTTATGTTAAGGCGCATACCCGAGCCAATCTGACAGCAATTCCTATTTTATCATATTTTTACATCATAGGAATTTTTAAAAATCCTACGTTCAGTTTGTGGTATCTATTATAAGCTATTTTTTAATACCTTTTTTATAATTTTATCTCATATAGTTTAGGAGGAGATGCAAAAATTGAGTTTGGTGGCCAAAAAGCGCAACTTCGTATCTCTTCCTAAGCTTTACAAAATGAAACTATTGCAGAGGCATTAATAAATAGCTTATAATAGATACCACAAACTGAACGTAGGATTTTTAAAAATTCCTGCGTTCAACGTAGGTAATAATAAGATATAATAGTTGGGGGCGCCACTTTCGCTGGTGTATGGGCCTTAAGTATAATGACGCCATTATATTAGTAGATTACCAAACTTGTCAAAATCAACAATTATAAAATCAATGATAGACCATTCTGACACTTTTGTAATAGCAGACTTGCGGCCATCATTTTCTACTAACGGGTTTTATAATAATGGCAATACGACAATGCCATTATGACACAATTCTATTACGAGACCATTGTCCGACCAATGAACGACCATTATGAATTTAGCAGATTACGAACTTTAAGCAAAATGACAATGGGATCGTGTTGGAATGACGAATATTATAAAAAATAGCAGACTTGGGGCCCTGTATTGCCACCTTATTTGGCATTTAGTTATAAACCGGCTACTTGAGCAAGCCACTGTCTTCAGCTAGAGTTTTCTCCCTGATCAGCGTGTTGAGATGCTCAATGAGTCCCTCTACAGACATCTCTCCGTGAACCTGGTTGTCTCGTGTGCGGACGTTGACAGTCCCGGCGTTCTTTTCGCGGTCTCCTACCACTGAAACGAGTTAAAATCAAATTTATTTATTTACTAGCTGCGCTATTCATATGGAAACGTTTAAAGGTGATTTTTATCCCACGGGAACTGATTTACGGGATAAATAGCCTATGTTTTATTCCAGGATTAGAATCATCTGTATGCAAAATTTTAGCTAGATCCGTTCAGTAGTTTTGGCGTGAAGAGGTAACAAACATCTATCCATCCATACATCCATACATCTATACATCCATATTTCGCATTTATAATTTCGCATTTATAATATTACTAGCTGCGCCCCGCGGCTTCGCACGCGTTGTTCCTATAGAAACGTTTATAGGTGATTTTCTCCCACGGGAACAGATTTACGGGATAAAAAGTAGCCTATGTTTATTCCAGGATTAGAATCACCTGTATGCAAAATTTCAGCCCGATCCGTTCTTTAGTTTTGGCATGAAGAGGTAACAAACATCTATACATCCATACAAACTTTCGCCTTTATAATATTAGTGTGATAGCAATCATGTCCATCAAAATCACATTTTTAGGAAATCTACATGAACGTTGCAACATTCTGGATTAGAGTTTTTATGTGTAAAAGTTAGTACTTTACAATATTAATTATTCATTTGGTCCTCATATAATTATTCTAGTAAGTTGCGATACAGAGGAAATGAATTAATTTAATTTGTAGAAAAACTGCTTCTGGCCACGTGGTTCGACCGGATGGTTCGATCAATCGGACTACGTGAACTATTTTTTCCAGTTGGTTCGATTAATCGAACCATGTGTTTTTGAGACTCCCGATAGTTCGATCAATCGGTAAGGCTTGGCACAAACGGACCACATCGGCCACCGCCGTCGGTCGGTCCGGTGGTCTCTCGCTACAGCCACAAGACACTGCTGTATCGAGTGACCGCCGGCGACGACGCGTGTACGGCGAGTTGGTACAAAATTTATGAAAAACCGCAAAAACCTTATCGCCGCCTACGGTGGCTGAGGTCAGTGATCCGTTTGCGCCTAGCCTTTACACTTCCAGCAGGGGTATTTTAATTCATTCGATTCGATTCCGAAACAAAAACGTCGGATTCGAATTCTATTCCGACGAATCTACAAAACGCTATTTTGATTGCGCCTCGGATCGGTAATCGAATGTTTCCGAAACGAATCCGCGGGTTGGTAGAAAATATAAATTTACGGAGACAGTTTCGAAATAGTAGAAAATAGTAGAAATGCTTATATGGAATATTCTTGAGTAATTTTACATTCTATTTATATCTTTTTAGCATATTTTAAGTATCTTAATCAATAAATAAATCATCGGGATTTAAATGACAACAATAACAAGAAACACTTCAAATTCACACCCAGTTATAAGTTAGTTGAGGAAACTAACTTCGATAACCATGACTTCGTACCGTTACTTGGTTAAAAGTGTTACCAACTTTACTAGACTTCTCGCCAAATCTAGCGGGTTAAAAGTATCAAAAAAAATGTTTCAGAAATCTTTTTAATTTATTTGTTTTTTAGTCTAGAATAACATACGTCGAGTCCTAATTACAAAAATTGATGAAGGGTACGAAGCTCTCCCGAATCTCAGCGGACGGCCCATGCCAATTTGTTGTTGTTTCACGTCGAATGAAATGGGGCGCTCTATGAGTGAAGCGCGTCTAACCATCAAATACAAAGCTGTGGCTGTGTGAAGAGTGTGAGAAGAGTCGTGGGAAATGAGGGCGCTCGTGTCCCAATTGACAACTTTTGAATAGAAATGCTCGGTGATTAGTTGAAATTCGGAACTAAACCAGGGATTCGTTCGGGCTTGCTGAATGAAAGCTGTTGTTGGTTCGTATGTATGAGTGAGAAAGCGTGTCTGACCATCAAATACAAAGGCGGTGAGTGACGGTGGAATCTGTTCAAAAACAGAAGATTCGTGGGAATTGAGGGCGCTCGTGTGCCGGTTGACAACTTTTGAATAGAAATGCTCGGTGATTTGCTTGAAAATGACTCGATTTAGTGGTCAAAATATGGCAAATTAGTTTCGCTCTCATTTAAAGATCATAATGTTTTTAGCTACTTTTCATGCGGTTTTGTATGGAAAATTTCAATACGATCGGGGACATAGTGTCAATGAAGCGGAAAGTACGTTCGTATGGGGGGGCTAAAATCAAACTATTATCTGACGAATACAAGTTATGTGAACAATACAGACGTTTTCGTAGAAATAAAAATAAAGTTTATGACATAATTTTTAATCAGTGTTGGAAATACTTTTTCCGAATTCGTTCGCGGTTGTTCTCAACATTTGAGTTGAACATTGTTTTTAGATTTTTCAATTTGTGTTTGTGTTGTGAAGTGATACAAGTGGAATTACTATGCTATGAAAGCAAAACGAGCATTACATTATATTATGTATAAGCTTATCTATCTAATACGCACTAGCCACTAAATGATTGTGTTATGTTGATTGTCGATAGAGGTGAACCTACCAACTTTCTATGATCATGATCAAGTGCTACTTCAGAGTGCCCGAGTATCACCGGAGCAACGTAAGAAGAGTTTATGTTGGCCTATGCCGACCTCGCTCACGGCCGAGTCACAGCCCCCGACGCAGCGAGAACGAAGAAAGTTCTTCAACAAGAACTTGCTTTGGTTCCCAATTCGCTGGGGTACAAAGCTGCCGGAGAAATGGTGAAAAGTAAGTATTGTCATTGTTTTCTACACTTATTAATATTATAAGAGAAAATATTTGTATGTATGTAACAAATAAACTAAAAAACTACGATTTCAAACATTTGTTTACCATTACAATGCTTCTCTGATTATCCCTGAGTAACATCATCACCCTATATTAGCCCACTGCTGGACATCTCACTAATGAGCGCCATAGCACCCTGTCTTCAGCTTGATGCACCCAGCATCTCCCTGTAGTCTTTCACTTTCTGGGTAACATAGGCTATATTTATTAAGTACTAGGAAAAATTAGGGATTGTTCAACACAGAACATACATTTACCCTATGTTTATCTTATAATTATGTGCTGCTAGTATATTACTTATTGTGTGTATGCTTTGTAACATTACTATTATTTATTACAGTGCTGTGAAGACTGGAAGTTGGACACCAAGGCAATAAAAATTAAAAACAATCAAGCAGGAACCGGTGGTGGTTCAGCCCCTGCACCACTCTCCAAAATGGAAAGCACATTACCTAAATAGGTTGGCTGTCAATGTGGCCTCGGTTGCAACTGCCGTACTGGCAATTGCAGCTGCAATTGAGAAGCGTTAGAGATAAAGATTAAGGTGAGATACATTTCTTTTTGTGATTTATATAGGTAATTTTGATTGATGTAGTTATGTAATAATGCAATACATTAGAATCATTTATTTATTAGGTCAGACCAAACTTGGATTCCTCTGCGGTGAACATCATTGTTTATATCCAGTGATATAATGTTCTCCAGCCTCAATATCTGCAGGGTCATCTGATTCAATTTCAGACTCTTGACGCTCTTGCACCAGAATCACCTCAAAGTTATGTTAAGTTGCCTATTATATTTGATTTCTGATAATTACTTGCATGTTTTTGTTGCAGTTGCTAACCAAGAAGCCAGCAAGGAGCTGTTTCGGAGATAATTGCCATTCAGTCTTTGACTGCACTAGTCCTTAAAATGAAAGCATCATGTGTGCTGCCTGGATATCTTGATAATATGTTTAATATTATCAAATCCCTATCACATACCTAAATATCATAATATCTTAAACAAATGTTGCAATTGTTAATTATTTATTTATTTCAATAAAATATACACCTACATACAGCTACATTTGAATTATTTGCTCCCTTTCATTCCTGGCAACAGGGAATTTGATACACATGCACAACACTTGTGGCAAATTTAGCACAGCTGTAGTTTGGCTCGTCGCTTTTGAAGCGGATGCCTGCCTATCGCTAACACCAGCATCCCTCCCATCAGGATTTTGATAGCTATCTTGAGCATAAAAGTGAAGAGCTGCTAGAAACTATAAAAAAGAAGTAAATAATTAGGTAGGCAGGTTGATCTCATCATGACACTTACTTTCCATAAGTTATACCTAGTAGGTGGACTAACCTTCCTCAATACAATTATTAGAGACCTACTTTTAGCTCTACAGGCATTGCATTTGAGTATTTTGTGTCACTACAAGAGCCCCTCAACTCCTCAATCAACCCCAGAGCTATTGTCGGTGTAAAATAGAGGTAGGTAGCTCATGAGTGAGTTGGAAGGGGTTCGACATATCTCGCAGCGTGCAATGAAGAATGATAGTTCTTTGTCGCGAACTGTGGATGTTTCGTTGAGCTCTCTCTCTCTCTCCCTTACGAGTAGGTACGTAGGTATTTTAATTCGTCGGAAAGGCCGTCGGATTCGAATTCGGAATCTCTTTACGAAGAACGCTATTTTAAACTGTCGGATTCGAAAACTTTTGACATTCGAATTCGGATCCATCATAGGATAGTTCCCGACAGCCATTCAGTGTCGGAAACGATTCCGCCGGAGTATTAGATTCTTTGTTATTGTTGATATTACTTACTTATCGGATTTAGATTCAAGGAAAACTCATTTTATTAACAACGTGAGCATAGGAATAATATCTTGATCGAAACGAGAGAAGTTTTACCTATTTCAGTACCTATTCAATCGAGGATTTTCTGCCACTGTTTATTTTTTAGGTTGTTTACAAATTGAGTAAACAATAGCTTTGTTTCAAACCATAAGTTGCTGTTGAATACCTAGATGGAGCATATACCTACTCGTAAGGGAGAGAGAATAGAGCTCAACGAAACATCCACAGTTCGCAGCAGAGACAAAGAACTATCATTCTTCATTGCACGCTGCGAGATAATGTCGAACCCCTTCCAACTCACTCATGAGCTACCTATTTTACACCGACAATAGCTCTGGGGTTGATTGAGGAGTTGAGGAGCTCTTATAGTGAGACAAAATACTCAAATGCAATGCCTGTAGAGCTAAAAGTAAGTCTCTAATAATTGTATTGAGGAAGGTTAGGCCACCTACTAGGTATAACTTATTTAAAGTAAGTGTCATGATGAGATCAACCTGCCTACCTAATTATTTACTTCTTTTTTATAGTTTCCAGCAGCTCTTCACTTTCATGCCCAAGATAGCTATCAAAATCCTGATGGGAGGGATGCTGGTGTTAGCCCTAGGCAGGCATTCGCTTCAAAAGCAACAAGCCAAACTACGGCTGTGCTAAATTTGCCACAAGTGTTGTGCATGTGGATCAAATTCCCTGTTGCCAGGAATGAAAGGGAGCAAATAATTCAAATATAGCTGTATGTAGGTGTATATTTTATTGAAATAAATAAATAATTAACAATTACAACATTTGTTTAAGATATTATGATTTTTAGATATGTGATAGGGATTTGATAATATTAAACATATTATCAAGATATCCAGGCAGCACACATGATGCTTTCATTTTAAGGACTAGTGCAGTCAAAGACTGGATGGCAATTATCTCCGAAACAGCTCCTTGCTGGCTTCTTGGTTAGCAACTGCAACAAAAACATGCAAGTAATTATCAGAAATCAAATATAATAGGCAACTTAACATAACTTTGAGGTGATTCTGGTGCAGGAGCATCAAGAGTCTGAAATTGAATCATATGACCCCGCAGATATTGAGGCTGGAGAACATTATATCACTGGATATAAACAATGATGTTCACCGCAGAGGGATCCAAGTTTGGTCTGACCTAATAAATAAATTATTCTAATGCATCGCATTATTACATAACTACATCAATCAAAATTACCTATATGAATCACAAAAAGAAATGTATCTCACCTTAATATTTATCTCTAACGCTTCTCAATTGCAGCTGCAATTGCCAGTACGGCAGTTGCAACCGAGGCCACATTGTCAGCCAACATATTTAGGTAATATGCTTTCCATTTTGGAGAGTGGTGCAGGGGCTGGACCACCACCGGTTCCTGCTTGATTGTTTTTAATTTTTATTGCCTTGGTGTCCAACTTCCAGTCTTCACAGCACTGTAATAAATAATAGTAATAATGTTACAAAGCATACACACAATAAGTAATATACTAGCAGCACATAATTATAAAATAAACATAGGGTAAATGTATGTTCTGCGTTGAACAATCCCTAATTTTTCCTAGTAATAAATATAGCCTATGTTACCCAGAAAGTGAAAGACTACAGGGAGATGCTGGGTGCATCAAGCTGAAGACAGGGCGCTATGGCGCTCATTAGTGAGATGTCCAGCAGTGGGCTAATATAGGGTGATGATGTTACTCAGGGATAATCAGAGAAGCATTGTAATGGTAAACAAATGTTTGAAATCGTAGTTTTTTAGTTTATTTGTTACATACATACAAATATTTCCTCTTTATAATATTAATAAGTGTAGAAAACAATGACAATACTTACTTTTCACCATTTCTCCGGCAGCTTTGTACCCTAGCGAATTGGGAACCAAAGCAAGTTCTTGTTGAAGAACTTTCTTCGTTCTCGCTGCGTCGGGCGCTGTGACTCGGCCGTGAGCGAGGTCGGCATAGGCCAACATAAACTCTTCTTACGTTGCTCCGGTGATACTCGGGCACTCTGAAGTAGCACTTGTTCATGATCATAGAAAGTTGGTAGGTTCACCTCTATCGACAATCAACATAACACAATCATTTAGTGGCTAGTGCGTATTAGATAGATAAGCTTATACATAATATAATGTACCTAATGCTCGTTTTGCTTTCATAGCATAGTAATTCCACTTGTATCACTTCACAACACAAACACAAATTGAAAAATCTAAAAATGTAAATGTTCAACTCAAATGTTGAGAACAACCGCGAACGAATTCGGAAAAAGTATTTCCAACACTGATTAAAAATTTTGTCATAAACTTTATTTTTATTTCTACGAAAACGTCTGTATTGTTCACATAACTTGTATTCGTCAGATAATAGTTTGATTTTAGCCCCCCCATACGAACGTACTTTCCGCTTCATTGACACTATGTCCCCGATAGTATTGAAATTTTCTATACAAAACCGCATGAAAAGTAGGTAGCTAAAAAACATTATGATCTTTAAATGAGAGCGAAACTAATTTGCCATATTTTGACCACTAAATCGACTCATTTTCAAGCAAATCACCGAGCATTTCTATTCAAAAGTTGTCAATCGGCACACGAGCGCCCTCAATTCCCACGACTCTTCTGTTTTTGAACAGATTCCACCGTCACTCACCGCCTTTGTATTTGATGGTCAGACACGCTTTCTCACTCATAGATACGAACCAACAACAGCTTTCATTCAGCAAGCCCGAACCAATTCCTGGTTTAGTTCCGAATTTCAACTAATCACCGAGCATTTCTATCCAAAAGTTGTCAATTGGGCAATTGGGCAATTGGGCGCCCTCATTTCCCACGACTCTTCTCACACTCTTCACACAGCCACAGCTTTGTATTGATCGATTTTGCATTTGACGCGCTTCACTCATAAAACGCCCCATTTCATTCGACGTGAAACAACAACAAATTGGCATGGGCCGTCCCCTGAGATTTGGGAGAGATTCGTACCCTATTTAAGAAGCAAATTTTTGTAATTAGGACTCTACGTATGTTATTCTAGACTAAAAAACAAATAAATAAAAAATATTTTTGAAACTCTCTTTTTTTGATACTTTAAACCCGCTAGATTTGGCGAGAAGTCTAGTAAAGTTGGTAACACTTTTGCCCAAATAATGGTACGAAGTCATGGTTATCGAAGTTAGTTTCCTCAACTAACTTAGAACTGGGTGTGGATTTGAAGTGTTTCTTGTTATTGTTGTCATTTAAATCCCGATGATTTATTTATTGATTTAGATACATAAAAGATGCTAAAAAGATATAAATTGAATGTAAAATTACTTAAGAATATTCCATATAAGCATTTCTACTATTTTCTACCATTTCGAAACTGTCTCCGTAAATTCATATTTTCTACCAACCCGCGGATTCGTTTCGGAAACATTCGATTACCGATCCGAGGCGCAATCAAAATAGCGTTTTGTAGATTCGTCGGAATAGAATTCGAATCCGACGGTTTTGTTTCGGAATCGAATCGAATGAATTAAAATACCCCTGCAGGTACATAATAGTTGCAGAAAACGAATTATAAGTCACGTTGATAATGATAAGGATTGAAAATGAAAGCCACTCATGCTAAGAGGCCGGAAAAACTCGTGCGATGCTGCGGGCCGAAGACATGTTTAAAATGAATTTGCATCATAAAATGTATACGTAAGCTGTCACATCAGTTGATTGTAGGCCATAACATCTCACTAATATTATAAGTGCGAAAGATTGTATGGATGTATGGATGGATGTTTGTTACTACTTCACACCGAAACTACTGAACGGATCTGGCTGAAATTTTGCATACAGGTAATTCTAATCCTGGAATAAAACATACTTTTAATCCCATAAATCTGTTCTCGTGGGATGAAAATCACATTTTAATGTTTCCATAGGAACAACGCGTGCGAAGCCGCGGGGCGCAGCTAATAGTATTATGTGTTCACCCGTGTCTAATCATCAATGACAAATGTTTGTTACCTCTTCACGCCAAAACGGCTAAAAGGATTGTTCTGGGGGGCTGCTGCCCGCCCCCGGTGAATATCGCTTGTCGCCTCTTACGACACCCGCGGGAAGAAATGGAGTGGTGCAAATTCTTAGCACCAGTCAGCACACAACATACCTAGGATATAGTTGAACTGCGCGAGCTGTGCGTTCCTCACTTTTTTGTTGAGGGTGTCTCCTGCATCCGTGTCCACTTCAGACATGAACCCTGCTTTGAACAGTTGCTCGTTCACCTGCAATCAAACACAATACTTTATTTGCAACTGTAATTCATCATCACCTAATGATTTATTTTATTTATTTACGGCGGCATGTCAGTGAATTAGAGTCAATAGGGTATATGCATGTTTTTTTTTTTATCGATTATTTAGGTTAATACATAAACGAAAAAAAATATAACACCCAAAAAAAACAAAAATTGAGGTAAGAAACTAAAAGTAAAACTACACTCAGTTTCGGGTGACAAAAACGCTGCCATGTTAGCCATTGCATTTTATGACGTCACGGATCATCGAGTATGTAAACTCAAAGTCAAAACTTCATGCCACATACAAAAATGTTCAAGTATGACGTCACGCTTCACGTGCCAATAGCGTTGCGTTTACATATTTTGCTGTAGAGACCTAAAATATCTACTTTTCAATGATTAAATTTCATAGTAAAAACATCATAAAATACAAAAATATATATATAGATATATTTCTATATCAATCACATGCATATACCCTATTGCACCTTATTTCTTATTTGATAGTAAGAAGGTACCTGAGTGACCGTTTTTTTATTAGAAATTATAGTCGTACTATTCGCCAATAGAGGCAGGACGGTCATATTTTTCACTTTAATTCCTAAGGTGATTGGGATAAAGCTCATTATTATTACACTCGAATAAAATAGTAATACTATTCGCCAATAGATGTCAGGAAGAGTCAATTGAATACGATAAATCTAATATTGAAAACATAATAGGGTTTAAGCATGTGATTTCAAAATGGCTAAAAAAATATATACGTATTCTCTATTGATATAGAAACATATCTACATATTTATTTTAGCATTGTGAGACGTTTTTATTGTAGAATTTAACCATTGAAAAATTGATATTTTAAGTCTCAATCGCAAAATTTCAAAACGCTACGCCATTGACTAGAGCGGACGTGACATCGCTGTTCACATTTCTTCTTTTTTTATTCTGCTTACTGCACCATGATTTGACACTATTCTGCCCACTTCACATTTCGTATTGTCGGTTATTTTCAGCTTTTTCGGAAAACCTCTTTCCTGAGATGATCACTACCGAGGTCGTCACAAAAGGTTTTAATCGAGTGTGAACGTCGACGTCAAATAAACATGGCGCCAATATGGCAGCGTTTTTATCACCCGAAAATAATTGTAGTTTTGATTTGTTTTTTTTACCTTGTTATTGCGAAATTCAGTGAGCGTCTTATCATTTCTCGGTTAAATAATGATCTAAAGAATCGATTAAAACAATAAAAAAATCGATGCATATACCCTATTAAACTAATATAACAACATTTTCTGAAAATGAATCCTAGCTAGATCGATGTATCGCCCCCGAAGCCCTCTGTATACAAAATTTCATGAAAATCGTTGGAGCCGTTTCAGAGATTCGGGTTATATTAGGCCCTTACATATGAAATTGGCGTTTTGTATGGGAGGAACAAAAAGTCGAATATTTTTTAATATAATATATTTAATTAATCAAAGTATGAACCATTATTTTCTATGCACTTTTGCCATCTTATAGGTAGTTCATTGATCCCTTTACTAAAAAAACCAGTCGGACAGGAATCAATAAAATCTTTGAAGGCGATTTGGACTGCCCCATCGGAGTTGAATTTTTTCCCTTGCAAGAAGTTATCCAAATTTCGAAAAAAATGGTAATCTGTTGGAGCAAGGTCCGGGGAGTACGGAGGATGTCTTAGACTTTCCAATTGAAGCTCTTCTAATTTAGCAGCCGTCTGTTGCGCAGTGTGTGGTCTAGCGTTGTCGTGAAGCAGCAGTGGCGTGGAGCGATTGACCAGCCTAGGTTGTTTAGCCGCTAGCTTTTCCATCATGGTTTGCAATTGCTGACAATAGACATCAGCCGTAATAGTCTGGCCAGATTTGAGAAAACTGTAATGAACAATACTGGCACTAGTCCACCAAACGCTTACAAGTAACTTTTTTGGGGTTAATTTTCGCTTGGGGCAGGATTTGGCTGGCTGGCCAGGATCCAACCATTGCGCTGAGCGCTTCCGATTATCGTAAAGAACCCATTTTTCATCACAGGTAATGATTCGGTTTAAAATACCTTCATTATTGTGCCGGTTTAGTAATGTAACGCAGCAGTCGACGCGCGTTTGCCGGTTTGCTTCAGTCAATTCGTGAGGTACCCACCTTTCAAGCTTTTTAATCTTCCCAAGTGAATTAAAACAGTTTTATCACTAACATCGCAGCCTGCAGCTAACTCGGACGTGGTTTGCGATGGATCCGCTTCCACAATAGCCTTCAACTCTTCATTATCAACTTGAGTCTCAGGCCGTCCACGGGGCTTGTTCTGCAGGTCGAAATTTCCAGAACGAAAACGTTGGAACCAAAAACGAACTGTGTTTTCTTTTGCAACACGACCGCCATACACATCATTCACCCTTCGAGTTGTTTCCGCAGCACTAGTGCCACGGCGGAACTCGTACTCGTAAATAATGCGATATTTTAAGTTTTCCATTTTGTAAAATGAGTGACGCAAACAGAAAAAAACAGAAGAAAAAAAACAAATGAATGACGATCATCGAAGCACAAATACATGAGTCTATAGCTGTACAAATTTGAATTTGGAATTCCTTACCAAAGAGGAGAAATTTGTGATTAAAGTGGCCAGTACGAAAAACGCCAATTTCATATGTAAGGACCTAATATATATTTTTACAAGAATTGTTCGTTTAAAGGTATAAGATTACTATATTATCACCAGAGATCGGAGTAGGTAGTATGATTTTACGTACTTGCATCATGGTTTTATAGCATGGATACGGCTTTTTTCCGGAAAGTTCCAATATTTACCGGATTCAGTTTAATATTATAATTAAAGTAGTAATTTAGTAACTACTACATTTGAAACTTATCGGAAGCGATATTTAAACGTTTATTGGTTAATTGATTTTTTTTAATTTATCGACTAATTATTTTTTGTATTTTTTTTGTTTCCGCCGTATTCGTTTTCATAAAATTCATCCAATTCATTTGAAGCTTTGCTGAGTTGCTGTGTGCAAATTTATGACGTTTTCTACGCATTTAATCGCAGTAAACACGTTTCCCATGAGAAAATGTTCAGCACTACTTTGCTAAATAAAGTTGACAGTTCGCTATAGTTTTGTATACTATTAATTATTCAGAGGCTTTGTGCACAAAAATACCTACGTTTGAAAATTTACCTAATTCTGATTATTTTGTCTATTGGATACTTTGTCTACTCAAACAACCTTTTTATGGTCTACCTTGAAAGTTCAGGTAAAAGTGGATTAAAAAACAGGTAAAAATTTAAAGTTTTTATTTGTTAATTCACAATTACAGTTTACAGTAAATAATAAATAAATAAATAATGCTGGACAGTCCATACAGCATATCTAGCCCCAAGCTAAGCAGAGCTCACAATCACAATTATTTTTAATCTTCATCGACATCCATTACAATTTCTACATTCTGATCTTTCTCTATACAATTAAAATAAATAACCATCAGTTTCTCAATATTTTCTATTTTCAGCCTATTTCTTTTGACGTCTAAAATCCATTTATAGACGGAAAATGATTGTTCTACATCTACTGACGTCAACGGAGAGAATTTAAAATATGAAACTATATCATTTGCCTCATTTTTTCCATCGCGGAAGGGACCTGGATGAGACAAGCACAAGACTGTGGAGATTGACACATGCTAAGGGAGTCCTATACCAACTCAGCGGTGGGTGAAGTTAGGCTGCGGATGATAGGTAGCATGCGTTTACTCGGTTTCAGTCGTTATCGACCGATGTTCACTGTGGAACATTAGAAGGCGCAGTTTCCAAAAATCAAAGCAAGAGAACCGTCACGCTCAGGTCGGTTACGGTGAATATTGATGTATACGTTTCTCACTTTTCGCCTCCACGTAATATCTATGAATTTACGGAAAAAATATCTTGATAATTATAAAATACCGGAATTCCGAAGGCATATCCATACTAACTTAGCATTTGAGGTCATTGATCCTAAATCATTCTACCTACTCCCATCTCTGATTATCACGCTGTTTATACCTATAGTAAAAATTTGACTGAGTGCTTATTTTGTAAGTCTAACGAAATAAACGATTTGACTCTGACTCGGTTATGGATCCATACTGTTCTGGATGTAGGCCTCCTCCAAACGCTTCCACTCTATAGACGGTCTCGAGGCCTCAACATCCAATCATGGCATTACTGCGAGTTTTTTTTTTTTACGGTAAGTAGACCTTTGCTTGACCGCATTCTCACCTGATGGAAAGCGAAGATGTGGCCGACGGTGTATCACGAAGGTCTAGAAGATACCTATTCACCCTTGTCTTGAAGAGACCCAGGTTGTAATTGGCCGGAAAAACAGAGGCAGGAAGCGAGCTTTCAAATAATGAAAGCTTCCACTTGCCCGCGTAAAACTCGATCCAGATCAAGATCATACGTTCAGAAGAACCTCCTAGCGTCACTTTATCGTTATAATCCCCACGCTGGACATGCTGGTTGGGGATCGCAGTTCGGTGGTAAAATTGTACCGCAGGGGGCACTGCTGTCCACCCCCCCGGTGGATTTCCCTTAGTTGCCTTTTACGACACCCACGGGAAGAGACGGGGTAGTGCAAATTCTATATTCTATATTTTAGAATTAATTATTGACATTGTAACTTTTTATTGGGATTTTACTGTGTAATTAATTTAGATTTAAGTATTATTAGGATTAGTTATTGACATTGAGACCCTTAAAGGATTTTTATTTTATTTAAAATTCCTTGTATTTAGTTGTATTGTATAAAATATTTACACGGTTTCCTTACTCGTCTTTGTTGAACTTATTTGTAGCCGAAGGGAGGAGCCCTCGTGTCTCTTCTCTATACAAGTTATTCTAACTTAGTGAGAGCGAGGAGTCATTTTCTTTGACATACCGTAGTAGGTTAATATTAAGCATGTTTGTACTAGACAGTGATCATTTGAAAAATTGTAAACCTATCCGTTAATAAATATTTTATTATTATTATTAGTCGTCGAAGGTAGTTCCGACGGGCACCACGCACACTCGGACTGAGCCGGAACGGTCACTTGCCCGCGTACGACTCGCTCAGCATCACGCACGATCATACGTTCAACAATGCCTACTAGCGTCACTTTAGTAGTAAAACAAAGTAGGTACCTTCACAGCATAGTCGTCGTAGGTAGGTCCGACGGGCACCACGCACACTCGGACTGAGCCAGAACGGTCACTTGCCCGCGTACGACTCGCACAGCATCACGCACGATCATACGTTCAACAATGCCTACTAGCGTCACTTTAGTAGTAAAACAAAGTAGGTACCTTCACAGCATAGTCGTCGTAGGTAGGTCCGACGGGCACCACGCACACTCGGACAGAGTCGGAACGGTCACTTGCCCGCGTACGACTCGCTCAGCATCACGCACGATCATACGTATATATTTTATTTAGTAATTATGTTATCTTTTAATTAATGTAATTGGTTTCTTACAACCGTTTTAATTTAAATAAATAAATAAATACGTTAAAGAAAGCCTACTTGCGTCACTTTAGTAGTAAAACAAAGTAGGTACCTTCACAGCATAGTCGTCGTCGGTAGGTTCGACGGGCACCACGCACACTCGGACTGAGCTGGAACGGTCACTTGCCCGCGTACGACTCACTCCACGCATGATCATACGTTCAACAATGCCTACTAGCGTCACTTTAGTAGTAAATCAAAGTTAGATACCTTCACAGCATAGTCGTCGTAGGTAGGTCCGACGGGCACCACGCACACTTGCCTCGGACTGAGCCAGAAGGGCCATTTGCCCGCGTACGACTCGCTCAGGATGGCGATCATACGTTCAACTGAGCCGAGGATAGCTCTGTGGATGATCACTGGACGTTTCTTCTCGCCGGTTTCACTAGAGAGAAAATAAGTGTTTTCATTAAAAGAGGACTGGGAATGGTCAGTCCATATCCTAACAGGATCTATGATTAAGTTCCATAAAGTCAGTTTTTCAAAGTTGCGTATTGAGGTAACCGGCAGCGTATTCAGAAATGCAACGACTTGCTTGTTGCAGACAAATTTCTCTACTTTTTAGATATTGATTCCTACTATGTACCTAATAGGGTAGAGGGGCGAGTTGCCTTCAATACGATTGAATTTGGCTTTTTTGGTTTTATTTTTAATTTTCATTATATGCTAGTTCAGAGCGGGATAGGCCTTCCCTATGGAGCGCCAAAGTGCCCCCAGCGCCAAAACGTCTTTAGCTCAGCTTGCCACCAGAATCTAGCGCGATTGACTGCGATAGTCGCTAGCCAGTATAGATTGTCAAAACTCATGGTAGACACACTGGCTGCGATTGGTTCATCACGCCCCGTAACACCAGTCAGTATTCGCTTTAGGTCGGTAGAACGCACCCTAATTCTAATTCTAATTGGGGGAACTAAGATCTGCGCGGACGTCGCGCATAGGAGTGTATTGGGCATTATCCTCCTGCCTAAGCAGGCCCTAACCAACCAGGGGTTGATTCCTCAATGAGACACTTCAGCCCCATTTTGTGTCTGGCCTCCTCTGTGGCCGTGCAGTGTACCACAACGTGTTTGAGTCTTTTCTTATTGGAAGCAGCCACGACATAAGCTGCTGTCTGTGGCTCCAGTCTTGAAAGATGATGGTTCAATTCACAGTGACCTGTGATGATGCCCACCATCGTTTTTGTGTCACCGTGGTTTTCCTGTCTTTGGAAGGGAATATTGATTTAGTATGCTTGCAGTCAATCTGACGCTGCCATAGCTTTTGGTGCTCTTTTTCAGAGTTAAGTTTTAGTCTGTCTTTCACTTCCGCTGTGGGCAAAACGCACCCTATACTGGGCTACTGATCATTGGTCCAGTCCATCCCTTTGTATAATTACCTGACATAGTTGAGGTTGAATCTCTCAGGCAGCTGGAAGTCCAGCTGTATGGTGGCGCATTGGTGCGAGCGGCGCAGCGCGTCCTGAATAGTGATGTCTATCTTAGGTCCGTAGAATGCGCCGTCGCCAGGGTTCAACTGCCAAGGCTTGCCGAATTTGTCGAGGGAGTCTTGTAGCGCCTGTAGACAATTGATTACATTTAGGTTTAGGGCTCTTACACGGACTGCACTTACGATAACTCAAATACGCAGACAGTACGTTGACGACTGCAAAGAAACTACACCCGTCGTCGTCTGCAGTCGACGGCCGTCGATAAAAGACCTTAGTGGTAAGATATTTTAAGAAAACAAAGGGATTTATGTATAGGTTCTTATGATTGTGAAAACTTCATAAAACTGTTAACAATAACAGAAAACATCAAGGTATCAGTAATGTTACGCACACATGCACAAGCGCAGCAAAAAAGTGCAAGTATGAGTTTGAAAACGGACGAGGGATGAATGAAAGCCATCAAAAACCAAACGTTTTGATCTTCTCGTAGTAGTCGTAGTATATTATTTTCCTCTAATATTTCTTTGATATAGTTAAACTTTGAAAAACTCGTGCGATGCCGCGGGTCATTGATAATTTACAATATTGTTCACCAGGCCATGTTTATTTTAGACCCTTTGTAACAACTTAAATAAAAGAAGGGGGTTCTCAATTCGACTGTATTTTTTATGTTTGTTACCTCAGTCAGAGCTTTTGACTTGGTGATCGGATTTTGAGGATTCTTTTTTTATTTGAAAGCTGGTGCTTCCCGTGAGGTCATTTCAATTTGGTCCAGTTCTGACCGTGGCATCCACGAAAAACCATATAATTCTAGTCGGTTTATAGTTTTATTGAACATACCTAATTGTCACACTGGCGAATCAAACCCACACACCGCAATCTCGTTGTGTAATCGCCTCGTTTTGAATTAGCTCGCAAATCGCCGGAGTATTTGCTAGATTTTTTAATGATAAGACGGTGACTACATAATTATGGTTCCAGCACTTAGAAGCTGATAAAAATACCGAGAAATACCCTAAAAGTATAGTACATACCTTCTCCGCTTGGTCCCAGGTAGCCAGGTCTCCCAAATACTTCTCAGGTCTCGTGGACAGCTTCAGTTGGAACGTGAAGCCGAAGGTTGTGTATACTGCTTCCAGGAATTGCAGACAACCGACCTGTTGATAACATTATTATGATTAGTGATAATGTTTCATCACAGACACAAGGTGGGATAGATGAGTATAAAGCATCAACCCCATCCACACCCACAGACAAGCTGAAACGAAGTCCTGTTCCGGTATTCGAACTCCTTGAAATTAACAGGGGGACAGTATCGCTCACGTCTGTAGGTGTTGACCCTCTGATACCCTACACGTGTCCTCTAGGTGGTGCTAAGAGCGGTACCCTCTGGTGGTAGGCTTCGGCCGTGGCTTGTCACCACCCTCCGGACTAAGCCAGTCCGTGAAGCAACTCAGTTGTGTTTCGGAATGTGGTCCGAAGTAGCCATCTTCTAGACCTTCGTGATACATCGTCGGCCGCATCTTCGCTTTCCATCATGTGCGATTGCGGTCAAACGAAGGTCTATTTCTGATAAAAAAAACAGGCCCTAACCAGCCCAACTCTTGCGATTGACATCTTCTTACCATCTCTTGTTCGGTATGCAGCGGTGCAAATATGCGCGTCGTTTTGTTAGAAACGTCGCACACGTGTGAGTCCGGTCAATGCTCCGCTCAGCTCGTTACAATGGAGGACGCCGGATTCAGTCAAACATCCGGAGCGTTTGATGCGGGTGAGATCGACTATCCCGTATCGTTAAATTATATCTTAAAATCGCAAACCCCTTACCATCTTCTGCTCTATATGCTGCGGCGCACAGAAAATATGCGCGTCGTCCTGTTGGAAGCGTCGCACACACGTGATGCGATTGCGGGTAGGCACTACTTACCTATTCTTTTGTATTACCTAACTACATAATAATACACATAGATCCCCATGTTCAATCCAACGATCCTATCCATCCACGGTTGATCGGTCTTGTGCGATAAGACTGCCAATTGTCACATATTTTGTTACATTTATTTTGTTTGTAAATATTTTTTTAAGTGTGCAATATAGAATTTTCTATCTTTATATCTATCTATCCTAAGATAGCAAAACCCTTACCATCTCTTGTTCGATATGCTGCGGTGCACAGAAAATATGCGCGTCGTCCTGTTGGAAGCGTCGCACGCGCGTGAGGCCGGTCAATGCTCCGCTTAGTTCGTTGCGGTGGAGGACGCCGAAGTCTGCGAGGCGGAGAGGGAGCTCCCGCCAGGAGCGGTTGCGATTGTCAAACATCAGGCTGGGAGAATAAGCATGAAATAAGTTATTAATAATCTATATATATTTGGGGGATACAGGTGGTACCAAATAGGAACATCCACAGAGCCATCTGGTCCCCAGAGCCCGGTGGTCTTTCGACCGGTGCGGGAGTGGCTGGTCCGGAAGGTAGGTAGCTTGAGGGAGAGAGAGAGAGAGACGAAGGTAGATGTTTGCTGCTGCTGATGATGATCGTCATTGATGGCTGGAGTGCTGATGATCCTCACTGTTGGCTGGATGTTGTGCTGCTTGTTGAAGGAATCATGTTGAGGAATCCAGAGAGAACCCAGTCGGGTTTCAGCAGGAATCGTCCGAGGTAGTCGACGGCTGGCACGCGGAGGTCACCAGTTTGGGGGGTAAAGGTGATATTCCCTCAAATAGGAACAGAGGGAGATCGTCTCTGACCGGTGGTCTTTCGACCGACAGTTGGTGTCGGGTATTCGTATATGAGTTAGTGGCAGCGACACAAGCGTTTGCGCGATCTAGGATTCGTTCTCTTTTTGTTTCTTCAATATGTTTAAGGAATTTGTTGTAACGACATCTAGCGGATATTTGTTGAAGCTATTAGGTAAGTTAACTAGCTTCAGTTTTTACGATGTTACTTTCTCTCAGGCACCTATAATGACTTGTTTGCTTTGTAGTTCGACAGTTTGTCGCTAGAGGTCGCCTGCGTCTATATAAAAATGAATTGCTGTTCGTTAGCTTTGCTAAAACTAGAGAACGGCTGAACGGATTTTTTTATCTTGGTCTTGAAATGTTCGTGGCGGTCTAAGGAAGGTTTAAAAGGGGAGAAAATCAACGCGTGCGAAGCCGCGGGGCGCAGCTAGAAAATAAATAAATAATGTTGGACAACTCACATAGCATTATCAAACCCCAAACTAAGCAGCTTGTGTTATGGGTACTAGATAACTGATATACATAATACAATGCACTACATAGATAGATATATGTTTATTATACATAGAAAACATCCAGAACACCCTGAATAAATATCTGCAGATCGTCCACACATTTGTCCCGGAGGCGTGAATCGATCCCGCCACCTCCTGCGTCGCAGGCGGACCTTCGTCCACCGCGCCACAGAGATCGTCGGTCGCCAAGACTTTAGAAGAATATTTTATTGCACCATCACAGCAATATTATAGCTAGCTGTGCCCCGCGGCTTCGCACGCGTTGATCCTATGGAAACGTATAAAGGTGATTTCTATACCATGGGAACTGATTTATAGCGTGGTCCAGACCACACTTGAGTAAAGATGAGTTCAAAGAATCACTAGGCAGAGATATGAGAGCTTGAAATCGTTCTAAAATAGGCAATTACTCATGTAATGCTTGGTAACCGTTCAATAACGCGTAACAACGTGGTAAAACGCATCGTTACTTGAGGATTACATGAGTGAGTGTAGATTTTAACATTAGTACCCAAGCATTGTTTTAAAATTAGTCTAAACTCAAAACTATACATAAGCATCACTCAAGCATAGGTGACTGAGCATGTTTTCATAATACGGGCCTAATTATCTGAAGTTTTTTTTATCGCTAATGGACTAGCGTTTGGCTACCAACTCACTATAAGAAAGTGAAGATGTAGCCTTAGATGGAGCACGCTTTTCCAGAAGGAACTTATATTTGAAGACTCCAAGATTGTACTCTAATGGGAAGACAGACGCAGGAAGGTCATTCCACTCTTTGGCTGTGGATATTATGAAAGTACAGGAGAATTTTTTGGTTCGACACTGGTATGTCGACCAGGAATGGGTGGTATGATTTTGTGCGTCTGCTGGTCCTATGATGGAAGGGAGAAAACAGGATAAGGTCGTGCCATGCTTGCGCACAATCACCAAAGTGGTACTTGTAGAACACTGACAGTCTGTGTGGTTAGTAACACTCACCAATGTCCCGGACAGTTCATAGGCTTGAGCGCGAAGGTTTCCTTCTCGACATCGAATGAGAACATGTTCTCTGAATAATGCGCCCAGTGGCCGGATGTCTGCCACAGCTTGGCGTTGTACATGTTAGGGGTCACCACTTCTTGGAAGCCGCGCTGTCTGTGGAATTATATCAAATACAAAATCGTTTATTTTCCAAAATATTAGTACAATTAAAATGAGAGCTCTGTCCCCTGTGGTAGCTACAATGTAGCTGTGTTACAGGTGAACAGCTTCTTCCCATATTTAGACTAAAAAAAGGTACATAAATATGTAGTTAATATCTAGTTTAGTTACATAAACAATGATTACGAGTAGGTACAAGTATTATAAGTACTAGTCTAGGTATAGTTGGTATGGTACATTTTTATGGGGATATCATTAATTAATATTATTTTTTTAAGACTTTACTCGGTTTTAGAATTCAATATATTTTATGCCGATAAAGGAAATGAATGAAAATTGGAACATGTTGCCGCGAAACCAACGTGGGGATTATGGGCACTATCCCCGGTGAGATAAACGTCAATAATGCACTTATCAGGGGAGGCCTGCGTCCAGCAGTTGGTTTGGAGGTTGAAGTTTGAGGCTGTTGAGGTTGAAATTTGAGGTATTATTTAATGTTAAATCATTTTGAGAGTACTGATTGTATGATATATGAACACTAGCAGTGCCTCGCGCCTCGTTTCACCCGCGTAGTTCCCGTTCCCGTGGGAATAGGGTATATGCATGATTTTTTACGTATTCTCTAGTGCAGGGTTTCCCTAACTATGGGTCGCGACCCACTGGTGGGTCGCGAGCGAATATTGAGTGGGCCCTGACGACGACTGACGACGCGCGATCGGCGTGCGTGCTGAGGGGAGCGGGACGGGCGGGAGGCGAACGAACGCATTTCGCAAGTCTTTTGTTTTACGAAGTTCATTTCGCGTTGTGTCGTGTTCGTTTGCGTGCGTTATTGTAATCTCATTTGAAAATAGTTAGCTACGTTTGAAGATAATAATGGAAAAGTGGTTAAAACGGGTAGCAAAAACTACCTCGCCGCCGCCAGTTGATTGCGAAAATAGTACTGAAAATACAGATGATATTTTGGGTGACAAAAGCGGCACTAAGTATGACTTCCAAATGCCTTCAACAAGTCGTGATTTGAGTGACAAAAGCGGCACTGAGTCTGACTTCCAAATGCCTTCAACAAGTCGCGTCGAGTCAACGAAACGTCGGAAAGTGGTGAGAAAATATGACCCGGAATATCTGAAACTTGGATTTACTTGGAATCGTGATACTACAGATCCGCGTCCTCAATGTGTGATTTGCTACGAAATATTAGCGAACGAAAGTATGCGTCCAAGTAAGCTGACACGTCATATAGAAACAAAGCATTCCCATTCTATAAACAAGCCAGTAGACTTTTTTCAAAAAAAAATGTTAGAAATGAAGTCTTCTAAAAATATTGTTTCTCATTTCATTAATATCAATGAAAATGCTGTATATGCATCATACCTCATTAGCTTAAGAATCGCTAGAGCAGGTAAGCCTCATACTATTGGCGAAGACTTAGTATTACCATCGATTAAAGATGCTGTTGGAGCTATGTTTGGAGAAAAGGAAGTAAAAGAAATCGAGCGCATACCACTATCGAATAATACTGTTGTGCGAAGAATTGACGAAATGGCTGAATGGACAGAAGATGAATTAATCCAGCGAATAATTAATAGTAAATATTATGCTCTGCAACTAGATGAGTCTACCGACGTGCAAGGCCTATCTCAATTAATTGTTTTTGTGCGTTATATATGGCAAGAAGACGTGCATGAAGACATTTTCTTTTGCAAGCCAATTACTCGTGGAACAGCTGAGGTAATTTTCAACGTAATTGATTCCCATATAAAAGGAAAAGGTATACAGTGGAAGAACTGCGTTGGTATATGTACTGACGGTGCGCGGGCAATGTGCGGGAAAAATAG